>OU015493.1:143479139-144679139 GCA_907164885.2 Dolomedes plantarius | reverse complement strand
AACAATTGTTTGAAATTTATTTTTGCCTCTTTTTGCCAAACAGAAGTCTTAAAACACTGTTCTTCAATGTTAGCGAAAGCAAAAGAAATATTTGACAAGCGATTCTCCCAATTTCGTGAAATGGAGAAAACTTTACAGTTTGTCATTTTACCACACAAACTTAAATTTGAAGATCTTAAATTATCCTCTTTCGATTGGCTGCAAATTGATAACTTAGAAACGGAAATGGTTGAATTTCAAAACAATGTCGTATGGACGAATACATTTGCTGAACTAAACGTTAACTTAGAAAAAAAATTACAGGATCTGGAAAATTGTGACGAATATATTCCAACAACAAGCACTGAAAATATTATTTTAACTGAATGGAACTCGTTGCCTAATTCGCTAATGTCGATGAAAAATTTAGCAAGAGTTCCTCTGACAATGTTTGGATCAACCTACCTTTGCGAACAGTTGTTTTCGACAGTGAATTTTATTAAAAGTAAGAATAGAAATCGCCTCGGCATCGACTTGTCCGCTGCGTGCGTACGATTAAAAGTTACCAATATCGAACCACGTATAAACAAATTATCGTCCGAAAGACAACAACAAGCGTCACATTCAGTTTGATAATTCTGTACATATTTTCTTCCTGATATTGACAGTTTTAAACAAACCATAATAAAAGTTAAATTTGTTTTTGTTTTAAATATATATCGCATAATTTCTTGAATATCCGAAGGTCTTCTTCCAAAAGCCGAAAAAAAAAGTGAGACGCGGTTTTAATTTCTACGGTTTCAAGATATTTTTTGATATGCGTTAGAAAAAGGTTCGCCATCCCTGGTATAGGGGAACCAATGGTACCACTTCTTATGATGGGACAGCACAGGAACACACATGCTTTGGCAGGTATTTGAACCTGGGCACAACATGTTAACTACTAGTCAAGGTGCTTTCCGTGTTTACTGGAGGGGGGGGGGGATCACCAAGGGTTCAACTTAAACAACTTTTTAGTGAATTTCACCGAAAAATGCGTAAACATTTATAGACCATTAAACTGTAAGGCTGTGATGATTTTGAAAGAAAATGTCTCTTTCAAAATGTAAACCCATTTTGTTAATATTCTACTGCCTTCATTTGGCAGTAAATCGAAGTAAATGTTATTTACTTCGCACAGTGCACAAATTCTAAACGCAAATTTGTCTCTCATCAATCTATGTTGTAACTTTTGGCATTACTATTGCAGTTTCCCCAACAGGAAAATAAATTTTTATTGAGATAAGACTTTTTGTACTTTTATTGTTATATAATTCTGAATCAATACGGTAAGTGCATCATTTTTCTTGAGATTCTGTTCTGTTCTGTCCTTGCTTTTTCTGTTCTGTCCTTGCCCTTGGCTGAGCGATGAATGCGATTTTAATGTCCTGCATTTCTTAAAATTTCATTTTTTGTTAAATTAAATATTTATTCGGAATTAAATTTATAGGAAATGCATTTCAGTGTTTTTCTCTATGTGTTAAAAGGTCTTTTTAATGAAAATATGTTGGGTGAAAAGGAATGTATGTGTGTGTGTGTGTGTGTGTGTGTGTATGGGGGGGGGGGTGCAGGATACTAGTCGATGTGGGCAGCTCTTGTTTTGAAATTCAAAGACAATAATTTTTACTGGGTATACACGGATCCATAGACCACGTGTTTTCTGACTTAGTATCAGATTGCTTGGAAAATAATCTTTAAGATCATTCCGTAGATTTACAGTTTAACCTTTTCCTTACGGGTTGGGATAGCAAGTATCCCAAGAATACGGGCCCAAGAATGAATATATATATATATATATATATACACTGGTTATCAAAAATTAAGGAAAAGTCACAAAAATAGCGATTTCTCAAAAAGTTATGCGTGGAATTTACTAAAACTTATACACATTATACAACACATAGGTAGGTATAAAATAGCATAAAAAGAAATCGCCAGACAATTATGGTGTTATAGAAACTAGCATATGTATACAATGAACAAATCGGATGTGTCAGTTTGGTATAGGAAAAGTGCCTTTAATATGGCGTATGATCTCCCCGAGAAGCAATGCAGCACAAACAGCGATGTGTGATGCTGTCAATTATGCTGTCTATCAGTTCGGTAGGAAGTGAGAGCCATTGCTCTTGCAAAGCAGTTGAAGGCGTGGCTAGGGTCCTAGGAGGAAGATTGAGAGCAGCTATACGTCGTCGTTAAGCGTCCCAAACATGCTCGATAGGATTCAGGTTCGGTGTTCGAGCTGGACACTCCTAGTGCTGAATTGTTTCCTGCTCAAGATAAGCATCCACGATGCGAGCCCTGTGCGGTGTCGAGTTGTCGCCCTGTAGCACGAATGCATCACCTATTGCCCCGGCATAAGAGCTCATAAGCATCAAGGATGTCATCTCTATAGGTGTATGCATTCACATTTCCACGGGGAAAGACATGGAGGTCTGTGCGTCCACCCTAAGAGATACCACTCCAAACACAGACACTGCCTGATTGTATACATTGTATGTATTGTATGTATCTCTTTCACGAATGTGTGATGGATGAAAACGAATTTCAGGTTCTCTCCATATCAAAATACATCTACTATCGCTTTGGAGGCTAAACCTGGACTCATCCATAAAGAGAACAGACCTCCATTGATCACGCGTCCAGTGGACATGTTGACGTGCCCACTGAAAACGTTCCCGCCTATGACGTGACGTGAGCTGGACGCAAATGGCTGATCGCCTCGCAAAGAGACCACCTTCGTGAAGTCTTCTACACACGTTTGATACCAACCTTCCAGAGCTTGCAGCGAGGGAGGATCTGCAGACGGAATTTGCAGACGGAGTTGCGGTTCTATTCCTTCGTGCGCATAATGACAAATATCGGTCATCGGTACTCGTCGTAGCGTACGGAAGTCCTTGGCTGAACGTCCTGGATGCCAAATCCGGGGTTAGAAATTGTTACCAAAGTCTATGAACCACAGACGGTCTCACATTTAGCCATTTGGCCACTTCTGTGTGACTTTGTCCTGCCTCAAGTCTCCCAAGAGCTCGCCATCGCAGTTCTTCGGTCAAGTAATGCCTGGAGGTCATTGTTACAATTTGGCTATACCAAATGTCTAATCTCAGTTTCGCAGCGACAATTGCCGCCTTGCTCTGAAACATGCACTTATATGCTCCTCGCAAATGGCGTATTCCGACTGCAGCACCACTATTTTTCATAATGCAGTATTGTTCAGCACCTTTTACTTAACACAACCTATTCAAATTTTAAAAAGATTGGCCTAGTTTTGAACGGGTTATCCCTCTTTTTGTGATTTTTCCTTAATTTTGATAACTAGTATATATATATATATATATATATATATGTGTGTGTGTGTGTGTAACCTCCTCAATGGCCGTTCGTACAAATCGGGTATGGAATTTCCCGTTCTAAAGAGGGAATTGGATAAATGGACCCCGTTAACTAAAGGTTAATAATTGAAAATGAAAAAAAATTCTTGTGCTTAAATCTTATGTGTTGTGTATGCAATCTTACTGTGGATAAAAAACATATATAAAAAGTTTGTCTGCATTTTTGCTGTCCGTAAATAAAATTCTTAAATGAATAAATGCTATTTCTCGAGTGAAAAGTAGTTTTTGAGGGTCCTTGATAACTGAAGTTTATCAACTGAAACATGCCAGAGAGACATTTTAGTTTTGGCAACTACATCTGATCTTTATAAAAATCGCCATATCTACCTTAATATCAGTAAGATACGTAAATGCTTATCTAAGCTCATTAAGTGTGATTTGAACTTTTATTCGAGATATCCAAATATAACTAAAAAGAAATAATCTAACAGAGCTAGATAATTATAAGAAGAATGTAGACAAAAAACAAACAGAAATCAAGCACTCAGGGCTCCACGCACTAGGGGCAAGATTCTGTAGTAGTGCAGGAACTGAACCAGAAATCGAGGTAACCAACTGGTTTCGTCATCATGGAGCCCAACCAAATCAGTTACCTCAAGGGGAACTTTCTGAATAGGATGCAGGTATAACCAAAAGACATTCCAAGGCCCCTAGATACCCATTGAAACATTTAGTGAAAAGAAAATGAAAAGATATGGACAACTTGAAGTAAGGGCTCAACGCACCATACATGCAAGTACACAAACAATCCTAATGAAAAGACAAAGATGCATACATACCCTAATTCCGTAAGTTCCGTCACTTACGGAATTAGGGTATGAATGCATCTAGGGTATGAATGGTTAATTCGTAAATTTCCCCTGTTTCTTTTCTGAGCAAATTTCCATTAGCAGATATTTTGCTCTGCCATTACAGTCAGACATGTTGGTGCATTGACTAACACAATCAGTCAAAGACGAATCTTGTTTTTGTACGTAACCATCCGACACGTTGTATTTTGAGGAGACTTAATAACTCTTCACGAGTACATATTTTTTGAAATTCTCCTAATACAAACTAATTACATAGCTTTGTTAGTTGTATCAGTAGAGTCATTTCTTTGAAGAAAGAACCATTTTGGACAGCCTCACTTTCGAAAATAGTTGATTTTTACGATTGAAGTCATGTCCCTGAAGTCTGCAGGGTTTTTTCTTGGTTCTTTTATTATTAGAAAAGAGATATGAATTTCATTCATCCGGAAGATTTTTCTTACAATACTTATCGAGTTGAATCAACAATACGCGATAAAAAATCTTCACCTGTAGCATTTATTTTGCTAGACTAGATCTTAATAGACATAATAAAATGCATTTTCCTTCTAATACCATTATGGCTGGAAAAAGTTTCCTGTATTTTTGCTCGTTAAGTTAGGGTCGAATTCTGTAAGATTAAAAAAATAAACTGACTTTCTAAAAACTATTGATCTGTGCAATATACATATTATTGTGTTCCGTATTGATACGTTCCATTATTTCATGTATGACTTCAAACTTATCCATTGCTAAATCTCTTTGTAATCAGCTAATAACTCTACCATGCGTCTAACGATGAATGTCTATGAAGTCTTCAGAAGATTACATTAAACTTTAGCTATCAATTTTCTGGCTAAAAATCTCTATCGACTAATTACGACTCTACAGAACTATAATGCACTTTCTGTGCACTCGCAGTAAAATAAATATTATTAACCAGTTCTCGGAATAACCCTCCATATCGCTGTCAAATCAGTTCTGACTGTCTTGTAGTTTGCAGTGGCCTTTAATAAGACACTGGGAAGATTATCGAAAATCCAAAATTACCAATATCTCTCAGGAAGTTAGCTAATTCTATGAATAAACCATGCCCCGCCAAGGCAACAGCCGTTCGAAGGACAGTGTCAATAGCGATCATATAACCCGTTGCCAAGCGACGATCGAATGGCCGTATGCATTCTAGTTTAATCAGGCAATTTTAGAATTATGATACCTTACCATTAAATTGAGGAAATACAAAAATAAGATACTGTAGCTGTACACTCCTATCAACAAATTAGGATAATCAGACAGACGTGGACAAAATACGGATTCAGTCGTGTCGCTTTATTTATTATACGTGTAACAGCGTTAAGTTAAGAAATCCAAGGGCTTAGTACCTAATTAATAACTCAGCTGCGGGACACAGAGTAGGATATACTAGCATAACATATTGTTTTAAGAGTTTTTGAACACTAGAAGATTAAAATCAAGTTTGCCATGAAAGATAAAATTTTATCTGATATTTAAAAAAAAAACCCTCCTCACTCGAAACCCTGGGCTCGTACCTTAAAATAGTATGGTATAGAGGATTTTGAAAATAACAGTTATGAACTGTGAAGGATTAAATATGAAATTTTAAGGAAATAAGATTTGCAACAGAGACTTTATATAGAGTGGCCAATTTATTATGACCACCGACACAGTCAATAGATGGACCACATTTTGCTCTCAATGTTGCCGCGATTCTCTTTGGCATATTCTCTATGAGATGTTGGCAATCGGCTGGAGGGATACGAGACAAAATCTGATGAAGTGCACTTCCCAATTCTCTAAGATTTGATGGTTATGAATTCAGCTGCCTGATACCCCTTTGGAACTTATCGCACAAATGCTCAATTCAATTGAGATCTTGGGATTATGGAGGCATACTACGCAAGGTGAAGTCTCCATCAAGATTTTCAAACCATCTGTATACATAGTGAGCTTTACGGCATGGAGCCTTTTCCTGCAAGAAATATCCATCTCCAGTGGAGTAAACCATAACCACACCCGAGTGTACTTTGTCAGTGACAATATTTCAACCCTTTTGGCATTCGGACATTGTACCACATAAATTAAAGGGGCCTGTACAATGACACGAAAACATTTCCCATAGCATAACATTGTCTCCATCAGCTTGAAGTGTCTTTCAGGGCATTGCCCCAATGTTGAGGGCATGTATTCGTGTAGTTTTCTCGATATCCGCATGCTGCCATCTAAATGGTGTAGGTAAAATCTGATTCATAGGATCACATTACCCCTTTTTATTCATTAGCTGTACAATCTTTGTGATTCTGTACGAAGTAATCTTTGCTAAATGGCAGATCCTAACCGGTTAAAGTTTTGCAAATCCGTGATGCCAGTGGGGTATACCGACATTTCAAGTCTTCTCCGGACTCTGTGTGTAGTCCTTGTTGCCGCAACGTGCAGAGAATAAAGCACTCTTTCTCAGTCAGGTTGATACTTTCTATTTAACCCTTTGAGGGGCGCCGTTTGCACAGTGCAAACGGCTAAATCTAGTCTTTTTTTCACTTGAATTCAAAGTATTCCAGTTAAATGAGTAGAAAAATGGCTAGTACTGCCATCTGTTTACAGACGTAAAAACTTTTTGCAACCTTTAATTATAAAAATTTTCAGGATTTTTTAGGTTAAAAAAGATTGGGATAAAAATCTGCACAGTGCAAACGGTGGAAGTTGATTCCCCTGAAAGGGTTAAAGTTTAAAATGCTTGGGGAGGGGGGGGGTTACATATCGTACCCTCTTCTCTCCCATGGAAACGTCACACAGGGACTTTCCAGCCAACAGATTTAACGGGCCCGTACCCAGACTAGACACGATAGAATTCGTTGGCACTCTTCGTTATTGAATCCAAGCTCCCTCATTAACGAATCGCGAAATGTTAACCACTGGCTTACTCTGACGAAGTCTAAAATAAACACAATTCTTTTTCCTACCATAAAGAGACAGATTATTTCTGACTTTTGATCTCTTAGGACATATTCTGCAAGTAAGGTATTTATTTAATTATTTACGATTTTTTGACATTAATGAATGTTTTAAAGGGAGGGTGACATTACAAAGCAATTTTTAAAATGTTTACCTCTAAGATATGAAATTTTGTATATATTATATTCATTAAAGTATAACTACATTAAAAACCTTATAATAAAGGCTTAATTTAATAATATATTAAAAATAGTTAATTTTTTTATATTTACAAAATTAAAATTATGATTTTAGATGCTCCTTGTGATCCAATTTTTAACTCCCGCCCTTTAATTTTGCAATTATATTGCTTATAAATACAGGGTGGTCATAAAAAAACTTGCCAATATATGGATCACTTGAGGCCGCTCCGTTCAACCTATAAATTGAGATTCCAGATGTAGTTATTCAGAGGTGTGAGCTCGGGATTCTGAGAACGGCAACACAGTGACGCTCAAGGTTACGGTTATAGGTATAGAAACATGACATTTTCAAATAGCAACGCCCACTTTTTTTCCATGGAGTTTTTGTACTTTTCTACACTTAAGTTAAACTTTGATAATATGAATGATGTCGAAACCTAAAATGGATACATAACTTTATTTAATGAATTACAGGAGTCTTTATTAAAAATTTTCTAAAATTTCATCAAAAATTATGACGCAAGGAGCAGAGACTGGAAATCACTCTTTTTGAGAAAAAGCCATTTAAAAGATGTTTTTTCACGTACCTTTAATACTTAATTTTTTAAAGTCACCAAATTTTCATTTTACTTTTCACTAAACATTTTAAATGCATTTTATTCCAATATTTATATATTTTATAATTTTAAGAGAATTCTAATTTTTGTTCGATTTTTGGTAATTCGAAAGTCAACCATCCCCTTTATGAATGAATAAATGTATTTCAAATTAAAATTCTAGCATATAGTTCTTTACCTTAATTTCCGGAAAATCCTTTACACGATTCTTCGAAAAATTCCTTATTGATTTTTGTATTAGATATGATTGAAATCTAACTGCAGTCAATCTTCCAAATGTAATTCGCAAAATAAAATTCAATATTTTTATTTACATCACGTAAAGCAACACGAGAAAATAAAATTCCTCAAGTTGAGTGGTTCAGTTATATTATTTCTCATACATTTTCAGAATTGTATAAAATTACAAATCATTCGACGAAACAAGGAAATAATTTCTAAAACTGATTGGAATTGTTTCAAAAACATTTCTTTATACATTGTTAAAATTTAGGCACTTAAAATGCAATTAGGATCAACTCGCGAGATGCATATAATACGCCGAAGAAAATAAATGAAATCTAACTTTCGAAGAAATCTAACTTTCTTTTTGAGGAAGATCAATTACTACTTTATCTAAAAAGATTCATTGATTAATGTAGTGTGGGAGTGAATGAATTGTTTTTACCATTTCAGGAATAAATATGAATTTCTTCGAAAGTAGTATCCGATGTCAGGCAGTTATTTTAAATATTCAAGGAAGCGTTTCAAAAAATGTTAGAAAATATAACACTTTACGTGTGTATAGATAATTCTCATATTCTGTTTATCAGAAATTTCCTGATAATTCAATATTTCTGATCAATATATTTCAAAAATAGAAAGCTGTAGTAAAATGAATATTTAACAATCGTTGCTGTTTGAACTTCATGTTGAAATAACCTTGAAAACAATGGATATTTCTGCTACCTCCTACACTTTTTTAAATTTGTTAGAAGTAAAATACTCGGTATATAGTATATTAATCAAAGCAACGTTTCTAGCATGTATTTTGCACAATCAATTTATTTGAAACCGTATTAAGGCTGCTGTGTACTAACGCTATTGGATTCCCTCACCTCAATGTTAAACTATGGAGAAAATGTGAATACTATTTACAACTACATAAATGCTGATATTCCAATAAAAATGGTATTTTCAGATAGCCTGAACTTTTCTGCACCTTGCAACAGGATTCATTTTATAAATATCATCCACCAAAGGAATTAAGGAGCGTTTAAAACACAATATACCAATTTTCCCCCACGTAAAATTTAAATTTAAAAATAATATTTACATTTTTTAAATGAAAAGTTCTCTAAGGTGTAAAATTTCTTTCTCTAATATGGAGTACAATTAAAAAAAAAATCTTTAAATCCGAGTCGGCAATCCTTGGACATATTTTCTGCATAAGTTAACATTGAGTTGAGCGAATCCAAAAGGGTTAGTAAACAACAAGACATTCATTAACTTTGAAAAGAAAAGACAAAACCTTTTTGCTCGTGGAATAAACAGGAAATCCATCGTAAATAGAGCACAGATAGCAATAAGGTGCAATTTTGCATACGGACGTTCGACACGCGCGGGTACTTAAGTGCATGCGCACATGTCTGGTCGCTTAGTTTTCGGCTTTTTGAGCTGCCACTAAGTTCTTTGCACTGAAGAAGCTCCTTTGCAGCTTCGAAGCGGCCGTATGCAAAATTGCACCTTATTGCTATTTGAGGTTTATTTACGATGGATTTCCTGTTTATCCATTAACTTGTTAGAATGATAATGGGGCGTGACGTCACCAATGAAGAGCTCTAAAAACCACCTTACAGTATATATGATTCCGATAAATAGTTTAGCCCTTGTAGGTCCCTGGGGTCATATATGACCCCAATGCAATTTCTGTTTAATATATCTTGTCAATAACCATTTGTTTTTAATGACATTTTGTGACTTTTAATCTTTTAGTTTTTTATATAAAATAATGCTATTATATTGTATTTATTTTATTTTATTTTTCCCGAATTTGCATTTTTTACACTCGAGACCTTTGGGGTCACTGGTGACCCCAGAAATATTATCTTGTTTGCTTACCACTCCCATGTTCTTATATGCTTGTAATGTTCTTATATCCATGTAAATATATGCTTTCGAAAGATAAAAATATTGAATGGCGTGATACTCCATTCGCAGGACCTGGATGAACTTCGTCGGTAAATATCATAAAACTAAAACTGGGACCAACATCATATGCAACATCAAGAGCAATAGATGTAAAATCTACTTTTCTGTTGTACTTTCCACCTACCACTGAAAAATTTATTATAGACATGACGAATATTGAAGGTGCTAAATTATTCCGAGATAAGTGGGAAAAAATGGATTACAATGAGTTGCATTGCTATTTAGGGCTTTTAATTTTAGCTAGGGTTTTCAAATCACATGGCGAAGCACTGACAAGCGTGTGGGATGAACAGTTTGGACGATCTATTTTTCGAGGTGCAATGTCTCTAAAGAGGTTCAAAGTTATATCTCGAGTCCTTCCTTTTGACAATAAAGACACTAGAGCAAAAAGGCGACTGAGTGATAAATTGGCTGCTATTCCACAATTGTGGGACAACTGGGTTCAAAATTTGCCTAAATTATACAATCCAGGAAATAATGTTACAGTCGACGAACAACTTGTCGGTTTTAGAGGCCGGCGCACTTTCCGTCAATACATGCCACAAAAACTGTCGAAGTACGGCATAAAAATATGGATTGTTTGTGACTCTAAAAGTGCATGTGCATGGAATATGCTAGTATACACTGGAAAGCCTTAGGATGGCTCACCAGAGAAAAAACAAGCTTTACGCGTTGTTTTGGATTTCACCTATGGTCTCAAGGGACATAATGTTACTTTCGATAACTGGTTTTCCGCTTATGAACTTGGCCAATTACTACTAAAAAGAAATATAACTATGCTAGGAACAATAAGAAAAAATAAGCCGGAACTTCCTATCGAATTTACTCATTCGAAAGGATCGGAGGTATGTACCTCAATTTTGGATTTACAACTGACACTACATTAGTAGCATATACACCAAAGAAAAACAAACGTGTCACTCTAATTAGTACCATGCACAACAAAGGTGATATAAGTAATAGATCTGATAACAAATCAACAATGATATTGGATTACAATTCGACAAAAGGAGCAATTGATACTTTGGATGAAATTGTTGCTACTTACACTTGTAAAAGAGGAACTGCTCATTGGCCAGTTGTACTTTTTTACAACATTATTGATGTATCTGCGTACAATGCTTTTGTGATTTGGATGGAAATTAACCCTTCATACCATGAAAACAAAAAGAATAGAAGACGTTATTTTCTGGAAGAATTAGTTTATGAATTAATAAAACATGCACTACAGGAGAGAAAATTTCTCCCAAGAACTGAAGCAGCCGCAGCAATTGTTAAGAAATCGCAAATAGATCCTACAGTAGATCCAAATATGAGTGGAAGCAAGACAAATGCCAAAAAAGAGGACGTTGCAACTTTTGTCCATGAGACTGGATAAAAAATGTAGCGAAAAATGTTATAACTGTTTGAAATTTATTTGCAAAAATCATTCGTTCATCCTCATTCGTTCAAAAATCATTGTTTCAGGTCTGTAACAGTTGTCAATAAATCTAAAGTTATAATAAGTTTTCCTCTAAAATTAATATTTTTTAATACATAAACTAAATTTTACTTTGATTGCGTCTTTTAATTTTTCTTTTTTTGTCATTAAAAAGTGTGTAAACTTAAAAAAATATATGTAACATGCAATAATCATAAATTAATTGAAGGAAAACTTGTGGGGTCGTTTATGACCCCAAGGGTCTTGAGTGTAACCGAAATGGGAGGAACCCACGAGGGTTAAAGGAAATTATTAAATGTTTTTTAAAACAATAGCTCTCTTTTACAGATAAGTAATATGTTAAATAATATACAGAATCATATACATACATGAATGTGCGTCACATATAAAATATTTTGTTATCGCTTCAGCAAAGATCAGAAAATATAACATAAAATCAGTATTAAGTTTTGATGCTTACAGAAAAGCATATAATAAATTGCTCGTAATTTCTGAAGTTCCCACTCCCGTAGTCTTTAACTCTCAGAACATTAGTTTAAATTTATGACCGACGTTCAGAGTCTGAACGCTATAATTTATTTCCCCTCTTAATTTACAGTTCTTAAATTCTAGAAAAGGGATAGTGAAATGGATAATTTCACAGAAAGGAAGAAAATTTTCCAGTAGAATCAAAGAAACATAATGACGTTTAGGAGTGGGCTGCAATCCAATTAATGTTGGGTTCTTTTACTTTATTTTACCAAGAAACTGAAAGACAAGGCTCAGATAAAAGCTTAATGCATAAAAAACTATTTCAAGGAATGCATCAGTTTTAATGATGACGATTCCATCAGTCAATTTCTGGTTTTTGTCATTTTATACCAACAGGACCTCTATCATCACTTCTCCGTAAAGATTAAAAGAAAAAAAAAATTCAGGTAGTCTCTTCTAACAAAACTACTGCGGGTTATTAAGTAAGATTACTTATCGTTGTTTATCTCTTTTGTATGTATATATGTATGTATGCGTGTATGTAATGTACGTATATATATATATATATATATATATATATATATATATATATATATATATATATATATATATATATATATATATATATATATATATATATATATGTATGTATGTCAAAATTTTGACGCATTTTGGTACTTTTCTGTTTATTTACTGCTTGCCCAAGCGATACAGACTGGGTTTGGCACGCTGCCAAAATTATAACTCGCGACCCAGAGCATCTGACGCAGGGCATTTAGCTTTCTGGAGGACTGTTATGGAGGAACGTAATCCTACGTTAAAACGGGAAAAATGTCAGGTTCTAATCTTCGGTCCAGTAGTAAATCCTATTGTCTAACAGACGAAGGTTTTATTTTCAGCAGTTTAGGAGATAATTAATCTGTTTCAACTTAGAATCATTGATGGGGATTACATAATACAATTTTGATAGATGAAGATCCTGAAGTTATCTATTACATTCGTATGTGTCATTTTTTGTGTATAAAGGATAATTTAAGTTTTTACTAAATGAACGGTATTTGAATTGATGTTTTTTGCCAACAAGGCAGGTAATTTGTCCTGAGGATAATGATCCATCCACACAGCAAATTCATTGGCTACATCATTATTATTAAAGAAATGCCAGGCCATTGACCATCAGGACATCAGGTAACAACCTCTCCAATATTTATTGACAATACAGTCCAAATCATTTAGTGCTGAACACTCGACTCGATGAGCAGCAGTCGTGTCTTGTCCAGAGTCACACAAGACACAACCAGGTGAATTAGCCAAATTAAAACGAAACAAATGGGCACTCAGACAATCGTGTCCAGTCAAAAGTCTAAACTCGGACACTGCAACTGTATGCGGTGAATCCGGGACACAATGAGTTCCAGGACCTATCTCCAGCGGCATGGGAAGTAACACTTCGAAACGATTGTTTAACCCCTCAGCGGGCTCGCCAATTTTTAGAACACCAACAGGCGCGCGTGGCACAAAGTGCAACGTCTCTTTCAACCTTAATTATTCCTTTTGTAATAAACATTGTTTTTTCAAATTGAAAATAATAATTCTGCGTTTTATGAAAAGATATAACATGTGTATAATATTGAGATATATTTATAATTAAAGGCCAAAGAATGCAAATACAATCGCCTTATTTCAAAACTGTCCGGTTTATTGGACCTAAGGACAACTTGCGAATAGATTCCTATTATGTCGGAAAACCTAAAAAAAAAATGAAATTGTCCATCTTCGTGATATGTGGGATACAGTGTAATAGCTGCACGTTTCATCGAGTACATCAACTCCTGCCTTTGTCGTACTGTAATCCAGTATAATCGTTGGTTTACCACTGTTTAATAACGACTACCAATGAGTGGAAAGGAATACAATGGTCAGAAAATCAGGCCTGCATTAGAAAGGGTGTAGCTATAAATAGAAACTACTTAGAACATTCAAACCGTACATGTAAAAACAAACCATTCAAAATTACGAAAATGTTGCACTTTGTACACGGATGCGCCCTCTGTAGGGTTAGAGATTATCCTTATCTCTAATTTCACAGAATGGAGTGGCAGGTCTCTACAAGACCTTTGAAAAATATCAGTTCCCTTTTTTGCCAAAAAGGACTACATCATTATAGAAGCACCACATGGGTGAGCCCACACTGCTATGAGAAGTCAGCACGGGCACGTCTAGGCCTTAACCGGGATTTGAACCCGAGACCACAACGCTGAAGCCCGAAACGCTAACCACAACTAGACGTAAGTGGCATTTGAACTGACAGTGACAGAAAAATGATTTTAGTTTTAATTGTAAGGAGAATTGCTCGATTATGTTTTCTAATAAGTCAGTTAATAACTTCTTTTGTCTTTCGCGTCGTTCATTTGAGATTGCTGTAATTTCCCTTTTCATTGTAGTATTGTTATTACTTACAAAAATAAGCGTTCATCTTGCAATCCTCTCTCAAATAGGGATTTCTTTAGTAACTATTTTGCTACTTTGATGACTGCTTCTTTAATAACCCATTTAACAATAATGAAATTGAAAATAATAATGCGAGATTTCCTACGTAAGCATAGCGTCATTAGTGTCTGACGATTAGGAAATGCATCTTCAGGTTCTGTCATTTTCCATTGTTCATTTCGGGCAAGTTGATGAGTTATTTCCGTTATACAAATACGAGGTATATTTTACGTCATGTCAACGCATTTTAATTGTATTTTAAACTTAAATGAGTACTACTTATTATATATAAATTTATTCATGTATATTTGGAAATCCTATTATTTTCAAAAGAAAATAATATATAATTGGCAAAAGAAAATTGTGTTTTTTCATTCTCAGTTTGGGAAATAAGAAATAAAATTTAATTGCAATATTTTATTCCTAATTGCAGGGTTTTTTATACTTATTCTCCAAAGTATTTTAATTTAATTGTTCCCAAACACAAACATGATATATAATTTGACTGGTTTAGTTTATTTTAATTTTAATGCGATTTTTTCGGGATACCCCGAACTGTTTTTAGTTTTGCAAGGAAATACATTCTTGATTTCTCTCATTACCACATGATAGGTCCCGAGAACTCATAAAATGCATGAATCAATTATACAATAAGTTGCATCCATACAATAAGTAGTCTTAAAATCATACGAATAAAATTGAGACATTTTTTGTTTATATACAAAAGGTGGAAAAACGGATCTAGTACAGTAAATGTACGCAATCGCGCTTCCATCCGTTCTAGCACCAAAATGAACTGGAATTTTAAACGTACTCAAATCACACCTTGAAATATTTTTACGCTTTTTGGTCCTTTAAGCGCAATCCCCTAATTTTAGGTAGGCTTCCGAAATTTATTTGTATTGTACCGATATGTACAACTTATGTGTGAATTGTTACTTTATATTGCCAATCTCAAGAAAATTTATTCATGTTTAACAACACGTTAGCTAAAGCACGCTAAACTGAAGCAATGCGAATTGGAAAAGGAACACACATTTTGAAAAAACAAAAGGGAGTATACTTTATTTTTAAAAAAGTGCCCGGGGCAGCCTAGTGTGTTGCGGTGGGAATTAGGCAGCGAGGGGGAATTAGTGCAGTGATTCTCGAACTTTTTTTCGTCACAGTACACTTTAACTAATTTAAAAATTTGGCGTCACACTAATAATAAGATAAATTTAAAAGAATTTTACTTGGATAATTGATTGATGTGCCTATAATATATTTTGTAAAAATAGGATACGAAATAATGTTTTTGGAATATAAAATGAAATTGCATTACAAAGTAAAAAAAAATGTTTATTTAACTACAAATTACATTTAATGCGAAAATTGAGCTTGTTGTTTTTTTGATAACTTCATTTATATTTAGGCGTAAAAATCATAGTTCCACTCTCATTTCGTGATTCAGATTTAAAAGTCCCGAACTGTAATAGTTCAGAGTTACCAGTTACCTGTCCAGAACTGTAATAGTCATGCGCATTGGTTCAGTACAAGCTAGGAAGGTACTGATTGAACTATACTTGTTTGACGTTGCTTATGTATGGGTATTCGCAGTGGCACACTAAATGTCGGCACACTAAAATGTCGTGGCACAGTGGGTGAGAATCACTGCTCTAGTATCTAGCAGGATACGGACAAGCTAAATCTGTAAGCTGGATAGTCCCTCCTTGCTGTTTTTAGATGTGGGATGAGGGGACGAGTCCACTAAATGTCTCCCGTGGGAATGTTTGATCAAAACTGTGGAAGTACCGGGCAAAAAGTCGACTGCCGATCCTTGTGTTTCTCATTAGCCGTAAGCTAAACAAGATCCGCAGCACTTCGACCTGACGCTTAGAGCTGGTTTCGATTTATCTGGCTAGGGGGCATTAGTAACAACAACATAAATTATTGTTCTTTGAATGGTGTGTGTCGCAGGGTTTCGCGACCTCTTGAAAGCGCGAAAAGATACCGGTGTAAAAGGCACCTTAACTGAAAGACATAGTAGTAAAGAATAGTGGATAGGAACTATAAGCAATGAAACCAAATCGGTTGAAACGAGAAGAAAGAGCATACAACGCAAGTTCAAAAAGGAAGAGATAAAAATAGAGGGAAACAGAGATTAGAATGTGAGAGAAAGCAAGAGGCAAATTGAAAAGAGGGATAATATAAAGGCAAGTGTAAAAGTGCATGAAGACGGTGAGGCAAAATTTATGACACCAATAAAACAGGGAGTGCTCGAGGAGAGGACCCAGAAAAGAAATGCGTGGGAAAAGGGCCAGAGAAGAGGAGAATTTGGAAAATAAAGCCCAGACCGATTACTGATTAAAACGGGGTTAGCAAGAAACCGCAAACCGATGAAGAAGAGATGGAGTATATTATGGCCAATAAGAGATTGAAAGAGGTGTAACTAGAAATTAATACTGGAGAAAAGAAATGGAGAAAGAAAATTTGAAGAAAGTCGAAGATTTGATGTTACTCAGAGAGTTCGAAGTTATCTCAGTAAGAAGATAGTCGCCATGAGTGAGTAGTAGAGAAAGATAAGCATTTGTACGAATTAAGGCATATTCGTATTTCATAATTGTTTAGTTAACGAAAACTGTAAGTGTGTTATATATGTATATTATGTTCAATAAATATGTTTGTCATGTCAAACCAGAGTAGTTCTTGGCTAAAAAGAAGTCATACCGTAAAGACGCAATGTACGTTACGAGTTCAATATAACTTATGGTGCTAAAGTTTACTAAATACTAACCACTCTATATTTTCACACAGTGTGTTTATAATCGCTTGATTTATTAAAAGTATACTGATATATAACATGCGCATTTTTTTATTTTGCGTAATTCAGCAGATGAGAAACAAACATTCAAAGTTGAATAGTAAAAGGAAATTCCAAAATAGATAAAAGAGAAACAAATTTAAAATGAATTTATTAAAAATCTATCAAATGCATTCATATTCTTTTGAAAGTTTACTTTTATAGACTTATAGCGAGTAGATAAGCAATGCTTTTCTTAAAAAAGTATTCCGTAGATTAGATTCGTATTGACACTTAAAGAGTCAAACTCTCAAGCAAATAAGCGAACGGAATAAAGGTTGAGGAATGACTAAGAAAAAGCAGTTCTCATAAATAAAAATGTAAACTATTCATAACATCAAATGTTAGAATTTTATAAATATATTTGGCTTTCTTTAACTATATTTTACCATAATTTCTAAATTATACAATTATATCAAAGAGTATATTAGTTAGATGCTTTTGTGTTGTAAAGGATATGAAAAATGTTATATTTTTGCAATGTGAAGTATTATTTTAGCTTGAAAATATTTGACTTAAGTAGTGATTTCACAATATTTTTAGTATTTTCAGAAATATATTTTCCACTTAAATGCTCCGAACATTTATTGTCTGTTAAAGGAAAATACTGAATTTCGGTTCACACAATTTATTATTTTACCCTCTATAAATAACTAAAAAAATAAGTAAATATTTATCCATTTTCACTCTTCAAACCGAGAAGACATTTTGTAGTGTGATATGATTCTTTGTTACATTCAGAAATATCATGTTTTATACTTTAAGTGATAAATAAATAGGTAGAGTAAAAATAAAATTTCCCAAAGAAAGCTTTTAAGATTTTTCTTTTGAATGAAATGTGATGTAGAAAACATCCTATTACATCATTTAAAAAGTTCTATTCATAATCTCCCTACTTATTGAAATGAAAAATGAACACCAAAGAAAAGTTAACATAAAAAATTTTTTTCAGGAAAACTGATACACAAAGTAATAGGTATTCACAAATTAGAACCTACATCAATAATAATAATGTGCTTTTCATAAACCCTTTCCAAATTTTCCACCCGTGCTGATAGAATAAACCGTGAATACCTCCGCGCAAGAACCATGTGTCAAAATAAAGCATGATAGAAAACAGATGCTCGAATTCTAAAAATTTCCCCTCAGAAGATTAACTGTTTACAGCTTAGAGCATTGGCAGGAAAAAAAAACTTGATGAAATCTATTTCAACGTTTGTTATTAATACCCACTTGCAAATGGATTCACCAATGATATTATGAAATTTTGTTTGACAGAATTTTCTTTGAATTCAGCAGTTTTGTACTCGGATCTTTTTACATTTCCGTAATCCTTTCATTGAACACTTTGAGGACGCCAAAGGAAATAAATTTATATGTATAACGATCTATATTCATGGATTGAATTTCAGACAAACTGAGAGTTTTAGTGCTATATTTATGGGCGACAAAATATGTGTAATGTAATGTATCACTTAACCCAATGATTCTCAACCGCTGGTCGGCGGACGGGCACCGGTCTGCGGAAAAATTTGACCAGTCCTCTGCGATTTTTACCTGTCCGCGTTAAAAAAAGTTTTATTTAAATAATAGTAATAATAAAATTTTGTACGACATTCTTTACATTAATGCCATAATTTTAGGATCTAGAATCCATAATTTTGTCTTCGAAGGTTGGCAACACTGGAGTTTGCTGACATTTGTCACTTATTACGTCTCGCATTTTTTTTTAACTGGACGGAGTGTTCACAGCAGACAAAGGGTTGCAATAATAATATGACGGTAATAAAAAATAAATTTAGAAATCGGCTTTCGGTTGTTTCACCGCTCCGACTTAGCTTGACTAATTTAGAACCCACAATTGAAAAGTCAATTGAAGAAGAGCGGCAGCAATCTTCTCATTAACATTATATGCCAAATAAACAAAAATTATGGATATTTAATTTTGTAGTAATCAGAGGACTGATTTTTTGTTTTGTTTCTATATGCAATGGTTTTATGATTATTTTTTTTATAATTTTCTGTGATTTTTCTCAAAGGTTTATTTATTTATATATAATGATTACAATAATTACCTATCTTCACATTTGAATATTATTGGAAGTACATGATAATAACAATTAACTTATGTAGTATTTCTTTAATACCTAGTAAACTTCCCACCGGTCCACGAAATTTTTCTCAAATTTTACCGGTCCGAGGGCCAGAAAAAGTTGAGAAACGCTGGCTTAACCGATATATATTTTATCATAATTTAGGAACTTTTACCTCTTATGGGAATGCGATACAAAATCTGATTTAAAAAAAAAATTTCGTGTCTTTGTTAATGTTTCCCCCACTAATCTTCCTTTTTGTAATAACCATTTTATACTTTATAATAAAAAGTTTAACAATCAAAATTAAAAACAACAATGTAAAAAAGCAATAAATCATAAAAATGCTGTCAACTTTTAATTTTTACTTTTGAAACCTAATTTAAGATTGCTAAAACTGTTTTTGTTGTATTTCAAAATGAGTATCTTCATTTGTGTGAGATTGATGTTGTACATACTTCAAATATAATTTACCGCCTCAGGAAGGGGCTTGGGGTGCCTTGAGTGGATGACAGATCTGTACTGATTGTCCGTGTTCTATTTCTAATCTATTTGTCGAGAGTTCAAAGAAATCTAAGTTCGTAAACACAAAACCAAACTTTATTTTATGTACACGAACATTACACTAACAAACATTTAAATTTAAATCTATAATTCAAACGGTTATCATGATCAAAAGGTGGGAAAATCCCATCCTGTTCTATTCTATTCTCAATGTGCTCTGTGCTCTGAAAGCGGAAGGAAATTTCCCTTTTTTATTATTCTTCGTTTTTCTACCGTTGCCAATTGGCAAACCTAAACTTCGCGCTCGGAACATTCCTCCCACCTTTTGATTCTCGATGAAATATTAGAAAATCAAAACATATTGAATAAACAGTAACAATATTAAAATATAAAGAATATTTAGAGCACAATAATAATACTAAACAATACTTAGTACTTGTCATCATATCACTTCATCTAGGGAGAGACATTAAACTTCAAACAAATTTCAATCTTCTGCAAAATACTCAAATGAATTAAATTTCTGATACATTGAAATTATAAAATATTATGAAAAATAAACAAATTATGAATACTAATAAAAATTTAAAAGGAAAGAAAAAATATATCAAATGCAGTCAAATTTTAAGAAAAAACTATTAACTGAAAATTTTAGGTTTTACAATTTTTCTACCATATCTAGTTACTTGAATGTTTTTATTAGAGTCTACAGATTTACTGTCCTTAGTTAGCTTTTGAATATCATCGTGAACTCCATGAGGTTGAAGTGGATTATTATTTCGAAAATGTTCACGAAAGGGATTTTCACTATCTATTTCCAAAGGAAATATTCGTTGAATAGGTCTAACTAGTTCACCATTAGCTGTCTTAATTTTCACAACTGTGATGTTATTGTCCTTTCCGGGGTACACTGCAATTACACGACCTAACGGCCAGTCAGTTCTCTTCTTCTTATCATTCTCCACGAGTATTATATGACCTTCTTTGATGGATTGCGACGATACAATTTTCGGACGATGTACTAACATGCCGAGATATTCATCTCTAAATCGTTTTCGGAATTCTACACGCAATCTTTGATGGTATTTCCATCTCTTCGAAAAATTGGTTTTGTCCAGGTTATCTAAATCTGGGACACCTTCAGTTCTGACATCTTGAATGAACATAGATGGGGTAAGAGGTGCTAAGTCACTAGAGTCTTCCGATAGGTAAGTAAGTGGTCTCGAATTGATGGTTGCCTCAGCATCACAGATAATAGTTGACATTTCTTCGTACGAAAGCAATGCTTTTCCAAGGACTCTTCTCAATAATTTTTTGATCATTTGCACCATCCGCTCCCACCATGCTGCGGTCGGCGGGTTCAGCTTCCATTGAATTTTCATAGTCGTAGAACTGTTAGTGATTTGATTCCAGTCAATAGATCTCAGCAAATTTCTTGCACCCACGAAATTAGTGCCATTGTCGCTGTAAACGATTTTTGGGCGACCTCTACGTGCGATGAATCTTCTAAATCCAAGAAAAAGTGCATTTGTCGATAAGCTTTCAATCAATTCTAAGTGCACTGCACGATATACTTCGCAAGTGAATAACAGAATCCAAGCCTTTCTATTTTCCTTTAAGTAAAGAGGTCCAGCGACGTCAACACCAGTTATTTCGAAAGCATATGCATCTCGTACTCTATCTTCTGGAAGTGGACATGGCACTGTGTCAGTGGATTTTGCTGAATGTCTCTTGCACCTGACACATTTGGATATCACTCGCTGTACTGTTTTCCTACCTCGTATAATCCAAAACCTGTAACGTAAATTAGTTAAAACAACTTGAGTCCCTGCATGGTGAAGTTGTAGATGGTAATGATGTATCATTCTCTCTACCAACTCATGTTTGGAAGGAAGAAGGATTGGACATCGGAAACTTTTCTCATCATTTCTATTCAAGATTTTTGTTTTCAAACGGAGAATTCCTTCTTCATCGGTAACAGTTAAATGGCCCTTCAGCCTCTCTTCACAAAGGAGCGACTCGTGTTGCACTATCTTCAGTAACTTCTTCTCTGCAATGTCTATTTCATCAACGCTTAACGTATTATCCAACTTTCTTTCTCGTGTTCTACAGTTGTTTGCAAATCTGAGTATCCATGATATCATCCTCACGATTTTGATGTAACTTGAAAAGTATTTCAAATACCATCTATCTGAAATAATACTGGATAAAATAATGCTCTTTTCCTTTTCTTGTATGACTTCTTCTTCGTTAATTTCCATTTCTGTGGTGGGCCAGCAACTCTCATTTTCTTTCAGCCACTCTGGACCAAGCCACCACTTCGATTTCACTAGAGCCGTAATCGAGCATCCTAGAGATGGTAAATCTGCGGCATTAAGGGCGCTGGGTATGTATCTCCAGTTAGTCTTCTCAGTGAGCTCTCTAATTTCCTTCACTCTATTCTCAACAAATACACCCCAACGTTCCTCCTTCTTGATCCACGTGAGTGCCGTAGTCGAGTCAGACCTATAGAAACAAGAAATATTCTGAATGTTCAACGCTTGTAGAATAGAAGAAGCAAGACGAGCTCCGATGCAGCATGCTAAAAGTTCTATCCTTGGGATGGTGGTTTTGCGTAAAGGCGTAACTCGATTCTTAGCTTGGACAAAATGCAATCGTACTTTATCGTTTTTCACTGTTCTGAGAAACACTACCGCGCTATAAGCATGCTTACTGCCGTCACAAAAGGTATGTAGACTAAGTTCTGCTGAGTCCTGAATATTCAAACACCTAGGTATTCTCACATTTGACAGTAGATGCACGTATTTGATCCACGATTTAAGTTCCATTTGATAATTTTCGGGTAAGGGTGTATCCCAGCCTATTTTCAAATTCCAGCTTCTTTGCACTATAAGTTTTGGGATCAAAGTTGTGGGACATAAAATGCCTAAAATATCAAATATTCTATGAACAATCGAAAGAAGATTCCTACGAGTAAGTTCTGGGGGTTGCGAGTCAATGTCTTTAATATCACAAAACAGAAGATCGCTATTCTTGTCCCATAACAGACCAAGCACTGGTACTGATTCCTCAGACTTCTCTTCTGCGCAAAGTCTCGTATGCTCCCACCCTCTTAAATCAAAACATGCCAATTTTAAAAGGTGTGTCGATTCATTTATAAAACGGCGAAGTTGAAACTCATTTGACACGGAGGTCACACAATTATCAACTTAGAAAGAGAGTCCTTCAAAATCTTTGATGTTTCTGGAAATTCAGTCGAATTTAGGTTAATATGGTGATTTAAAACTGCTGAGAGCAAAAACGGACTGCAGTTTAATCCAAATACAACTCGTCTGTGTCTATACGTCTTGAATCTATTTTCATCAAAGTCTTTCCACCATAAAAAACGCAAAAAGTCTCTATCTACCTTTGAAACGGAAATTTGCAAAAATGCCTTTCTGATGTCGGATATTACTCCTATCTGGTCTTTGCGGAATCTAAGTAATATGGGTGGTATTTTCTCAAGGAGGTTGGGCCCCTTTTCTAGACATTCATTCAGGGACAGTCTCTCTACACCGCGACAAGAAGCGTCAAAAACTGGTCTAAGTTTAGTCGTGGAATTTTCTTTATATACACCTCTGTGGGGCAAGTAGTGACAGGGATTATGAAATTCTTCAACAGGAACTTCTTCTATGATACCTTCAGATAACCAATCATTAAATACAGATTCATACTCTAAAAGTTTCTGATTTCGAATTAATTTATTCGTAGTAGATCTTAAACATTGTTCGGCGGTGTCTCTATTTGTTTTTAAGTCTTCTTTACCTTCAACCCAAGGTAATTGAATCTCGTACCGTCCCTCTTCATTTATAGTTACTGTTTCCCGAAAATGTTGTAGGGTAGGTGGGGGCAAAGGTTCGCATGGGGCAAAGGTTCGCACACACATTTTAAAATGACCGGGAAGAGTTTTAGGAAGAATAGGGTAGGCAGTACATTCCTCTACTTCCAGTCTGTTGCCTCGTAAAAAATGTTGGAGTTAAGACCCTCTCTTGCAGAGAAAATGAGGTAAGTTTATTTTCGTCTCTTTTAATGTAATTTTTTGCAACTTTTGAGTAATTTTGAGCATCACTCAAACTCACGAACTGTTTTGGGCTTATTTTCGCATGTTAGGGTGGTAAATAACCTTTCAAATCCTACCTTAAGTTTTGGGTTAACTCAAATACAGTGGCGTCCATTCTGCAGAAACAGAACCAGCACAAAATGGGGTAAAGGTTTGCAGGAGTCATGGGGTAAAGGTTCGCAGTGCAAACCTTTGCTCCATCTGCAAACCTTTGCCGCTCTAACTATTAACATTTGTTTCATGTCCTCTTTTCATTAGGAATCCTTATTAACAACGTCTTTTATTATTAATGGGAATTCACATTTTTGTAATTTGAAAAAAAATTATGGTTTTTGATAAAAACTGCCTGTTTTTAATCAGAATTTTTTTTGTAAAATGCTTGAAAATCCATAAATTAAAAATAAAATAAATTAGTACAACACAAAAAATAAAATAGCTCTGAACAAAGACCTATTTTACAAGATAAAGGAATTAAATGTTGTTACAAGACATTATAAGCTTCGAAGGTCTGGTTAGGGAAAAAAACTCTAAATGAGTAATTTCCAGATTTGCAAGTCTTTAAAATGCTCCTTGCGTCACAATTTTTGACGAAATTTCATAAACTTTATTACAAAGACTCCTCTTATACATTAAAATAAAGTTATGTATCCATTTCAGATTTCGACATCATTCAGATTATCAAAGTTTAAATTAAGCCTGGAAAAGTACAAAAATTTCACGAGAAATCAGAGTACAAGCATAAAAATATTTCCTAAAAATTAATTATTCAACGAAAGCACAAATCAAAACATTACCCTGATCAAAATGTATAAGCAATCTAAATGCAAAATTAAGGATAAGGTTAAAAATTGGATCGCAAGGAGCATTTTAAAAAACATAATAAAAATTTCAATTTTTTAAATATAAAAAATAAAATTTTAAATATTTATAAAATTTTATAAGGTGTTTGAAATAGTTTTACTTTAATGAATATTTATGCCCAATTTCATATCTCTGAGGTAAAAATTTCAAAAATTGCTTTGTAATGTCCCCCATCCCCTTAATTTGCTTAATTTTTACGGGTTTTAAAAGAATGAGTAAAGCCTAAGATATAATATAACGATAGTGTTAATAGTTGATATTTTAGTTGGAAGTTCTTTAGTTTAAGAAAAAAATTATTGAGATTAACCCCTTTTCATGTTGTGAATTTCTTTGTTTACCTCAACGGTACTTACGTATTATAGCTGAAGCTTTGCGGTTTGGCGAAAAAACGGCAATAAAGCGCCAATTATGCGCCCCATCCTTGTTGATAGTATTGTTTTCGCCATTCATTGCTTTTCGCTCCCGTTCTAAGTTTCGTTTTGAAGATTTTCTATATTTTTTTAGGTCATGAAAGTTATTTGACAAAGATCTTTTATAAAAGAAGTTTGACGAGAAATATGACAGTATAATACCTCAACTTTGATAAAAGATAACTTTTATAAAAGTTGGGTTCTTCGTCAAAGTTTTATAAAAGATTTCGGTGTCCGGATGTTATAGACAACATTTCCAGCAACAGCATGTTAAAAAAATACAAATGTGTGGAAAACGCGGCAGATAAAGAACAAGATTTCGATTGGAAATAGTTTTAGCTCTAATTAAAAATTGCGCACTAATGACAAAACAGAAATACACGAAAAATATTCAAAATGAGTATGTTAAAAACGCAAATCTTTCAAAGGAAAAGTCTTAGGATGCTGAAATTTTGCATGGTGGTTACTCCTAAGCTCTAGATGCCCACTAAGAAATATTTTTAAAAAGTACAAATATTAAGGGGTTTAAAAGGGGCTTAACCCCCTCCCCATTGAAAAAAAAACCTATTGTATCTCTGAAACCATAGGACCCAGGAAGTTGAAATTTCGTATGGTGGTTCCCCTTAAACCCTAGGTGCCCACTTTTTTCCAGATCCGTGGAATTTTGCCCAGTCAGCGTGTATGCCCTAACATTTCACAACATGCATGCCTATTTTAATCGACCAGTAGCTGGAGAT
This sequence comes from Dolomedes plantarius, assembly GCA_907164885.2. Classification (NCBI taxonomy): domain Eukaryota; kingdom Metazoa; phylum Arthropoda; class Arachnida; order Araneae; family Dolomedidae; genus Dolomedes; species Dolomedes plantarius. The sequence goes on along the minus strand of OU015493.1, from coordinate 144,653,040 downwards.
GTAATATTAAAGACTGCGGCAAAACAGTCAGAATTCAGAAGGGAAACTGGTTCTACGGTTCCCGATTGCCATTACTTTAAAATCCCAATTGCCAAACTTTAAAAATTTGCATTTTCCGTCGAAACCTGTATGCATATCAATTTGTGTCTAATTTGCATTACCCCTTCTAGGCGCGTCGCTTTTTTTTTTGTCTAAGAGTGTATTCCTATTTTGTCTTTAATATGAAATTTTTAATTAGATCTAAAATTATCTATAGTGAAATCATGTTCTTCAGCTGCTTATTTTTTTAAAACTTTTCCATGTGTTTTCCAAATACTTTTTTAAACATGCTGCTGCTCAAAATGTTGATGCATGTTTAATAACTGCTTTCGTATATTTCATACACGTGCTTCGCCACAGATTACACGAGTGCCATGAATTATGTCATTTGGTTCATTTAATTTCAATTAACTTTAGCAGTAAGGTGGGGTCATTTCTCATAAGGAGTTCATCCCAGAATTTAACGACAGTGATCCGAATTTAAATACGAGTTTTGGATATTTCATTTTTATTTTGGGGATTTAAAACCACTTTACAACCTCCTAAAAAGTTGCTTTTTAAACATCTTTCTTGGCCAGCACCTAGAGCCTAAGAGGAAACGCCATGCAAAATTTCAACTTCTTCGGCCTTATTGTTCCAGAGATACAGTGGGATATTTTTTCTTGGGGGGGGGGGGACAAAACCCCTTAAAATTTGAATGTAAAAAAAGATTTATTGGTGTGCACCTAGGGCTCAAGGAAAACCAACCAACAAAAATTTCAGCTTCCAGGCCTTATGGTTCCAGAGATACAGTGGGTTTATTTCTTTTTTGGGGGGAGGGGGGCTAAGCCCCTTAAAATTTGAACTAAAAAGGAAAAAATTATTGGTGTGCACCTAGGGCTTAAGGAAAACGAACCAACCAACCAAATTTCAGCATCCCAGTCCTTATGGTTCCAGAGATACCGTGGGTTTCTTTTTTTTGGGGGGAGGGGGCTAAACCCCTTAAAATTTGAACTTAAAAAAAAAAGATTCATTGGTGTGCACCTAGGGTTTAAGAGAAACCAACCAACCAAATTTCAGCTTCCCAGGCTTTATGATTCCAGAGATACAGTGGGTTGATTTATTATTTTTTTTGGGGGGGGGTTAAACCCCTTAAAATTTGAACTAAAAAAATTATTAGTGTGCACCTAGGGCTTAAGGGAAACCAAACAAACAAATTTCAGCTTCCCAGGCCTTATGGTTCCAGAGATACAGTGGTTTTTTTAGAGGGAAGGGGGGGGGGCTGAACCTCTTAAAATCCGAACTTTAAAAAGATATTTATAGGTGTGCCTCTAGGGCTTAAGAGGAACCACCATACAAAATTTCAGCTTCCTAGGCCTTATAGTTCCAGAGATACAGTGGGTTTTTTAAGGGGAAGGGGCTAAACCCCTTAAAATCCGAACTTTGAAAAGATATTTATAGATGTGCCCCTAGGGCTTAAGAGGAACCATCATACAAAATTTCAGCTTCCTAGGCCTTATGGTTCCAGAGATATAGTAGGATTTTTTTGGGGGGGAGAGGGGGCAAAGCCCCTTAAATTTCGAGCGTTCAAAATGATTTATTGGTATACACCTAGAGCTTAAGAGGAACCACCATAGGAAATTTTAGCTTCCTAGGCCTTGTGGTTCCAGAGATACAGTGGGTGTTTTTAGAGGGGGCAGGGGGTTAAGCTCTTTTTAACCCCCTTAAAATTTACAGTTTCCAAAAAAAGATTTCTTAGAAGGCACCTAGGGATTATGGGGAACCACCATACGAAATTTCAACTTCCTAGGCCCTATGGTTCCAAAGATACAGTGGGTGTTTTTAGAGGGGGGGGGGCAGGGAGTTAAGCTATTTTTAACCCCCTTAAAATTTACAGTTTCCAAAAAAATATTTTTTAGAGTGCACCTAGGGATTATGGGGAACCAGTATACGAAATTTCAACTTCCTAGGCCCTATGGTTCCAAAGATACAGTGGGTGTTTTTAGAGGCGGGCAGGGGGTTAAGCTCTTTTTAACCCCCTTGAAATATACAGTTTCCAAAAAAAGATTTCTTAGAAGGCACCTAGGGATTATGGGGAATCACTATACAAAATTTCAGCTTCTTAGGCCCTATGGTTCCAAAGATACAGTGGTTGTTTTTAGAGTGGGGGCAGGGAGTTAAGCAGTTTTTAACCCCTTAAAATTTACAGTTTCCAAAAAAAGATTTCTTAGAAGGCACCTAGGGATTATGGGGAATCAACATACGAAATTTCAACTTCCTAGGCCCTATGGTTCCAAAGATACAGTGGGTGTTTTTAGAGGCGGGCAGGGGGTTAAGCTCTTTTTAACCCCCTTGAAATATACAGTTTCCAAAAAAAGATTTCTTAGAAGGCACCTAGGGATTATGGGGAATCACTATACAAAATTTCAGCTTCTTAGGCCCTATGGTTCCAAAGATACAGTGGGTGTTTTTAGAGGGGGGCAGGGGGTTAAGCCCTTTTTAACCCCCTTAAAATATACAGTTTCCGAAAAAAGATTTCTTAGAAGGCACCTAGGGATTATGGGGAATCACTATACAAAATTTCAGCTTCTTAGGCCCTATGGTTCCAAATATACAGTGGGTGTTTTTAGAGTGGGGGCAGGGAGTTAAACACTTTTTAACCCCTTAAAATTTACAGTTTCCAAAAAAAGATTTATTAGAAGGCACCTAGGGATTATGGGGAACCACCATACGAAATTTCAACTTCCTAGGCACTATGGTTCCTAAGATACAATGGGTGTTTTTAGAGGGGGGTAGGGGATTATGCCCTTTTTAACCCCCTTAAAATTTGTATTTAATAAAAAAAAAATCTTATGGGGCACGTAGAGCTTGGGAGTAACCACGTTTTCCACACATTTGTATTATTTTAACATGCTTCTGCTCGAAATGTTGTTTATAATTTCCGGGCAGGAAATAGGTTGCCAATGTGAAGTTAGGTGTTGGCGAGCAGATATTACGCCAAGGGTTAAAGGCTGCCAAGCTTCAGCTATAATACGCAAGTACCGATTCAACTTTCTGTGTTAATAGTTGATATTTCATTTTGAAGTTATTTAGTTTAAGAAAAAAAATATTGAGATTAACCTGTTCAATTTGTGATTTTCTATATATGTAACACCTTTAAAAAGATTACAAAATGTGAAATAAAATTATTTAGACAACTCTTTTTGTGATTTTCGATGCCTATCCAGTAAGAAACCAACGAGTGGGGTAAAGGTTCGCAAACAGGTCTTTTGGTAAAATTAAAAATTCGGTGACTAAATATTTCGGGAAAAAATTCATTATTTTATAGAAGGTAGAGGGGATACCCAACTACAATACAAGTGACTTTTTGGGGCGATAGGATCTAACGGAGGCCCGTAAGAAACCCAAAACTCAAAACTGCAAACCTTTGCCCCCACCTACCCTATTGCCTTATTTTTAAGCTCTTTTCTAGTTTTGACTTCGATTGGATCACGAATTCCTATTGTATCTTATCTCCACAAATTTTCAATGTTAGACGAGTGGACTAACATAGAAGTTACTATATTAGCCGATGAATTTTTATTTTCTTCATTATTCCCGACGGTTTGTCCCATCAAAAGCCATCCCACTTTACTTTCGCCGCAACTAGGTTATCACTTAAGCGTTCAATTTTCCCTGTCAGAAGTTGCCAATAATAGTCATCCCCTATTAACATCGAAATGTTTTTATCGCTTCCCACATTCTCACATAAATCCGCCAAAATTATCACTCTTATTTTCAATTCATCACTTATAGTAATGTCTGGCGGTTCGAGCATCGCTTGAGTGATGTCATCAATTTCAAGTGCTTCGATTTTTATTTCCTGCCCTTTAACCTTGGTTTTAATTATTAATTCTACCCTGGAACAAACATGATGCGTCGGCGCGGACGAGTGAAACGTATGGATAAACAAATCCTCTTTTCCCACACTCGGCAAAAACATGGCCCTTGAAACATTCTTTTTTATGTACGTTCTTTGGGAGCCACTATCAAAAATGCAGCGTAGGCTGTTATTCGATTTTCCACCAATTACTTCGACAACTGCTGTCTGCAGTAAAATTTTGTTTTTTCCATTCATGACATGATTCGAAACAGTATTTGTTGTTTTCTCAGTTTTCGGATTTCTTTTATTTTAGAGTTTTCCTTTTTAAAACATAGGGTAATATTGTGCATTTTATGGCAAATAGAACAAAGTTTTTTATTTTCACAATCAATTATTCTATGATTTTTATCCAAACAGACAAAACAACGTCCTTGTCTTTTCAACAATTCCTTTTTCTCATTTACGTTTAAAGAACAACAAGATTCGCTTTTATGATCGGAGCCACAAAATATGCAAGAGTTCTCATTTTGATTCGTCAAAAGTTCAACAGCCGTAGAAATGTTAGGTTTAAAGTTTTTAGAAGGTATTCTGGGTTGGAAAGGAATTTTTGTTTTGTTGTCATAATTATTTCCAAATTTAGAAGTATTCTGTGGGATTGAACGTTTGGAATCATAAGTTTTATGAATCGCAAACGCCCGTTTACGACTCTCAATTTCACATCGAAGAAAATCAATTAAAAATTTAATATCCCATTTTTCGTTCTTATCTTGTTTACGTGAAAAGCTTAGAGTTAAATCGGAAGGCAGTAATTTTAATATTAGGGTAGGTGGGTGCAAAGGTTTGCAGTTTTGAGTTTTGGGTTTCTTACGATCTCTCCTTTAGATCCTATCGCCCCAAAAAGTCACTTGTATTGTAGTTGGATATGCCCTCTACCTTCTATAAAATAATGAATTTTTTCCCGAAAGATTTAGTCACCGAATTTTTAATTTTACCAAAACACCTGTTTGCGAACCTTTGCCCCAATCGGTGGGGCAAAGGTTCGCACTGCAAACCTTTGCCCCACTAGTTTGTTTCTTATAGTTTTGAATGAAATTATCTTTTCTTCATAATCTGAGCAAGAGAACATTTCAATTTCGATTTCATCTTCTTTTAAGTGCGATAGTATTTTATGATCAAGTTCTTTTAAAACAACGGACTTTGCCGTTAACTGTTCTAAAAAGTCTTCTAAATCCTCTATTTCTAATTTATTAGCACTTAAGTATTCATCCATTTTATTAAATAATTTAGTCATTAAAGTTCGGTGACGTGTTCTCGTTTTCTTAAGGATGTTTAATTCTTCCATCATTTTCGTTTTCTTAATAACGTTTACTTCTTCCGTCATTTAAAAATAATCAATTAAAGGGGTACTCACCCTTTTGTCGATGATGACGTCGTAATCCAAAAATGTCGTAATTCAAATCAAACGAAGTAACCCTAATCGGTACTTACGTATATAGCTGAAACTTGGCGGCTGTTTGCACTTGGCGTACTATTAGATCGCCAATGACTAATTTCTGGCTGGCAACCTATTTTCTAACCGAAAGTTGCCAGGAACGTTTAGAGAAACAGCATGTTAAAAAATGTGCAAAAGTGTGGAAAACGTATGGAATGATAAAATATTTTTAAAAATTGGCAGATGAAGATGATTTTGATCATGAATAATTTTAGATCTAATTAAAAATTGCGTATTTATGACAAAGCACATACGCAAAAAATAATAAGTATTTTAAAAGAAACACAAATCTTTGGAACCATAAGTTTTAGGATGCTGAAATTTTGCATGGTGGTTGCTCTTAAACCCTAGGTGCTCGTTAAGAAATCTTTTTTAAAAATTCGAATTTTAAGGGTCTTAATAGGAGCCTAATTCTCTCTCCCACCCACTCCAAAAAACACACTATATCTTTGGAACCATGAGGCCTAGGAAGCTGAAATTTTGAATAGTGGTTCTTCTTAAGCCCTGGATGCACATGAAGAATTTTTTTATTACAAATTTTAAAGGGGTTAAAAGGGGATTAATAAATTACGCCCTCCGAAAAAATACTATATTTTTGGAACCATGAGGCCTAGGAAGCTGAAATTTTGAATAGTGGTTCTTCTTAAGCCCTGGATGCACACGAAGAATTTTTTTTATTACAAATTTTAAAGGGGTTAAGAGGGGATTAATAAATTACGCCCTCCGAAATAATACTATATTTCTGGAACCATACGGCCAAGAACGCTGAAATTTTGAGTGGTGGTTCCTCATAAAGCCCAAGTGCACACAGAGTAATTTTTTCTTATTGCAAATTTTAAGGGGGTTAAAAATGGCTTAATCCCCTCCCCCTGAAAAAAAACTGCATTTCTAGAACTATAAGTTCTAGGAAGCTGAAATGGTGATTGGGGATTCTTCTTAAGAACTAGGTTCTTACTAAGAAATCGTTTTTTAAAATACAAATTTTAAGGGGTTCCAAAAGGGATTAATCCCCCCTCCGAAAAATGCACTATATTTTTCAAACTATAAGGTCTAATAAGATGAAATTTTGAATGGTAGTTCCTTTGAAGCCCTAAATGCAAAAAATAAGAAATCGTTTTTTAAAATACAAATTTTAAGGGGTTCAAAAGGGGATTAATCCCCCCTCCGAAAAAAGTACTATATTTTTCAAACTATAAGGTCTAGGAAGATGAAATTTTGAATGGTAGTTCCTTTGAAGACCTACATGCAAAAAATAAATTTTTTTTAAAAATACAAATTGTAAGGGGTTTAATTCCCCCCCAGTCCTCAAAAATAGAAGCCACTGCATTTCTAGGACCATAAGGTGTAGATAGCTTAAATTTTGAATAGTGGTTTTTCTTAAGCTCTAGGTGCTAACGAAGACATTTAAAAAAAAAAAGATTAAGGGGATGTAACCCCTCTTCCCCCCCCCCAAAAAAAAAAGAAAAAAACTATCCCTGGAACCATACTTTCTAGAAAGTTAAAATTTTGTATGGCATTGCTCTTCGGCGTTAGATCAGTGGTGCGCAAACATATTTCCACCGCAACCCACAATCTTTAAATGAAAAGTCACTCGACCCCTTATGAACATGTTTTGACCATAGCAAATTTTTTTTAAAAATTGAGAAAATATTCACAAAAGATACAGAAAAAAGGGAGAAAATTTTGGCAAACTATTTTTAAAATCAATGAACCGTGGATTATGGGTTTATACTAACTTTGCATAATAAAATAAATGCCTACACTTGCTTCTGCCAATTCTCATGTGACGAAAACTTCATAATGAAATACTAATATCTATTTGTATTTCATTGAGGTAAAAATTAACAATAATTTGAATTTAAAAACAGGAACATGTTTTCAAAATGATAAGCTCTATATTAAAACATCGAAAATTAAAAACTTCAAATACTTATATAAAATTAAAATAGCCAAAAAATGAATAAGAAGGGTGAGCCTAGACCTCGAATAATGTTTATTCTTATAACAACTGTTTTTGAAAACCCAAGAGTATAAAACCTTGAGATAGGTAGAAGAAATGTAAATATATCTTTGCGAGACTGTTTGACACCTTATATAAGAATGCCATATAATATTATTTTAACATATAATAAATTTAAAGAAAAATATTAAAAATACGTAATTATAGAAAATTTAAAGTATATTTTTAACTAATTATTTGAGTGATATAAATTTACTTCAAACTATCCGTGACCCCTTTCATTTATTTCGCAATTCACAGTTTGTGCACAACTGCCCTAAATGCTCACCCAGAAACCTTTCTTTAGAAATTCAATCTTTAGAGGGTCAAAATAAAGACTTAATCCCTCAAAATAAAACACTGACTGACAGATTACCGTATCTCTGGAAAAATACTTTCTAGTCAAAATTTTGTATAGTATTGCTCTAGGCCCTAGATGCACACTAAGAAATCTTTTTCAAAAAATTCAATCCTTCAGAGGGTAAAAAATGAGACTTAATCCCCCCCCCCCCACCAAAAAAAAAAAAAAAAAATAGTGAGTGAATGATCACTTATCTCCATAACCACAAGCCCTAGGTAGCTGAAATTTTGCACGATGGTTCCTATAAGACCCTAAGTTTACTTACAAATCTCTCTAAGAACACAAAATTTAAGGGGTTTAAAGCCCTCCAAAAACACTAACTGACTGATCACTTTATTTTTGTAACCAGAAGGCCTAAGGAAGCTGAAATTTTGCTTTGTGGTTCCGCTAATGCCCCAGGTTCTCAGAAAGATTTAAAAAAATAAATTCAACCTCTATGGGTGTTAAATCTCTTTACTTTTTTTTTTTAATCAAAAAACCGTATTTAATGTCGAATGACTGTCGTTCAATTATAGGGTGAACTTTTCTGAGGAACGACTGCACTTTACTGCTAAAGTTAATTTTTTTTTTTTTTTTTTTTTTTTTTTGCCAATGCGGAGGCACTTGTAATGAAACATTGGCCTATACTACACCGCAATTTTACTGCCCATTTTATTATGGGGGCACCATAAAGGCGGACAGCATTACCCCCTATGAAGGGACGACACGAACGGAAGCATTTTTCGTGGCGCCACGCCGGGATTCGATCTGAGCACCCTCAGCACCGTAACCCAGCGCGCTGTACCACAGGGCCGCCACAAGCCCGCTAAAGTTAATTTAAATCAACCAAATTAGATAATGAATGGTAGGAATGTATTCCGTTGTGAAGACGGTTATAGGGTAGGTGGGGGCAAAGGTTTGCAGTTTTGAGTTTTGGGTTTCTTACGGGGCTCCGTTAGATCCTATCGCCCCAAAAAGTCACTTGTATTGTAGTTGGGTATCCCCTCTACCTTCTATAAAATAATGAATTTTTTCCCGAAATATTTAGTCACCGAATTTTTAATTTTACCAAAACACCTGTTTGCGAACCTTTGCCCCAATCGGTGGGGCAAAGGTTCGCACTGCAAACCTTTACCCCACTCGTTGGTTTCTTACTGGATAGGCATCGAAAATCACAAAAAGAGTTGTCAAAATAATTTTATTTCACATTTTGTAATCTTTTTAAAGGTGTTACATATATAGAAAATCACAAATTGAACAGGTTAATCTCAATAATTTTTTTCTTAAACTAAATAACTTCAAAATGAAATATCAACTATTAACACAGAAAGTTGAATCTAACAAAGAAATTCACAAAATGAAAAGGGGTTAATCTCAACAATTTTTTTCTTAAACTAAAGATATTCCAATTAAAATATCAACTATTAACACTATCGTTATATCATATCTTAAGCTCTACTCATTCTTTTAAAACCCGTAAAAATTTAGCAAATTAAGGGGATAGGGGACATTACAAAGCAATTTTTGAAATTTTTACCTCAGAGATATGAAATTGGGCATAAATATTCATTAAAGTAAAACTATTTCAAACACCTTATAAAATTTTATAAATATTTAAAATTTTATAAATATTTAAAATTTTATTTTTTATATTTAAAAAATTGAAATTTTTATTATGTTTTTTAAAATGCTCCTTGCGATCCAATTTTTAGCCTTATCCTTAATTTTGCATTTAGATTGCTTATACATTTTGATCAGGGTTATGTTTTGATTTGTGCTTTTGTTGAATAATTAATTTTTAGGAAATATTTTTATGCTTGTACTCTGAATTCTCGTGAAATTTTTGTACTTTTCCACGCTTAAGTTAAACTTTGATAATCTGAATGATGTCGAAACCTGAAATGGATACATAACTTTATTTTAATGTATAAGAGGAGTCTTTGTAATAAATTTTATAAAATTTCGTCAAAAATTGTGACGCAAGGAGCATTTCAAAGACTTGCAAATCTGGAAATTACTCATTTAGAGCTTTTTTCCCTAACCAGACCTTCGAATCTTATAATGTCTTGTAACAACATTTAATTCTTTTATCTTGTAAAATAGGTCTTTGTTCAGAGCTATTTTATTTTTGTGTTGTACTAATTTATTTTATTTTTAATTTATGGATTTCAAGCATTTTACAAAAAATTTTCTGATTAAAAACAGGCAGTTTTTATCAAAAACCATAATTTTTTTTCAAATTACAAAAATGTGAATTCCCATTAATAATAAAAGACGTTGTTAATAAGGATTCCTAATGAAAAGAGGACATGAAACAAATGTTAATAGTTAGAGGGGCAAAGGTTTGCAGATGGGGCAAAGGTTTGCACTGCGAACCTTTACCCCATGACTCCCGCAAACCTTTACCCCATCTCGTGCTGGTTCTGTTTCTGCAGAATGGACGCCACTGTATTTGAGTTAACCCAAAACTTAAGGTAGGATTTGAAAGGTTATTTACCACCCTAACATACGAAAATAAGCCCAAAACAGTTCGTGAGTTTGAGTGATGCTCAAAATTACTCAAAAGTTGCAAAAAATTACATTAAAAGAGACGAAAATAAACTTACCTCATGTTCTCTGCAAGAGGGGGTCTTAACTCCAACATTTTTTACGAGGCAACTGACTGGAAGTAGAGGAATGCACTGCCTACCCTATTCTTCCTATAACTCTTCCCGGTCATTTTAAAATGTATGTGCGAACCTTTGCCCCATGCGAACCTTTGCCCCCACCTACCCTACAGCTACTTTTTCATAATAGAAAAAAATAAATAAATAAAAAGCTCAAAACGAAACTTCCAACAAATAGTCCCGACAGCAAAAAGCAATGAATAGCGGGAACGATATTAGAAAGAAGAAAGAGACGCATAATTGGCGCTTTATTGCCGTTTTCTAGCCAAGCGGAAAAGTTTCAGCTATAATACGTAAGTACCTCCTAATCTAAAGGTCCCGTAGTGAAGGCACCAAAATTGTTCTATTTCTAATCTATTTGTCGAGAGTTCAAAGAAATCTAAGTTCGTAAACACAAGACCAAACTTTATTTTACGTACACGAACATTACACTAACAAACATTTAAATTTAAATCTATAATTCAAACGGTTATCATGATCAAAAGGTGGGAAAATCCCATCCTGTTCTATTCTATTCTCAATGTGCTCTGTGCTCTGAAAGCGGAGGGAAATTTCCCTTTTTTATTATTCTTCGTTTTTCTACCGTTGCCAATCGGCAAACCTAAACTTCGCGCTCGGAACAGTCCGGCATCCTCGAGCCCCACAGCAATGGAAAGCACCGAACTTGGGAAATTAACCCTCGATTGCGTATTCAGGTATTGCTACGTAGCGGCTGGTCTTCAGGTGACTCATGGTTGATAGGCCTTAAGGCCTGGGGAACCGGTGGAAATTTAAACTTACCGCCTCAGTATTTAAAAATTATTCAGTAAAAAAAAAATAATAATCACTTTAAAGGACAAAAAATAAATTTTTCTTTTTAACACTTTTTCACACTGATTTTTAGATGGGTTTTTACTCTAAATCAAACATTTTGATGCTCGATCAATAAAACGAGAGAAAAGAATGGTTTACAAAATTTCTTACCAATACCATGTGAAATAAACATCAACTTCATATCAGTAACTCATTGTTTAAAATCGAAATTAATCCAAAATAAAATCATGGTCCTTTCCACTTTTCGAAAGCAAAACAATATTTATTATTTAAATCGGTCTGACTTAATTATGTAGACACCGCTTACAAAGCATTACGTTGTAAGAACTTCAAAATAGAGTAAAATGCGCTTTAATTTTTTTTTGAATGGAAATATTCCTTTTATTGTAACTCGGCATCCATTTAGACAGGAAAACCATCGTACGGGTACATGCTACTGTAGATATAGAAGTAAAAGGGCCCTAACTGCACTAATTGCTTCATTTCTCGTGGTGGGAGGAAAGAGAGATAAGCCTGAAGTGTTACCAATAGTAATATTCAACACCTAGCAAGGATTTCACTGAGATCAACAGCTTGGAAGATCTATACCTACAATTTTAGCTACATACCTAGAAAGGAAATTTTGGCCTTAACACTCAAATGGTACGGTGGGAGTTGGACCCGACCCAATGGTGTGTCTTCCTGTACTCTCCCACCTCATTGCAAAAGATCGAGTTGACAAGGAACCCTACCAGCCAGTCTTGCAACAAATGTTGGAGCGCTTGCAGTCATAAATTTGCAGTAAATATGAGTGTCTTTGTTGAAAAATGTTATTCATGATCACTAGTCATTTTTTTCTTTTTTAGATTTTTAAATTTTTCTTTCGATTTTGTAGGCCAAAATGTCAGTATATAGTATTTTTTCCTTTTTTGTGGTCGGAAATTTGGTTTCACTACCTTCTAAAACTGGGTACAAGACTAAATTACATATTTGACCTAATGTATATAACATTCTATGCAATTGCCAAAGAGACGTCCTTTGTTTAGCAAAATTAAAGTTCGTTGGTCATTTTTTTCTGCAAAAAGGTTTTTATTTCATGCAAAATATTATCAATAAATGTTATTATACCGTAGATTTGGGTTACTTGGACCCAAAAAGTGAAGATTTTGCACATTTCTTACCCAACGATAGCCTTAAAAACATATTTGTGCTGATAACCTGATTTGAACAACTTACTTGAAGAATACCCAGGATTTTAGGTCTTTCTCAAACCAAAATTTTAATTATATATATATATATATTTAATAAATTATTGAAATTTGGGTTCAAGTAACCCCCTGATTGGGGTTACTTGGACCCAACCTACATTTTACACGAAGCATACAATTCAAATAGGTAGTCGGCTCAAGTAGCACCTAGGATCTTGAAATAAAAATAGAGGCTAATGTATGAAAAATTTATTTTACATCCAATAGAATACAAACCCTTTTTTATTTGCAAATCTCATTGTTAACAGTGGATGCGTCTTCAAAACAAATTTTAGCCAGTCACGCCCAAGGAGTTTGTTTTGGAAACATTTCACTGATCTTCCTTGCATTGCAAGGTAAGACTTGACAATAAATCGAAAGTCCAGCTCGTCTACGGGAAATCCAAAATCACAAATTTTGTCTAAATGATTGGCACAGGCCAACGTTTCTTTTCTAGTTAATATGATTGGATGTCCAGGTTTGTTCAATAAACTGTTCTTCAGTCTCCTTTTTATAGAGGACCTACTAATTTTACAGTGGGTTGAGGCATCTCTCTGAGACATTTCTCCTGACCTCACAGCATTTCAACATTCTCTAATTTGTCAGCTGTAAAATCCGCATACTTTCTGCTCCCAGGAGAGCTCTAGTAATTTTGGGGCATTTTTGTATCAGATCTGCGAATTAATGCATATGAACGGGTTTAACCATTTAATAAAAGGAACATGAAGTAAAGACATGAAGTAAATATATTAATTATTTTTGCAGTGAAATTTGAGAATGTCTAATCGAAAATGTGACTAGGGGTTAATTGGACCCACTTCCTTGCTTGGGTCCAAGTAACCCCATTTAGGTTTATCAGCACACTAGTTAATACTTATAAATTTTACTGGGTTAATTGATTCTCTATTCATCTAAAACTATTGTTATATTCTTAAAGACTGTATTTGAAATGTAAACTTATCCTTACCTAATGTGGGACTGGTCACAAAAATTCGTCACAAATACGGTCACAAAAATTCGTGTTTTTATCACAAAGCAACATAACCTGAACTTAAATAAAGGTGGGAACAGCGGGGACATGGTAAAGTGACTCAGGACCTAGCTAATGCTCCTATCTGTTAGAGAGATTGTGAATTATATCTATATTTTATTGATAAGAGACCTAAGTGTAATTTAAAACACTTTTTCGGTTTGGGTTCAAGTAACCCCAACTTACGGTACAAGAAAAGTGGTTGTTGTGTACTTATTTCTACCAAAAACCTCATAAAAAAAGAGATCGGGTTGGATCCAACCCAGCCGTACCATCTATTTAGTCTCAAACCACTGTACCTTTTGAGGGTTATGTATTGCTGATTGGGAAAATTTCTAGCCTAAGATTAACAGACTTGTACAGCTGTAGAACAGGATGCACACAGTCAGACGCGTGCAATTTACTATTTGATGCTGAAAGCTTTACAGTATCTTTTAAGCTAATAAAAAACTATATACTACATGCTTTTTCTAAATATTTTCTGTTCATGTGTCTCTTAATTGACTGTTAATAACATCCCGGCACAAGTCGAAGCGGCATATACGTACGATTTCAACCTTTTCGTTTTTGTACATATGTTGGAACATTTGGGGAGTTAAATCTCCATCTAACATCATTGAACCTGTTATGACATAAATTGCTGGATAAATGGTAGCAGATTCCAATATCGTATGAACAAGACTTACATCACTTTTGCCCACGTCGAATTCTGGCTGTTTTGCCCAAATGTGGGCTTACATTTTATTATTAAAAACTAGTTCCAATTTCCAATGTACCAGACAGGGCCCGACTGAGCAGCTAAGGCCTCCCGGGATTGAATTCCTGTCGGTGAATGGATTGCCACTGTGAGATTTATAGATTTAGTGGACTGTAAATGATTTTAAAAGATTTATTTTGACTTAAAACAAAATAATTACAATACTTGCACATTTAATAGAATACACTTGCGATTAATAGAATATAAGGAATGGATCAACGCTGGGAAAATGAAAACCCAAATAGCTTAAAGAATTGAATCATGAATTGACTTACATAAAGGAATAGCTTCCCAGACGTCCTCCAAACCTTTCACTTAAAGTAAATTACATCAAAAGAGAATAAGCAAGCAGAAGCCCTGCTCGCATCACGTACATAAGAATGGTTTTTTTTCAACAACACAGTTCATGTTTACACACATCGTTTCAAAATAAAAAAAAAATTCTGGATCTGTGCTGCCATCTATGAACGCCGGCTGCTACTACAGGACGGAACATCCACTACAATTTAGACCAAACACCCGCAGAGTCGATACCTTGTAGGCTCGTGTCTTCACTCACCCTCAATGACCTCATAGAAGAATTTTCCGGTCTTCCAAGTTAAAAACTTTCTTAAAATATCTGCAGTTACATTTGACATTGCCATTGGATGTTACCTCAAGTCATTATCATCGATCGTATGTGCAACTGGTGCTTCAGTGACTGCAAGGTCCATTGATACGCAGCTCAGAAAAAGGGGGCTAAGCTCACGGCGCCCCTTGAGCCATCTACCATTGACGCCTGTACACCGAAAAGCCCGTTTGTAGTGGTGTCTGGCACATTCGACCTGGAATGTGACTGATTGGAGTAGAATTGTCTTCAGTGATGAGTCCCGTTTCGAATTGAGCCCCGATGACTAGCGAATACGTGTCTGGAGACTCCCTGGACAGCGATGAGATACCAACTGGACTGTCTTCCGCCATACGAGCCGACAACGAGGAGTGATGGTCTGGTGTGCCATTTCATTTCATAGCATGACCCCTTTGGTTGTCATTCGTAGCACTCTTACAGCACAGCGGTACGCCGACGATATTCTACGCCCCGTTGTGTTGCCCTTTATATCACGCAATCATGGGAATACATTTCAGCAAGATAATGCACGCCCGCACACGGCGAGAGTTTATACTGCTTGTTTTCGTGCATGGCCAACCTTGGCCATCAAAGTCACCGGATCTCACCCCCATTGAGCATGTTTGGAGCATTATGGGCAAGGTCCTCCAACCAGCTCGGAATTTTGACGATCTAACGCGCCAATTGGACAGAATTTAGCACGATATCCCGCAGGAGGACATTCACCACCTCTACTGAATAATTGCTTGCATAAGGGCCAGAGGTGGACCAACGCGTTATTGACTTTTTCCCTTTGTGAAGCTCTTTCTCTTGAATAAATCATCCAATTATTCCCGAATTGTAATACACTGCTGAAAACAAATAGGGGAGCACATGGTTTTAACGAAATTACGCAAATACTTACACCGATAAGTAACATAAAATAAATCATCCATAATTTAAAGCCTAGCAGGAAACAGAAGAAGAAAACTTCATATGCAAATCAAAGTTCATGACATCAAAAACCAGAAAAAGAACATAAGGGCGGAAATCGGGATGTTGCAGAAACGCCTGTTTTACTGCCTTAACTGTGAAATTCGGTTGCTCAGTTATTCTTTTTGAGAAAAGGTGACTTGAAAATGCGTCAAAAACGTGATTTACCGGAATCCATGGCATGACGTATTATAGGCAGACTTGAATCCGGGCAAACACAACGTAGTGTCACGGACACTGTTGGAGTCGCCAGAAGTGTCGTCACAAGGCTGTGGAATCGATTCCAAGAAACAGGGAATGTTAGACGTACCCAGGGCAAGGTCGGCCACGTGACACTACAGCAACTGATGACCGGTATATACTGTTAACAGCTCGTCGAAACAGAACAGACAATGCTACTTAGCTGCAAAGACAGTTGCTCTTGGAAACAGGACGAAGGGTGTCCAGCCAAACATTACGAAATAGGCTTCATCAGGGAGGTCACTATGGCCGTAGGCCAATGGTCTGGATTCCGTTGACCTCACGCCACCGTGCGGCCAGAAGAAGATGGGCTGCTGAACATCGAAATTAGGAGCAACATGATTGGAGCCAAGTGCTGTTTACAGACGAGTCCCGATTCAGTCTGGAGTGTGACACCCGACGTGGTTTGGTATGGAGGGAAAGAGGCACTCAAAAAAACCCTACATTCGTTCGTGAATGCTCACAATACAGACGAGCTGGTTTACGCTGCAGCCATTGGAGATTCCTTTGTTTTCCAGCATGATAATGCCAGACCGCATACAGCTCGTCTTGGGGAGAACATGCTTCAAGCTGAAACAATACAGCGTATGGAATGGCCAGCGTGCTCTCCTGACCTGTATCCAATCGAGCATGTTTGGGACATGCTCGGACGACGCATTGCTGTTAGACCAAGGCCTCCTTTTACTCTCCGAGACTTCGAGATTGCACTTCTTGAGGAGTGGAACAGTATTCCCCAAAGTCTTATCGATAACATCATCGCATCCATGGAAAACAGGTGTGCAGCAGTCTTGGCTGTTGGAGGATACCACACGCCATATTAAAAATATTGCATCATTTCTAAACAATACTTTTTTTATCGTTTACATGTAACCAAATTGTTGCCCTAAATCATCTTTTCATGTTTTTTCCATATTTTCAAAGAATTAAAGCTTAATTACAAATTTTTTTACGTCTTTTTTCCTGTATTACGCCTTGATACGCGTGTACTATCCATTTTATGGCAATACGTGGCTGTCTCGCACGGTTTTCTTAACTTCTTTGCTTGCTCCCCTAATTTTTTTGAGCAGTGTATTTTTCTTTCTGTACATGTACATCACATCTACCGATTTTCGTCCCATTCGGGTAACTCCTTCTTGGTGTGTCTTTTTTTTTTCGTCGTCTAAGAGGGTATTTGGACAACCCAGTTTGAGAAAAAGAATGACGTACAATGAGCAGAAAAAACCCTTTTTAAACATTTTTCCTAATAGTATAGAAGTATCGTGTTACATTAACAGAGAGCTATTTATAATAAATTTCTTTTAATAATTTCTTAAGAATTGCAGAATAATTTTGAAAATAGATTAATTTTCTAGGAAATCCCGAGATAATATTCTTCATCTTCCATTAATTTTATAAAAATAGTTAAAAGCCTTTTCTCATACTTCTTTTAATTTTTCTGATTTCCTGGACTTTAAATGGATGTTAGAAAAGATTACGTCATATTTCTCTGTAAATGTAAAATTAAGTTAAAGAGGATATACGAAAAAAGTACAATATAATCCCATTTCTTAAAATGTGTATAGTTCAAAGGGCGACATATTGAAATTTAAAATTTTAGGCAGTAATTAACAAAAACGAACTGTCAATAACACGTTGCGTCTGAGCTTCAAAATATCTGTAATACTAAACTTTTGAAAAGACGTATGCGTTTGACAACAATTTGTCAGTAGAAGCGCCTGTTGAACCGTTTGACTAATTAAACTGGCTTTTGCTCTTAATCTACTTTTTGGCATATCACGTCGCCTATCGGACCGAAAGATTAAAATAAAAGTTAACCTAAAGAATCATTCTAATTATTTTTTCCAATGTAGAAAGCACTTATCCAAAGGACATCCGCCCTTACAATCTGTGAATTCTTTTGCCTATTTAATTATGATTATACCTGACGGGTAAACAATTATTCCTTCTTGATTACCCGGGATTTACATTGTTGGTATCATTTAATGTCAAACTCAGTTCAATATGGGCAATACTTTCAAATTTCTCTCAGATACTGAAAGCATGATATACTAACAAGAAACTTTACATTCTGCAATACTTTTTCCTTTTACTCCTTTTTTCCTTTTATCTAAAATTTAAACGTTTACCATACTAGAGGGAAAAGAAAACAGAACAACTACAGAATTTCGACAAAGGTAAGTTGGTGTAACTGGACCCATGGAATAACTGGGCCATCTCCTCCCAGATTTTTCCTTTACATATTAGGTGGGTATTCCACTCTGTGTGTTATTTCTTTTCCGGTGTTCGCAACAATCTATCTTACATCATTGGTAATTGCTTTGTAAAGTCATTTTTAAATGAGGAGTAGAAATTTTTCCCTTTTTCTTGATATACAAGCATTGGACCCCGTTACCCAGTAACAGATTATGTTGTTACTTATGAGAAATAGACCTGGGTGGTCCACTTATCCCATTTATCAGGGGAACTGGACCTACCTCTATTTAAAAATATATACAATATTTATATTCATAATATGCATAATAAAAATCAATGTCATAGCTTAAAAATGCTCCCTAAGAGTTAGTAAAATGCATGTAATACAAAGATTTTTGAAAATTATACATGTTAGTATAATTTTAATGTTTTTAAAGTATAGTATATAAAAAAGTTTAAAATCTATGGCCCAGTTACCCCCAACTTACCTTATCGTCTTATTACTTTAAATTGAAATCGATCAGGTTGAACTACAGAATCACTGTGGGACTTGTAAAGCAAAGAACTTTGGTTACTTTTCATCCAGTGCTGACTGTCTAACTCTCAATGTCAAATTTTCGAGGTAAGAGAAAAATGAATCCATCATTTGACTGAATAATTTGTTATAGGCTCAACTCATATTTGCAGCGAAAAAAATGTCTTTTTCGTTTTTATCTTTGGGACAGCAAATGAGTAAACAACAGCATCACTAACCGCACTGACTGAAACGCTGAAGACAATGACTGAATCGCTGAACACTATAAATAGCTATAATGTAGTTCTATAGCAATTTGAGTCTTTTTAAATGCCATAAATTTCCCCGTTGCATTTCTTGGGTTCACGTTCATAATTGTCAAATCACTATGTCGCCCCGCTTTAGCCATTTATTACCTCTTCTAGTGTTTGACTAGCTTGTTTCACAATTATGTGGGCGTCTGTCACCCCAGGCTAGGAATAAACTTGCTGCAGCTATGGTGGGATACAATTGAACCCCCCCCAAATATCTTGACTTCCTTCATAGTCGCTTATTTGTCTTATGAGTTGCCATGGCACTTACCATCCCTCCTAAATTCTTCACATTCTTCAGATGAGGGCAAATTATTGTACTATCGTATAATTTCGGAAAACCGTCACCAAATAATCAATCGATGAATATTTGAACCCACTAGATAATTAAAAATCTGTTTAGTAATACAATTTCAAAGATATAGTAAAAAATCACAGAAGAGAGTAAATTATTCAAATTGTTAGTGAGTAAAAATATACATTGTTAACTTTATCTTTCTATAATTTGCTTGAACACTTACGCAACATTACTAACGAGATAAGTATCAGTCTAAAGTACATACATTCAAATTGTTTGTTTGTTGTCAATATTTCGTGCTTTTTCACTTTAAATGGTGTTAAGCATTAATTACTGAAGTGCTTTTTTAATTCTAAAGTTTCATCAGGCTATATTGTAGTTCTCTAGCGAGTTGAGTCTGTTTAAGAGCCATATGTTTCCTCTTTGGATTTCTTGGATCCTCGTTCATAATTATAACCAGGTTATTTAAAGGCCAAAAGGGAATATACTTTGAAAAAGGATATACTATAAAGGGGGTTATACTTTGAATTTATTTAACCGAATGATTTTTATTTTATTGAAAATTATGGAACAGCTGAAGATTTTGAAGAGAAAAAGACACTTTTAATTCGGTAGTAAGGCGCACAGTCCTCTTGAAGGGTAATATCTCATCTTTTTCGGAGATGAATCCGCATACTGCGCTTGAAGTGATTTCATGCAATCCAACCCCTTTACAGAATTTCCCAATGTATGTCAGTGTCCTACCCGTGCTTTGAATATCCATCCCCAGATTATATTATGCTTTACAGTGGAGAGTGAACAAGCGATTTTCCTGAGACCCGACAGGAAACTTGTAATTGAAGATGCAGCAGTTAAAACTTCAATATCACATTTTTTTCAAACTCAGCATCTCAATTGTGATGCAATCCAGTATGTTTTATGTTATTTACAAGACATAAGAAAATTTCGAAATATCATTCCTCTGTTACATAAATCCGCAATCCAGTTTGAATTATTCTTTAAGACTCAAGGGTGATGCAATATTTTTTCTCCATTGTTGTGGTTTTTTTTACTTCTTACAACTGTAATAATAACAGCTAAAAACACTGTTTCGTTAAAAAATTATGTAGCTATACTAACAGATTCAATAGATTTAAAAAACATTTCTTTCTAATGCACATTCCTTAAAAACGCGTGACTGCGCCTTCCATAAGCACAGTTTCAAAAATTATTCATTGCATGATATGCTTTTATACTGAAAGAGAAATTTAATCTCGCTAGGTATTCGAGATTTTGTATTTTATGGAATGTGTGTGTTTGCTTGAGTGAGTATGCATGAATATGTGCGGGTATTTTTGTTGCGTATGACATAAGTTTACTCTAAACGCGTAGTCTTTCAATTTTAAAAATATGGTGCGTTCGTTTAAACTCAATTGAATTTATTATGTATGAGTTAGAATGTGTAATCATCTTCTATATCAGGGCGAAACGCATTTTCAAATAGCCTCCATTGATATTCCGCATTTGACTTACTGTTTATTTATTCTCCAGTGGTTCCGTAGCAAGGATCACGGTTGTTTTTTAGTGTATTCTAGTTTCACGGGTGTTCAAATAGTTCAAATAGTTTTTCGAGAAATCATAATTAGTAAAATACTTGAGTATGGAAATGACGGGTGGCTTCGTAGACTACTTCGTAGTTTTATTTAAAAAACTAGGAATTAAGAGATTAAATTATTTTACTTGACATGGACTTCAAACAATGAAAAAATATGCAATATGAAAGTACAAACTTTGTACATTCGTGGAATTCATAATTTGGTGCACATGATTAAAATATATGCTCAAGTTTCAAATTTGTAACAATTGCTCTATAAAACCGTCTCATTCTAATGCTGCCCTTATCTTAAAATTTGATGTTATAATTTGATGTTATATTGTCTATTATCCAGTGGATTAACTTGATGAACATAAAAGGTACGGAGTATCAAATAAATTTCGTGTGGAAAACTACATTAACATAGGTAAAATCCATTCTTCTCTAAATCCTGTAGATTTCACATTTGCGTAGCTAATGGGAGTTTAAAGTTCTAGCTATGAAATATAATCTCCTTAAAGTTTTAGAGTAATACCTATTTGAAAACATTAATGCCTTGTTATGTTGAAGTGGGACAATGAATTTTTAGTTTTCTATTTTATTACTTTATATTTATTTATTTTCCCCGTCAAGTCTGCTATTGAAAATTTTTAAAAAAATGTGTTAAAATACATACGCAAATATATAAAAGCTTTCATAAATGCATAAAATATAGCAAGTTTAAAATTTGTAACAATTAATCTATAAAACCATCTCATTCGAATGATGCCCTTATCTTAAAATTTGATGTTATAATTCATATTGTATAATATTTTTTTTTCTAATGCGGAGACACTTGTAATCCAACATTCGCCCTTACTACGCCGCAGTTTTTACTGTCCATTTTATTATGGGGACACCATATAGGCGGACAGTATTAACCCCTATGACCGCACCACACGAACGGAGGCATTTTTCGTGGCGCAACGCCGGGATGAGATCTGAGCACCCTCAGCACCGAAAACCAGCGCGCTGTACCACTGGACCGCCACAAGCCTATATTGTCTAATATAACATAAAAAATTTTAGTAGTTTTTTAACTCGAATCTTTTGAAGAAAATTATATTAAAAAATGTAAGATTGCTTTTCTTTGTATGAGATTTATTTTTCAAATATTTTTATAATCTGAAACAATGAACATACGAAGACGTTCAGAATTTTCCATCTTGTTCAAAATCATAGCCATAAATATGTTTTCAACACTTTACTTCTTAATTACAAAAACTCAAATTTTTGTATTTTCCTGATTTTATGACATTTTGTTTCTAAACTGTGTAATTTTCTGTATGGTTTATGGGATTTCCCACATCCGAAAGCCTCTTTTTTTTAGTATCTGATGGAAAGTAAAGGCATTTTATGAAATTTTAACTGCTACATAATTCCCAAAATTATTGAAAGGAAAATGGGATTTCACAGATACAGAAGCTTTATTTCCCCATATGAGTATCCAATGAAAAGCAGCGACTTACTATAAGTTGTAATTGTTTAATCCGTCTTTGACAATTTCAATGTAGCCGCTTGGAAAGTCACATAGATAAAGCGCAATTATTTTATAAAACCGAGAAAACTTGAAGAGAGAGAGATGAGTCTCGCACATTGTAATTCAAAATTACCGCCTTATCCCCCTTTCAAAGTGTCAAACAAGTAGTAAGATGTTTCCATCTCCTAATCTTATTATCCATCTTGCAGGTGTCATTACTTATGCAGCTTTAGAGGTCGTATAGCTACCTTTCAGGAGCTATCGTACTATAATCTGTTTTATAATCTACAGAATCTGTTTTATAATCTGATAGAGCTTTCTAAATCGCAGGCTAAAGTTTGGAATAATGAATATTTTGCGCACATTAACGCCAGTATACTGTTAACGTAACGCAGTTATATTTCTGCTTGTGGTAAATAGGCCTAATTGAAAGTCATAAAAATTTGGCTTATAGAAAAATATTTTATAAAAGCAGAATTAAAAGGGATTTCAAAACTATAAGAAGAAAATTCATGGAATTGTTTAAAAAATAGGTTTGGTTAAATTAATTGTTAGCTAAGTTTTATTTATATTATAGAGTGAAAAACATAGCATCTTCATAAGTCCTTTTGTTGTTTTAGGGAAAAGTTTTTTCATAAACCTTAAACAATGTTGCTCTTTTTTAATGATAGTCATTTTGAATACGAGCTAATTTCTTACTCTTGATTGCTTTCTTAAATGGTTTCTTAATAGATATTTCAATTGGTGCTAAATTTAGCACATGTATGGTACTACATGTGAAAGAATGCTTTTGAATTATAAACAGAACTAGTTACAACATTTAATGAATACAAGAGATATAAAAATAGAATATTAATTCTTTTAAAACTTTATTAGCTTAAAAAATACAAATACCAAGTATTCTATAAATTAAAATTCATTGTTGAAGAATTCAAGTTGAAAACTCTTAATTAATGATTTTTTTTATACTTTTCCAAAAGTTTTCTTCTTATTCCGGATGAAAATCAGAAGATAATAGGCTCTTCCTTATTATAAAGATGTTTTCACAACTTTATTTTAAATTAGCTCTGTAAATATAATTAGAAAGTTTTTTAAGCGAAGGCACTTGTCGTGTAGACAATTTTTAGCCTATAATTCACCACAGTTTTCTGGCTATTTTACTATGGGGGTACCATATAGGTGGACCAGCATTGCCCCCTATGAAGAGACGATACTAACGGATGTATTTTAATGGCGCGATGCTGGGATTCGATCCGAGCACCCTCAGCACCGAAAGCCAGCGCGCTGTACCACAAGGCCACCACAGGCCATAATTAGAAAGCAAATTTTAGAAGGCATGCTGGATGTGTAAGAAGCAGAGGATTTTGTCTTGCTCTGACTTCACTGTCCGGACTTTAATAAGAAATCAACCTTTCTCCACGTTCAAGGAAACAAACGAAATTTAAACTTACCTAAAATTGACTTTTAGAAATTTATGAAAGAAGCGCAGAAAATGGCATTTTGCAATTTATTCGTTTAGAAAATGAAAGACATTAACTTTCAAATGTTTTTATATCAAAGTTAAATACCAGCTTGACAAGTTCAAGAATCTAGACTCAGACCTTGATCAGATTTTCTTATTTATCTTAACGCCATATCAGAGTATTTTTGAATTAATACAATACATGGTTTTATTAAAAAATGAAGAAGACATAGAGATACAAAGCAGTAGACAATACTGTCACGTGTCTGCAGGGAGTAAGGCCTTGTTGACATTGCATTAGGAGCGTAGTGCTAGTCAGTTCCGCCGAGATTGTTGACATGGCCTGCAATTGGTGTGACATATCACGTGGTCATTGCGTTCAGCTTTTTGACTGGATAAATTTTTCATCATTGACGCTCCTCTCCGAATGCAGTGGGAACTAGGCCTAAGTGCATGTCGCGTTGGTGGAAATAATGTCATGTGATGCTTTCCGATTTCTAAAATACAGCACTTCTTATAAAAACTATTTTTCTCGCTGTAGCATAATTTTTTCTCGCTGCAGCAAACTTTTTTTTTCAAAGCGTTTGATCTATGCGATTTACTTAGAAAATTTCTCACAAGATGAGTCTTTATGTAAACCAAGAAATCAGTTTTTTATCACACTAACTCATGTTTTGTCTACATATGTACATCGATTTTGAAATATGTAAGCATAATCCTATACTGAAAGAGCAAGAATTTTATGGATTAACATACTAATTTACGCTGCCCAAACGAGTTCAAATGTTAAACAATAAAATGGTTTAAAACGTCTGTTATGACATTGGTGGTAATTTATAAAAAGTAAATTAAAGCCCAAACATTTTTTAAACTTGACGCAACCTTAATTAAAGTTTCTCATCATCCGTGATTAAAAAAGAATGAGATTAATAAATTTGTGACATATCAAGGTGAAAGATGTAAAATAAAAATGAACGACCTTCCTCCATTCGATTAAAAACGCATTAAAGAAAAAAATTCCAAACTATGAGAAATTAGATTTCATTGCAAGATTTCAATAAAGTTATGAATTTGTGCTCAATTGCACTCTACTTTAGCAAAACATAATTTTCCAAGTTTAATTAAAAGTTTTCCCTTTTTAAAATTGCATTCATAAATGAAATAGTATAGAATCTGAAGTATGAAACATATTTAGAGACAACTAGACAGTTATGTAAGTTAGTTTCAAGTTTCTTCAATTGTGTGATATTAAAGAAACTAAAAGAAAAAGGTTTTGTGTGACATTAAAGAAACTAAAAGAAAAAAACCTAAATGTTTAATTAAATTAAAGGTCACTAAAAGAATTACACTTTTTATGCCCTTTTTCCATTTTTACGTCAATTATAGAGGATTAGTGTTACTATTTAAAGAAGCATTTAATTGACATTTTTCGGGTTCTAATTACTTGAATTGATCTAAACACAAAAGTTTTTCAAATTTTATTTAAGATGAAAGTAGATGAAAACTGTACAATAGATATTAAAAAATTAAAATTTATGATAGTACGGAATTTGTAAATGTCTGAGTTACTGTTGAATCCAATGATAATGATATTTTTCGAATGTTAAAGCATGCTCATAAATATATTTTCTTGAATATATTCTCTGGTACTCATTATGGAAAAAGTTTAATTCCTCAAAAAATGGTGTTATAAGAAAAATCAATTGTTTAACATAGAGATTCAACTTTCCCATACATAGCCAATGTTAGTTAAAACTTTAAGGGGTCTCAAGAGTCTTACTTTTTCACTGAAAGTGCAACTAAGCATCATGTCACATTTAATTTTTTTTCTCATTCCCTATCTATGTATAGAAAACAGTTCCGTAACTGACTGACTGACAGATAATGCACAGACCAAACCTCTGGACCTAAAGAGTTGAAATTTTGCATAGCGATTCTTCTTATAGTGTAGGGGTGCACTAAGAAAGATTTTTGAAAAAATTTTCTTAGATTTTTTAAAAATTAAATTTTTAAGCTGTTTTTGTAACTTTCTTTAATGTTTGCATTTAAAATAATAATCTGAGGGTTATAAAATTTATATCACGAGAAAGATCATAAAAATTCATTCCAAATGAAATCTTTTCGAATCTTTGCCTCCATTTTCTGATTTTTGGTGAATTTTAAAGATTAATTTTTCGAATTTAATTTATTAAATGCTGATCACGTGGTTTCTTTTATTTTTGTGATACTTTAAATTCATTTTGCGTCACGTGCATAACAACTAAATAAATTGACTTTTTTTTTCTTTCCAATGCGGCAGACGATTGGACAGTATCCAAAAAATATTAAAATACAGTAAAAGAAATGTTCCTCAAACTGTACTATATTAACTGTACTAAATTTTTTAGTATGTTCAATTAGATTTAATTTCAATATTTTCTTATACATTATTTTGTCTATAAAAATATCCGTTGCGATTTTTTTATAAATATATATTTTTGCTTTATTTGGCATTAATTTCATACATTGACCGTTGTATTTATTATAGATATATTTTTTGGTGTTTTTTTGGCATTAACTGCATACATTGACCATTGTATTTAATTTGAATGTACTCCGTAGCGAATCACGGGTATTTAGCTAGTAAAACATAAATATATGAAAATTTTACCACTGACAGCTTAATATATGTTCTATGTAGCATAATTATTTCAATTATCTACAACTTGTATTTTAATTAATTTTTAATTGTTAATTTTGATGAAAATTTTAAAATTGTGTTTTGACTGTCATCCATTGCGCGCAAGACTGTAGCAAATTTTTTTGTTCTAGAGTCCCAAATAATATTAATATTGATGTAAAACTAATGTATATTTAATATATATTCCCTTTTTAAGCAATTAAAAACTAAAAGTTATTTAAAATTAACAGGTTTTCAATAAAAAATGCATTTTTTTCAAAATTTTGTAATTTAAATCTAAATTTAATAAAAAATAAAATTTGTGAAACATGCGTTTTCTTTATTTTATTTGTGTTTGCACATTGAATTAAATATGCATCATAACATATTCATATTATCATCTAATGACCACTGGCTAAAGCAATGATTACCGATCGGTGTGTCGCGGCACTTTAAGGTGCTGTGAGATCGGCTGAACAGACGTTTCCTTTATTTTATTTGTGTTAGCACATTGATTTAAATATGCATCATAACATATTCATATTATCATCTAATGACCACTGGCTAAAGCAATGATTACCGATCGGTGTGTCGCGGCAATTTAAGGTGCTGTGCGATCGGCTGAACATGCGTTTCCTTTATTTTATTTGTGTTAGCACATTGATTTAAATATGCATCATAACATATTCATTTTATCAACTGAGGATCACTGGCTAAAGCAATTATTCCCGATCGGTGTGTCGCGGCAATTTAAGGTACTGTAAGATCGGCTGAACATGCGTTTCCTTTATTTTATTTGTGTTAGCACATTGATTTAAATATGCATCAGAACATATTCATATTAGTATCATCAAATGATCTCTGGCTAAAGCAATGATTAGCGATCGGTGTGTCGCGGCACTTTAGGATACTGTGAGATCGGCCAGGGATGCAGCGAGAATTATTTGGGAAACAAATAAAATATAAGTAGGACCCACTTAAAACAATTATTAAGTTGAATTAATTACTCTCACGCCTGACAGATTGTGACACAGATCGATGCACTAGTTCCTGAGGATGAATTAGTTACTCTCTCGCCCACAACTGTTAGGCTTGATACCAACCATTTGTGTTCTAAGCATCAATCGCAAGTTTCCCATTAATAAAACCAAGTTTTTTCAGCGATTTCCATTGTAGTTCTCTGGTTTAATACTATACTGAATCCCATGGATTATTTTAAAAACTGAAATAAGGGGATGGTGGAATTTCATATTACCAAAAATCGAACAAAAATTTGAAATTTTTTAGGGGTGTTTAAAAATATGTAAATATTGGAATAAAATGCTTTTAAAATATATAATGAAAAGTAAAACGAAAACTTGGTAGCTTTAGAAAAGTAAATATTAAAGGTAGGGAAAAACATCTTTTAAATGTCTTTTTCCCAAAATGAGTCATTTCCAGATTTGCAAGTCTTTGAAATGCTTCTAACGTCATAATTTTTCACGAAAATTCATAAAGTTTACAATAAAGACTCCTATAATACATTAAAATAAAGTTATGTGTCTATTTCAAGTTTCGACTTCCTTAAGATTATCAAATTGTAACTTAAGTGTAGATAAGTACAAAAATTTTCCGAAAATTCAGAGTACAAGCATAAAAATATTTCCTAAAAATTAATTATTCAACGAAAGCACAGAATAATACATAACTCTGTATGTATTTATAAGCACTATAAAGGCAAAATTAAGGGTGGAAGTTAAAAACTGGATTGCAAGGAGCATTTTAAAAAACATAATAAAAATTTCAATTTTTAAAATATAAAAATAGTTAAATATTTATAAAATTTTATAAGGTGTTTGATATAGTTATACTTTAATGAATATACAGTCGAACCTCCATATATCGAACTTCCCTATATCGAAATTTTCTATATATCGAACTCTTAGCAAATCTCCATGTTCATTAAATAGAAAAACTGTTTCTATATATCGAAAAAATCTCTATATATCGAAATTTTTTTCATTACATATTGGGAGATTTTATTCCACTTTAGAATAAAATCCTCTAATTTTTGGCGTTTGAAACAGTACTTAGTGGACCCCTCATGAAGTTTTAATGGACTGAATAAATGCGAGCATTTCTTTGATGAACTTTCCGCAAAACTGGCTGTTCAGCAAGATATTAGTAGTTTTTTTTAAAAGAATGTAACTGTGATCACTGTAACCACTGTCTGGATTATTGTTATTTTTTAAGGTATATAGTACTTAAATCTTTCACATTAATTCATTTTTTAGTTATTGACTTTCATTTAATGTAATTTTTATATAAATTGGAGATGGAGTTTCGTATACGAAAATTAGCTTCAATTTTAATGTTTTAGGAGAATTGTGATAAAACTAAGATCAATTCTATATATCGAATTTTTTTTCCGGCATTTTGCTACTTCGATATATGGAGTTTCGACTGTATATGCAAAATTTCATTTCTCTGAGGTAAAAATTTCAAAAATCGCTTCGTAATGTCCATCATCCCCTTAACGTAACCTATTCTAGTGTTTGCCACCTATATCTTTTAATAAATGAATAAAATTAGCAATGGAGTATTTGTTTGAACTTAAATTTAACATGTTCTTGAAATATATTCCACTTTTATTTAATATTTAAAAAAATTTAAAAATCTGAAACACTGGAAAAGATAAGTTTCTAATATAATTCTCAAAGGTGACGCAAACATAAAATTTTTTTGGAAGCCCTGGGATAGAGAGACTCACTTAGAAATTCATTAATACAGTTTTGGCTTTCAAACCTCTAGCGTGTCTCCAATCATGGAATTGTTTATCAGGTTTCTTTCCTAAGGGCAGGAGAATACAATTCTTTTCGCCTTCCATTCGTCCCCAAAATATGTCTGTCTTTTTTACCATCTGGTTTACTGATCAATCTTATTTGTAGTCTACTGTTTATTCACTAGCAGCACATGATTGGCCCAGTTTGATTTATTCACTCCTACAACTTTCAGAAGAAACGGAAAGATATTATTTCCTTTAAATACTCATGGACTGTAAGCTGCAATCTAAAAATGTCGGCATGTGTATGTAAAATATGCAAACAATGACAGTTATGCTGTTCATTAACAATTTTGTATAAAAGCAATCGAAATGCCATACCTTTCAACAATTATAACAACAGAGCAGAAGTTAAGTAAGTTGTAAAATATTAGTACTGTTATTAATTTTACAACTCAAGCAGTGAATATCCATATGTTTGATTTACCACTAATCTGTCAACGTGACAAAACTTGCAACTTGTAAAAGAAGCATGTAGATATTTATTCATTATTAAAATAAGTACTAATTTAACTAAAAAGGACGTTGCAAATGTTGTCAAAAAGGAAAATATAACGAATACAAGCGAAAAATGAATACTTTGAGATCTGAGCTATACCTCAGATGGATTTTATACAGGAACCGAACTATTCATCTGGTGTTTCTCATTCATCCTCTTTAGTAAGCATTTGAAA
Organism: Dolomedes plantarius; assembly: GCA_907164885.2. Taxonomy (NCBI): domain Eukaryota; kingdom Metazoa; phylum Arthropoda; class Arachnida; order Araneae; family Dolomedidae; genus Dolomedes; species Dolomedes plantarius. The sequence continues at coordinate 144,622,994 of OU015493.1, read as the reverse complement.
ATTTACAGCATCCACAACCTAAAAGTTATTGCGGTAACTGTTAAGAATTTGTGATCTTGCTTCAACATTGGATCACAGATGGAACGATTAAGTACCTGCATCAAATATTCCCGAACAATGAAATCCATAAAAAATGTGACCGTGAGATTACTGAATGTTGGTACCACAATCTGTGGGTTTGAATTCCACTGTCGGTATATTTGTTTACATCCATAAGAATCAGTATTCACCTGTGAGTCCTTGCCAGTCTAGCTGTCCAGTAGTAATGTATGACCCTAGCTCTCTTAATTAATAAGTTATGAAAAATGTGTTGGAAATGGAGTTGGAACAACTCACAAAATATGCGTGCTGCTCACAAATACCGGTACTATTCACAAACCACGAAAGGGGTTTGGCAATAGTAGTTTGAGAGTCTTATTAAATCTCTAAGGGCAATATGCACACAATAATCCTCACACTGGTAGAAGTGGACTCCAAATATGCACAGAAGTATGCATATTATTTTGCATCCATTGCTTAGAGCGTAGTGTATACATTTCTTGCATCTCACAGCTATTCGAATTATGTACCACAAACACGCATAATTTACGCTTTGTTTTTTTTGCTTTCATCGTAGACGGGTACAAGCTGGTGAGAGGAAATCCGACATAAAATAAATAATTTAGTAAAACTTCATTTGTGGAATTATTTATGGGCTATGTCGTACTGAGAAGCCTACAGGAATTTAGCGTATGTTGAATTCTTGTGTTGGAAGCCAACGTTTATTCTGGGACCTAGACTATGTTAAATTCGTATGTTGAAAAGCCTTTGTTGATATTGGCATCAAGATCATGACTATGGTTGGTTATTTTGTAAATTGCTATTTTTTCTCTTGCTATTAGATTATATGTCCATCCTCAAATTATGTTTAATTTTTATAACAGGCATCTTCATTTCTGAAAGTATGCGTTTCTTACACTTTTGGCAGCTTCCATTCAACAAGGTTTCGCCTCACTGTGTACTTCTTATCTTGAAAGTGACGTCCACTGAACTCCAAGAAGTACAATCCGTAGCTGTATCTGCTGGTTTTTTTAGATAGATATTGTTTAAGTATGATGTTGAGTTATCACCATTGATTGGATTTGAAAACATTCAGCCCATCAGGGTCGGGACTCACAAAATTCTAATATTTTTTTTCTGAAGGCTTGCTATTAAGCTTGGAGAGTCAAACTATATCACCCGCACATTTCTAAGATAAATAAACTGCCAGATACAACATTTTTACTCTGCACTGTCGATATGTGTGCCATGTTATATTTTAAGACTATATATCTTGGCATACTGCTGTATTACCCTATTTATCAAGATATATTTTGCGTGCTTTTCGATTTTTTTTTCTCCTGTCAATAGCTAAGGGTTACATGTAGCAGAAAGGCGGCCTCTCCATTTGTTTGTCAGTCAGTCACTATCTGGGCAGGAAGGTTTTATGATTTGCCATCTTTAAAATGCTATATCTAAAATTCATTGCAAGGAATGTATATGCCATTTAGCACAGCATTTCTGTGTTTTATTTTCATTAAACAGTTGGCAAGAAATTTCCTCTAGAAAGAGAAGCTGAAAATACACTGGTGTAAGAAATTAAGAGAATTTGCAGACTTGGTCGATTATCTCTAGAACTACTGTACCGATTTTAATGAAATTTGATATGTACATACATTTATACAATGCAAAACAAATAACCATTCAATAATTGTAATACACACGCAGGATCGTGCGTAACACTCGTTGGAGTCGGAAGGTACGAAACAGCGGTTGCAGAATAAACAAAAAAATGGGTTAATAGATGGGTTAATGGGGGGTATGGTCCCCTCTTACAGATATACAGGTCTCGCAGCGTGATTTCATACTTGAAATAAGGCAGTTTATCATTTCCTGTGGTAATTGGTCCCACTCGTTCAACAACGCTGTTTTCATTCCCTGTATGGTTCTCGGGGAGGGGTTGCGAGTTGCAATTGCCTTCCCCAGAGCGTCCCAGACATGCTCTACAGGGTTAAGGTCTGGAGATCTGGCTGGCCAATCCATCCGGCGAATATCCTCACTCTCTAGAAATTCGTCGACCAGAAGAGCTCTATGTGGCCTCGCGTTATCTTCCATTAAAATTAACTCAGGGCCAACTGCACCCCTGAAAAGGCGAACATAGGGCTCAAGATCTCATCCCTATACCTCACACCAGTCACAGTGCCTCTTTCAAAGACATGGAGAGGTGTGCGGCCATCCAACATGATGCCTGCCCAGACCATTAAACCTCCTACGCCATAATAGTCGATTTCGCGGACATTGGAGGGTAGATAGCGGGTCCCTGGATCTCTTCATATGAACGTCGGCGAGAATCAGTGTTTAGGCTGAACCGGGACTCATCAGTGAAGAGAACGGTCGCCCATTGATCCATACTTCAATCTTTATGCTCTCTGCACCATGATAAACGGATTCTCCTGCTCGTAGAAGTGAGCGGGACGCAAACAGCAGGTCTTCTTGCAAACAACCCTCTCTCATGAAGTCTTTTGGAAACATTCACCCTTGATACGCGGGTTTCTGTGGCAGCATACAAGTCACGAGAGAGCTGAGAAGCTGTAGCACTCCTGTTACGCCTCGCTATAATCGACAAATGGCGATCTTCTCTGGACGTTGTGGCTCATGGACGACCTTGCCCAGGTCTTCTCTCGATGGATCCGGTATCCTGGAACTGTTTCCATAAGTTACACACGACGCTGGGCGTAAAATTGAACTCTCTACAAATTTGGACTTGAGATTGGCCTGCTTCTAGACTCCCCACAATTAGCCACCTCATTCCATCATCTAAACGTTGGTGGTTACTCATTTTTACTGTTACAATTTGAAATTAACCGATTGCTGCAAAATAACACCATCTATTAACCCATTTTTTTGTTTATTCTGCAACCGCTGTTTCATACCTTCCGACTCCAACGAGTGTTACGCACGATGTGTATTACAATTATTGAATGGTTATTAATTTTGTATTGTGTCAATGTATGTACATATCAAATTTCATTAAAATCGGTACAGTAGTTCTAGAGATAATCGACGAAGTCTACAAATTCTCTTAATTTCTTACACCAGTGTACACTCATGTCCATAAATTAAGGATAATGGACATGAAAACATTTCTACAAATTTGGACTTGAGATTGGCCTGCTTCTACCCGTCTACAATTCGCCACCTCATTCCATCATCTAAACGTTGGTGGTTACTCCGGCAAATAAAGGTTCATAAACAAAATACATGAGACTTATTCATAAAGCCCATTTATTACACAAAAGATAAAGATCGAAAAAGATGGTGTATGTATGATATTATCATAAAAACTACGATTTTTGCTCCCTGGAGCAATTGTAAAAAATATCTCCTTTACAAAAACTTAATATTTCATGGTTGGTATGATGATTAATACATTGTGATGACATACATTCATGTGATGACATACAGTCCGTACAAAGCCTAGACATGCTGAGTATCAAATTATCAAGCTGATCTTGGGCAAGATTACTCCACTCAGCAAGCAATGTTCTCCCAAGTTCCGGTACACATGTAGGAGGTGGTTGACGGGCTGCAACTCGTCGGCCAAGCATGTCCCACACATGCACTATCGGATTCAAGTCGGGTGAGAATGCTGGCAATTCCATACGGGGGATATCCTAAGATCGAAAGCATATGTTTACGATGTTTGCTTGGTGAAGACGGGCGTTGTCATCCATAAACACAAATTCTGCGCCCATGGTACCCCTAAACAAATGTATATGTTGTTCCAGAATGATGTCCCGATGAATGTGGCCGTTCATGGTTCCGATTTGAACATGCAGATCTGATCTGGAGCCCAGTATAATTCCACCCCAAAAGAGCAATCCTACACCACCGTAACGGTGTCGTTCAATGATGTTGTCTTGGTGGTAACTGGTACCTGGTTTTCTCCATATGAAAGTCCGACGTAAATCAGACTGCAAGCTAAATCTGGACTCGTCGGAAAACATCACACAAGCCCACTGTGACGATGTTCACATTGCATGTTCTCTACTCCAGGCTAATCGTTGCCGACAGTTAGTTGCCGTGAACGGAACACATCTGACAGGCCTGCGAGCATATAGACCAATATTTCCCAAACGTCTATACATGGTTTGCCTTGAAACTGTGGTACCCGTGGCTGCAGATAACTCACGAGACAGGTCGGATGCTGTGCTCCGTCTGCTTCTTTTGGCAATTACTGCCAAATACCGGTCTTCATTCGGCGTTGTAACTCGGGGACGACCTGTACTGTAACGTTTACTGACATTTACATCATCTTGGAATCGTTGCCAAAGCCTAGAGATGACACTTTGGGCAATTCCAAGTTCCTCGGATACTTCTATCTGAGTACGCCCACATTCCAGGCGGCCGATAATTCTACCACGTAAAAAATCCCCCACATGCGTCCTCTGTGACATAACTGTTCGGTTATGGTACTGAGTGACTTACAGAACGCTTGTGAACAATTTTACTTCTTTGCCACCATTCCTTATATAACCCTCTCTTACACGCTTGTCATTGTGACGTACTATCGGCGTCATCTGGTGGCTTCCTGTAATTTGCATATTATTCTTAAAGATGTATGTGGTAATTCTACAGGTGAAATGTTTACTTTAGATTTCAATTTCCGTGTGAAATACCCTTAATTTATGGTCATGAGTGTATTTTTGCTGCGACAGATTTGCTGTAGAAAACTAAATTTTTTCCCTGAAAAATGATTAAACATTTTAGTAAATGACATTTTTTTTTAAATTCGGAAGGTTATTTTATTTTGAAAAACTAAGTAAGTAGAGATTTCTTTCGCAGATATGACAAAACTATGCGATTTAAATTTGTATCTCTAGTAACAAAATTTTTTCACGACATAATTTTAAATTTTTAGGTATTTTTATTAGAAGTTTAATATATAGGGAAAGACACAGTTGGAAGAGAAAATCCTCACGTGTAAATATTAAAATAAAAAATGTATACAATACACTCTCTTAATTAAAAAAAAACTTATCAAAAATGCATGTACGCATTAAGCCATCTTACAAGAGTACTAAACGATGAGAACGTAGAAAAAAGAGGTATTTTCGTTAACTACTTTTTAAAAAATCGTTGTGGAGTTGCCTCACAGTCTATTATCTACGTGAGCCGTTGTATATCTCAAAGGTTAAAAAAAATAGGGAATACTTCTAATTTTTCTGTGCCAATAAGGATGCGCAACATTTCTTTAAAAATATACACTCATGGACAAAAAAATTAGCGCACCAAGAAGGAGTCGTCAAAATGAAACGAAATTTTACATACGTAATGACTACTTTGATATAAGTAAATGATAAGAAAATCAAAGAAAAAGGATAATTTATTTCAGAGAAAAAGGCAAAAGAACGGAGGAGTTAATACTCCGTTGGACCCCCTCTAGCGCGAATGCACGATGCGATACGATCGGGCATTGAGTCATACAAGTTCTGTATGATGTCTTGAGACATTTCGTTCCATATTTGCTGTAACCTTGCCTCTAGTTCGTTCAAACTCGTGGGATGCCCAACTCGTCGTCCCAAATGATCCCAGATATGCTCGATTGGAGACAAATCTGGGGATCGGGCAGGCCAAGGAAGGGTAGTAACAGTGCGGAGACAGTCTTGTGACACCCTTGCCGTATGAGGCCGAGCATTGTCTTGTTGAAAAATGGCTCCTGGGAGCCGTTGCATGAGTGGCAACACATGTGGTTGCAGGATTTCATGAACACACCGTTGGGCTGTCATGGTGCCACGGAACAATACTAGGGGTGACCGAGTATTGTAGGCAATGGCACCCCATACCATCACACCAGCTGTGGGAGCGATGTGTCGCTGAACAGCAAAGGCAGGATTGAAGCGTTCACCACGGGCTCTCCATACACGAACACGATTGTCATGACTGACGAGATTGAATCTGGATTCGTCGCTAAAGACGACCTGGTTCCATTCCGCTGCAGTCCAGTTTCCTCGTGCGCGGCAAAACTCCAAACGTAGGCGTCGATGGGTGGGCGTCAAGGGCAGCACACGTAATGGGCGCCGCGATACCAACTGTCCTTCAGCCAGGCGCCTTCGTATGGTTCGAGAAAACACAGAGACCCCTAGTGAAGGTGCTACCTGTGCCTGGATGGCGGCCGATGAAGCAGTTGGCTGTATGCGTGCATTTCTTACGATGTGGCGGTATTCTCGACGACTGGTCTGTCGAGGGCGTCCTGAGCCTGGTCTTCGTGTACATGACATCTCTCGGGTCCACTGGTCCCAACACCTCCTCACAACACAATCAGAGCGGCCTAATTGACGAGCTACTCGCCTAGCTGACCACCCAGCTTCCATCATCCCGACGATTCTCCCCCTCTCAAACTGCGACAACTGCTTATATTGTCTTCGAACACGGCGTAATGGCATGTCTATCTCAGCTCTTCCTTTGTAAATGATTCAGCACACTCAAACAAGCTTTGGTTACCTGTTTTATACTCCACAGAGTACGATGTTCAACGCCCTCTACCTGCTATACATAATGCGCAATCACGCTGCATTTCTAATCATTTGCATATCTCCCCGACATGTACCTTCATTGCAAGTTTCGTTACGATCCCGCAATTATTTCTTGGTGCGCTAATTTTTTTGTCCATAAGTGTATTTCTCAAGAAGGAAAGTTAAATTTCTGCTACTATATAAGTCTGAAGGAATTTGGCATAGGTAGATAGAGTGCAGGTTAATCTACTATATCAACAAATTATTGCAAAAATCGGAAGCAATTAATGTCTGTTTACAATTAGTCATATCCAGTCTATCACTGTCCCTGCCAACTGATAAAGAAATCTTTTATTATACAGGGTGAGCCAAAGTTCGTAAAAATTCTAAAAAATCATAGAAAAGGAAGAAGTTATGATAAAGAGGTGCGGTTTGAAAGAAAGGGCTCACAAGGAAGTCGGATTTTTTTTAGCAGCAAAAGAAAAAAATAGTCATAAAAGTCACCGGTAGAAGGCGCTGACGACCGGAAACACAATGAACAGGACAACAGTACGTTCCATTCATTTATTCTTGCTATAACAATTGTCCAATATGCCCTCCAGGACATTGTACGACACAACTAAGGCAGCTTAACAACTTAACAGCTTGAATAACAACGTTCGATCGTGTAATGATAACATTCTTAAAGTGAACGAGAAATCCTCTAGTATCACGGTCTTTTATTGTAAGATTGATTTGCATAATTCTGCTGAATCACTCGCATGTCGGCACCATATATCGGTGACTTTTTTAACTATTTTTTGTTGTTGTTGTTGCTGTTAAAAAAATCTGACTTCCTTGTGAGGCCTTTCTTGCAAACCTCACTTCTTTATCAAAATTTCTTCCTTTTTTATGAATTTTTAAAATTTTTACGAACTTTTGCCTCACCCTATATAATCTATAATTAAACTGAATCCCAATGAAATGTGAAGAAATATTTTAGAAAGAGGGTGGTAAATGCTATATCTAGGCTTTTAAAACATTTCCAGTTTTACAATTTATCTTTATGTCTCTCTTTATTACTGAATAATATATAATGTTTTGATGAATTTTAAGGATAACTAGCAGTTTAACCGTTAATATAAAAACACTACACGAGCTATGTAAAGTCAAAATAAATTCGACACAAATATCGTAATGGGGAAAAATAACTTTAAATTTTAGCTATGCAAATATTGTAAATGCAGTAATAGATGAAATCAACAATAACTTATATTAAATAATTATATAGCGAAAATAAGACTGTTTTTTTAAACCAATATTACCTTAAAACAACAAAAAAAAACTTAATATTTATCAATATGTCGTGAGATACTATAGATATGTTTCTTTAGTTACATTTAACATGCTTTTCAAAGCAACACACTATTTAAATAAAAAGCTGAAGTATTTTTCTGGCTTTGTTGTTTTACTCAAATTGTTTTTGAACATACTGCACAAACTGCTCTTTGTGCAAACATAACAAACGCTTTGGAAGAATTTTGCGCCTTGGGGATAAAAATAACTTTTTCCTCGTACATTTTTTCTTTCTGAGGCTTAAGGCATCTCAGCATTGTTTTATTAGTAAGACGAGTAAATAGAACCACGCAAGTCACATTATACTTCCGTACTTGCACTACGTCTTTCTAATTGTTTGTCATCGAACTTTCGCCGAGTCGTTTCGATTAATCAGGCGACTTATGCATTTCGGAAAAACTTTCATTTATAGGATGGACATTATTTGAGCTGATGTCTAACATTATTTGGAAAACAGAGAGGACAACCCTTTGGTACGCCTAATTGTCAATTAGATGAAACATTTTCAGGTAAATCAATTATAGTATTCAGTGGGATAAGGAAAAAATCTGAAGATTTTATTTATATCTAAAATTATTACTGAAAGATCAGACTATTTCTTACAAAGTTTTCTATTTAATAAAATCTAAAATATATTATGTTAGGCAAATGAACCCTAAAAGGGGTATTACTTTCGGACATTCATGCTATCGTTTTAGACTGACGTAGCACTTTTTACCTAACAGCTAATGGCGTTGCGGCAACTTTGACGTCATACATCTGAGAAATGGGGGTTTTCATTTATTTTCCCCATCGTTTATTATTTTTCCTTTCCAGTGTATTTATGCAAATATATGTTAATGCTATCTTACTTGCTTGTATAAATACCGCTCGAGTTAGAGCAAAGGGGCCGCTAGCAGCACACACAGTTGGACTCATGAGCTAGTGAGATTCGTGTGTTAGAAATCGCTGTGTAAGATTATTTTGGTTATACAAATGTTCTAAGTTATTGTTTCTAATATTTTCAACGTTTATTGAAGTTCTGAATAAACTTAATATTTTTTAACTTAAGTCTTACTTATAAATGAACACACCCCATGCCAGACAACTGCAAACTCTGTCATATTGCTACTCTCCGTGATATATTACTTAGGGAAAAAATGAATAAAAAGTTACCCTTATTAAGAAGCCCTTTCACATAACAATACTACTTCTTTTCGTGTTCCAACTACTAAGGCTGTTGTGTACTAATCCTATTGGATTCGCTCACGTCAGTGTTAACCTATGGAGAAAATTTGCCTAATATTTATAACTACATAAATGGGGATAATCCAATAAAAATGGTAGTTTCAGATAGGCTAGACTTTACTACACCATGCAACAGGATTCATTTTATAAATTTCGTCCACCAAAGGAATTTAGGAGCATATAAAACACACTGTACCAGATTTCCCCCCCAAATAATTCAAATTTTAAAATATTATTTGAATTTTTTAAACAAAAATTCCCCGAAGTGTACAAATTCTTTCTCTATTGCGGAGTACAAAGTTTTTTTTAAAAAAAATTTTAATCCAAGTCGCAATGCTTGAACAAAATTTTCACCATAGATTAACACTGAGGTGAGCGAATCCATTAGGGTTAGTATACATCAGCCTTAATACGATTTAATTAATATACAGATATTTCTTCAATAAAACGGTAGATCAGAAACGCTAAATAGCTTAGCTTTCTTAACGAAAGTGCATTTAACTGTAATCCTTATTCTTATTAAGTTCTTAAATATTTACAGCTGCCGTTAAATATTCTTTTGTATTGATTCGAAACAAACAGTTATTGAGAGGAAATAAAGTTTATAATGTTTCATTACAGGATAATAATCCTAAAACCTAAACTATTATTCAAATATACATACATACACACACACACACACACACACACACACACACACACATACATACACACACACACACACACATATATATATATATATATATATATATATATATATATATATATATATATATATATATATATATATATATATATATATATATATATATATATATATATAGTTGCATTCCTTTGAAGATGATTTTACTAGGGAGAAACTTATCCTGGCTTCACTACTGACGAAATATATACTGCTCCTTACGCATCAGGAAATCGAAGTTCTGAATTGAATTGGACCTCTCTCACAATATTCAGTATGCCATCTTTTAAGGTATTCGGGTTACGGGTCAGGTTGCAAATAGTATAAAGTGAAGAGAACGTGACTCTGCATACTATGAAAACTGTAATATTTCATTAGAAATAGCTGATACCCCCGTTTACGGGTATTTGGTTGTTCATAGAAAGCCAAGATATCTGGCGTCGTACGATTGTTGCTGTAATGTATATATTTTTAAAAAGTAAGAATGAATAAAATTAAGTAAACCACATATCCAATTTTTATCATTGATTTTTGCACTGAATCATCACCAGTATCTCTTACCTGAGAAAGTCTAAAAAAATAGATGACTTTGACTAATCCTTGACAAATCATTTAGTTAATGCTTTCGGCAACAATACTCTATACTCTATACCATTATATTTTTTTCTGAAAATTTTCTGTTTATCTAAAATTTGTTCTATATATTACATCGTTTTTCATACTGTAGAATAATATATTATATAATATAATTCCATTAATAAAATTTTATTTATAATGTAACATATAATATAATACAATATTTTTTTATAGTATAATCTATATATATATATATATATATATATATATATATATATATATATATATATATATATATATAAAGCGTAGGTATGCGGCACCAAAATCGACGATATTTCTGCACTCTGAATGGCAACGGTTGCAACTACCAGATGTAAACATTAGCGGCCGTCCGCAATTTGCAACCGCGTATAAACATGGATTTATGCACTGAAATCAGGAATGCTCGAAAGCGAGCTGCATGATCAAGTGAAAATTGGGAACAGTCTCAAGAAAGAAAGCGAAGAAGAAATAATTCATTAAGAGAGAGCATAAATGATCGCGAGGTTAGGCTTAACCGTCACCGGCATAGCAACCGACAGCCAGTAATAGTTAATTTTCTACACTTTTTTTAGTACTTGCTGAATTTTTACTCCATTTTACAAGTGAAGAAATTTTCCCAATTTCTTATTATATATGATTAAGTGTGGATATCTGAATTGTGAACAAGAGTACATACAGAGAGTGGTGGAATCCACACTATATTTTAGTACTTGCTGAATTTTTACTCCATTTTACAAGTGAAGAAATTTTCCCAACAATTTCTTATTATATATGATTAAGTGTAGATATCTGAATTGTGAACAAGAGTACATACAGAGAGTGATGTAATCCACACTATATTTTAGTACTTGCTGAATTTTTACTCCATTTTTTAAGTGAAAAAGCTTTTCCACACAAATTTCTTACTTTATGTAATGTTAAAGTGTAGATATCTTAATTTTGAAAAATAGTACATACAGAGAGGGATTTTTAAAATCATTGGTGTTGGGTTTCTCAGTCATATCTTTAACTCTGTTCTGAAGTAATGGAAATTCACATTTTTTAATCACGATGTTTTAGAATCAGCCTTATAGAGAATTTAGTAATGATTATATATTTTTCGGTGAGCTCCCACTACCCCTTAACAATTATTTATGATGACAGGTAATGGTAACGTTCCTTACATATGTTACTTTCAGTTGAGTTGTTTTGCAAAAGAAAATATAAAACTAAAAGCGACCATGCTGGTCGCGCAGTGGCTAGTTTTATAAAAAAACTAAAAAGTTTTTGATTCCGCTGAAGACAACAGTAACCTGTATTTGGGAGGTAAAGTTTAATAATTTCCCATTGAGACATGTAAACAATTATTAACCAGAAACCAGCAGTTGTATACGATCTGGGACCTTGTTCTGTTTTAAGTAATGTTCTTAAACTATTTTTCTCCTTTATATCAAAAGAAGACTAAAATCTTTATGCCCATTTATTTCTTCCGGCGAGGTTAAGATTCCTAAAAAAAAATTTGCAGATTTTATTTGAGTAAACTACGCCTATTGGTGGTTTTTACCACTTTAATCAATAACTATTTTCAGTATATTCCTCGAATTACAACTATAATATTCTACGCATACCGTTTATATCGTGTAGTAGGTAGTGTCGCAAACTTCCTCTAAATGGGCTCAAGTTCAAATGAATTTCAGTATAGCTTGAACGTTCCTGTGTTTTACCCTCATAGGGAGCAGTGTTGGATCGTCCATATTAGACTCTCCCCCGATAAGGTATCAAACAAAATCGTGGTGTAGGTGGATGGATGTCCTGGGAACAAAGGACCCAAAGGTCCTCGGAAAAAAAATTTCTATGCATGGCTAATTTAAATTTTAACTTCTCACACAGCTCATATGAAGTGAGGTCCTTAAATTGAGTTGAAGTTGTTGGTTGCGTCTGTGTCAGTTTGCAAGATATTGCCAGTTTTAAGCCTACTACAGAAAGTAGAAAAAATTATAAATCACGAGAAAGAAATGTTAAATAATGTTATAACCTTGCGTACATTTTGTTCCCGTAGAGAGAATCACTAGTGACTTAGTCACATTTTTTTTTATAATTTGGAGAGGAAGAATAAACGTTATATCTCCAATAAAATATTAATTATGACAGTGATATGATTTATTCTTTGTTGAACTTACGCATGCTGTCTGAGTTACGACTATAGTAAATGTATCTTAATAAATTCATTTTTTTCCCAGATAAAATAGGGAAAAAATAAAACAATAAAATGAACTTTTAAGAGTTTCGCTTTTACATCTGATAAATTTCTAGAAATTATAATATATTAAACTACTTTTACTTTAGGTTCAACTGTGTAAAAATATTCCTTACTTTTGCATGCATTTGCAATGCATTTTCGAAATTAACAGAGTGGTCCAAAATTTATTAGCGCATTTCATGTTTCAAAAAAAAAATGAGGTAAGTACATATTTATTATTTTCTTGGAAAGACAATTTAAAACACTTTTACTCAACACAATTTTAAACATTAAATCACTTCCACATAAGCCGGTAGATGGCGCGACAACATTTCGCAAGAAAAATTTACTAATTGCGTCAGTCTGCAAATAGTTACCGTACAGGAAAAAGCAATGTGCGTTTTTGGTTCCATGAAAGCAAATCCGTTGTAACTCTTTTTGTTCTTTTTCTTTTCAAATTTGGACCACCCCAGAGTGGTCCACCATTTTTTATTGTACCACCCTGTACAGTAAAAAATTTTATACTTTGATAATTATTCGGATTTTTTTGACAGATATATGGGTAAATTTGTAATAAAGAAATAAATAAAGGCATTTTTCGTTACAAAAAGTTTTATTTTTTTAATTATTTTAACTATTTTATTAAAACTATCGTTATTTTTTTCAGTTATAGACTAACAAATCATCAAAGAGAAAATTAAATACAATCTGATAATTGCTAATTTTTATAGCTGTTGTTCAAGAATGTCTCGTATTTAAAAAGTAAAATACAGATTTCAACTTTTAATGTGGCCCAGACAATGATATTTTTCATATTTTTGAAACCTTTAAACCATTTAATGTTTCCTGGATATATGTAAGTAATAATTATTTTATTAATGTTAATAACGATGAATGAACCTTATAAATTGATATATATCAAGTGAAAGTATTTTCATAGTTTGTAAAGGTATAAATTTCATAAAATTTTCCTTTTCACTTTAAAATAGAGCTCAGTGTATATGTTGCTATTTGAGTGGAACTCCAATCCTATAATATTGTAAAGTCAACTCTGACTGACTAGGAGCAAATATTTGGTCTAAACCCAGCACATCCTCAAATACTTTGCATTGACATAGATATGCAGGACATGGAATGGTAAACATATGTAGAAAATTTCTATTAATGGAATGACACTAGAAGTTAGCTTTCATCTGTAAACTTATACAGTTTATTAGACCCTGAAATGGAATAGGTGGATGGAAAAGTATTAAGAAACATTGTGCTATCTTTCTTGATATAAAAAGACGAGGTTTATACAGTAAATATTTGTGAGTAATATCTCATTAAATAAAAATCTGTGAGTAAATATCTCATTAAATAAATGCATCAGTTAATAACATTAGAGTACAATATTTTAAAAATTTTATGAATCGCAGAAAAACCCCGATTTAATTTTTTTGTAAGCAAAATTTAAAAATAAAATATAAGACATCAGGTAAGATTTGGCGGTATGAATTTTATTTATTCGCAATCATATGTTTTTACATAATCATTGTGAAAGACCCTTTCAAAAGCAAAGTTTCTCCGCTTATTCCTTGTGAAGATTTTCTTGAGCTTCTCTTACAAGTGTCCTGCCACTGTTGCATTCCTTTCCTCTTGGTGCCTTTTTTTAGAATAGATGAGTCCGGAGGAAGCATTTGATGTGCTCATCATTGACATTACAACAGTGATCGAGAAGAAATTTGAAACTAGAGTTAAAAAAAGGAAAACAATTCGAGTTATATTGCACTCTATTCACTCATAGTGTTGAAACAATGAATTTTAAATGGTAAATTTTAAACGTACCACAGACATTTGATAGTTTCTTTCATTCATAAAACGTTCCTGGGAGCCTGTTGGAAAGCCCATCAAGCTAACTTTACGTAAATGTTCTGGGGATATCCTCACAACGTTTATCCTTGAAGATCCGACACATACATAAGCGACGGGAATGCACTTCTTTTTATTTTAGCTTTTGCTAAGAGGAGAAAATTTATTATGAAGTTGCAAAAATCCAAAAGCATTAATAATAGATGTATTTAATCCTAAAAAATAATCGTAAGCTTAAATCCTAAAGCATCTCCGGGGCTTTTACGAAAATCTCCATTTAAAAAAAATTATGTAGAGAAAAGAGACCAATACATAGATTGACTTAACAAGTGAGGCGGTAAAGGGCAAAGTGGTGTAAGTCAATAAGTCAAGTGGTGTAAATCGAAAGTGTTTTACTGCAAAAACTACAACAGATTCAACTATAAATTGAACAAATTATAATTAAAAAATTATTATAACATTGCAAATAATAATTGTTTGCAATTCCATTATAAATTGAACATGAAGATTGTATTTTTGCCTTTAAATAAAAAAGGTTGAAAATGTGACTTACACCACTTTGCCTTTCACCGCCTTAAGTGACTCTTTATGTAAGTTCTTAGTCGTGGTTGAAGCGTTGGTAGGCCAACCTTTTGTCTTATTTTGGAAATATTGATACTATGTCCCTTTCACAGAGAAAACAAGCATTATGAGCCACTATTGTATCCGAATCACCACTACAATGACTTTCAGATCAGTTCAAATTAACAACTTATGAAAATTGAAGGTGCACTATTTTTTCCAGTAGTTATAAAAAGGAGGATTTTTTTAGATATAAAAGAAACAGTTAACGTTTGGCTGAGGCATTTTGGAAAACATTTTTAGACTCGATTCCTCTAATACAAATGCTGGCTGAAGAAAATATGATAATAGGATTTCGACTTTTGAATAATCTAGTCCGAACACGAAAAACCACTACAAACAGTTTGTTTTAAATATAATTCGTAAAATTCAAGTACGAAACAAAAAATCGCACGCCATACGCACAATCCCGTATCGCGAAAACTTGAGCTGTTAATATTTATTTTTGTGTACAGTATGGTAAAATTTAAAAACAAAATCAATAAATGTTGCTTTCAGTAACAAGTAAAAAAAACTTTTTGATGCTATGAAGGGGCTAGAGATGCAATTGTTTCTGCAACTGAACGCTTCTGATTATTGATCATTTGTACATATCCATATTCATCCTAGTGGCTCACTGGAAAGGAACTTTCATCTTCATCTTCGCTATGTGATCTGCAGTAGTTTTACTTTATATAGAAGTAAAATATCAAAATCACAATAGTCAGGGGCAGTGAGTGCCGCACTAGCCAATTGGAATCGATAAAGAGTACAACAGTGAGGACATTACTTTATTTTTTCTAGAGCCAGTAAAACAGTTTCTAACTTTTCATCAATGTTTTCAATGAGTACAAGGGAAAGTTTTCAATGCATCGTATTAATGGCCTGAAACGGGTCTTAAAAACACCAGCTCATGTACTTCTGATGGCGTCACAATTTATCGTTTTGATAATTCATTGCACTCAAACTTTTTATTACACAAAATAATGTACAAATTACTTTTACATTTCAGATTGTGTTTTTCCATGGAACGAGACATAAATGGATTTTGTGTTTAAATGTATGTCCCATCCTGATAATATCTAATTTTCCTAAAATCGGAAAAAATCCAGAATCTGAAACACTTTTGGTTCCTCGCATTCCAAATACTTGACCTGTGGCAACCAATCAAATAACGCTGAAAAAGTCACTAAAATGACATAAAAGGGTTATGGCGAGTATAACATCGTGGTCATCTAAAGTTTTTAGAATCTATAAAACTACATTCTATGGTGAGATGTAAGCTCTTACGCAATCACGAAATAATAAACCCCAAATCGAGCAAACGAAACTTCGAAAACTAACACAGCAAAATTTTTATAAGGACACTTTTGAGTAGCAGATGCAATTAAACAACGGACAACTTTCAAATTCACAGGGAACGCACTTTGGTTCTTGTCTTCCAACAACAACATCCTAAATAATGAGCGTAGGCATGTTATAATGCAAGTTAAATAGGCAGTTGATTTTGCTGTTTTACTCGTATGTCTTTTGCGAAAAATTTACGTTCGTTCGCGAAAAAATGATCGCGAATAAAATAACACAGGAATAATATAACACAGAACGGAAGTCCCATTAATTATACGCTAATCGCGATGCATTAACGGCCGTTAGTGGCCGTTAATGGGAAGGCCCCGGTCAGGGGGACTTGCTGCGAGGTCCGATCCCGGCACGCTCACTCCTAAACGCCACATTTCCTGCGACCACTTAAGGTCGGGGATTCGGCGCTGGGCTCATCGCTTTTCGCCTTGGAGAAACCCTTGAAGAAATATTTCAATCCTTCATCAAAAGGAAGGATGGTTATCGATAAATCACATGTACCACACAGGTAGAAGGTAACATCGTCAAGTGCCCAGATTTCCAAAACAGTCCTCGGAAATTGTGAAATGTACAATGAATATTGATTTCGAAATATTGCGCACGGTTTTTTTTCTCTCACGTTTCTAATCGAAATCCTTGGAGAAATATTTCAAACCTTCATTATAAGAGAGAAAGATTGTCGATAAATCACATGTACCACACAGGTACAAGATTGTTACATTGTGGTAAACTGGCCATGAGTGGCAAAAGAGTACATTGCATTGTATGAATGGAAGAGTTGATATTGTAAATTATATAGATATAGATGAATTAATTACCGCACAAATTACAGATTCTTTTTTTGTCTCAGGTAACACCTATGAAAAGCTTTATAGTTAAATTAGAGATAAAAACTATGCATTCTAGCTAACAGACTGACTGCTTGACCCACGTGTTGCAAAAGAAGCAAATTCATAGCTTAACATAGAAGAGGAAATTAAATGAACTATTAAGACAACAAATGCGAACCTAAACTACAAATGTAAGGAGCAGTACTATAAATTTATTTGACAAAATAGAAATTAACAGTTACAAAATTATTCGAGACATTGTTTTTACCTAAGCCTACTCCACCACGCCATGCCCTCCGCACTCAGCACCGGACAAACAGGACGCGACCTACGCGGTTGTGTTCAGTGGGAATCTGACTACCAGTTTTCGAGGAGAGAACCTCGTTCGCCTCGGACTACGCCAAGATACCAAAAATTCGCCCAGCGCATGCGCAGGAAGGGCAACAGCTACAAGGCTTGGCGTAAATCGCCTTTAGTGGCAATAAATCATATAAATTGTACATGTACTTTATAGTGATTGGAGAGAGTTATATAAGGCATGCATTGTGATCTATACGTAATACACGAGTGCCTTTATAACAAAGATAACAACGCCAAGCGCTCAGATTTCAAAAACAGTCTTCGTAAATCGTGAAAGTACAACAAATATTGATTTCGAAATATTGTGCATGATTTTGTTCTCTCACGTTTCTTGGTGAAATCCTTGGAGAAATATTTCAGCACTCCACAAAAGAGAGGAAGGTTATCGATAAATCAAATGTACACAGGTAGTGTGTGTACATTTGATCAGTACATTTAACAGTATCAAGTGCCCAGATTTCAAAAAGAGTCCTCGTAAATCATTAAATGTACAACAGATTGTAATTTCGAAATATTGCGCATACCCTCAAGATGAAAATGTGTCGCAAAATCAAAAATGTTTGAAAGTACATGAGAAACTGATAGAGAGAAAAAAAACATAAGTGAGTTATCTTTTATGTATCTAAGTAGTATGTTATAAAAATATGAAAAGTGATATAAAAAAGTAAAGATTTTATGGGTTTAACTAACAGCATTTAAAACACGAGTCCATAAGACCTCTATAAAGTCAGGGATTAGTTATAGTTATTTTTATAAAGCGGTCTGATGTGATAAGCTCACAACAATTCTCTTCTTGGAACTTCAGTTAAAGAAGAGGTATTAGAAAACCAAACAAGAATAAAGGAGTGGCTGAGAGTATGATATCGTGTAAATCGTAATACATATACAAAAATATAATTGGAGATTATGTGAGGGTAGTCATGAAGTGGTTGATTGGTAAAGTGGAAAACTGATTTAAAGTTTACTAGGGAAAATATCCAATTTTGATGACACGGGTCTCTGGCAGAGAAACAAATTGATTTTTTAATAAACGTCAGTTACAAAAGTTCCATCCCAGAGGTTAAGGCTGCTATGTACTAACCCTATTGGATTCGTTCACCTCAATGTTAACCTATGGTGGAAATTTGTCTAAGGATTGCCGACTTGAATTTAAAGATTTTTTTTAATTGTACTCAGTAATAGAGAAAGAAATTTTACTCCTTGGGGCATTTTCGGTTTAAAAAAATGCAAATAATCTATATATATAAAACGCGTAGGTATGCGGCACAAAAATCGACGATATTTCTATACTCCAAATGGCAACGGCTGCAACTACCAGATGTAAACATTAACGGCGGTTCGCAATTTGCACCCGTGTGTCAACATAGATTTACGCATTGAAGTCAGGAATGCTCGAAAGCGAGTTGCACGATCAAGTGAAAATCGGGAACAGTCACAAGAAAGAAAGCGAAGAAGAAACAATTCATTAAGAGAAAGGCCTGATAGAGAGAGCATAAATGATCGCGAGGCTAGGCTTAACCGTCGCCGTCATAGCAACCGACAGCGAGTAATAATTGATTTTCTACACTTTTTTCAGTGCTTGCTGAATTTTTACTCCATTTTATAAGTGAAGAAATTTTCACAACAATTTATTATGAAAAAATTGTTCCCCAACAATTTCTTATTTAATGTAATAATAAAGTATACGTATCTAAATTTTGCAAAATAGTATATACAGAGAGGGATGTAATTTTTATAATCATTGGTGTTGGGTTCTTCAGTCTTATCTTTAACTCTGTTCTGAAGTAATGGGAATTCACATTTTTTAATCACGATGTTTTAGAATCAGCCATATGGAGAATACCCCTTAACAACGTATATTTATGATGACAGGTAATGGTAACATTCGTTACATATGTTACTTTCAGTTGAGTTGTTTTGCAAAAGAAAATATAAAACGAAAGCGACCATGCTGGTCGCGCATCGGCTAGTATGTTAAAATTTAAGTTATTCTGGGAAAACATCTGGTGTAGTGTGTATTAAACGCTCATTAGTTCCTTTGGTGAACGAAATTTATAAAATGATTCCTATTACAAGGTGCAGAAAAGTTCAGGCTATCTGAAAATACCATTTTCATTGGATTATTAGCATTTATGTAGCTGTAAATAGTAGACAATGTATCTCAATAGGTCAACATTGAGACGATTGAATCAAATAGTTTTAGTACACAGCAGCCTTAATGCGTTGGAATTCTGTACTGGTTTCGAATCCTGACAAGCGCCACTGGATGCTGTTGTGTCTAAGTCGGGTATGGGCAAGTTAACCCTGTTGGCCGGAATCTGTAGTCCCTCTGTGTGATTGGTAGAAGTGGGGGAAAGGTACGAGTTCACAAGATGCCGCCCTTTGGCGGTTGCCCGGTCTATATTACCGCGGCACTGGATAAAATGTTGGCCCCGAACCTTGTGATGGCCGATGGCCGTCACCTAAACAGGAGCCGCATCTCTTTGCCATGCAGCCTTAAAAGGACCTGATTAGTAAATAACAACACAATGAAATTTAAGCTTAAAATGTCTGGTTTTTATTTGTTTCCTACATTCGTAAAAATATTGTTAAGTTGATACTTTAGGCTTGTGTAGAATATAACCGCTAAAGTTCATATTATGCAGTAGGCAAACGAAAATGGCCTTTTAAATTATTTTTATAAATTTTGAAGTATAAAAATTATATAATTTGAAATTATATATATTTTGAAAATTATGTATTATTAATTTTAATTAATAATATTTATTTTATTTAATGAGATTTTTTTTTTGAAAATGTCTTCATTGACTACATATGGTATATATTAAAGATTTCCTTTAGACGCTGCATCTATCAAATTATTTATCTTCAATGGAAAGTAAATACTATTTATTAATAATCACCCAGCATTAGATTCACTTTGCTCACAGTGCAAGCATTCTGTAAGTGATATAAAAATAAAGGACAATGCTTCAAAATTTAAAACCATATTTAAATTTATTAACATTTAAATAAGACTGGCGTATTCTCACGCAATAAACTTACATCGTCTGCATTTCAGTAGCGATCCACAAACCACACAGCTTACAAAGCGTGTCTTTTATACAGCTTAAAGGTTACAAAAATTTGCATTAAAAACACTTCGACCAATGGCAAGAAAGAAAAGTAATTTGAATGCTGTACTGCAAAGAAATAGAAATTAGCATACAGCTACAGTGAGATAGGGAGAAACATTGTACTATTTCTAACATTTATGATGGAGATTTATAGAATACTCCTGTTGGAAGGCGTTGTATTTAAAGGCGTTAATGAGATTTCACCTGAATAGACAGGAAAAGATTTCGACGAACACACGTGCTAGATATTATATATAAAGATAGAGTATCATAGGCAGAGTATCATAAATAAATATTTTCATGAGATATTTAATTTATGTAGGCTAGAAAATAACAATTTCACCGCCATAAAATATTTACTTTTAGCAGATGATGAAAAGAGGAAAATTGCCCGGTGACACGTAAACTGTTTTTCATACCTACATCAGTTTGTCCCCTTTTACGCTAAAAATGAAAATTACATCCTTTTGAAAAAATAATTATGATTTTTTTTGACATACAGGGATAAATGTGACTATAAATAAAAAACTTCTTTGATCATGTTTAGTTAGCTTACAAAATAATTAGATGTCGAAAATATATTTTAGAAAATGCGTAGAAGTATATTACGTATGTTACATAATGTACGGGGTTCATACATTTTTTAGCCAGGGTTTGAGATATTATAAAACAGAGTTTCTCCAACCGGGGACCTTAGGATATTCCAGGGGAGGCACATTGAGAAGCAAACTTCAGTATAGGATACATAAAAATACGTTGATTACGCCCAGTTTTCCTCTTTGGTAGCAGTTAGTGATGAATTCAATGATGATGAAATAATTGTGTATATGGATAATCTGAAGCAGCTTTACTATGATATGGAAGTTCGTTTCCGTGATCTGATGGGCATGGATATTCCAACCTGGGTAGCTGATCCTTCTGCTTTGAATGCTGTTGAAGTTGAGGTTTCTCTGAATGAAGCGCTCGTGGAGCTTCAGAGCGACATTAGTACCCAAAGTTACTTTCGGTCAGGGAAAACACCAATTTCGGATAAAGAGTACAATATCGAAAATAATTCCACAGCAAGTTTTAGGTAATTGTATCTTGTATAAATTATAAAAAGTACACATAAAAGGTGTTTTAGTTTTTAAAAAAAACGCTTTAAATGAGTTACCTTTCTCCCCGTAGGACAAGGGGGACACAGGAACGAAACAAGGTCGAAAGGGGACCACTGTCAGAAAAAGGTTAAGTAACTGTCTATTGAACTACTGCAAAAAAAGGTGGTTATTGAAACAGTTGCCGAAAAAGAGGTTATGAGGTATTTACCTTAATTTTAGTCGCTAACTGGCTCAATAGCCAACGGTTTGAGTTATCGTAGGCTACTTGGAAATAAATAATGGTTGGTCCACTGGCCGCTAAATGAGATACTATCAGCTATTTGTTTTAATTTTATTCGTTTAATAGTACAACAGCCAATGATTTGAGATTTCGGGGGATACTGGGAAGACAAATGGCTAGTACTGCGGTTACAAAAGAAGATATTGCAATGTATCTGCCTGAAGTTTAGTCATTGATCTGTCCAGTAGCCAGCGATTTGGGCTACAAGGGGAAGGGATAAAGAAATCGGATGCCCAAACGAGAGGTTGTGGACAAATTACTGAAAAGAAAAGTGGTTATTGTATCAGTTGCCGAAAAAGAGGTTGTGAGGTATTTGCTTTAACTTTAGTCGGTAACTGGCTCAATAGCCAACAATTTTAGTTGTCGTAGGCTACTTGGTAAAAAATAATGGTTGATCCACTGGCTGTGAAATGAGATACTATCAGCTATTTGTCTTAATTTTAGTCGTTAAATAGTCCAATGGCCAATGATTTGAGATTTCGGGGGATACTGGGAAGAAAAATGGTTAGTACTGCGGTTACAAAAGAAGATATTGTAATGTATCTGCCTGAAGTTTAGATACTAATAATTCCAGTAGCCAGCGATTTGGGCTACAAAAGTAAGGGATAAGTGAGCCGGATGCCAAACGAGTGGTTGTGGGATAATTACCATAGTTTCTGTTCCTGACCCGTTTTTTTATGTTCTCTCTCATTTGAAATTTATTATGGCTTTAAGTAATTTCCTGCTTAGACGAAAAGCGAAATCCTTCAAGTGAAAGGGAGGGGAGCGCTATATAGAAAATAACGTTCATATTCCCCCAAAAATGTGAAAAGAAGCAGTTTATTAACAAAAATATACAAACTCAGTTGGAGCAGCGTGCATGAGATGAGCTTAGCTGGAACACATAAAAGGGGTATTAGATGATGGAGTCATAATAGGAGGATACCAAATGTTTTTAATATCTACAAAAAATGAGTCAGTCAGTAGACAATAACTTAGAGGATAATAAATTGGAATAAGTGGGCATATTGAAGCGATGACTTGGAGATATGTACCTAGTCTAATGAATGTGAAGATGTGTGCCTAGGAGAAAGCGCATGGATAGCCATGACCTCAGGACGTGAATTAATTATAAATAAAATAAATAAACAGATTTTTGTCAGTTTATTAATTAAAGAAGTGTAATTTGTTAGTAAGAACGAGCAGAATTACCCATTTAGAGTATTAGATTATAATTAGAGTTGTACGATCATTAGAATATTTAAGAATAGAAAAGATAGATAATTGACATAAAGAATAGAGAAAAGAACAATACACAAAACTTTCCAATTAGTTAAATAAGACTTATTTTGTTAATGAAATTTATAGTAATACAACTGCGATGTACTGGGAATTAATTTTCAATAATAAGCTAGAATTTACTTACCAAAAATGGTGTGGTTGAATAGTTAAGGAAATCCGTTAGTTATTTGCCATAAATACGTTTTAAATAAAATGTCATAGTGTGATTTTACAAATAAGCCTGGATGTTCCGATTTTTAAAAAAATAATTCGAATTTCTCAAAAAAAAATGAATGAATAGATAACATAGAATAAATAGCAAAAAGTGTTTTCAAGAGAAATTCCACCATAATTATAGAACAACTAACAATCAAACCGAAAACTTACCCAAAATGCATCTGTCTTTACAATGAATATAAATAATAAGAAAATTCCATTAGGTTTGAAGCAATAAATGTATAAACGAATTATTCCAAAAATTCTTAAAATACAAGAAAGAAATTTACCAATTTAAACATTAATCTTTAAGCTATTAATTCTAATACATAATAAATATTATGTTTTAAACATAAGCAAAAACAATTTTACAGGTGCTGCCATCTTTTGACAGAAAGGTGAAGCAATGCTGAACATTCTCCGCTCCCGAGGAAAGTTTTATTGCCAGAATTTAGTAGTGTCATCTCGGAAATGGGGCGTTTAATTTCCCCGTTTTGAGTTCGGATGGAAACCACTCTAATCAGATTGTCTGGATCAGGGTGAGTCTCGGTAATTCGGTCTAGTCTCCATAGCATATCAGTCACCACTTCAATGTGTACTGCCTTCGTACACATGCAGATGAAAACACTAATATATGATTTGATTCTCAGTTTTCTCCTAGTGGCATTTGGCCTGGTTAAGAAGGGTCCAGCAAAATAGATGCCCACCTTTGAGAAAGGTCGTACTTGGGTAATTCTGTCCACAGGCAAGTTTCCCATTAGTTATTGGCATGACTTTGCCTTTAGTTTTTTGCATGTAAGACATTTGTTGATTTCGAGACGAACAGTAACCTTCCACTCACAAACCAATATTTTTGTCGGAGTATTGAGAGCACTAATTGCGCACCCGCATGCAAATTTTCTCGTGAAAATGCCTAATGAGCATTCTCGTGAGAGCATGGTATTTTGGCAAAAGCATGAGGTGCTTATGATCGACTGTCAAGGATTGATGCCGTGAGAGACGTTCACCAACACGAATTATGCCATCAGTATCAAGAAAAACGTTTAGGGATGGAAATTTATGATTTGTTGGCAATGGTTTATTCTGTTTGAGAAGATTTACTTCTTTCGAATGTTCATGATGTTGGATGATTTTTACAATACTGTAAATAGATTGTGAAATCTCCTTTGCAGTTAGACATCCTGAGATTTTGTTATTAGAAGGGTTTGAATTGTTTATGAATCGATTACGCAATGCCATAACACTGGATAGTTTCATAAAGGATGAAGACTTGAGTAAAAGCTTGGGAATATTGGGGACATTTGTCACTTGAATGGCGCTTTCTGATTCGGTAGAATTATCTGGAGGAGTGGATTATATCTCAAAATGTGTAATGGTTTGAGGCTCCTTCAGCCAAGTGGGACCACTCCACCAAAGTTTATGTGTTAGCAGTTGTGCAGGTAGGATGCCTCTGGATGCACAGTCCGCAGGATTCATAGTTCCAGAAAAATGATGCCACTTAGCCTCTGGAAAAAGACTTTTGATTTTTTTCGCATGATTTAAAGCAAACTGGTTTCCCTTTGAAGGGGGAGCATAAATCCAGCTCAAAGCAATTTGAGAATCTGTCCACAGATAGATGTCATGAACTTTGATGGGTAGAGATTCCAAGACTGCACAACACAATTGAGCATGTAGAAGAGCTGAATAGAGCTCGATTCGTGGCAACGTTATTGGTTTAATGGGATTTACTCTAGTCTTTGCAGCGACAAAGCTGACTGTGATTTCACCAGTGTCTGAAACTTCTTTAAGATATATTACAGCAGCATAGGATTTATCCGAACTGTCGCAGAAACCATGCAGTTGAATCAGTTGATCTTTATTGTGGACTGTGTTCATGAATCTGGGTATTTTAACGTCCTTCAAGATTTCGATTTGAGAGTGAAATTCAAGCCATGAATGCATAAGTTGGCTTGGGATCTAGTCATCCTAACCACGTTTTTCCCTCCAAAGATTTTGCATCATTATTTTCAAGAGAATTGTAGTAGGAGATAAAATTCCCAAAGGATCGAATATACGCGCCACAACAGAAAACAATTCTCGTCTTGTGTGGACATTGAACAGCTGGATGATTTTCATCTGGAGCATGTCAATGGCCGTATTCCAGACTAAACCCAATAACTTCACCGTCTCGTCGTATTGAATTTCGATATCTGAATTGTTGTATCGCTTCTCTTTGGGTAGGGCTGAAATGGCATCTGGCATATTTGAAGACCATTTCCTTAGGGAAAATCCACTACTTTCCATAACTTTATTTAAGTTAGAGATGAGACTCCTGGCATCTTCTAGGGACTGGGCACCACAGACGAGATCGTCCATAAAGAAGTTTTCAGTTATAGCCTTTAAGACTTTAGGGAACTGATTTTTGTTGTCTTCAGACAATTTCCGCAAGATTCTAATAGCGAGGAAAGACGCTGAGGCAGTTCGATAAGTTACGGTCAGTAATCTATATGTAGAAATAAGCTGTGATTCTTCGAATCGCCACAAAATACGTTGGTAGTCTGTGTGCTTTGGATTTACTAAAATTTGCCGAAGCATTTTTTCAATATCGGCTGAGAAGCCCACTTTAAAGGACCGAAATTGTATTAAAATATTGAATAGTTCTTGAAAAAGTTTTGGACCAATCTCCAGGAAATCGTTTAGAGAACGGCCTTTTGAGTCCTTTGAAGAGGCATCAAAAACTACGCGTAATTTTGTAGTTGTACTATCCTCTCTCAAAACTCCGAAATGAGGAAGGTAATATTTGCCTGTATTTTCCTTTGAAGCGGGAACCAGCTCCGTATGATTTAGTGAGAGATATTCACTCATAAACTCTGCATATTGACTCTTGTAATTGAAATCTTTACGAAATTTAGATTCTAAAAAAAGAATCTCTTCAAGGCTTGAAATTTTGTTTCACATAGGGTGGGCTCAGATGTAAATGGTAAGTCCACGATGTATCGCCCAGAGGAGTCGCGACTGACAGTTTTCACGTAACTGTCCTCATAAGAATCTTTGGTTAACGACTCTGGAACGGACTCCCTTTAACAGAATTTTTGAAGCGATGAGTTGAGTTCAGAGTCTATAAAAGCATGGCAATTACCGACAAATGACTGTGCATTTTCAGAATAAATGGGACCCGAAAAGATCCACCCCAATCTAGAATTTATTGCACTTGGAGTCCCTTTAGTGTCGATTAATGTTTCTCCCGAAATTAGACTAATGTACAACTCCGCACCAATAAGAACTTCATTAGGTTTGGTGATGTTGAATTGCGGATCTGCCAAATTTAAGCCTTCTAAATGAGGCCACATGGATTGAGATAAACAAAAGTTCGGTAGATTCCTAGTGATTTTCTCGACGACTAAGGCCTCTATTTCAAATTGTTCATAATTAAAGTGAGGTTTCGCCTTTACTTTGACTTCTTTAAGTCAAGTCTCTGCAATGTTATTGTTGATGCCTCTAATTTTATGAATAGTTTTTGTAGTAGGCAGATTTAAACGTTTCATTAGGGCATTTGAAATGAGGCATCTCTGAGAGGCACTGTCTATTAATGCCCGACAATTTATCCATTGACCTTCATTTGATCGGATTTGTATTAGAGCAGTGCTTCATAAAGTTCTTATAGAATAACTGCTAATAGGGAGACAAGTGGTTTCATTTGTAACATCACACGTAATTTGTTTATCATCTGAATTTTGAGTTTTTATCTTGTTATGAAGAAGTATATGGTGCTTCTTAGAACACTGTCGGCACCCTTCCGAATTTAAACAATTATTAACAAAATAATTATTGCGAAAGCAATCCACTTATTGCAAAGCTTATTATTTCTTATAAATTCCCATCGCATATCAACAGACATTTTGTTAAATTCTGGACATTTATGAATCGGGTGCATTTGTTTACAAATTAAACAATCAATTTGAAGCCTTACAATTTTACTAGTGTTATTATTCACTAAAGAATTATTCACTTTGTTTTGTCGGACATTTGCCGTTTAGGAATAGAATTTGATTTCGAATCTTTCACATTTGTTTCTTTTATGTTCTGAATGCTTCTAGCTTATTTTTCCAATAAGGAAGTCAATTCAGTCAATTTAGGAAATGATTGGATATCCAATGTTAGTTCCCACTGAGTGAGTAAATTATCATCCAACTTATCTTGAATAATATAAATAAAAATCAATTCCACTAGTGAATTTATCTCAAATCCCAAGATTTCAAGATGACGGACCGATTCATTAATCGTGTCTAGAACATACAAAACTGATTTATAAGTACACACTTTTAGAACCTTAACATTATACAATTTATTCAACTGGTTATATAACAAAACTCTTTTATTATCATACCTTAATGACAGAGCATCCAAAGCTTGCTTATAGTACACACCTGACACGCGATAAACTTTCGCTGCTTCGGATTTACATGAACTTGCAAGATATTGAAATTTTTGTAAATCCTTAAGGCTTTTATTGCTATCAATAGAAGAAAGGAAAATTTCCTTGAAAGATAACCATTCATCTAGCTGGCCAAAGAACGGTTGCAATTCAAATTCTGGAAGATTTAAATTGCTTCCAGCCTTTTCTTTAGATGGTGAATCAGAAAATCCCGTTTTATTACATGCGTCATGGTTTTCATCATATTCCTGAATCTTTGCCGAAGCAAGTAATACCCTATCATTAGCAGTTACATATGCATCATAAAATATATCACTATCATCTACGAGTTCATAAAAGCATGTTTCCAAATTATTATTTAAATTGGTTAATCTATCTATTCTAAAAAAAAGAAACTGCCGCCGCCTCTGTCAAAAGCTTGTCACGCTATCTCCTCCGAAACCGCTGGGGGAATGGGGTCGAGACCGATACCAATAGATGCAGAAAAATGTGGGAAAGAAAGTGAGACATGTCTCATCTTCGCCGGACTTTATGTTGTTTTAAATTTTATGTTTTGTGGGAAAATATTGACTTTTTCATCTTCAGATTACAATAACGCCAAAAAATGATCTTAGAATTTTGATCTTTTTACGGTCTAAGACTACAGACATTTTTCTTTCAAACTGGACCTCATTTGTTAAATATATTTTAAAACAGACTAATATTTTCATCAAAAAATGAAACACAGTTTTTCAAGAAATATTGACTTTTTCATCTTCAGATTACGACAACGCGCCAAAAAATGACGTAGAATTTTGATCTTTTTACAATTTAAGACTACAGACATTTCTCTTTCAAACTAGATCTCATTTGTTTAAAAATATTTTAAAACAGACTAATATTTTCATCAAAAAATGAAACACAGTTTTTCGAGAAATATCGTCCCCAAAGTGGATATAATATCGATGCTCCTTGAGTTTTAATCTTACAAGGAAAATATTTACATCATCTGGAAGCTGAAAGCTTTCTTATTCATATAAACCTCATTTCAAGTCTATATCTTAAATTTTCGATTTTTAATTGAATTTTAAAGCTGAAACAGTGATGATTCAACAGTAATTCTCTTTCGCATAAGGGTTACAACAGTAAATGGATGGAAGCTGTTGCATTGTCCGAGAATCACCTCTATGTATCTTGCTATTAGCAACTTATTCATTCATTACTACTTCATGATTGGCGCTGTGCTAGAGCGCGCTGCTCTTTTGCGATAGTCCCCGGTTCGATCCCGGTGGACGCTCATTTTTACTAATTATTCTAAATATTTGAATTTTATTTCTTTAATCCTTATTATATTTCTTATTTTACTTATCTGAAGAGGGCTTAATTTTTATATTTTTATTTTACTGCTGAGAACATATTTTCTGATGTACATATGTTGCTACTGGAGGTAAAGTCGTAAGACCATGGCGCTCCAACAAACTCAATATACCTTGACCTTGACCCTAACAGAGGAGCGTGCATAGTGAGCCTAGGGGCTAAGCCCCTTGTTTAACTTTAATTTCTTTTAACAATGAATATTTACTTTCATCGGAAATTAACTCATCTACTCTTTTACAATTCGTATCTATTTCTTTAATAGATAAATGAAATTTACCCTCTGCAATACTCCGTTTAGACTTTGTTGGCATTTTGAACTCAGCCAAACACGATGAAAACGAAGATTAAATTGGCATTTTGAGCTCAGCCAAAAACGAAGCCAAAAACAACGCCAAAAAACGAAGATGAAAAAGAAGATTAAGTCTGCGCAGTTCAAATTAAATGAATACACTTGTTACTAAACCCCCAGGCATTCTCCGGCTCGACGGACCAAACTTGTACGATCATTAGAATATTTAAGAATAGAGAAAAATAGATAGCTGGCATAAAGAATAGGGAAAAGAACAATACAGTAAACTTTCCAATTAGTTAAATAAGATATATTTTGTTAATGAAATTTGCAATAATACAACTGCGATGCAATGGGAATTAATTTTCAGTAATAAGCTAGAATTTACTTACCAAAAATGGTGTGGTTGAATAGTTAAGGAAATCCATTAGTTATTTGCCATAAATACGTTTTAAATAAAATGCCATAATGTGATTTTACAAATAAACCTGGATGTTCCGATTTTTAAAAAAAAATAATTGGAATTTCTCAAAAAAAAAAATGAATAGATAACATAGACTAAATAGCAAAATGTGTTTTCAAGAGAAATTTCACCATAATCATAGGACAACTAACAATCAATCCGAAAAATTACCCAAAATGCATCTGTCTTTACAATGAATATAACTAATAAGAAAATTCCATTAGGTTTAAAGCAATAAATGTATAAACAAATTATTCCAAAAACTCTTAAAATTCAAGAAAGAAATTTACCAATTTAAACATTAATCTGTAAGCTATTAATTCTAATACATAATGAATATTATTTTTTAAACATAAGCAAAAACAATTCTACAGGTGGTGCCATCTTTTGACAGATAGGTGAAGTAATGCTGAACAAGAGGTTTTTTTTTTTTTTTTTGAGGTCCCCAACAAACTTCTATTTTTTCTTCTGCAGTATTTGTACCTTTCTTTCAACTACTCTGACAGTCAAACGCTAAATGAATAGACTATTAAAACAAGACAAACAAACGAAAAACGATAAAAGCGCCTTTAGATTACTGTTTGAAATATTATAGAATGTCAGAATATTAGAGATTCCATTATAACCCGATCGTTTTAGAAGGCTTGAACTTCGAGGTTTTGCAAATCAGAATTCAGTTTAATTTAAATGATTTATAGTTTAAGAATTATAATGTTACATCATGAAGATGCTTTACCCTGATTAATTTTTAACTCTATCTTAATTATATGAATTTTCACATATCGAGTATAATTTATCCGAAACTTTCTAATAAAATCTATACCTATCATTGTATTTTAAAAAAAAGTTTCTTTATCATTAAGCATGACAGTGGATTGTGCCTTTTCAATCTAAATATCCAAAGATGAACTATTTTGAGAAATAAATGCAACTTTCCTTTGTAATAAAAAAACAAATAAATAATCGGTTTTTATTGTTGTACTCGAGTGTTAAGGTAAATATTTGACAGAATTGAGCCTCAATCAGTTTTCAGAAATTTATCATGAATTTCTTAAACAGAAGTGAAAAATTGCTTATCAATGCTTTATGAGTAGTCAGATACAGTTGAAAAGTGAAAGGAAAACACTCGACAAACAGTGATAGTGTGATTACGGTTGTAGTGTTCTAAATGCTTCAAAAACATTTGCTTATTATAAAATTCCATAAAGCTCACCTCAGTTAGAGGAATCACTAATACAAATGGCGAAAACTATTTACATGAGTGCAGGCTGTATAAAAATTCTCTTTTTAATTACTTCATAAATAACGTAACCTGTTAACTATAACTTTATATAGCCACAAAAAGAGGTCTTAACGGTGTTCAAAATTAAAATATAATTTCTGAAAGCTTCACTAAACTTAAATTCTGCAATAGTATCCCGTGTAAGTTCAATATTTTTATATTTGGCTAAAGACATTGCGCAGTATATTTATATATAAATTTTTCATCATTCATTCCTAAAACTATAGTAGTTAGATATAAATGCTAAAGAAAATTTAGGAAAATTGAAAATTCTTATATTTTTTTCGCTTGGAGAAAAATTTGTAACATGTTTTTACTTCACAATTCTTTTAAACTTTTCTTCTAAAAATTCTTCTAAACTTTACTACTCTTTAAGATTCTTTCAATTCTTTTCTTTTGAATTACTGCATCAATTCCAGGCTCCCAATATTCTTCTCCAGTGAGCATGGTAGAGAATGAGGAAAAATAATAGTGTTTTCTTTTTCCTTTCCTTTCTAAGAAAATTTTTAATTATCCATCTTGTTTAGGATCAATAGCGTCATTTGGATTTTTTCTGCAACATGTTTTGAGCTATTACACGGAAAAAAGCTAATTTTTTTTGGCTTTTTTGACCCAAAGAGAGAAAATTAATGGTTCGTAAACACTTTTAAATTGCTCTTCCTTGCATATTTTGCCCAGTTTCAGTCTGGTGATAACGCGAAGAAAATGGTTGTACGCTTTTATTTATTCTCATGCGAGATTCAGAAGGCTCTTATGAGTTCATCTGCTGTGATGAATAGTTCCACCTGAAAATCACATATGTCTTCAACAATTTTAGACACTAATCGCAGGAAAGAACAAATTAATTAGGCTAATAGAGCCAAACAAGGATTTCTAGCCGTCTTGACTTATGGAGCTAGAAAAACAGTGCTTTTCATGATAAGTAATGAGGCACATGAACTTTTAGACTTATTCTTTCGGTTGCAACTGTTTTAATAAATGTTTAATCCCATTAATAGGCTGCCCTTTCTTTTAATATCATACTATATTTTACGTACACACAATGTTTCTACAGATGTGCCTTATAACGACTGTCTGCCGTGACTTCAGATAATACCCGAACTGAACTATACTAGTAATTTGACACTTGAATTTTTTAAAATTCTTTACCTCTCATTATCTCTTTCTTTATAAGACAAACGATACAAGATCGTGATAGTTGACTTTTTTTATTTATTTGTTTATAGGTTTTACAATATGAAATTTTGTCATACAGTCACTAAGATCTTCTTCACGTTGCCTCCTAAGCGGAACCTTAGCAATAAAATTTTTTACCACAGAGCTCAATGCAATGATCACGTCACGCAGATCAAACCAATCACATGTCATGCCAACAATTTCGGCGCGCACTAAGCTATGCTTTGAAAGCAAGGTGAACAAGAACTAACAGTCCGTTATCATGATGTGTAACATTTGATTAGCCTTCTAATGTCCGTGGGAACCTGGGTTCAAATCGATCTTTTAACCTCCCCCTGATATTTGAGGAACTGAACAATACTGGTGAAGAGACGATCTCTCATTCCGTCATACGTAACTCTACATTTTTGAAGCAAGTACTGATGATGCTTGAATACTGCCAACTTTTCTTCGATTAAAAATATGCACGTATACATCATAAAACAATCTTGCGGATAAAGTGTGAGTGTATTCGATGACAAGGGCTATACTTAGGCAAAATAAATCATAAATCAGGGATAATTTCGAGTATACTGTTGGGTGGATCTGCTTGCAACAATGTTCATGTGGCATGCCCAACGTAAAAAAGTTCTTTTCAACATGAAACCTTTACAGTTAATATTAATTTTGTTTATGATGCATATTGCACACCACATAACCATCGGTTGAACGTGCAGCTGTCACCAACTGTGTCTTTTCAAAACTCGTTCCAAATGTTACAATATGTGCTGACAATGTATGATATAATAAGAGCGAAAATGAATTAAAATACAAAAAAACATACCTCACTTTTTACATTGTTATATATACCTCCTTCCTACGCCAAAAAATCTTAACATTTCTTCAGGTAATATATATATATATATATATATATATATATATATATATATATATATATATATATATATATATATATATATATATATATATATATATATATATATATATATAGATATATATATATATATACATATATATATACATATATATATATATACATATATATATATATACATATATATATATACATATATATATATATATACATATATATATATACATATATATATATATATATATATATATATATAAATATAAATATATATATATATATATATATATATATATATATATATATATATATATATATATATATATATATAAATATATATATAAATATATATATATATATATATATATTATATATATATAATATATATATATATATATATATATATATATATATATATATATATATATATACACATATATATATGTACATATATATGTACACACACATATATTATGTTATCGTAAATGGCTGGTCTCCTCGCAAAAAGACCACCTTCGTGAAGCCTTCTTCGCACGGTTGACGTTGATAACAACCTTCCAGAGCTTGCAGCGAGGGAGGATCTGCAGACGGAGTTGCGGTTCAATTCCTTCGACCGCCTAATGACAAATATCGGTCATCGGCACTCGTCGTAGCTTATGGCCATCCTTGGCTAAACCTCCTGGATGCCGAATCCATGGTTAGAAATTGTTGTCAAAGTCTATGAACCATAGACCGACAAACATTTAGCGATCTGGCCAATTCTGTCTGACTTTGTCCTGCCTCTAGTCTCCCAATAGCTCGCCATCGCAGTTCTTCAGTCAAATGATGCATGGAGGTCATTGTTACAATTTGGCTATGCCAGATGTCTAATCTCAGCCTTTCAGCGACAATTGTCGCCTTGCTCTGAAACATGCACTTATATGCTCCTCGCAAATGACGTATTCCGACTGCAGCGCCACTATTTTGTATAATGTAGTATTGTTCAACACCTTTTACTTAACAACATATTCAAATTTTAAACAGATTGGCCTAGTTTTGAACGTGTAACCCCTCTTTTTGTGATTTTTCCTTAATTTTTGATAACTAGGATATATATATATATATATATATATATATATATATATATATATATATATATATATACAGTGATTTCCGCTTATAAGAATCACGTTTGTTATTACTGTTTTTGATTGTTATAAGCGGTTGATTCTTAAAGCCGAAATTTAGGTTTTTGGACAGGCACACACATACCTATATATACATATATTAGATAATTTATCATAAAATACTCTTTAATTTACGTTAATTATCTTTTATTAAAATTATTTTTTATAATTTTAAAAATACAACTTAATTTCTAGACCTAAAAGTAGATACACATGATTATAGTAAGAAAAGAAAAAAAATCTAATATTTGTTACAAGATAACTGCTTAACAGTTTTAACATTTCAACTACAGGAAGGGAGCAAGAAAAAGTTTTCTATGGTAGTTTGACTTAATGAAGTTTTCAGGAGGCTGTTTATACCTCTTTCGATACCAATAGCCTCAAACGAAGATTCACCTTCTAGCTTACGTTTCACGGTTTCATAACTTGCTGAATCTACTAATGTCACGTTTGCTTAAGTGATAGTGGTCACTTCGCCGAAGATTTATGCGTTTCAGGGTCAAGAAATTCTCAACCAGGATGTGGGAAGTGGGAAAAAAGAGTCCCTGTCTGTGTTTGTCACTGGAGAAAATAAGAAATCGGACCCGGAAGGGTAAAGATGCCCCCGGGTCAAGCTAATAGGACAGTGTTGTGCTAAAGCGTCTAAGGGGAAACTATTATGTTATGTATAACAAAGAAAGAGATGCATTTTACGAATGTATTCCATCCCATCTTATCACTCTTTTTTTTTAAAAAATAAAGAAGAAACTTCGTGCCTTTGAGTTTGCCTTCGTGCCTGAGGGTTTAAGTGGCTTTTTTGGAAAAATGAAAGGAAAGCGAATAGTGCAAGCTGATTCTTAAAACCGGTGGATTGATTCTTTAAAGTGAAAATTTTAACATGGAAATAATACATTTGTTTTTGTTTTTGCGATATTGATTCTTATAAATGGTTGATCCTTATAACCACTGATCACTATAAGCGATGGTTACTGTATATATATACACACACACACACACATATATATACATATATATATATATATATATATATATATATATATATATATATATATATATATATATATATATATATATATATATATATATATACAGTGAAACTTCTCTAAGGCAGCCAGTCATGGTCCCGAAAAAAAGTGGCTGTTCTGAGGCTTGGCCGTCAGATAGGGGTTGATCGGCTAGGGAAGTTTCACAGTATATATATAACTATTTTCGAATGCTCTTTGGAGGGAAATCTAGTCTACATAATCTGAAGAGGATGAAATCTATCCTGCATTTACGACATGTAAAATATTTTTATCGTATTATACTGTGCAAAATGGTCTAAGTAAAAACATTAGAGGACTGTTAAATGGAATGTCTAATAGTAAAAGAAGAATGTATAGCAATTTTCCAAACTTCACAAAATATAAACTCTAATTCATAACCAAATGTTAAGAAGTACTTTTAAAAACTAATTTCCGAAGTGAAAATGACGATTCTGGCTATGATATCCATATACCATTGACTATTTTAATGTATTGAACAAGATATCTTAGTTTAAAATCTTTGGCAATCTCTGTTTATCGTAATTTTTCCATTTGCAGTCTACTGGTATATGTATTTTTATCTTTAATGCCCTTCGAAGAAAATTAGGGATATTTTTTCTGTGTTAATCAGTGACCTTTCTAATGAATTAATGCGAAACGTATTATGAATACTTCCATTGCAGCGAAGGAAATTTATCTATCTGCCATATTTTCATAAATCTATTTCACAAATTTTTTATTAGACCTGTGTGACAGAATTTATTTTCTGTGTTAATCAGTATAAAAACCTTTATTAACAAATTATGTGAGGATTATTATGAATACTTGTATTGTGCCAAAGAAAGTTTGTTTTACATATTTTCATAAATCTATTTGACAGATTGTCTCTTATTTTTCTTTCGAGATATTCTTTTAGCAAATTTTTCGTAATTTTTCTGCATATATTTTAAAGACGGCACTTCGAGTCCATTTTTTTCTTGCTAACAAACCTTATTAACGCAAGGGAAAAGATAAACAGAGTCTATAAGCCAATCAAAGTGAGTAATAGACCCAATTTCTGGATAAGCGTCCGTATTTTGTGACGCTTCTGTCAACATCCCTCGGTACCCACGCCCAACGATATTTTATGGGTTCTCACTCTATTCGAGCCCTCGTATTTACTGGTTATTTAGGACACAAACGACGTCAGGTTCGGAGGTGAAAAAAAATTCCTTACGTAGTTTATTAAAGCACTTTAGGTTGTTATCTGACACATATTAGTCGTTTTGTTCCCTAATAATTGTTTGTCTAATCTAAGACAATGCAAATAAATGTTAACAAAATTTTCTCCTTTTGCAAAACCTATTTTAAGAACTCCTTAAATTTTTATTTTGAGCTTTTGACCTTAACCACTAATCATTTTTAAAAATTCCACATATTTTTGTTGCTATGTTTTTAACTGTTAGGTTAAATGTAATTAAATTCTTATAGAAATAAATCATGTATATCATATATGACAATTTTAAACGTAATTATTTTTTTTTAATTTACTATGTTTAAAATTCTGTCTTGTGGTCTTACCAAGAACCCTTTCATTTTAGATTAAACCTTAAGAAAGATTACAGAATGGAGAGATTTTATTTTGTTCTACTCAAAGTTATTTCCG
The DNA here is from genome assembly GCA_907164885.2 of Dolomedes plantarius. Taxonomy (NCBI): domain Eukaryota; kingdom Metazoa; phylum Arthropoda; class Arachnida; order Araneae; family Dolomedidae; genus Dolomedes; species Dolomedes plantarius. Next base: position 144,585,725 of record OU015493.1, on the reverse strand, counting down.
AAAGTTTTGAAATTATTACTAGAAGTGTAACTAAAAAAAAAACAGAATATTATGTTCTTTCCTTTTATTAGATTTCAAGGATAGCAAATTATGCAGTTCTATAAAGATTTTTTTTCCAGATTTGCCCCTCATCTCATCCTTAAAACAGTATGATGTGATCCGAAATTAAATCAAGGACATTCTATGTTATATAACATGTCTTTCAGAGAATATAATAGGAGATGCATTAAGAATTCTCTGTTGTGGAACACTGAACGTATTGACATTCCGAAAGTGATAAGTCAATTAAACTGATGTATCAGACACATTTAGAGCCAAGAAATATATTTTCTTGTGTTTAGCCGAATTTCATTACACGTTTGAATCGTGACGTATCATATGTCACGGTGCAAACATGACACGGCGCTCTAAATCAGTTCGATGCATGCGTTTAATTGAAAATGAAGAAACCTTACAATTTTATAGTTTTATACTGATGGGGTATACCTGACTTTTGACGTATGAGTTTAAACCATTTATCTTAATGTATGAGCTTAAATCATGACACGAATCTAATTTCGCTCGAATCTGAAGAGATTTATAACTGCAAAGAAATCAAACAGATTGCCATTTCAGTTAACATGCTCGAAAATATAGGAAGAAATGCTAATAGATTTCAAGAATGCCGGTTTAGAAAACGCTCTATTAAATGTGAATGCATATGACTGCGGAGGCAAATGAAATATTTCAACAGATGATTACTCAACGCAAAAGAGCGTCATGTGGTCTATCTGAAACTTATTTTAAAAAGCTAACGAACTGTTGGCAAGGTTCTTAGAAAGCTAATCTCTTCGCAATCACGTATTTTAAATATTTATGTTAAGCTGAATGACTAGCAATGACTAGTAATGGTTTGAAGTTCGAAATTCTTATCGCGTTTCTAAATGTTCTAAAATAATGAAGCAATTTAAGACTATATTAAAAAGAAATATTTGTTTTGGCTCTGTGTTTCTAAATTTCAGATTCTAGCAATGAAACACTTGTCTCTACACCAAAAAACAATTAAGCAATCAGTTTCTATTGAAATCGGTCACAAATTCCGAAAGTATGATGTAGATAGGGAAGTTGTAGTTTAGGTATAAGATAGAGGTAGTCTCTAAGTTCATTTTTTTTTTCTCTCTCCTACGTAAAGCAGGCAATGACGGTTTTAGTGATGAAATGGAGAATATTGTAAAAATATTTCTTATTGGGAAAAATTTCGAATTAGAAAATTTCTATGTCGCTGCATTTTTTTCCGTTTTTTTTGTGTGTATGTGTTTTCCATGTAAGGGTTTTTATTTATAGAAAAATTAATTATGTTAGGATATTAAAAAAATTAGAATATTACAGTACTGTGCAAATTAATTTGGACAAGCTTCATTTTTCATAAAATTCGTCCTCTCGCAGGGATTTCCTGCCTGACACTGGTTTCAACTGCCTTTAGTTGTTGAGGGAGGTTGGCCTTGACTAGTCTAAGTTTGGTTGACCACGTGATCTTCACACGTAGAGCATTTTGCGTTTCAGCTGCTGTAAGAAGTGGTCGATTATTTGAGTTGTCTGGTTCTCACGTGTATGGAAAAAATGAATATCACTCCAAGGAAATGGACTAGAATTGTTACCCATAGTCAGCATACCATAGACTGGAATAAGATTGTATTCAGCGACGAAACGCATTTTTGAGCAAGTGTTTTGATCAACATTTGTCAGGTGAAGCGCTGGAGAACCCATCAGGGAACAACATCTTAATCAAACAGTTAAGCATCCTTAAAAGGAGATATTTTGGGGATTATTTTACATCTGGAGGACCTGGCAGCTTAGTATCAGTTGAAGGAATGATGAACTCTAAAAAATACATTTCTATACTAGAAGACAAAATTATGCCTTTTATGCAAACGTTCGCTGGTGGTGTTGGTACGTTTGAATAAGATTTTGCTCCATGCCATTATTCTAAGCTAGTAAAGACATTTTTTCAAAAAAAGAAATTAATTTGTCGAGCATTGAAAAGAAACGCGGGAGTAAGAGGAATTGCACAACCAAGAGAAAAATGATTGAAAATGTCATAAAAGTTTGGTTTCGTGATGACGACATCAAAAATTTATGTTCTAAACTAGCTGAAAACCCGCGCTTCGCTACGAAGTACATTCAAATTAAATACAACGGTCAGTGTATGCAATTAATGGCAAAAAAATAAATATATATATTTATAAATGCGACGATCAATGTATACAATTGATGTAAAAAATATACATATATATATATATTTATATATATATATATATTTATAAAAAAATCGTAAGGGATATTTTTTTTGATAATATCCAATCGTCTGCTGCATTAGAAATAAATTTTTTTTTGTCTATTTAGTTGTTATGCACGTGACGATAAATTTATTTAATGTGCCAGAAAAAGAAATCACGTGATCAGCATTTAATAAATTAAATTCTAAAAATTAATTTTAAAAATTCACCAAAAATAAGAAAATCGAGGTAAAGGTTCGAAAAAAATTGCATTTTAAAGGAATTTTTATGATCTTTCTCGTGATATAAATTTTATAACCCTCAAATTATTATTTTAAATGCAAACTAAAAAAAGTTACAAAAACAGCTTAAAAATTTAATTAAAACAAATCTAAGAAGAATTTTTTAAAAATCTTTCTTAATGCCCCCTTACACCATAAGAAGAATCGCCATGCAAAATTTAAGCCCTTTAGGTCCAGCGGTTTGGTCTGTGCATTGTATGTCAGTGAGTCAGTGAGTCAGTGAGTCAGTTACGGAACTGTTTTATATATATAGATTAGTGGAATCCATGTCAAAACATGTACAGGATATCATTAAAGTTGAAGGAGGACATATTTGCTACTAGATTGCTATACCATGCATGTACGTGAACTTATGCTAATTAAACAACATATGTGAAATTTTTTGAGTTTGTCCCGATTAATTTGCACAGTACTGTATAATATAAAATTAATTATATTAGGAATACTGAAAAATAAAGAGCTGCACTTGTAAAACTTGCAAATTCTCTAAGGGCTTAAATATGTTTTCTATGACTAAAAATTAAAATTAACTTTTAATTCGATATTACTTGTAATGAAATAATTGTCTAGTTAACTAGCAATAAATGAAAAAATGCAGTTTAAAAGTTTGAAATAAAGGGTGCTATAATTTATCACCGTAGACAAGGAATACTCTCTTATAAATGTAACGCAACTGTCTATGTACTTTATGAAAAACAGAGAGAGAGTTACTCTTAATTTCAGATTTATTGTTTCAATGCTTTTTTGTACGTAAGACATAGAATTGTAAATATTAATAGGTTCTATGCCTTAGTCTCTTTTTATATGCTAGTAAGATAAATGATTCTTCATCGCAAATTGTTTTCTGTTCCAAAATTTCTTGGAAAACTTCCAGACACTTTTTGCCACATCTTAACCTATTGGGGTGATAAAAATAAAGATTACGTCTATTTGTAAGATAACAAAATTTTGAGACTATTCGTCTGACACTTATAGCGTTTAATGACATTACTCTTGCAAGAATACTACATGAGCAGGAGTAGAATTAAACAAGTTTCTTTTGAATCAGACCAAGATTTACCGAGTTACAGGTGTTTTTATTACATTTCATATTATAATCATTGTTAAATTTCGAGAAAACAAGGCAATCTAGCTTCAAATTAGATTGCTACCATCTGTCAGTAGATAGAAGAAGATTTTGTTAACCGCTAAATTATTTTATTTTTGAACCATAAGTGCTAACTGAGCAAAGATTTATCCCTATATACGGTAAAAAGAAAAGAAAATGGATGAATAGTTTGAAAGATGGCAAATCAACCGGAAATGTCCTCCAAGATATTCTTATGGTGAACCACGAGAAGTTACTTTTTGAGATCATAAGGAATAATTAACTACAATTCTTGAATTATGTACAACACGAATGGGTAGATATAATTCATCATATCGTCGAAAACAATTCTCCATTTGGAAGCAATATTGAAATTAGCTTAAATTTGTAGTAAGCTGGTAATAAAGGAAAATGTAGCTGCTGTGAACTAGCCCTATTGAATTCGCTCACCTCAGTGTTAACGTACGGAGGAAATTTGTCTCCTATTTACAGCTACATAAATGCTGATAATCCAATAAAAATGGTATTTTCAGATAGCCTGAATCTTTTTATAAATTTCGCCCACTAAAGGAATTTATGACAGTTTAAAACATACTATACCAGATTTTTTCCCCGCATAATTTAAAATTTAAAATATTATTTAATTTTTTAAAAAAACGAAAAATTACGCAAGGTATAAAATTTTCTTCTCTATTACAGAGTACAATTAAAAAAAATCTTCAAATCCAAGTGGGAAATTCTTGGACAAATTTTCCCTATAGGTTAACATTGAGGTGAGCGAATCTAATAGGGTTAGTACACAGCAACTTTAAATCTGTAACGGGGAACATCCTCCATGAGGTTTGTAGGGATGGGACGAAGGTACGCGCACACTAGATATCGCCCTTTAGGGTGCTCGGTCTAAATTGCGGTGGCACCAAAAGGTATTTTGCCTCTTCTAAATGGTGCTCCTAAAAGATGCTAGCAATTAATAGCGGTGTTTTAACAAATGTCTCTGGATAAGACTCCGTATTTAAAAAATCATATTTTTCCAGTATTTATTATTTTTTTTATAAAAAAGTGATAGTGTATTGTGAAAAATGCTTAAATTTTAACAGCTAAAGCATTTTTCACAATACACTATCACTTTTTTATAAAAAAAATAATAAATACTGGAAAAATATGATTTTTTAAATATAAAATTTCTCTTTTAAGTTTTTATGGTTCCACGAAAAAAGAAAATATAATCAAAACGAATCACCAGTTTTAATTGCACATTGAAAGGAACAAATGAAGACTTTAATTTTAACAGCTAAAGTCTTCATTTGTTCCTTTCAATGTGCAATTAAAACTGGTGATTCGTTTTGATTATATTTCCTTTTTTCGTGGAACCATAAAAACTTAAAAGAGAAATTGATTCTGGGAATTTTAGAACTCAAAAAGGAAGAGTTTCATGCAGATTAAAGCACACAATTTTATTTGCTAAAATATACGAACTTTAGAACTCGTTATCTAAAATTTTAAATTTCCATTCTCATAGTTTTATATTTTACTTCCACTAAGCTTTATTGGAATTTTTCCAGAGACCATTTTCTTTATTCTTCAGCAATTAGGTCAGTAATGAAGTGAGTCTTTCAGATAAATGTGATGTCTGAAAAAGTTAACAAGATGTGAAATTGCCATCAAGTCACGTAATTTTTCCTTAGAGGGAAATCATTTATTTCAGTCATATCAGTGAACATGTGTGTCAAAAGAAATTACGGACTAATATCATACGGCAGTTAAAAAGAAAGATCTAAATGAGAAAGCTCTATTCAAGTAAAATGAGAACAACAGAGTTTCTTTGTAAATTGGTCTATTGTATAGATTTAGCATGTCATAAAATGCGGTGTCCTCTACATACATAAAACAGTTCCGTAACTGACTGACTGACGGACTGACATATGACGCACAGACCAAACCGCTGGACATAAAGGGCTGAAATTTTGCATGGCGATTCTTCTTATAGTGTAGGGGTGCACTAAAAAAGATTCTTGAAAAATTCTTCTTAGAATTTATAAATTAAAATTTTAAGCTGTTTTTGTAACATTCTTTAAAGTTTGCATTTAAAATAATAATATGAGGGTTATAAAATTTATATCACGAGAAAGAACATAAAAAAGAGAAGATCATACCTCCATTTTTTTGATTTTTAGTGAATTTTTAAAAATTAATTTTTAGAATTTAATTTATTAAATGCTGATCACGTGGTTTCTTTTCCTTTAATCATGCGTTACGTGCATAACAACGAAATAGACAAAAATATTTTTATTTCTTTCTAATGCGGCAGACTATTAGACATTATCCAAAAAATAATAAAATGCAGTAAAAGAAATGTTCCTCAAACTGAACTATATTAATTGTACTATATTCTTTAGTATGTTCTATTAGATTTAATTTGAATATTTTCTTCAACATTATTTTGTCTATAAAAATATCCGTTATCTTTTTATAAAATTTTTTTTTCGTTTTTTTAACACCAATTGCATATATTGATCGTTGTATTTATTATATATATATATATATATATATATATATATATATATATTTAATTTGAATGTACTCCGTAGAGAATCACGGGCATTCAGCTAGTAACTACATAAAACTTGTTTAAATTCCTCAATAGAGCAATCAATACATTATTTGTGGAATGTTTAATGGCAAAGCGGAGTGGTTTTAGTGAAATGTTCATGAGCATGTATTTAATTGCAGAATTCAGATATATGCAAAATATTTATATACCAGTAAATAAATACATTATATTATATAGTATTTAAAGTGAAATGGAAGAATGATGTTAAAAATTTTATTTATTGTAGCAATTTAATTATTTTCAAAAACTTGTTAAATGTTTGATACTATGTCAGTTAGGTACACTTTTCTAAAGATCTATTGAATTTATGTCTTTCAAATTTGGTATGGTAACATAAAATATACGTATGAATTAACAATAATACGAAGTATTTTGTTTCTAGATGTAGTGCAATTCTAGGGCAATTGAAATTAACAAAAAATATGTAATTGAAATTTATATGTTTTTTGAAGTTTTCCTCTAAAAAATTTTCAATTTAATTTGTTTTCTAACCTAGAAACGAAATACTTCGTATTATTGTTAAATGATATATTTTATGCTATCATACCAAATTCAGAAGAGATAAATTTAATAAATTTTTAGAAAAATGTATTTAATCGACAAATAGTATCAAACATTTAACAAGTTCTTGAAAATAAATTAAATTGTTACAATAAACTAAATTTGTAACACAATTCTTCTGTTTCACATTAAATATAAAATATATTGTATGTATTTACTGGTATATACATATTTGCACATATCTATATTTTGCAATTAAATACATGTTCAGAAACATTTCACTAAATTCGCTCCGTTTTGGTTGTCGAGATGTACTGTGTGCCCTTTAGATATATAATAACATTCTTTCTCCGCAAGTTATCTGAAATTCCCTTTAAGTAATTTGCAGGCATTGATACAGCAAATTATATTTTTTGTTAATTATATGATTGATGCTAAGTATATCAAAGTAATTTTTATTACCATGTTTTTATTAACTCGCTTTCTTGTTTGTTTGTTTGTGTGTTTGTGCAATACAAATCTTGCAATCGATTTTTAACTAACTTCCGGAATACCTAGACATTTGAAACTTTTAGAATAGCTCAGAACACGATGACAATGTATTCTTTTAATACTTTTAGCAATCTTTAAGCAGATTTGAATTCATTTTCAGTTAATTTTGTCTTGTAGGTTAGTGCAGCCATCTATCAAACTAGAAACGAAAAGTTAAACGCAAGTTAACTTCCATTTCCCGAGCTAAACGATTGAGTACGCATTTGATACCTCTTTATTATGCATTTGATCATTTTCTTTCCTGTTGATGGGGTAATTCATCAAAAAAATTTTAAATAAGTATTTAATAATACATAGAATTCTCAAGTTTATATGATTGAACAAAAAAATTGAAAACGTGGTATATAAAAAGTACTTTTTATCTTGTAATTATTCAATTATCTTTACAAATTTATAACTAAGAAAACATACATTTTGAACTTATAAATAAATTGATAAACAGCAGAGGAAGATTTTTTTCTCGGTTCGAATCCCGACATATTCCACTGAATGATTTTGTGCCTACGCCAGGTATGGGCACGTTAACCTCTAGCTTACGGAGCCTTATTTATATATATATATATATATATATATATATATATATATATATATATATATATATATATATATAAATAAATTTTTCGGTCCGTATTTTTGGGGATACATGCTATTTCACCCCGTAAGGAAAAGGTTAAATCTGTAGCCCGTAAAGTCTCTCAGTGGGGATTATAGGGGTGGGAACAGGGGGATCCCCCAGATGTCGTACTTGGAGGTGTTCGGTCTAAATTGTGGGAGTACTAGGGTGAAGTGGGACTCCTACCTTTGTGTTGTCCAATTGCAAAGGCTAAAACCGGAGCTGCTCTTATTCATTATTTCAAGGGGCATACGAGAACGAGCGAGAGATTTTCTACATCTCACACTGCGTTTGGGATATATTTTTATTCGTATCGCAATTCTTGAAATTTAAAATTCAACATGATTTTCGACTACATATATGCACATAAATAATATTTTTGGCGGGTGTAGTGTTTGCCTATCGGATCGAAAAATATCTTATTTGTGCAAAAAAAAAATTAAAAAGAAATTTTAGTAGACCTGAATTGGGGTCCCCGATTTAAAATGTGTAGATAAAATGTTAAATGTAAAGAAGATTGACGTAATTTGTGACTAATAATCACCATTTTAATTTTCCAGATGATCCTTTAATTTATAAGGTAGCTATGACATATTTGAAGTATTGAAGTTCAAAAGTTTCCCTCTTAATATTTTTCAGAGCTTATATTATGTTTTTTTCGCTAATTTCTAGTTTCTGTCAGTATCTCTAATTATCAAAATGTAAATGCGTTTTGTACATTTTATTGCTTTTAGTTCTTTCCTCTTTCAAACTTTATTGGAATTTCTCCAGAAGACGTAAGCAACTGGGCTAGAAATAAAGTGTTTCACTTGTTAAGCCTGTAATTTATTCGTCGGTAAAATTGTGGGCAGTTAGAATTTTTTTTTTTGCTATGCTGGGAGACGCATTTCAGTATGACCAGACAAGTTATACTGGTGTGGAACACAAAAGGTTATTTACGATCATTTCTCATGGTGACAATTTAATGCTGGGATATATATTTTTAAAGTTTTCTCTGACCTTTTTTACAGCAAAGCTTGCAGTCAGAAAGTATCACTAACAAACTTCAGTGTGGTATCTTTTAACCGTCATTCATCAGTTTGGAGAATTTTTTCTAATCTTTAAAACTGGAATTAACACAGGAAGAAGTAAATATATTTTTCGGTATAGATTTTCATGTTACATAATATGAATCTATCGATATAATTTTTGCCCTTGGTGCTCTTAACAAAAACACATAGCTTCTCAAAAGCAACGATAAAAATTCTAGTAGGCAACGAGTATCGAATTCAAACTGTAGTTCTTCATAAGGAATGGAAGCATGAGTTGCGATTATCTCTATGTAGAATTCAGAACAGGAAGCAGCTCCGAATTAAATAAGCACCTCCTCCCAGTCTAAAATCATTCACATATTCAATTCAAAACATAACGGGGGAATTGGTTACCTACTTCCAGTACTTACACATTACACAGAAAACTTCATTTGTACTTCATATAGGATTTGGAAGCGCATTCAATTTGCACCACAGTATGGGCGAAGGGACCCGAAGTAACCTAGTGGTAGCGCATTGGGCTTGGGAAGGTGGGGGCTCAGTTAGAGTCCCGAAAAATGCCATTAAGTACCGTGTCTATCTCGGATATTGAAACGTTAAATCCATAGATTGGAAAGTTCTTCTACGAGGATTATAAGTGGTAGAAGGTAAGAATCCTTCGTACAGTAAAATGGGGTGAGATTGTGCCAGATTTTGAGGCAGTTTTTTTGCCATTTCTTTATTTACGAACATAATCGGATGAATTTAGTGCAGAAATTTAGATACACATTTCAGCTTTCTATTTTGTAGCAGAAATTTTTTTTTAAGTGGTTGGGGATGGTGGGGGTGATATTGGTTTTCTGGCACAATCTCGCCCCATAAGGGTGAGGCGAGATTAGTCCACCCCTTTTTCTCCTTCATAGTTGCCATATATTCAGTCGTGGCACATTCAAACACCTCTTACTTTGAAACAAGAACACTGCCGGTTAATTTTGACATTTTTTTTAAATAAAAAATTATTTTTTATCAGAGACTAACAAATTTTATTAACCTTTTTTTTGCCAAATCCAAAGTTTGCCTTTTTCCCCATGCAGGGTAACGTAAACTTCCCCGCTTTCATCAAAGTTGCTGCGCATTTAACCCGGATAGGCTCTCCCTTTATATGAAACGGCCACGAAGTCATTTACTCTGAAATTTGCTGTGGTTGCAGGGATACCTTCAGCAACTGCATTCTCTGTATTTGATTCCTCTTCGTCCTCTTGAGGAATGATCCTGATCTTTTCATCTTGGTGGACTGTCCAGGTGGATACCACCATCCTTGTCATCAGTATTACCCGATTCTCTTAGCAGAGAGCCCATGCTACTTGATTTTTAAAACATGTTACTTTGTTAAAACATTTTTGATACAGATAGTTAAAGTTTCCTAAAATATTTTAAATAGAGAAATTATTGCAATATTCCTAGCCATTCTAATAGTTATAGTTGTGTCAATAATTTCCCATTTTACAAAATTAAAAAATTAAAAATGGGGTTACAGTAAACAAAATAACCAGAAAAGGGTGGCAGAATCTCACCCCCGTCAAGTGAAATTATTTTAATGATAATCTGATAACATGACAACCAAAAAGGGTACAATAAGGAAAGTCCACAGATAAGACTTCAGGTAGTAGGTGAATAAAAATATATTACCTACCAGTGCATAAAACTAATTCTTCATACAACGAGAGCCAACACTTTTCACAGGCTGCAACAAAGTGATAAAATAGGGAATTGTTTAAAAAGTTTTCGGGAGTCACAAAGATTGTGTCAGAGGAGCGTGATAAGACTTGTTGATTTGTACCAACATATCGCTGCTCCGTAGTAAACAGGAAAACTAATAGATTTAATTACAAGCAACCAGATACTACAGATTTGCTGAATTCCGTGTTGGCACAATCTCACCCACTCTCGCACAATATCACACCATTTTACGGTATGTCGCCCTTCGGTGTCCTCTGTTAAAATTTAGAAGACCCCGGGAATAAACGTTAACTCACTTCTATGGTGCTCCCAGATAAAAATTATTCGACAAATTTCCGCGATTTAAAGTGCGAATGTCTCAAAGAAAGTGTCCCTGTATTATAAACAACAACTTTCTAGGCCACGAAAAAAATAGCATTATAATCAACAAAAAACGACATTTCCCGACACCGAATTTATTGCTGCTTCAAAACTTCATTATACATCTTCGGTCAATGGTTTAGTGAATTTTGTTCTTTAACCCCTGTTTGCTATATAAATTGCTCATAAAATTAAAACATCAGCTATCATGCGGACTGCCATGGATATCAGATCAAAAATGACTGCGAAAGTTTCACTGAAACAGTCATTAAATCTATTTCCGAAATAAAAAGTATCTACGAAAGAAAAGAAAAGGTGAACAGCAACAACATAAAGAAATATTGCTTAAGAGGTTTTTCACAAAATCTATGTTACTATTCCTGGATACATTCTGAAGCAGGAAAAAGTATTAGAATCAAAACTTCACACACACACACTCACACACACACACACACACACACACACACACACACACACACACATACACACACACACATACATATATATATATATATATATATATATATATATATATATATATATATATATATATATATATATATATATATATATATATATATATATATATACCGGGTGCGTTAATTTGTGAAAAGTTCAAAAATTCGTAATAAAAGAAGTAAAGCTCGGAAAATTTTTCTGTTTGCGCCAATATGATCAAAGGGACATTGGCTTTTTTTTCCGTGTAAAAAAAAGTTTCCAAAAGTAATCGAAAGTGTGCGCTCATATGTCATACTGAGACTTTTATGCAAATCAGGCAAACACAAACAAAAAACCAAACAGATCACAATATCATAAGAATGTGCATTTATTTCAAAGTAACGGATGTTCAACGTTACCACCAGCACAAGGTAATAGGCAATTGAGGCTCGTTACTACTCCCATTACAGCGGAATATAGCATGTCTCCCTCGATGGCAGCGACGATCTGTCGGTTATCATTTTTCACTTCCACCAAAGTGGTTGGGGAACCCCGTACACCGCCACGGCACGTTTAAGAGTCCCCACAACCAAAAATCTGCCGGGGTCAAGTCTGGTGATCGTGAGGGCCACTGAACCTTACAACCGAGACTTATCACTCGATCTTTAGTAAAAGATTCCAACAGGAACGTCTTGACATTATGTGAAATGTGGGGCGGGGCACAATCCTGCATGAAGGTGACAACAGGTAACACATGTATTTCCTGCAATGCAGGATTGACGTGGTCACGCAAAAGCGTAAGATGCCGTGCTGCAGTGATTGTACAGGTTTTCCTGCCGAATACAGGACAAGGCTCTTCAAAAAAGAAAGGGCCCAGAATAAAAGACGCGTGAAACCCCACCAAACAGTCCCATGAGGAGAATGCAGTGGTTGGATCAGGTACTCACGAGGGTTTGACGTCACCCAGATACGACTGTTTTGCGTATTAACGTCACCATGCAGTGAAAAGTGGACTTCATCCGTCCACATGACGTTCAGTAACCATCGTGGGTTACGTTCCATTTGTGCCAGAGCCCATGTAGCTAAGTTTTGTCTTGCATCTGTATCTGCCTATAATAACTAGTGAAGTGCCTGGATTTTGTACGGATACAGATTCAACATTCCGTGCAGAATACGTGGAATCGACGGTTTCGGAATCCCCGTTCTTCTCTGAGCTTCACGAGCACTGCTACTCCCCGCTGATGTATCGGCTGCCAAATCTTCCATGACACTTTGTACAACATGGAAACGGTCCGCGTTCAAGGATGGTCTGCCACTTCGTGGACGATCCTCCAAACTCCCCGTTTCCTCAAAACGTCGTACTAAATTCAGTAACCCATTCAATGAAATTAGGCTTTTTTGCGCCTTCAGTCATTTCTTCGTGCGAAAGTTTGGCAATGCAACAGTTGTGGATTTACCATTCTTGTAGAAATGTTTAACCACCAACGCTCGAACTGGTGAAGAAATCATGCTACCGGATTCGAATGACGGATCTATTTCCAGCCAGGTGTTTTATTGATAGCCTGATTTGCAAAAAATGTATTGTTTATTAGTGAGAAATTAGTCGGAGAAGCAGCAAACTATTTCCAGATACTGTTTTATGGAACAGTATTTTTTAGATAACATTCACCATACAATTTGATGTAGCGATAAAAAATTGTGAACTGTACTTATACATTAAACTATAGAAGAGTAAATTAATATAAAAATATAAATTTTTTATTAACAGAAACATATTTACTAATCGCTTAGACAAATTGTCTCAAGGTGTTCCCTTTATTCAAGCTAGTTTCACAAGCTGGAAGAATTTGCATGTTATGGATTCACTATGGCCCATGTATTTTCACTGCTCAAAAGACAAGTTTGTTCAAGTAACAAGTCAAGCAGTTTTGCGTAGTTATGACTAATGAAAATTACGCTTAGTTAAAAATTATATTTTGACTTATGTGGTATGAGGAACGTATGAATAGCAATGCAACGAATATAATAAGGCAAATGAACAAGGATGAAGAATACTAATTTACCATGTAACCGACGTAATCATCCGTTCTCGTATGAAGTCGCTGCCTGTCGGCAATAATTTCCCCTATTTTTAAACAATATATCTGTGGCAATCTTATTTAAATTTGCTTAAAACTTTAATTATTCTTCACTTGTGCGTACGAGGCCTTTGAGATAGGCTGCAAAAGTGGTGCCAAATTAAAAAAGGGAAGATTAGAACTAAAAATAAAACAATTCCTCATCACACCCGACTGTTCAAATACAATTTTTGAATATTAATTCTAAATCAACAATTTCTGCAAAATTTTCATTTTTTTTCTATTTGCCTTGCTTTCATAGTTTTTGTATGACATCTTATCTATTTATTAAATAAAGAATTTCACATGAGTACAACTGACTTTGATGAAAAAAGTTTTATTGCTTAAAGTTCCAAGATATTATATGTAATTAAATATCTTCTGATGCTTCATACAAATACACAAGAAATACTAAAAAAATTTCATTTCATAATTTCATGTATTATTTAAACATATTTAATTACATAGACATTTTTTCTTTACATTTGATTAATTTTATACCCCCGGGAATTACGGGCTCGCTTTCATTTGGTAATTAACTTTACGAGCATGCATTAAAGTATGTTTAATTAACAATTGATAGCACGGATATATTTTAACGTCTTGGTGAAAAAAAGAAGACTAATTACTGTGAATAATATCAATGAATATAAATGATTTGCAAAAAGAACGAAATCGATACTTATCAAAACTCTTCTCAAAATGCTTTAAAAAAAAATGCAAATGCAAAAAGGATCGCCAACTTGTAAACAGAAACTCATGAATATTTAAAGTATGGAATATGCCTGTACATGATACGGTAATGTGAAAACGATAAAGTTTTTAAATCAGGCCTGCACAACTTGAAATGTGATGAGGGGCATATTATTTTTCAGAAAGCGGCTGGGGGCCGCAATAAAATAGTATAAATTGGAAATCTAACAAAAAATAAATTACTGATTATTTTGGAAATTAAATAAATATTAATATTCATTGCTTATATATTTTATAATATAATAAATCTAAAAATTGTTTTTTAGATTTATTATATTATGCATCTTCACAAAAGGCTTCACAGTGTGAGCGCTGGCAGCCGCATGTGGCCCGCAAGCTAGCCTGCTCTAAATGCTTCGAATTAAAGAAAAAAGTCAAAGAAATATTGAAACATTAATTTAAGGAAAAATTCAAAGAAGGGGAAAAAAATTCACAGTTATTTTTATTTACTGTATAATAAAAAGAATCTGTATAAAATTATATATATTTAACTATTTTTACATGAACTACAGTGAAAAAATTTATATGCCCTTTTAACTTGAATTTTTACTTTTTCCATTTTTTTATTAACTTGCTATCTTGTTTGTTTGTTTGTTTGTATGTTTGTCAAGTACGAATCTTGCAATAGATTTTTTACTAACTTCCCGACTAGCTAGATATTTGAAACTTTTAGAATAGCTCAGAACACGATGACAATGCATTCTTTTGATACTTTTAGCCATCTTTAAGTAGAATTAAATTAAGTTTCAGTTATTTTCAGTTAATTTTGTTTTGTAGACTGGTGCAGCCATCTATCGGCCGGGACGGATACGAAAAATTAAACGCAAGATAACTTCCAATTAACTTCATTTTCTTTCAACTTGATGGGATAATACATAAAAATAATTTAAAAAAAATATTTATTAATACATAGAATTGTCAAGTTTATATGATTCAACAGAAAATTTAAAAACACTAGCTGCTGCACGACCATCATGGCCACTTTTACTTTAATATTTTCTTTGATCGAACAAGAGCCTCGAGCGATTTTTCTTGTGTGCCATTCTACATTCACCCGAATCAATAAGTTTGCCTTTCTGCAATACTTTTCCCATGCCAGATGCTTTGGAAATGTTGCACGTGGGAGTTTCAATGAATTGCATTTTCAATGGCAATTTCAAAACGGAATGTGCAGTTCTTCCAACTGGTAGCAATGTCGCAGCTATTCCGGACGACGCAAGAGCTAAGGCTATGCCATTTTGGGATCGAATTGCTACCAGAATCAATCTAATTAGGAATGTTTTACCAGTTCCTCCTGGCGCATCTAAGAAGATTTCTCCAACCCCGTTATTGACAGTTTGCAATAGTTGATCGTTAATGCCTTTTTGCTCAAGCGTTAGCTTAGGAATATTTGATTTCACATACGACAAAAGATCACCCGTGTTGCAATTTTGTTCACGACGCAATTCTACATCGAACGAAGCATCAACAGATCGATTCGGTGATGGCATTCCCAATTGATTGAAAACTTTGTTCGCGATTTCTAAGCACAAATCTTCAATCATTATAAACGCTTCGTTGTAGATTTCTGCTGTGAAATCCATGTTCATATTTGAATTTTCCTCGCGTATTCGACGAAAAATATCTTCAGCCATGTGCGTTCTCTTATCTCTTCGATCGTCTTTTATTGTCTAGAACGATTCCTGCGTACTTTATGACCTGTGGGGACTGCTGATAGTGGGATCGCACCCCACCGTGACAAATTTCTGTTCTAAGGGGGAAGGGAAAGACATTTATCGTTTGCCGTAAAATATTTATTATAGCGTGTGTTTAAAAAAAAGCATGTTTATACCTGCCACAGGTGTGGTATCTATGTAATATGTATATAAAAACACTCACGAATTCGAATGCAACGTGGTTAGAAAATTTCAAAGAAATCGGTGAAGAACTTTCGAAGATTTGAGGTTTTGAACAAACGAACATTTACATTTTTATTTATATAGATTAGTGCCGCGTGACTTTGTCTCCATACCCGTGGATCCGAAGTCGAGAGGAAGCTGTTGCGGCGACTGGGCATCAATTTTAACGTATGCCATTTTTAGGAGGGACGTGTTAGCTTTCACATTTAACCAGAAATCACCATTATTTTCCTCTCAATAGCTTGAATTCTACGGATGTTATACGCCTAAACTGATGTTTGATAGTTAAGGGGACAAAGGACCTTGAAACTCGGTGTTTTTTTTTATTTAGAATTTTTGACACTATATACAAAACGAGAATGATTAATATTCTTTTTTTACGACATTGAAGACACTTAGAATTCCCAAATAAGTATTTTGGTGCAGAACAATGTCTGTTTTTCAAAAAAAAATTTCAAAAATGATAGCATTTTTCATAATGCGCCTTGTGCATTAATTTTCTTGTGATTTCATCCGAATTTCTCAGGATTGTTAATTAAAGTTTTTGTCACAAATCTCTGCATCATTCTTTGAATCCAAAAATATTTTCCATATTTGTAGACCATGAAAATTAGTGAAAATTAGTAAAAAAAGAGTCTAAGGAAACGGTGGACATTAAAATTTCTTTCTTTTTACTTTTCCTCATAGAGATACGAAATTTCATACATATATACATTTCACTATAAATATAAAGAATACCTTAAACAAAATTTCCAATCTCATTACAATTTTAAGATTTTTAAAAAAATTTTAAATTTATAAACAAAATTTTAAAATGCTCCTTGCTACTTAATTTTTGAGATTCTTTCTCGATTTTGCATTTTAATCATTTTTTACTGTATAACAAACAAATCTGGGTATCAATTATTTAATCCCTTGAATAGCAAATTTTAGAGGGATTTTTTTCTGAATTCCATCCCGACTTCATCAAAATTTCGCCTTTTAATAAGTTATAAATCAAATGTAATAAACTTAATGAAGTCGAACTGTAAAATGCATACCCAGTTTTTTTGTAAACTGTATCAGAATTCTTCCTTATCAATTTCATGAATTTTGAACAAAAATTAATTGTCATGGAGCATTTAAAACAATCTAAAAACCTTGAAAAATCTGTTTTGAGAAAAACAGATTTAAAATTTATTACTACACTTACCCTTTATAAATTACTTCGTAGAAGCTTCATAAATGATTTTTTATTTGAAAAAAAAACTATTTTGGTGCTATTAATCTACAGAAATATACATTATTTTTTCAATGACAAAATCAATATTTGAATGACAACATTTGCTCAAATAAAGGTCCATAATACTCATTAGGGTTTGACGGTTTTTCAAACCCGGTTTTAAAAAACCGATTTTTAAAATAAATTTGAAACATTTGAAAACCGGTTTTTAAATTAAGAAAACCGGTTTCAAAGAACTCAAATTATTATGTAAAAATTAGTTTTTAACTTATTTGATTTGCTATTCATTCTATGCAACGGGCAGCAGACACATTTTTTCAACGTTGCAAGTTACGTTGGCCAGTGCTTGTGCATTGTGCACTGCGCACGTGTATAAGGCGTGCCTAACCGTGACCTTCGAAAGGGTTCTAAGGTCACGGTCTAACCGACCTATTTTATGTTAGTACCATGAAGCTACAGATAGTAGTAGCTTCATGGTTAGTACATATGTGCAATCCGTCACGAGTCACGACAGGTTCGCTTAATCTTGTAAAGTGAGAACTGGAAACAAAAATATAAAGTTGTTATAGTTGGTAAAAATAACGTAAGTATTAAGTATGTTTCTAATTTCTGTGTTTGAATTTTCTATTTTACAGTTTAAGATTTTAATTTTATTATATAAATATCTTCTCTCAAAAGTTAATGTAAAATAAAAAGTTCTGGTTTCTGTCTAATGGGATTTTAAATAAAACACAGGGTGTTACAATAAACCATATTTTCTTTCACAACTTTTCAACATAAATTATGTCTTTATCAAGCTACGGAATTAGATTAAGAAGATGCGTGTTTTTTCAAAATTCCTAAAAAATGTGTAGATTTCTTTAAATTACATTAATATTAATAGTTAAAATAATAAAATTATAAAATAAACTTCAAAAATATTTATTTAATAACTTTAATTTCATTTTTAGATAAAATGAATAAGTCGGAAGTTTGGGATAGTTTCAAAAAGTTAGGGATAGACAAGGCAATCTGCAATCATTGTAATAAAATGATGAGCTGCAAAGGATCATCTATGAGCAATCAACATAATCATTTGAAAGCAGTTCATAAAATAATTATCGGAAAGAAATCAGAAACGATCGGCGAAGAAGAAATGCCTGGATCTTCCTCTTCTTCAAAAAAACAAACGAATATTTTGAATTTTATGAAAGTGAAAAGGAGTAGTTTAGAAGAAATCATATCAAAACTTGCAGCAATGGATGGATTTTCTATTAATAGCATTACAAATAGCTCATTCATACGAGAGTCTCTTCAACAACAAGGATATTCATTACCAAGAAATAATTCTAAAGTAATGGATCTCATTCATGCGTTTTATGACAATGCCAAACGTGAAACTATTATTGAATTAGATTCAATAAAAAAAATAGGAAAAAATTCTCTATAACTTTAGACGAGTGGACTAGCAAAAGAAATCATAGATATTTAAACATTAATGCACACCACTTGACAGAAGATTTCAATTTGGGATTAGTGCCAATAGCTGGTTCCTGCGATGCTCAGAGAACATTAGAATTGGTATCTGAAAGGCTACAAAATTTCAATTTGAATCTAGAAACTGGCATAGTTGCAGAAACAAATGATGGTGCTGCTGTTATGGAAAAATTTGGCAAATTATCATCTATAATTAATCAACTATGCTATTCGCACGCTATCCAGTTAGCAGTTACTGATGTGTTATATAAGCATAGAGAAAGAAGCTGAAGCCGAAGTAAATGTTTCAAGTGAGGAATCGGAAGATGAAGATGAAGACGAATATAACGATTATGAAGATTATCTTTATTATGTTTGTAACCAAAAACATCCTATTCCTATTTTGTCTGACACTTACAAACAATCAGTTTCACAAATTAGAAGTAAGTTTTTAGAAAATCTCCAGTAAGAAACACTATTCTTCAAAATTATATCAAACAAGAAAAAGGAAATTAATTAAATTTAATTCTTGACTGCAAAACAAGGTGGAATAGTATAGAGGACATGATTGGAAGATTTGTGGAAGTAAAAGAATGTGTTGTTTTAGCATTGAATGATACTGGTTCTTCTTATATGTGGAATGAAGCTCAATATCCTAAACTTTTGGAACTTCATAGAGTCTTGGGACCGATTTTTCTAGCAGCTGAAGGCTTAGGGCGACGAGATGCCAATTTATTAACAAGTGAAAGTATATTTGAATTTTTGTTAAATGAACTAAAAAATTTAAACACTGAAATAAGTTTGAAATTATTATATGCTTTAGAAGAACGAATTCAAGAAAGAAGACAAGTAGAATTAGCAACTCTTTTGCTGTATTTTCAAAATCCACAAAACATTTCCAGTTCAGCAAAGAAATCTAGAGTACTTTCTTTAGCTTCGAAAACCGAAATTATTAAGTTATCTGGAAAGATATTGTCTAGAATATTTCCAAATTCTTATGTGGAAACCGATTCTGATGAAGAGCAAATCGAAGAAACTACTCATCAGAGTAACGCTTTTTTAAAGGAAGCCATGTAAAAATCAATTCATAAGTTTCTTGAAGATCCCGAAGAAAAACTTACAAATCCAACGACACTGAAAGCTGAATTTTCATTATTTGAGGCAACGAATAAAAGAACCAAAAACTTAGATTTGATATTTGATGCCCTGAAAACTATAAAAACAAGCTCAGTAGCTAGTGAACGAGCATTTTCAATTTCAGGCAATATTGTTTCCAAAATAAGAACAAGACTTAGCCACCGTTCAGTGGATATTTTATGTTTTTTAAAATCCTATTTTCTTAGGAGAAATTAAAATTAGTGAAATAAATATAAATATTTAAAATTTGAAATTTTTGTTTGAGTTTTCGTTATTTTGTGTAACTAATGTGTAATCCTTAATTTTTTTTTATGTTTTGACTTTGATATTGATTTTGTTTTTTGTTATTTTATATAAATTAAATAAAATATTTTTTCCTATTCTATTTTTTTTTTTGACGAAAATTCGAAAACCGGCTAAAACCGGTTTTTTGGAAATCTGGAATTCGAAAACCGGTTTTTCAAAAAGTCGGTTTTTGTATAAACCCTAATACTCAGTCTTAAGCCTGTGGAAATATGTGTAGAAGGGAAACACTTTACAACCTAACTAAACCGGAGAAACTTTTTTAAGAATATACAGATATCCATCTTTTGTTTACTGAAGTTATTTTGCGTAAAGTATACTTGTTAATAGAATTTCAACACACTGGGGTTTAATTGTTGAGATTAATGCATGGCTTCAAAAGTAATATGACTAATTATCATTAATATCAACTGAAGTTTTCTAATTAACACTACCTTCTCCGTTTTGCCGCTCTCTGTTTCAAGTAGAACGGCAAAATATGGTACGTTAATTAGATTTAAACTTGTATATTCATAAATCTTTGAAGCCCGGTATAAAGGGTTTAAGTTAAAAACGGTAATTTTTAGATAGTTCTTAGTATTGATAAAAAAACACAAAAATCTTTTGACTGGTATAAAAGCCTTAAGTCTATCAATTTTGTGTGCAAAATTACATTTCTTTGTACAAAAGACTCAAGTCGAAATTATTGTTCTGAGATCGGTATAAAAGCAAATAACTTGGTATATTTAAATCACTGTTTTTGACTTAAGCCCTTTATACCGGGCATCAAAGATATTTGAAAATTAGACTTCCCTGGTTGAAACAGAATCAACAGGTGATTTCAATCCGTAGTTATATCTAGAAGAGACTGAGGCAAATTACCACTTTTACCACCATTTTCAATAAAGATTAAAAATGATGTTTCAACAGTTATGAAACAAAAAATCTCCATTTAAGAGAAATCCTTGCTACTGAATCATTATCATACGAATTTATCAAAGAAAAAAAAATAAATGTAGAGCTTATTTCTTTTTTAAGATTATGTAGAATAAATTAAGTGGTAATTATTCTCAAACTTCAGAACCGATATTTATATACAAAGACTAAACAACCGATATTTAAAACAAAGACTAAGTGCAAAGGATTCTGATCATCAGTTCTTTGTTCTGAGCTCTAAGAAAGTTTTTTAAAGGTTTTTAACGATGGTTTTCACTCGCTTCTCTAACACTCAGTTTAATGCTTTTACCTCTAAGTTTCCTCTGGTCAGTTTTTTACATTGCTGCGATGCTTCACAAGGAGATATTCATGATGGCAGCAATAAATTTAAGTATTTTATGCGTTTAAATTTAAAGTGAGAAGGATGTATCTCCATAATACATTAGCTATGTATCTTTTAGCTTTACCGATAAAAATGAGATTGGAATTATTTTATTAATTTACATATATAACTTCCAAAACCAGTCATATAGGGTTTGCTATCATCTTAACAAAAGTATTTTTATCTTACCATCACCCTTAAAGCTCATTTGCTTTTGAATCTATTATTGATATTTTTCTGCAGACTTTTTAAAGATTGGTAATAACATCACTTTTTATTAGTATTTGTTGTATTCCATTCGCGATCGTATTTCATCAGTTATTCATTAAGCACGCGAGTGAACTACATTATCTGTGCTTGAATTCGCAGAGATGCTCTTAGATTTTATTAAAACCATCAAAACCATTAATTAATCCTACATGTAATATAATGGGATGATTTTTATGTTATGTCTAAACTTACTGTCCGTCGTAATTAATACACATTATGAAATAATCAAAAGTAATATTTAATGCACGAACACAATGATAGACGCAACACTGGGTTGTAACATTAGACAGATGGAGTATTCAAGTATAGGGAATTTTGAGAACAGAGGATGATAAATTTTGGCCAACACTTTATGTAATATGTCATATGTTTTATGTCATATCTTTGGTAATAAATCTTTATAGCTGAACATACGCATTAAATATTTTTTGATTAATAATTTGAGTTTTGTTTCATCCAGGAGTGATTTTACTTATAAATTTTAATTCGTACTCAATTTTAATTAAAACTTAGACAGTTTGAAAAAGGTATTTTGAAAATATTCTGTAGAACATGTTAGTAATAATTTATTTGGGGGATTTAAACAACTAACATCAGTCATTTAGATCCAGAATCATGTAACTACTTCTCCATTTTATCATAAATGTTGCGTTTCAATGACTTTAGGAGATAAATGTGTTTCGGATCTTTGTTACTCAACATGGGTATTTATATTGTTGAAAGCTCGAGCTCGAATATAGTTCTGTTAGGTTTCTAAAAGTACTGAGCATGACAGCTTTGTTTTAACAATTAACATTGTTGATAAAAGGACAATATTTTATTCTGAAAATTTTGTTAAGAGGTTTACAGTCTATTAACTGATATATGTCCTTCATTACTTTCCCTATTCTTAATGGCTGTTCGATTAAAAAATATGAATTTTCTATATTTCCAAAAAAAAATGTTTTTTGGCTTTTTTTATATATTTCCCCCATTCCTCGACACTTTCACCTTTGTTTGCCGTAGATCATGTTTATTTCAGAAATTATGTTCTGATCACATATTCCTGACCTTCTTCACTAGCAACATTTGACGAATACATAACGGGGAACTGACACTTGCACGTTTGTTTGCGGTAGACCATGTTTATTTAAGAAACTATATTCTGATCACATATTCCCGTACTTCTTCACTTGATCCATTTGACGAATACATAATGGGGGTCCGACACTTTCACTTTTGTTTGCTGTATATCATGTTTAGTTGAGAAACTACGTTCTAATCACATATTACTGTACTTCATCACTAGCTCCATTTGGCGAATACATAATGGGGGACCGTCACTTCCACTTTTGTTTGCAGTAGACCAGGTTTAGTTGAGAAACTATGTTCTGATCACATATTCCTGTACTTCTTCAATAGCTCCATTTGGCGAATACATAATGGGGGATCGACACTTTGACTTTTGTTTGCAGTAGACCAGGTTTAGTTGAGAAACTACGTTCTAATCACATATTCCTCTACTTCTTCGCTAGCTCCATTTGGCGAATACATAATGGGGGACCGACACTTTCACTTTTGTTTGCAGTAGACCATCTTTTGTTGATAAACTATGCTCTGATCACATATTCCTGTACTTCTTCACTAGCTCCATTTGGCGAATACATAATGGGGGACCGACACTTTTATTTGCAGTAGACCATGTTTAATTGAGAAACTATGCTCTGATCAGATATTCTTGTACTCCTTCTCTAGCTCCGTTTGAAGAATACATAATAGGGGTCATAGGGACTACAGAACCGGGTTTCGGCTCTCAAAGTTTTACAGAACCGGTTTCCCGGGTATTAACCGGGTTTGAATAATACATGAACCACAAATATTTTCCATAAATATGAATGAAACAAAACCCTATTTATTTATGAAGTAAAGTAGCTTTAGTATTTTGCGTAAGTAAAAATTATATTTCTTTTAATATTTTTTTAAAATTTACGTTAATTTGAGGATATGGGTCTAGAATCCAAAATTACAGAATTCTCTGTGAAGGTTTTTTAGTTTAATTTTCAATTTGCCACTAGATTAAAAATTCGCCGAAGACTAGATTGCATAATTATAAATAATATAAAATGCAATCTATTTTTTCTGTTTATAACTGTAATAAAAAAATTTGTTTTGAAAATTTTGCATGGCATAAAAGCAAACAACACCCGAAGTCATATTTTTTGTCAGCAGGAGGAGATTGACTTCTGAGATGGTCAACGATCTAGTAGTAGTTAATACTGCGGATGCGCTTAAGACAAAGGATTCCAAGGACCTAGATAGTGATAAATTTTAAAACATGGTAAAACTGTTTAACCCCATTAAAATGTTGTTTTCTAAACCTATGATTTTGAACTTTCGAATACCCGGTTCTACAATCATTGGAAGTAGATTTTCGGTTCCAATAATTTCCCCCAGGTGTCCGGTTCTGCAAAACCTAGGTCTTCAGTATTCATTCGTATTCGTATCAGTTCTGAGAAATGCATTATGTAATTATGTTTCATAAGGAAAATGTCAGATTGTTACTAAACACTTTTTTTTCTACATATTTCAGATTTTGATATTTGCGGCACGAACCCCAACCTGTGTGGAATGGAAGCAGGTTGTTATTCAATTGGAAATTCATACCAATGCTTATGCCATGATCTGCGGCCGGCAGGTCCTAACAATAGCTGTGATCGTAGCAAAGGTAAGAAAAAAATGTTATTCGTTTTCATGAAAAAGATGCTGCTATTATTCCCACGGTATCTTATTTGAAGGAGAATGGTATTCCTCGCAGGAATGAACTGACGAAGATTCTCTCCATAATTTCAATATTCTTCTCTGGTCATGTGATACTTTACTCTTTGAAAGCGTTTAGGACATGATGAGTAGCAGATTGCCCACATCATTGGTACCAAGTTTACCAACTAAAAAATGCATCGCCGTACGATGCATTATAGAACCATATGCCCGTACTTGATGTAGCTTAACACTTTAATCCCATGGAAGAATCTAGAGCGAATATAGCGTATATTAGGGAAGTCATTTTTCCCCTGTCAGCCTATCGCCCGGGAAGTAAAATAATTTATTTTTTAAACTGTATATAAGAGAATGCATGAGAAAATTTTTGCTTAGCTGTTTTCTAGACAAGTGAATGATGGAAGTCAGTGATGCCATATCGTTCTAGGGACAAAGTTCATGTTTGCACAGTTTAAAATTAGCAATCATCGTATTCCCATAAAGTAATCCTCTTGTTCTTGCAGATGTTTCCCTTTTCAGTTCAACTCTTGGTAGTGTAACTGATGCACCAGTACAGATTGCACCGACAGAGGGCGCTTTCGGACCCCACCAGCTTCTTGGAATGTTATCATCGCCTTCAAAGCTTATACCTGGAAATATATCAGATTCTGTAAGTTCAAATTTTATGAGTTTACCAACAATGTTATTAAAAATTATCTGTTAAAATTTTAGAGTATGCAGAATAGTGTGATTTATATGCTGATGTATTAGCCGTTTCAGAGAATGTGCATCTTTCAGTTGCACTTGGAACAACCAAAATGTGACGAGACTACGATAGACAGAGTAGAAATATAAAAGAAATTTAATAACTGTACAGATTATGCCAATATACTCTTCTTTAGTTGGATATAGCGATCCCCTCGCTTTTTCACCACCTCCGGAGTTGTTTGACGCCTTTGGGGCATCGAGGTTGTTTATTAACATCGAGGGACACCAGAAAAGGTCACATGAATAGCATTGTTTGGAAAGTGGGGTGGAGTTGTAGTATTATAATAGCATTTTTATATAAACTATTATAACATATTACTGTCTGTCATAAGTTCTTTTACCAAATCGTTTGCTGTATCATACTCTCACAATGTAAGGTCAACACACATGCTGTATAATCAAAACCTCCGAGTCAATCCATAACGTCAATCACGGCGGTCACGAAAACACCGGCCAGGGCACAGGAGGAGGTTAAAGGGAAAATAAATTTAACACAAAACTGTTTTTCAATTGTTTTCTACTTTTTTTAAAATTTAGGACGTTTGAGAAAAATGCATTTTTTAATTTTTATTATTTTTTTTATTTATTTGTTCTCTACGAAACAGACAAATTTTGAGGGTCATTTACCCTGGGCCTGATTATAGGGAAATGAATATATTACTCTTTAAAATCTTTATGTCAATTCGTAATTAATTTTGTTTAAACATAAGATTTTAAAACGGTCTTTGCAATAACGATTTTCTACAAGTTCAATTTAATATTTTCAGTTTAATGTTATACTAAGGTTCAGTATTTGAACTGAACAAAAGTTTAAACTAAATGTCTTCCCGTTATCTTAAATCATGTAATACGCGTGTGAACTCAAAAGAGATCACCTGTGGTAATCGCCATGGCAAGGATTAATTTATATACTTAATGCGGGTATTTAGTTATATTACTTATAATTTGTAAACGTCATTTTGAACTGCTTATCAAACACCTTCATTTTAATTCATACTGAATTCATTATAGCCATTTCCAAGTATTCTAAATCCATTAATTTAATGATTGTAATTTACATTGATCAATCGTGATGAGTTCAAATGATGGCAATGTAATAGGTTGAAATATGGTAATCCAAACTGTTGAGTCAGGAATTTAATTTATTCTCGATTGACGAATATTGATTCATTTAAAGGAAGCCTTAATTATGCAGAAAAGTGTTTCTTATTGTTAAAAGAAAGTTGAAAATAGTTGGAAGCGGAAAGAAAACAAGGGGTGATTATTGTTAACATAGAAATTGTTTCAGGGACCCGCTCTGTGTTCTTTAAATTTTTAATGGCTAAAAATATATTTATTTTTCTTAATGTTTTGAAATATTAGGAAAATATAATTTGGAAGATTTAAAAAAAATTATATTGGTTAGCAAATATTACCAATATAATTTGAGTTATTATTGGCATAGATACATATTCAGTACAAATTTATCACTCAGAAATTTAGACTTATATTTTCTGTGCTTAAACTGCAAAAAGGTGAATTAAACATTAGCAAAAATTTTATTTAAGAGAAATTCAATTAAAATGCATATAACATAAATTTACATAATATCCCAAAATATACAGACAATGACTATATTTATGTATACAAATGATTTGCATATTCGTACATAAGTTCCAAATATTAATCTAAGGTATGCTTTAAACATTTTAATAGCACAAAAATGCATGAGTTCCATGTGCATGCAACTTCATTTGGATTACATCTATAATACACTGGATTTCCTAGCCATCGGTAAATAAGCAATAATTGAACGTATTATATATAAATATATATCAGTCTGTCAGGAAAGCGTAAAGTTCAGTCAGTGTTCAAGACAAACTTTCGTTACTGGAAGAAATGAGAATAAACTGAACTGTAAGTTGCACAATCCCATTTAGATCAGAGAAAGAATCAAAATAGATGCTCAAAATGGCTTCAAAGGAATTGCTGCACCGTTTTCACCCACGAAAGAAAGACTGTCTCACCCTCACATACACTCCTGGTGGCGTGTTGTCTTTTCTGCTGAACAAGACAACACGCCACCAGGATGGCCGACGGTCGCCAACAGTCTGCTGAAAATGGCCGCGTGTCACCTTTTCAGCAGACCGTTATTCTTGTCTGCTGAAACGTTTCTCGCTACGAGATTTTCCACTGAGTCTATAGGCGCCTCGTCTGCACAAATGATTTCATGTGTCCCCTAAAGAAGTGCAATAGATTTAGGTCCGGTGAGCCTGGAGACCAAGTCACAGGTTCTTCACATCCAGTCCACCGTCCAGGATATGTGGCATTCAGGAAGTGCGGGCCATGGTGCTAAAGTTTGGTGGGGCTCCATCACCACATGTACCTATGTGTGGTGAGCGGAATAGCTTGCAAAGTACCAGAAAGCACTTGCTCAATGAAGGCAAGGTACGCCTTGCCGGTGAGACGTCCTAGCAAGAGATACGGTCCCACCAGCTAATCATCAATGATACCTGCCCAGATATTCACTGAAAATCTCTTCTGGTGTTTACGAGGGGTAGTAGAGGGGTCTTTCTCTGATCTGAATAGGATTGTGCAACTTATAATTTGGTTTATTTCCTCTTCTTTCCAGTGACTAAAGTTCAACTTGGACATTGCTCGTCTTCATGAGTACTATCACCCCTCCTTTTTTGTCAACATAGTTTACGATCACCCTATATATATATATATATATATATATATATATTGATGGTGTTCACACATTTTTGTAACGATTTTCTATTTCTCTGTGATTTAAATTTAAATGAACAAATTAAAACCTAGCTGGCATCAATTCGGAATAGGGTTTAATTATCGTTTATATCATTAAAAATATTCTTTTCTTTAAAATGTCGCTGGAAAATAAATAATGGATCGAAGGCTATGTATTTCAACTTTCCGAAGAGAAATTCTCTTATTTGATTATTGAAAATGGTGTGAAAATCATTTTTTTAATATTTCTACACGTAAAATAAGTGGCACAATTAATAAAAAATAAATAAACGTTAAAGTTTACACTTGACTCTGAAAATTAACTCCGATTATCATCAGAAATATGTTTTAGCGCTTGTTTTCAAAAAGACATTCAATCACTTACCCTAACAATCTTCATTGAGTTAAGTTCCATCAGAATACGGCTACCAGCCATACCTCTAAATCTACTGCTGTATTTTTAGAAAAAAATGAGAAATGAAAGCGAAATTGACGCTATTCCATTTAAACGCATCCCACCGAAGTCCCCAGACGTGTTTCCTATGGATTACTGTTCATCTGGACTTTCAAAACCAGCTCTTTATAAGCGGCATCCCAAAATATTGGATGGACTCTGATAGATTGTGGTCGAGGAGTGGAAGAAAATCAACCTTGATATTTAAGAAAAGCTCCTTTATCATGGAAATCAAGATGTAATATGATGATTCAACAACAGGGCTATCAGATTAAACATATTAGATAAAGAAATTCTTGTCCTTGTTTAAATATTTCTTTTCCCAAAATCGTTACAAAAATATGTGAACACCCTCTGTATATACATACATACATACATGTACAACCAATATATATATATATATATATATATATATATATATATATATATATATATATATATATATATATATATATATATATATATATATATATATATATATATATATATATATATACTATATATATATATATATATATATATATATATATATATATATATACTATATATATATATATATATATATATATATATATATATATACTATATATATATATATATATATATATATATATATATATATATATATATATATATATATATATATATATATATATATATATATATATATATATATATATATATATAAGTGTCAAGCTGCCATCCCACAGGTCCAGGGTTCACGGGGTTCAACCCTGTGACTGGGCAAGGTCGACTCAGCCTTTCATCCCTTCAGTGGGTCGATAAAATGAGGACCAAGCATGCTTGGGAACTAAACTCTGGGGGTCCCACGTCAGGTTGACCACCTGACTGAGACATATGCTGTATGGCACCCCAAGCCTACGGTTACGAAACCGGAGATGGGTACCGCCGGCCCTGGTCCACATCGGATTGTTGCGCCGTGAGTTTAAGTTTATGTATATATATATATATATATATAAATATATATATATATATATATATATATATATATATATATGTGTGTGCGTGTGTGTGTGTGTGTGTGTGTGTGTGTGTGTGTGTGTGTGTGTGTGTCTGTGTCTGTGTGTGTGTGTATGTGTGTGTGTGTAAGTAAGTGTCAGTGTATGTGTAACATTGGGATTGTCTGAATGTTTAAAAAAAGGTTATAAACATTGCCAAAGGATATAATTATTTTTCATTCAAATCCTTATAGAGTCATTATATAAGAGCATATGAATAAAATGCTACCATTAGGAACTGTGTAAAGGTGTTCTAAACACCTTTAGACAGTTCATAATGGTAGTAAAATTGCTTAAATAACTCGGTCCTATTAATTTTCAATCGCATCATCAGCACGCCCTAAATTTTCGAGTACCAGACTTTTTCACAAAGTAAAGCAAATTTATTGACCAATTTCCTTTACTTCCTTCTTGTTTTCTCCGAAGCTAAATGGAAGCTTGTGGATACTGATACGGATTGTTAGGCATTCGATTGCTGTTGCTGCTATCGCTTAATTCGTATTGGATGTGTATTTCTTCAGAAATTCTTTTAAGGGTGACTGATGCAATGTTACCCTTAAGGAAACTTGATTCACAGAATTTTTTGAAAAGAGTAAATTTTTGTGTACTTCGATTAAAACATACTATAGTTTTTACAATCAATTAATGCAAACAGCATGTTTTCCGTATGGGTATATCATCAGATACACAATAGTTATATTGCAATCTCTATGCTTAATTTGTTGCACATGTGTCCACAATTCTTTCAGTGGTGACTGACATAGTATTACGAATAAGGTACCTTGATATACAGATTTCTTTAAAGGGTATATTTTTATATACTTCGATAAAAACATACAATAGTTTTTGCAATCAAATAACGCAAACAGCATGTTTCCCGTACGGGTATATCATCAGATGCTCAATAGTTATATTACAATCTCTATGCTTAATTATCTGCACAATGCGGGTGGCATATTTTGAATGACTAGCGATCTCTGCCCTCGCTTGCCGGTTTGACAAAAGCATCAGTTTCGCCATCTGTTGACTTATATAGGAATCTTTTTATTATAAGTTTTTTTTTTTACTTCTACGTAATTTAGTATGTTTTAAAATCTGAATTACATATATAACACAGGATTTAAAGAGATTTTAACAAAATAAATAAATGAATAAATTGAAATAAGTGTATTATTGAATTTTAAATTTACTTTCTTCAAATATCCACAATAATTTTGTGAAAGTGAATGAAATTCTAGTACTGTATGTGCTGAAGTATATACAATCTGATAAAAATGGTTCTAAATCTTTTTCAAAACAAATATGATTACTTTCAATTATACAAAACAAGTACGATTACTTACACATCTTAATTTTTTTTTCTAATTTTCTTGGCTTTAAAACATATTGTATTAAGTAATTTCGTGTTTTCAAATCAGGAATACTGTATTCAATGCAATATTTTAACATGAACCTATACAGATCCCACTTTCAAACTTATACAATCATTTCAGTACTATATAAAGTATTATTAAAAAAAAATTGAAAATTTTTGAAGCGGCGCATTTTGAAAAATTCAAATTTTAAATTCAAATAAAATAAAATTTTTTAAGCCCTAATTGTGTTATATATCATTGAAAAAGGTCTTGAAAATTGCTTTAAAATGCCACCAATCTTAGCTCTCTAGCTCTTATTGTTGAAATGTTTTTGGATAATTGAATTGAAACACAAGGACTGCTGTAAGGAAGAAGTGAAAACATTATTTCGCTTCTAAATGCATTTGATTTCGTAATGTCTGAATGATTATATTTGGATGTAAATATATTTATACATATCATATTTATACATGTATATAGCGTAATACATGAATATATAATATATTTATATTAAATTGAAATAGATTGAATTTGATTGTTATTTTTGAATTTATTATTATTTATTGAAATAGACTGCAAAACTTTTTTGCACTTGAGTAATTTGTATGATTTTTTAATCTGATTTTCTTTAATTTTAGTGACTCTATCTACTGCAAAAATAAAATAATAACATAGGTTTATAATTGAATCATCTTTCCTTCTTTCGTTGGCTTTGCAAAATATGAAGTAACAAATTTAGCATTTTCAAATTATTAATTAATAAATAAATCAAAATTATTGTGGATATTTGAAGATTTAAAATTCAATAATATACTTATTTCAATTTATTCATTTATTTATTTTGGTAAAATCTCTTTAAATCGTGTGTTATATATGTAATTCAGATTTTAAACACATACTAATTTACGTAGAAGTAAAAAAAAAAAACTTATAATAAAAAGATTCCTATATAAGTCAACAGATGGCGAAACTGATGCTTTCGTCAAACCGGCAAGCGAGTGCCGGGATCGCTAGTCTTTCAAAATATGCACGGAAGGCGATAGAAATGTACGGTTTGCTGCATTCTCCTTAGGTAACCAGGGAATTTATTCTCACCAATTTTCAAAATTAGTTACAAAGTTACAACAGATGGCGCTACTGACTGGGAAAAACTATAAAACAATGTTTTCAAAATAACCACCGTTTGCAGTAACAACGGGGCGCTGTCTGAGGTTAAAATTCACAGACGCCCGTACGAAAATTTCAGTTTGAATGTTCTGACAAGCAGCAGAGATTTTCTGTTCCAGTTCATCTACAGTTTGTGGATTGTGACGATGCACTTGGTCTTTCAAGTATCCCCAAAGAAATAAATTGCATGGCATCAAATCTGGCGAATATGGAGGCCAATCCATCCCACCTTGCGTATGCTTCTTGCTTTGAAAACATTATTTTATGTTTTCCCAGTCAGCAGCGCCATCTGTTGACGAACTTTGTGACTAATTTTGAAAATTGGTGAGAATAAATTCCCTGGTTACCCAAGCCGAATGCAGCAAACCGTACATTTCTATCACCATCCGTTTTTCTTTCATTGATTTTTCAAATCGTCGGTCATTTTTGGGACACCGGGTATGTCCCCAATTCTTTTAGTGGTGACTGACACAGATTACGCTTAAGAAAATTTGATATACAGAATTTTAAAAAAACAAAACAATTTATTTTCATATACTTCGATTCAAACATAGTATATAGTTTTATAAATCAAATAACGCAAACCGCATGTTTCTCGGATAGTCACACTATCAGATACACATTAGTTCTATTGTAACTCTATGCTTAATTTATTGCACTTGGGGCCACCTGTCCTTTAATGAATGGAATGGAACTATCCACCCTTTGTTATCTTTTAAGAATATACTAGAACTAAAATGACCACTAAGAAATTTTATATTGAGCTAATCTGATATATTTTTATTGAGTTTCCTTAGCAATAAAATGTATGATTATTTTTTATACTTTAGTAAAATTTTGAAAATAATGTCCTAAAAGCTCTTAAAAATGACTTTTTTACTCTTTGAAGTTATTTCTATGTGAACACTGTTAATCTTCGCTTTCAGTGTCACACATTTTGACGTCTTTCCCAAGTCTGCAGTCTCAATACAAGAGCTTTTTCGGGTGCAGTTCGCCCAATCTGTGGGATCTGCTAGGGGAGCCACCCCACCCTTCTTTATTTGCCTTTTTATTTTCCACTAATTTTATAAAGAGTATATGCTTCTCTCATTGATTTTATTGTTAAAATATGGCGCTTTTTATCTTTTTATATTTCATATCATCAAACCATTTTATAAATTTAATATATCATTGTTTTTATGACCTTTATACATCATTAACTTTTAAATATATTTTTTATAATGTTTACACTGCATTTTTACTACTTATATATACTAGTTTTATATTCTTATACTCTTATATGTATTTTACAATAAAAAGATGTCGGTGTTTGAATCTACAATCTCCTTCGTTGGTAGAGTCGGGCGCTTCTATATGTACCATATTGCGGGTTTTGTCTTGTGTTTGGCGCTTTATGTCCTATTTTGGACCTTTCGCCATAAAACCCCAACAAACCAACCAACCAACCAACCTTTAAAGTTATTTAAAGTTTTGTACATAATAGAGGGTTTCCGGGCTAAAAGTATCCAAAATTATGGCTTATTGTTACGGAACTACCCATTAAAATTAAAAAAAATAGTTAAATAGAAAGAACATCTCACCAAGTTTTAATATCAATCATAGATTTCAATCATAGTATCATAGATTTCGATGTGTGCACCTTTTGTAGCACGACAAACGTGTAAATGGTAATCCACTTCTCTCCAAGTGTTTCGTAGCGTATCAGACGTTATTACACGAATTGCTTGAATGATACGCTTCTTCAATTCATCCAGATTTTCAATTTTTTGTTTATACACAACGGATTTAAGGAATCTCCAAGCAAAAAAGTTTAATAACCCCTGATATGCTACGAAACACTTGGAGAGAACTGGATTATCATTTAGACGTTAGTCGTGCTACAAAAGATGCACACATCGAAATCTATGATACTATGATCGAAATCTATGCTTGATATTAAAACTTGGTGAGATGTTCTTTCTATTTAAATAATTTTTAACCCGAGAGCACTCGCGTCCAATTTCGAACACAAGAACTCGCGCCGGGTATCTCATACCCTAGTTCATTTCTGCTATTGAAATATCAATTAATATTGTTTATATGCAAACCTTACGTAACTAAAGAACATAAGATAATAAATTAAAGATTTTTAGTAAATTTTAATAATACTTACATTTTTATAGACAATTTTTACAAATTACATACTGATGTTCAACACAGACATTTTTCCCATTTTTGGCACATAAACTTTGTTTTTCAGTCCTTATTACTTGGGAAAATTTAACATCCTTTATATTTTGTCTTGAGTTTTTTTGCAGGCGGTTCATTATTAGTGTTTTCCAGTTCCATTGAAGGGCTTGAATAAGTTGTTTTTGTTTGAGGCACCATCATATTTAGCATGTTGCTATTGAAGAGAACATTCCATGCATCTACGGGAGAAGCGACGTCTCTTGAATAATTTGCCTTACCTGGAAGCTTAATAATTACGTTCCTTGAAGGCTTTCTTACATTTTGCCGGTATTTTGTCTTCAGCCATTTTGTAATTTTATCTTTACCAATATAAAAATCGGCTGTTGACAGTGAACCTTTATCTTCGGTTTCTGTCTCAATTTCAGTAGAAGAATCGTGATTGCTACAGTATTCTCCATCCTCAGAGGCATCATTATCTTGGGATAAAGCTTCATTATCACTAGAAACAGTCTCTAAAAGGTGTCGCAATTGTTTTATTTCCTCGTCGTAATTCCAAAATCGTACCATGATGCACTAAACTGACAGAAAAAAAAGAAAGATCTGACTGACGCGAGGACTCGCACGGGTATGACATACCCGTCGAAATATTTTCTCAAAATCTATTTATTGAGCAGACTTAGTTTTTACCCCGCTAAAAGAATGTGACCTTGAATACAGCTACACGAAATTTCGGCCTAATCCGATAAGAAGAAGATAACAAAAACATTGAATGAAAATGGATTGGGTATGTCATACCCGGTGTGAGTTCTCGCGGGTTAAATTCTAATGGGTAGTTACGTAAAAGTAAGGATACCTTTAGCCCGGACACCCTGTATTTTTATATATTCTGATGATAAGTTTACTTAAACCGTTTCTGTGTCCAAATTAGAAAACGTATAAAAAAAATAGGCATTTTGTTCATCTCATATATCGAAATTCAATACATTTTGAATTTAAAATTTTAATCTTATTGAACGAATAGCTCTCTCACCAGTACTTACAATTCAGGATATGTTTTTCACCCGTTAGGTAAATATGTTTCACTTCCGTTGACATATCTCATTTGCACTCCGTAAGATAACTCCTAAGAAACGAGAATCGCGGTACAATGCGTTGTGCTAGTATTTGCGTCACCGTAGTACCGTTACCTGCATGACCCACCATTAGGAAATCCTCTCCTTCGTCCTTTGTCGGATCGGTTCATCCAGTATCATACGTTACATCCCAATACGTAAGTCTGGCTCATCAGTGTAGATTTCACTGTGTTATCTGTAAACATGAAAAGCAAACACGGAAAGTCAGGGCCACACACTACAGTAACAATATCCTGTGGAATGCATAATTTGGTCGATATTTTTCAGTAGAAGTTCTCTACGGTATATTAGAACAGGATGTACTCCAGCGTCTATTCCACTTTCACAATTCTATTGACAGTGAACTCTTAATGAATCTTGCAAATTATGATCACGCTGACCCCACTAACAGGAAAAGGCCTCGAGCCATCCTGAGTCTTTCGTCTTAAATTTTTGTTTGACCTCGTCATTTAAAGAAAAATAAAAAATAAAA
Organism: Dolomedes plantarius; assembly: GCA_907164885.2. Lineage (NCBI taxonomy): Eukaryota > Metazoa > Arthropoda > Arachnida > Araneae > Dolomedidae > Dolomedes > Dolomedes plantarius. The sequence goes on along the minus strand of OU015493.1, from coordinate 144,549,801 downwards.
AACTATATTTGGCTTTTCCAAGCCAAAAAACTTTTAAAAAGTTTATAAAATATAATAAAAATCTATTTACTATCCTTAAACTTCCTTTCAGCAATTATATTTTTGTCTCTGAGTAAATGCTTTTGGATTTGCTCTTTTTCCTAGTAATTGAACTCACGGATTCTGAACCTTATCTCTCTATCCAATCACTTTTCCTCCTCTCTCAACTTGCCAATTGTAATCCAGCTTACAGATAGCCATTGACTCCACCCCCATCAGCGAATCAACTCGAGGATCCTGGAGACATCCAATGAGAACTCTTCTTTTCACCCTCCAAAGTTCTGACTAAAAGATTCTCTGCTTCACTTTTGTGTTGCATTTTTCTGAACTGTTGATGTTACTTTTCGAACATTCAATTCTCATTTCGGTAGTACTTCCGCTCTCCGCTGACATTCTCCTGAAATATCTGTGTTCGAAGGCGTTGGCCTAGGTAACACAGTTAGCCACTTGTTCCTATGGTCCCATGGTCAACGTCTATTCCTCCATCAGAGAAGCTATGCATTCACTTTAATCGGGCAGATGAAAGCGGACCTTTTTGTTTTTGTTGTTGTTTCTAATGCCTGGTCTGAAATTACAGACCAGGTCCATATAGGCCAGTGGTTCTCAACCGGTGGTTCAGGAGAGCACCGACCGGGAGTTGTCCGGCACGGCATATAAAAATAAGTTGCCAAACAAATGGGGATTTTGAAAGCAATGTTCATTGAACTACATGGGCCGAATATATCCGATGACTATCAGGTGTTAAATTAAAATTTCTTAAAAGTTTAACATAATTATTTTATTATTAGAATATGATGCAAAATAATTTGCATACCCTCGGAAGGTTCTCCCCCTCAAGTTGGTGGGGGTGGGGGTAGTGGTCCACACATGGTTCAATTTCTGGCTTAGTGGTCCGCAGACTTCTACGGGTTGGGAACCACTGATATAGGCAATGCGAGCTGATGTGCGCGGCTCCGGTTTATAATAGCACCACAAGGGTCGGAGTCCATCTTAGCCAGGTGCCACCTCAAATTTAACCCACCACCCCCAGGGGCGACATCTTAGGGAATCGTATCCTCTCCCACCCTCATAGAGAGACTTCCGGTCTATGGATGTCACGTGTCAATATCCAGCCTAGACAAGGAGGTGTTTAATGGCGCTTGTCGGGATTTGATCCAAGCTCCCTCAGAGCCGACGTGCTACCACTGGGCTACCTCGAGTCCATGCGGACCTTTTTAATCACCGCAAATATCACGTCACCACAAAAACGTCCCGCGCTTTGGGATCTACCTCAACGGTTTCTTTCTTGTGTTAAGGTAGTCAGACATTAGTGATCTAAACACTGTTAGCGACATTTATTGGGTAGTTAGTTTCGTATTGGCAGCTAAGAAGAAAAAGAAGCATCTCTCCAAACTTACTATGAACCAGCAGTATAACGGTGCTTATTTCCTCTGGAATCTAATTGATGAAGGAAACAGTAATACTACGTTGCAAATATTACGGCGCAAACAGGCACGGATTCGTGGAGTAATCCAGTTATTGTAAAAGACGGACAAATCCTCTGCCACACATTTTATGAACCACAGATTTTATGATCGGGGCTGCTAGAAAAGTAAATGACAATGAAAATACCAAAGAAACTTGTGAATATTTACTAATTCCACTAACGCAGAAACTCTGGTAATTTATCGACAAAAAGAGTCGTGTTCCCAGGTAAGAATACACCCACGAGTGATACTTGCTACACTCACGCGTGGAGTAAGGAAAATTTATTACTGGATACTAATATTAATCGAGACCCGTTTGTGCGAAAGAATCATGCTAAATTTTAAATAACTTTTGATTAATCTATGTATACAGAGGCTGTTCTCACATTTTTTAGACGATTTTGGTAAGCGGTAATAAAAAAGCGTTTGCTGCAAAAGAAATAATTGCAATTGTACTATGTTTTTAAAAGTCAAAATTATCGTCTGCGGCTTGAAAGTTTTGTTTTTATTCAAAATGGCGTTTTTAACAAAGCAGTGGTTCGAAGGCTACATTTATGCTCTTTCCGAAGAGAAATATGCATACTCCGTTATCCAAAAACGATGTGAGAGTCATGGTTTTGTGATATCTAAAGCGTCGATAGGTAATATCGTCAACAAGAAAGGAAAAAAATGTCAAATTGGAGCCTCAAGTGGGACAAAAATTCCAAACAAGTATCCAAGGAAAAAACGGACATCTTCGACTATTGCAAAGGTACGTTGTTTAATGTTAAAAGAAAATCCCCCTAGTCAAAGGACAGTTGCAAAATCATTAAAATGCTCGGTGTCCACTGTAAACAAAATGATAAACGTTGATTTAAATCTTAAGAAAGCGAAAAAACGCAATGTGCATCGTCTTCTTCCAAATCATATCGCTGAACGCAGGACACGCTGCAGAATTCTATATGACAAACACTTATCCAATGAAAAATGGAAAACAATTGTCACAATGGATGAATCATGGGTGTATTTAAATGATTGCAACAAAAAAAGAGCCATTTATTATAATAAAAGGGGATAAAAAAATTTAAGTACATGGTTCAAAGAATCGAAAGAAAGTTTTTCTAAGGGATTCCTGATTGTTGCTGGTTTTTCTTATAATAGCAAGTTAAAAATAAAGAGAGTGGAAAAAAATGTCAAGATTAACTCCAAATACTATCAGGAACATATTTTATCGCCAATTTTTCTGAATGAAATACCATCGCTTTACCCACAGTGCCATCAATCTGTGAGACTCCATCAGGGCAAAGCTAGCAGTCACACATCAAAATCCACTGTAAATTTCCTAAAAGAAATGGAACAAAAAACTGGTATCAAGGCCATACCCTTCACTGATATCCCTACTAAATCTCCCGATGTATCACCTATGGATTTTTGTGCTTTCGGACTTTTAAAATCTGCATTATCCAAACGTCGTCCCAAAACCCTTACAGGACTCTGGAAAGCTGTTCAGGAGGAATGGGATAGAATACCTCTTCTGACACTTCAAAAGGCATTATTATCCTGGAAATTGCGGTGTCAAAAGATAGTTCAGAATAAGGGATGTTAAATAGAACATTTAAAACACAAGAATTTTATGTAATTTAGTTTTGTGAATACAATATACATCGTCTAAAAATGTGTGAACTGCCTCTGTATAAAACAGTTCTGTAACTGACTGACTGACTGACTGACTGACTTATAACGCACAGACCAAACCGCTGGACCTAAAGGGCTGAAATTTTGTATGGCGATTCTTCTTATAGTGTAGGGGTGCACTAAGAAAGATTTTTGAAAAATTCTTCTTAGAGTTTTTTAAATTAAATTTTTAAGCTGTTTTAGTACCTTTTTTAAGTTTGCATTTAAAATAATAATTTCAGGGTTATGAAATTTATATCACGAGAAAGATCATAAAAATTCTTTTAAAATGAAATCTTTTTCGAATCTTTACCTCCATTTTCTGATTTTTGGTGAATTTTTAAAGATTAATTTTTATAATTGAATTTATTAAATGCTGATCACGTGATTTCTTTTTCTGGTACTTTAAATTAATTTATCCTCACGTGCATAACCACGAAATAGACAAAAAAAATTTCCTGCTAAGGCGGCAGACGATTGGACATTATCCAAAAAAATATTAAAATACAGTAAAAGATATGTTCCTCAAACTGTACTATATTAACTATACTTTATTCTTTAGTATGTTCTTTTAGATTTAATATGAATATTTTCTTCTACATTATTGTGTCTATAAAAATATCCCTTATGATATTTTATAAATATATATATATATATATATATTTTTACATCAATTGCATACATTTATCGTTGTATTTATTATAAATATATATATATATATATTTATTATTTTTGGCAGTAATTGCATACATTGACAGTTGTATTTAATTTGAATGTACTCCGTAGCGAAGTACGTATTTTCAGCTATTTCAATATATTTAAACGTCGTTAAAAAACCTGGATACGACGGACATTATCTTTAATTTAATGTCTGATTTTATTGAATTTCATTAATTCTCAAATACATATTTATGTCAGAAATTCATCTATATGAATTCCCTAATTTGGAATAAATGCTTCTCTGTTTACCTCTTTCTCTGGAGGCACTTTCTTCAAAGAAACACTCGGAACTATGTTCTACGGCAGATTAATTAAAGACATTCAACTTAATGTAAACAACTTATCCTAGGCAATGAGGGATGCCCCCTCTAGCATTCAATAGAAGATATTTATTTTGATCATGCAGATAGAGGAAATTGAACCAAACTTTCGAAGAAGAGGGAAGAAATCCAAGTTAACGAGAGGATGTATTTGAATTTAAAAATAGGCACTGGTGAAATAAACAGTTATTTTTTTAATTAAATTAAAATTGACTTATAGCAATTTAAAGTCTTGACTTATAATAATTTAAAGACGAGAAATAGTGAAAAAACCCATCATGCAGAAAAACGTATTTACAGGTTTTAACAAAGATTGGCTGCTATTAGAAAGTTAAAAAAAATTAATATATCCTGTTCTAATTAAGATAGAAACATGATTTTAACGTAATTTTAAACGAAAAAGAACACAAAACGTTTAATTCAATAAAAGAATTTCAACAATATGAAGAATTTTGTGTCCTGGACCCCCTTAAAAATATAAATTTAATTGAAGAATTAGGTGTATATTGCTTTGGAACTTAAATTACTCAGGCCTTTGAAAATGGATAGGGGCATTATGTAGTCAAGTTTTAATGTAATCTTATCTTAGGAATTTTATTTTTTTATTTATCTCCTTACATCTCAGCTATTTTTCCCAACTAAATTAATTTTGTTGAGTTTTAAAACCAAAGTTTTTGAAATTTAGTCATGTTATGGAAAAGCTTTTGACTAAATATTTCGGTCTTTTCCTTTTTTTTTTTCAGAATCAAACCCAAACAAACAACACTGCAGTTTCCTCCTCGCAAACAATATCAAATTACAGAGGACCACAGATAATCATTTTAGGTTGCCTGCTGGCCTTTTTCGTCGTTAGTATCGTAAGTATATTCATTTACGTCTATCAGAAGAAGAAAGGCGGTTGCTTTCTTTGGTGGTTTCCTGGCAGAGGCAGAAGTGCTGCAGCCATGTCATTGAGCAAGTGCATGCAACAGTATGTTTCGAATCCCAATTATTATACCAGTTCCCCAGACAGTCCGCTTCTCAGAGCTCTGAAAGATATGGAAATACCAAATGATAATATTGTTCTACAAGAAGAGATAGGAGAAGGATGTTTTGGAAAAGTTCATAAAGGTATGCTTTTATTTTTTTATTATGTCCATAAAACTACCATTTTTCAACAATTCATCTAGTATAGTACTTGTAATTCACCAATTCCATTTTTCTGTTCAGGGATTCAAATATTGCTTTTCTCTTCCCCGACAATGATGTCTTTGCTATACATTAAGTCAATGAGACTACGGTTCTTCAACAGTGCACCCAGTAGTACTTGTAATTCACCAGTTCAACTTTTCTGTTCAGGGATTAAAACAGAAATAGATTTTAAATATTGCTTTCCTCTTCCCTGATAATGATATCTCTGCTAAACATTGATTAAATCAATGAAATTACCGTTCTTCAGCAATGCACCCTGTAGTACTTGCAATTCACCTGATCAACTTTTCTGTTCAGGGATTAAAACAGAAATAAATTGTAAATATTGCTTTCCTCTTCCCTGACAATGATGTCTCTCTTATATATTTATTAAGTCAATAAAACTACCGTTCTTAAACAGTGCAACCCGTAGTACTTGTAATTCACCAGTTCAACTTTTCTGTTCAGGGATTAAAACAGAAATATATTTTAAATATTGCTTTCCTCTTCCCTGACAATGATGTCTCTGCTATACATTGATTAAATCAGTGAAACTACCGTTCTTCAACAGTTCAACTTTTCTGTTCAGCGACTAAAACAGAAATAAATTATAAATATTGCTTTCTTCTTCCCTGATAATGATATCTCTGCTAAACATTGATTAAATCAATGAAATTACCGTTCTTCAGCAATGCACCCAGTAGTACTTGCAATTCACCTGATCAACTTTTCTGTACGAGGATTAAAACAGAAATAATTTGTAAATATTCCTCTTCCTCTTCGATGTTTCTGCTATTTGTTAGTTTCACCTGTAGGAAACTGATACACCTCTACATCGATGGACAGAGGTTTTACAATAGAATTGTATTCGAAAAGCTAAAGCGGATATTTTAAAAAAACCGCTGATTTGTCCTAAATAGAAAGAAGTATTATAAGTATATATCGATGGAAGTTTATATATATTTTTGATAGGTGCAGAGACTAAATGCTACAGATATATTTTCATGGATCTTTTTTTTTTTATTTTGAAATGGAAAAATAAAATAAAAATTCTAAAGTTTTATCATCGCTGAAATTGGAGAAATAATTGTTTACCAACGGAGAAATTGTTTTTGTTTTCAATGTATGCTATATTGACTCACTACGTGTAAATCATTTTCTGCAGACATACGGAAATAAATGAAGGCCTTATTTGAATAGTGTTCCAACTCCACTTTTTAAAAAAAATGGAGTTAGCCTCAGTTTCATGTTCATACAAGTAATTTCTATCTTATTTTTAAAATGGTACACCTCCAGCTTTTTTCTGCTGCCAACAGAGGGCATTACAAATCAGACTTCAGCACTCTTCAGACTTTAAGGCTTTTTATCTCAATATGAACAAGAATGGAGTTGGACCACTATTCAAATAAGGCCTTCAATTAAAAATTACTGAGAAAATTCATATAGCTCAGAAAGTTATTGTCAAAAAAATTTCCTACGACTTCTCTAACCCCATTTTGATTGGATATTTCTTTTAATATAAAAAAAATATATATATCCAATTCATTGCATCTGCTTTAAATTCATTCGGAAAACAATATAAGTTATGGGTAGACTTGAATAAGTATGAATATAAATCAAGCGTCAAAATCAATGAAAAATTGTCTTAAATTCAAAAAACTGTAAAATAGGGCTAACTGTAAAATATTTAGCTATATAACTATGCATTTATTTACAGGACTGTATTCCGCGATCTCTGGAGTCACATTACCGGTGGCTATAAAAATTCTGAAGCATCATGTCAGTCCTGAAGCACAAACAGACTTTGAAAGGGAAGTAGAAATAATGTCTTCCTTTCGCCACGAGAACATTCTAAAGTTACTTGGTGTCGTTATGAAAGGTAAGATCGTAGGTATAAACTTCACAAAAATTTACAATTAAATCAGTTGAAGGTGAAATGTCCATACATATTATATAATTTCTATTCGTTACTAGGGAACACTAAAATTAAGACCCTTTAACGAAAAAATTTAAAATAAGGTGATTTCATTTGTTGGATCATTTTTGTAAGGAGATTCGGATTGTATGAACGACATTTGTCTATTTATTTAGAAGAATGAGTTTATATCATAGCTCTAATTGTTTGGATATATTAAATAGAGAGAAAGTGTGTACAATGAATAGAGAAAAGTGTGTTTAGACTATAACAGCCCATTAAAACATGGATATATTTTTTTGATTAGTTTAAACTGTGCTTAGATTTCAAAAACTAAAAACAAAATCTTGCAAGTAGACAGGAGTTCAAAAAAGAAACTTATGTTTATTGACATGTTAGTTCGTTTGTCTATTATAAGAGACTGTGAATCATTAAGCTCAAATTTTTACTACTTTAAAATGACTAGTGCTTATCTAATTTATGTAAGTATATCTCAATGGTATCTTAACGTTAATGTTTTTTACAACACGATTATTATAGTTAAATTACATCTTTAAAATTATCTTTGAAATGGCGGTAGATTATGACTTTAATCTATCCATGTATACACTTTTAAAAACTCTCTACTCCTTAAATCCTTCAAAAATATAGAATTGTAACTTTAAAATAATAGTATATGAAAATATGGCGTAGATAAACAAACAACTGTATCTGCCTTTTCAAGAGAACGAATCCACTCCTTGGATGGTTTTCGAGTTCATGCAGTATGGAGATTTGGCCCAACTTTTAAGAAGCAACAGTCCCTTGCTTCCGATCCCAGCAACTCAGCTCATAAACCTGAATCCAGTAAGTGTCAGATTTCAAACTTTATAACAAAAAATTCAAATACATTGTCAGATGTATTTGAATTTTTTTTAAATCAAAAATTCAATGCGAAAACTCATTATTCGCATTTTATTTTTTATTTTTAATGTTCATTAATTTATAAAGTTTTTAAGTGTTAGTGTTTTTAAGTGAACATTATTATTTTATTCGTAGATAACATTTCGTTTGAAAAACCAATTCTACTACAAAATGATTTCTAGATGACATTTTTCAAATTATAGCTCGGACAGGAAAAAACCTCAGTTCTCATGTTTCACTTAAAGCGAAGTGCGCACTGTGCCAGAGGATCGTAGATTACAAATAAGAATTTCACGTTTTATTATAAAAAAATAAACTTTATATAAATTATTTTTACAATAAAGTAATTAAAATGCATTTAATAAATAAGATAATAAATGTTCTAAATAGAGCCACATTTTCCTCAGAACGATACAAGTTAAATGGATTACATACGATTAAAAGCCTATGTTAAGGAAATAGACGTAGATTTTTACTATAAAGTTCATCCAGGCAGTTTAATAGGATAAAACTTTTACAGTTAAAACCGCCACAAAAAATACCGAGGAAGGAGTGACTTACTAGAAAAGTAAATAAAAAAGTAGCATGGATTTAAAAACAGTAAAAAATTTACAATTACTTCAATTTTTCCATTTAGAGAGAAATTATTTTATACGGGATGTTGGATGTCTATCTAAAATTCTGATGCAATTTCAGTCAGAAAAAAATATAGAGAATCTCTGTTTTAAACTAGTATAAGAAGTATAATGAAAAAATAAGAAATTTATATTATATTAGTAGTAGTAATTCGTTTTAACAGTACTTTTAGAATACGTGTATGAGAAACAGATGCACAGTCGCAGTTAAATTGTGTTCATCCATTGAAAAAGTCTGTGACAAGACGACTAGTCTAGTATATCCTGCGGCAGATGAAAATTCCATGTAACAATGAACAGAGAAACTATGCATATTGTTCCGTCCAGCATCAGCAACGATCCTTCATTGGCGGCAGCACTGGCCTAGTAACTCTCTTAACTTTGTAACGGTTTGTGGCAGCATCCATTTTTGACCAAAAATCTGTTGCACTTGCAGCGGAGCAGAGCGCCTAAAACGGCTTCTGCTCAGTTATTCTGTTTTTGATGTTTCTGTGAAGTGAAAGGTTTTGTTGACGTTTGGGGACGAAAAATATTCTCCGTCATTCATCTGTAAGTCAAATCACAATTCATATTCTTTATGCTTATTAGATGTTTCATTTCCCCAACGTTGATCCATCCCATATATTCTATTAAATTGGGCAAATGTATGCTATTAATTGTTACGAGAACATTCCTCCTCTCCAGCGTTTTATCTTGCGATATGTTTGGGCAGGAAGACAAACCCGCGCTGCAGTACAAACAAGACTTCGGGAGCACAAAAATATCCCGTGGAATTCGTTTTCAAGTCTTTTTTGGCACATACACGTACAGCGAACTGACTTCTCTAGCCAGTCAAAATCTGAACATCTACAACTCCTTTCTTTTGACTTTGTCAGCCCTTCTCAAGTAGGGGTTGCCAGAAAATATGTGCCACCCGAAAACCGCCAACAAAACAAAGCCTGACAAGAAAAGGTGGGCCGACACCCATACCGCTAATGACTGGGACATAACGATTGGAAGTGCTGACCCAGCCAAGATTGTAGCCAGTTCCCCAAATCCTCCACCCACCATTGGGGGACTGTTCAGAAAATTAATGATGCCCGGGCCCCCAAGACGGCAGCAAATGTTCCAGACCTGTGGCGAAGGGGGTGAGGGGGGGGGGCGGGAAGAAGAACTGGAAAGGTTTACTTTCTCTATAGCAGTGAAAGGTCGTCACAACATAATTGTGCAAGTGTATTCTATTAACTGTGTAAATGTATTCTATTAATTGCGCACTATTAAAGTATATTAAAGTAAATGTATTCTATTAATTGTGCAAACGTATCCTACTAATTGTGCTCATGTTATTATTTTGTTTAAACTCTAAATAAATCTTAAAATCTTACAGTCAGTAGGTCCATAAATCTCACCACATATAAAGATTCAGTCAAATAGAAATTAAAAAAAAAACACCTCCGTCACATCAGAAGATTTTCTCGAATTATGCGTACATCGCTTTAAGACCCAAAGTATAGTTCTGTATAGAGAACTTTACTTTAGCTCATAAAATGATTTACAATGAGAACTATATATAGTTTGCATTATAAAGAATAATTCATGCGTATAAAAATATTATTTATAGTGTTGCTTATGTAACACATGCTTATGTCTGATAATACAGGTGTCAGCTACTATTGTAAAATAAGCTTACAGATTTTTCACTGCAGTATAACGAAGAATATAAATAAATGCGTTTCAAACAAATATGAATGATTGGAATTTACTAACGATAGTAATATTACTTATATAAATAAAGATACCGATATATCCTTTCAATACGAAAACAAAAAACGAAGCAGTTTGTATTTTCAACTGTTTAGAATACAGGCCTCCGTTTTTCAGAGTGAACCAAGGAAATTACTTTTGTCTCAAAATGGAAAAGGAAATGCATATATGAAATTTTGAAGATATTTACATGAATTTGTGTACGCTTATTTCCTTAGAGTTAATGTTATCTCTATGATGTTTACTAAACTACAAATTAATTAAATTGTTAGATTTTCATTTATGCGATACTCCCAGTGTGGAACAGATAATGTCATTCATTCTACGGTTGGTCCTCAAATACATATATACTGCGTTTTTAAAGAAATCTACAAAAAATACTCTTCGTGACACAGTATTCTTAATTATTCTATTGGTTTACACCTGTCAGTATAGCATAGTCAGAAAGCTACAAAACAGCAAATAAAAAGTTGTTCCTGAAAGGAAATTATGTCTAGTCACACTAAATTATTTTCAAGTGATATAGATTTTACAAAAATTGTACTTTAATCACAATAAATTTTAAATCATTAATTTTTTTTTTTAGTTTTTCTAGCTATAACTTTCCGTTTTTCAGAAACGTAATTACTTTTTCTAGCCATTCATGTATGATTTATGTACATTTCCTTAGAGCTTAGAGTAATCAATGGGGTGTAAATATTCCCTTAGAGCAATATCAAACAGAACATTGCAGCTTATCGGAAACCAGCCGTGAATGGTACGCCCACTTTACGACCAAAGAATTTTATCAACCAATTAAACTGTCATCTTTCAGTGTAAAATCCATTATTCTCCCTTCCACTCGACTGCCATTAGTCGATATAAGAACTAAAGATAAATTGTAGGAAGGAGATTAATGCTAATACGGAAATCATTTTATCCAATTTTATTTTCCACACCTTTAATGTGTTTGCCTAAATGTTGGTTAATAAACGAAACTCGAATGATGAGTTATATTAATTAAATAACTGCGAGACCTTGGGAATACATTAGTGTTTTATTACGGAGAAATTAAAATATCTATGTAGAGTCATATTTTCCAGTACGTAGACATTTTGAACTAAATGTTTACTAATCGTAATTGATGCGAGTTTTAATCCAGCCAGACACTTTTAAATATATATTAATCATACTATCAATGCCCTTAAAATCAGCTGTCTATTGTGAGGGAATGGGAAATTATAAATAAATTAAAAAACATGGAATTATCTAAGACTGCGTCAGTGAAAGTGGCTTTATCATTGGGGAATCATGCGTTCGTCAGTAATTTACAATTTCTGCTTGTTAATTCTTTATTAGCTTACTAATCGTATGTTTCATTTTAGTATATGACTAGTACTGATAAAACTCATTTAACCCTTTGAAGGGCGCCATTTGCACAGTGCAAACGCCTAAATCAAGTGTTTATTTCACTTGCATTCAATGTATTCCAGTTCAATGAGCAGAAAATTACTAGTACTGCCATCAGTTATCAATTTAAAGAAGTAAACACATTTTGCAACTTTTAATTGGAACAGTTTTCAAGATTTTTTAGGTTAAAAAATATCCAGTAAAAAATATGCACCCAGCAAACGGTGGTGGCAGTTGCTCCTGGAAGGGTTAATATGCTTATATTTTTCGTGATCAGCATTTATTGCTATTTTTTTCAAATGTTCATTAATATTACTTATTGAAATTAAATATCTCTAATTTTCCCTCATTTCAAATATTTTTATTGGTAAAATTTTCTTTTCTATTTTGGCTTTCCTAATTTAATAAGTAGTATAATATAATTGAGTATTCTTATAGAGAGGTTTTCATTTCAGCTAGATCTCATCTGGATATCTACCCAGATAGCCAGCGGAATGGTGTATTTATCATCTCAGCATTTTGTACACAGAGACCTGGCGACCAGAAACTGTCTAGTCGGCGAAAACCTGGTTGTAAAAATATCCGACTTCGGAATGTCGCGTGATATATACACATCAGACTATTATAAAGTAAGTATGCACATATTATATGAGAAAGTGCGGTATAAAACTATTCTTAAAATCATATCGCACCAATGACTTCATACCAATGACTTCCATCATACTTTGGGTAAACTCGCAATGAAATTTCAGATTATCAGTTTTAAACATCCAGAAGAGGATCCAGAAGAATTAAATTATTTTAAGTTCTAGCCTGGAGACTCTTAAGTTATATTTAAAGGTATATACGTGGTTTCATTGAGTAATTTCGGAGCAAAAGTAGTGAATACAATACAAACTCATAACATTTATTTCCAAATTTAGTTGCCATACGTAAGTTTAAAGTTTCCCCCCCCCAGTATATTAAAAGTGATCTATTAAGCGAATGCGTGTTTATGAAAAATCAACTCATAAAAAAAATTTTGAGAACAGTTGCCGTATAAACCACTTTTTCACTCTAGAAGCGGAATTTTGAGAGTAGTTTTCATAAGAACTTGGAATCTATCTTTATTTTTACCTATTAATTTTCAAATCTTCCAGTATTTTTAGATATAAAATAAGGGTTAATTTTTGCCTTATAATTTCAATGTGCCATTCTAAATGTCTCAAAACTGCGTATAACCAGGGACTAACTGGCTTTTATAACAGAAATTTAATAACAAAAAAAATATATATCAGGTAGTCTCTTCTAACGAAACTACCGCGGGTAATTAATATAGGATTACTTATCGTTGCTCACCTCTTTTTTTTTTTGGCGCATTTTGGTACTTTTCTGTTTAACTGTTTACTGCTAGTGGATTTCGCGCTCTGCCAAAATTATAAATCGCGAAGTAGGACGGAATCTGAATGTTTTTCTTTCCGGAGGACCATTATTGAGGAATGTAATCCTACGTTAAAATCACACAGCAGCAAGGAAAATTGTGGCTCCTAAAGAATCGTAAAATAGAAAGCCCATTAATTTCCAGTTCAATTATCAATTCGCTACTATTAATGTTCCCAATCGTACAGACGGAAGCCAAACATAGAAATATTTAAGATAAAGGACATAAATACTACGAAGATAAAATAAAGAGTTTGATTTAAAATTAGAGGCGAAATTTAAGCACTGTTTTAAACTTTAATTTCTTAGTTTAACTCACAAAATCCTCATGTGACGCTTAGCACTAATTATGAAATTCTTTGATCATGAATTTTTTTTCAGGCCAAAACTTTTTCAGAAGCTGAGAAGAATCAATTTCGCCCCACTTTTATAAATACCACTATTTAAAATAGATGGCTTAAGCAGTTAAGGTATTTTTAGGGGTCTACAATTTGAAGCAAATCACAGCCATTGAGTGAAATAAAATTAATGATATGGAAAGCAATCCTACTTTTAGATTGGCATGTATGTGAAAGAGAGAGGGAAGTTCGTATTGAAGTACGCAATGTTAGAAATATGTTAGTCATCTTAATTGTTTTGCGAATCTATCGGATATATTTTAAAGTCAAATATATATTATAGTTAGTTACTTATACTAAAAATTAAATCAAGCAAGGGATTATGGCCACCATAAAATACTTTAAACTGCCATAATTTATTTAGATATGCCTGATAAGTACTTGTTGGAATTCGAAAATTAAGAGTTATCAAGAACACAATATAGTGTCTGGCATTCGAGTATTGGGTGGACTTTAAGTATACTTATCGTAGAAGATACAATATAATTTATATATCTATACATAATGAACGAGAAATATTATATATATATATATATATATATATATATATATATACAAGGTGATTTTTATTAAACTGACACTACTTAGAGCCATCTGTAGCGTGATCTATCAACTAGAATGCTACCAAAATTGATAGAGGGACTAAGGACGACGTGGAGTTTCCATGACTACAAAGAGTTTCCGTGGAAAAAAAGTTTCAAAAGCCGTAGATAGGGGAAGATACGGCGCTGTTGTTGTCGGTGCACCCAAGAATTTGCACAAAACGCAAGTAAAACACTAAAATGCAAATTCACGACTATGTAGTCGACAGCAGCACCAGTAATTCGGGCTATAAAGATAAGGGGTGAATACCGAAAAAGTTGTAATAAGCAGACAAATAAATAACAAAAAATTTCACTGCAACACCGCTTTATGCAGCAAATTCACTTATCCCCCTTCAATGTGACGACCATCGTGGTGGACAACACAGTGCATACTGAACACTTCGTTCTCAACAGCCGAGCGTAACATGTCACCAGGAATGTTCATCACAGTCCGGGATATGTTGGCCTTTAGGGCCGCCAAGTTAGAGACTCCACCAACATACACCTTGGACTTTAAATACCATCACATAAAGAAGTCTCATGGGTTTGATCCGGAAACGAGGTGGAAATGCCAGTGGAAAAAAGCGACTGAGGACACTTTCTTCTGTAAAGTGATGGCGCAACAGATTCCGCACCGATCTTTATAGCCCCAAAATACTGGCGCTGCTGTCGACAACGTAGTCATGAATTTGCATTTTGATTTTTTACTTCCGTGTTATGCAAATTCTCGGGTTCGCCGACAATAACAGCGCCATAACTTCCCCTATCGGCGAATTTTTGAACTATTTTTTTTTCATGGAAACACTTTTCCATGTCGTCCTTAGTCCCTCTATCAATTTTGGACGAACTCTGGCCGATAGATTGCGCTACAGGTGGCTCTGAGTAGTGTCAGTTTAATAAAATATCACCCTATATATATATATATATATATATATATATATATATATATCATATTTAATATATTTCTGTATATAACCTACATGAGTTAATAATTATTACATCAGTAATACTGTTATAATTTTTTGATATTCACGAGGAGTCTTTTAATGACAGTTAATAATATCAATTATCTACAGATGGTCTCGATTAAATGTATTTATAACTAAAAGCACTCGATTACATTCATAGACAATACAATTTTTTTTAGTGTTTTTACAAATATTTATTTGGTATTTCGATTTTCCTAGGTTGGAGGATCTCGAATGTTACCGATCAGGTGGATGGCACCGGAGAGCATAACATACGGAAAATTTTCATTAGAATCCGACGTTTGGTCATACGGAGTTGTACTCTGGGAAATATTTACTTACGCCAAACAACCATATTACGGCCACTCTAACGACGAAGTAAGTATAATATGTCAACGAGAATGTTGTCCAGAAAATTTGTTTTGCATAGCTTAAATTTCACTAGATTGTGTTATACATAGCACAGAGATGTAACGCATTTGTTTCTACTCTTTTGGGCTATTCCGGAGGCTACAATCCGTTCAGTATCAGATATGTCATGTAATGCGATAAATTTCGGGAAATACGGTAGCAGGCGAGGTTAAAAAGGATTATGTTGTCTAACGGCGACTGCTTTGAATCGATATGTCTGTCTGTGTTATTCACAGTTTGGAGTATTGTAGTTTGAAGAATTTGTTGAACGCTTGATGAGGTGGAGCTTAAATTTTGCCTGCTGTTTTGGGGGCATACGAGACTCTTTTCCTATCGACCTATTAACAGTTTATGGGACAAAATGTTAAACTATATTGAATGAAATTATCATATGCCCGTCGACATAGGTTTCAGGTTTTAATGTCATGTGAAGGCTGTGTCAAATGGGTGTGAGGAAATTTCTTTAAAATATGAATAAATGCGGGGAACTTTTTCCTTAAGTGAAAACGGGTTTCACGGGTGTCACTTTTCTTAAATGGAACGCGAGGGTAGTTTTGTTAATTGAAACAGGTGGAATTGTCTTTTTATAGTATTTTTCTCGATATATTATGCATTATTTTTTTCAATATTGATCTTGATCTTCCTATCACTTATGAAATACATAATTGCTATGGGGAAAGTACATATGTTTAAAATGTATGGAGTGCAATGTATTGTACATTATGATACAATATGATTCTAATTATCTTCTATACTAATAAAGGGACAAGTGGATGTCGAGAGATCACGTGACTGTAACTCATCCGGGCGGGCCACTCATCGAAAAAAATGGCCGAGAAATATACAGGAAAATCGGTGTATTTTTTTTCTCATGAAAGTACATAAATGTTACATATTTGGAAAGAGCTTCGAAAACTGATAATTTTTTCTGCGTACACTTATTCTGTTAATTCAATAGTTTTAGAGATATTTTCATTCTAAAATCACTCATTGCTGAGAAACCAAATCATCTGGAGCAGTGGTGCTGCCATCTGTCGGCAGCGACGGGAATGAAAATTGAAAGGAATTAATTCACTTAAATTTAATACATTTGTAGGCATTTTTTTCTTTTATGGGGCCCGAAGTACATAAATATGTTACATGGATGGCTTGAGCGTACCTAGGCGAAGCCCGGCTAGTTAAAGATAAACTTGGATTAAACAATTCAAATTTTATGAGGTTTTACGATCGGAGTTTTGTTAGACATATATTTATTTCCTCGTTCTTCACAACACTTTAACTCGGTTCGTTAGGACTACTAAAACTTTTAAATGACATTTTTTTTTACCATTTCAAAGTTCACTAAGTCAGACGCCAAATCTTGTCATAATTTTCGATTTTAAACTTTCAATTCCCTTTTTTAAGGTATACCAAGCAGAAATATAATACTTCCTTTAGAATTATTTTTATAGCCTGCAATAGACAATGTTTGCCATGTAATAAGTTTGTGTAACAGACATGGCAAGGATTTAAATATGACACATTTCAAGTTTTATGTCATAGTTTTGTTAGCTATATATTTCTCACTTCAGTATTTGCAATAATTTCTCGTTGTTCCTTAAAGCTAGTAAAGCTGTTAAATGACTTTTTCTTGACATAGTCGTGTTTTGCATTTTTGCATTTTTTGTAAGACATAGTCTTTGAGCAATCCAAGATAAATTATAACTATTTAATCACTGGACATTATACTTAACTTTTTGTTTTTACATTTTTTATATACCTCGGTTTTGTATAATAATCGAACATAACACTTTGACATTTCCTTTTAAAACAAAACATTCATGTTATCTCCTTTGTATTTTATTATTACTTTTATAACATTTCATATTGCTTTCATAATACCAAATATACAGACAAAAAAGATGTTATTTACTCTGAAAATATTTTTCTTATTTTGCAGGTCGTTAAGCTGATTCTTCAAGGGATTTTGTTACCTTCGCCAGAAAATTGTCCTCAGTTTATTATCAACATTATGGCCGGATGCTGGAAAACAGAGCCTCGGGATCGCTTAACTTTTACCGAAGTATATGAATTGCTACTGCCCAACACTCCAGATAGACCGCAGATATCAACGCCTTCAGAGGATGACCCAGAAGTAGCTGTAGACAGCGACAATTACTTGGTACCTACTGCTGTTACGATTATATGAAGATAAACTCTAGTCATGCGAGACAAGTTTCTTGCATCCCATGAAAACTGTACAGTAAAACCGGTATATGTTGTGATAAAGTCATGTATTGTGCTACACATGGTTCTGTATCTGAAAATTATTCCGTCGCATGTATTTTGGTGCATCATAATCGATTCTTTCATAAGGAATACTGGATGGTTCTGCCGCTTTAAGACTGATTATTATATCGGAGTATCTTTCTAATTATACTTATAAAATATAAGGAAAAAATTAGGAGAGAGATTTAAATAAAATTTCAATCTTAGATTTATGTAGATACCGTATTTAATTCAAGTGTCCAAAGCAAGTGTAATACAGCAGTTCGATCAATATATAGTACGCATGGGTAGTTTTGAAATTAAAAAAAGGATTGAACGCATTCTTGAACTGCTGGTTGTGTAAAACTATAAGAATAGTTATAATAAAAAGAAGTCACCTTGCACCACAGTTATTATCATCACCTGTGGATAACTCAGAAAATATTATCTTAAAAATTACCAAAATGAATCAATTGTTTCTTTCATCAACTATAAGTTTTAGGCCCTCCATTAAAACGTTCATCAAAATTCATTCATTATTTTTATATTTTTCACGTATGTATACTCAGATCTATTATTAGAAATACACAATATACAAAGAACATCCACTAGGAAAATTCTTTTCACTATTGGCAGGTATCATCTTCACGAACCTTGTTTGCTATTTTCGATATTGAAAATTGTACTTCCACTTTTATTTTGGACAATGCATTCGAACGATGGGTGAGAAATAAACGAGCTTTTCCATAGCTTTATTTTATAGACCAGTGTATTTAACATCTGCGATAAATCAAAGTTCTGGAAAGATGCAATAAACGGTAGTTACGTTTTCTGCATACAGAAACGCATTTAATTTATACCACGAGTATTAATCATTTCGTAACAATCATGCCTGCGTTGTAAATATAGTGTTTTCAATAAAGTTTATCTCCATCGTTGTTATTTATTAGACGACTTTTACTTTTGACACAGCACCTGTCATTCCCATATTGTAATGGAGAAACATTTTACTTCATTTAACACTGCTGAGTACTGTTGTTGTTGTCGTTGCGTATGTATCTTGACCGACAGCAACATCAGATCAAGTCCCGAAGGCTATGGGCGATGAAGGTGCGGCTCCTGTTTTGACTGACACCACAATGGTCGGAGTCCGACTTGGCCAAAGGACCAGTCCCGTAATTTTGAACCGAGTCAAGTGACGAGACCGGAACACTTGATCCCGCACCGCCAGAGGTAATTTTGAGAACTTGGAGGACATTGGAGTGCACACGGCAGTGGATTTCTCAGCAACGAGCACCGAACCGCTGACTTTCAGATCACTAGCCCGCTGCTCTTGCCAACTGGGCCACTGCTGAGTACTAACCACACTGAATTCACTCATCTCAGTGTTAACATAACCAATGAAGAAAATGTTTCCAGTGATTATCGACTTAGGTTGAAACATTTTTTAAATTTTTTTCTCCGTAATAGAGGTAATTTTTTTGTGCTTTGGCATCTTCTTCTTTCTTTCAAAGAAATGCAAATAATATATTTAAATTTGAACTATTTCAGGGGAAAATGACGTATACTGGTTTTTAAAGGCAAATAATTTCCTTTGGTGGACGAAAGGGGAAAGAGTTAGAAGAGGAAGTTTGACGAGATACCTGAACCGCTTACATTTTTTTGGAAAAATTTTCATATTCAACGGTATTTTCATATTCAACAAATTTTCATATCTCGAAAACAGTTACACTTAGGTACAAACATGGCTATATCATTTGGAAGGGAATTTTATCAGCTTTAATTTTTAGGTTTGACAATTTTCTGAGCGACGCACCGTTTTCGAGATAAACGCCGAAAACTGAAAAAAGGGACCTTTGGGACCCCACCCCAACCCCTGCGGCGCCTGAAATCGAGGGGACTTTATTAGGCGTTGTTCAGGGGACCACACTCTACACATTCTTGAAAAAATCTCAACCCATTCATTTAATGCGAAATGAAAACCAAATTTAACTGGACTATTTGGGGTTTCTTTAAAAACATGTTTCTTTGAAAGGAGAGGCTTGTGGGGAATCGACTGGCGTTATCAAATACCAATCTTTAATTCAGCGTTTCTCAACCTTTGGATCCGCGTCATCCAGGGTAGGTCGCGAAAGGTCGCTGCTTTGATGGTAGCCTGGTAGTTTGAAATAGTCGTTCAGTTATAAACCATTGCTAAGTTTTGGTCTGGGAGATTTCGAGTCAAAACTGCGCAGGCCATAAGAAGAGAAAATTTTGGAAAAAAATAAGCAATCTCCACACTGGTAGAACATAAATATATTCTAGCATACATTTTCTGGAGTGTTGAGGAATACCATAGTTTTCTTTTATTTGCAATTTTTTGATAAGTTATCTTCACACATTCGATTGCATAATGTAATGGGTCCTATGCATTGAATTAAGAAAATATGAATCGACATTAAAAAGTTCTAAACAACCAACCATACCATTTTCAATTTTGTATGTGTGTGTGTGAGGGGGGGGGAATTCTACACTTGTGGCATCTATATATATGCATTATTAAATGATGTATTCATTGAAATTTTTAAAGGTATAAACGGAAACATTTTGTTTAGAGAGATAGTCTAAAAAAGAACACAAAGGTAACAGAGGATATTACGGTCCTGGATTTACACATAACATATACTTCATTAAATGAACAGGAATCACAACCTCGAGGATTGTTCCTTTGTGTTGAGAAATTGATTGGTATATAACCAATTCGCCGACATCTAAATCAATGTCTTAAAAATAAGTGCAGTAGCAAGCAGACTTCAGCGTTGGTCGATGACCTGTCTTCGGTTAAAAAAACAACTTTTTCAAGTCTAACATTTTGAAACTAAAGTTTATTGTATAATCATAAACATGCGTAAGAGAGACATACATTGCAACAGTCGGCAGTAAAAACATAGAACGTGAACAATACTTCAGATCGACCGTTATTGATCTTGAAAGGCAGTGTCCCCTACAAAAATAAACACGAGCTTAAATACTTGTTTCTGATAAATTTACATATACTTCTCGGTTACCAGTCATACCACCAACAGTTACGGTTCCGATACATTGGTGGTGGTACGAATTAACACATCGGATGAAATGAATTACGAGCTTACAACTCATCGGCTTGTAATAACGTCGTTGCTAAAAGAATAGGATTTATAAAGATGTACGAAAAAAAGGTTGTTTAAGAAATTAAAAGTATAGTTTCCCAACTCTTTGCAAGACTGTATCCAGTTAAGAATTTTCAATGAGATATAGCATATTATGTGAAGACTACAAACACGTTTCATACAGTCTATTACTTTATCTTGCAACACTTGAGAAAATTGCAATTGCCATTGATAAACGGTCAAAATTTAAACAATATATGTAAAAACACATTTCAGTTAATTCGCTGTAATTCTATATCTTATATGCCGAATACAGGCTTTTTGAAATTATTTTTCACTTATTCACATGAACTACTGACAGGGCCGGCGCTAGCAGTTTCGCCGCCCCGGGCAAAAAGGTAAAATGCCGTCCCTTTAAAACAAAAATTGAAAGAGATGACCTAAACTCTTTCCACGCTTAGTAGTAAAATAAAACGTAAGCAAAAAAATTGGTATTAAAAATGTTGAAGTTTTGATTTGCCAAAAATACAAATTTCTTGATTTATGATTTTGGCATTAAATTGAAATTAAACTTGCACAGAAAAAAAGAAAAGGCACAAATTTAGTATATGATTATAAAATGCATATATTAAAAAGATAGAAAAACAAATTACAGAACCACTAAAAATAAAAACCTAATTATTAAAAATGCAGATAAACTTAAAAGTGTTTTTTTCTCACTTTTAATTCTGAGAATTTTTTGATAATTTTTTTGGCATAAATTTCTTTAGCTAGCTCATGTTCAATGGCTAATGTTGTCAAGCCATTTAGCCGATCCTCGGTAGTTGTAGAGCGTAAAAAAATTATAATTAACTTTAATTTGGAGAAACTTCTTTCTCCCCTTGCCACACTTATTGAGATAGTAAGTAAGATTCTTAAAACTATACCGAAATGTGTAGCAAAATCCAACTTTGAAATGAATTTTAAAATCTTGATTCGACTTTCTTTTTTATTTAGTAAGACCAAAACCGATACTATCTAGTCTGCCAGGTCCAGCGCATTTATATCTGATGAATTCCCATCAGTTAACACTATTTCTAGATCTTTACAATATTTTAGTAAGTTGTTTTGAGGGATATCTTATAAATCTTAAATATTGTATAAAAACTGGAAATTGTTCCTGTGGGTACTAATCCAATCAAACCTGGATTCAAGCGCATTCATAGCTTGGTCTAATGTGAAAAAATAAAACTCTGCCTTATATTTCAAAGTAGGATCTTCTATCGGATCATCTCGTGCCTCATAGTCAAAATTAACATTCCTTCTTCGAACTCTATGACGTGGCTGGCTAAGCTCAAAATTAGCCGGTATGTCAATTTCGTCGGCGAGTTCTCGAGCGTCGCAAAGCATTTCATTAAAGGCCGTGTCCGATCTAAGATCCTTGAAAAAATCTTTACAATTTTTCAAGAGTTCCATAGCAGATGGTAAGTCATAGTCTTTTGTCTGCAAGAGCTTACTTATTGGATTGATACAATTTAAGATTTTGTACCAAATTACAATGGAGCATGAGAACTTAAATTGTTTAACACAACTTAATAGTCCAGAAGCCTCAACTCTTATCGAGTTGTCAATCTCCGAATTATTACAAACAGCAAATAAAGCATCGTATATCTCTCCTAATTGATACCTCAGTGGTTTTAATGCATCTATTTGGCTTTCCCAAGGAGTATCACTTAGGGGTTTCAAAGTTAGTCCCTGAACATATTTTATTAATATGGTCCATATAAAAGTTGATGAAGAAAGAAATAGATATATTTTTTTGACCATATTAAAAAAAAATTGGCTGCTTTGAAGGATGCCTTTGCCATGTCATTAACGACCAAGTTTAATGAGTGGCTACTACTTGGGAGGTAAAATGAACGTGGATTTAACGCTTTTATTCTATATTGTACTCCCGATTTATCGCCTCTCATGTTGGCCCCATTATCGTAAGCCTGTCCCCTCATATCCTGCAAATTCAATCCCAATCTTACAAGTCTTTTAAGTATTAGAGTTGAGAGTTCAGAGCCCGTCGATCTTTCAACCAGAAGAAAGCCTATAAAGCTTTCATTAATTTTAATGGAAACCTCATTGGGATTGGATTTGTCAATGGATACATACCTTACTAAGATTGTCATTTGCTCGATCTTGCTGACATCAGGAGTACAATCTAGAATTATTGAATAATATTTAGCTTTTCATAATCTTGTTAATAATGTGAGATGTTATATTTTCACTTAAAAGAATAATTATTTCATTTTGAATATCTTTTCCGAGATAGTGGACTTAAACTTCCTCTTTTTTGAGTACTCTGCGGATATGCTCCTCCATTACTGGATCAAACTGAGCGAGAAATTGAATAATTTGTAAAAAATTACCATTACCGAAATCGTAAAGTTTGCCACTTGTACCTCGGAGGGCTAAACAATTTTGACAAGCATTTATATTGTTGAAACAATTCGTAGAAGCACCTAGTACCAATAATTTATCTCTGAAGCTTATTTAAAAACTATATACCTCAACCTTATGTCGTTCTTATGCTTGAGGATTTTTGAACTGAGTGGGTACCTATACTTAAAAGTTCGTAAAACATATTAAAAGCAAATTTTATTAAAATTCCCCCTATTAATTGTTCATAAGTATTCAAATGAATCTTGGTTTAATCATTTTCTTCATAAACTAGTTAATTTTACAGCCCATTTGCCGCCTCCTATGGTTGCCGCCCCGGGCAGGAGCCCGGCTTGCCCGCCCCTAGCACCGGCCCTGTGCTGAAAACTTAACGGAAACAAAGCGAAAACTTCAAACTTAAATTGATATTTTCCGCATATTATGTTAAAAATATATTTAAATGAAATATACGACGTTAGCCCAAACTCACGTTTCAAAAGACATTTTTAATGAAACTCTTAGAGAGTATTTAGTTTAATTGTATGCAGCAAGCACGAACGATATGAGAGAATATTATGCAAGACCTTTCACAAGACTGTTTATCAAGGAAACCATAAAGATTTGAGCTTTAAGAATTTATAAAGACAGGAGTTCAAAAGAACATAAGTAGAACAAAACCCTATATTTATTTCGGTAGAATTTCTCCATCCAAATTACAATTTACAGTTACACCCTCAAGTACAATTTACGAAATAAAAACTTTATACATTATTTTAAGCTTTTCAAGTATATCACGTCAGATAAAACAAATTCAATTATATCATTAACATAAATAAAATATAAAATTTTTAAATTGAATACTAATTAAATAATTATATAATATTAAGTATCTGTTTGAGCATTCCAGTCTCTACATACAAACTAGTTTTCCTACGCTTTTCCTTGAGACATTTCTGTTTTATTTTATTCAATGCTCAGAACTTCATCGATTATGAGAAAATTTTTTAACTGCTACTTCACTTCCATTTGTTTCTTGTGCCGAGTGATTTAGCGGGCTTTGTAAGACATGCTTCAATCTGCTGTTGTTAAAGGGGGACTTTTAACACCATTATTTTTCATTTTTCAAAGATTCGCTTCTGCCAAGGTGTGTTTTTCTTAAAAATCATTTCATTCAAATTAATTCTTCGTATAATGATGATACAAGCACTATATACTCTCAAACATATATATATATATATATATATATATATATATATATTGTTACGAATTTTAGGAGTCTATGGTAATCTCGCCAAATATGAGAGTTATCGCCAAATTAGCGATGGATTTTGTCACTTATTTTGGTCACCAAATTTGGCTATATATCGCCAAATTTGGCTATATGGTGCCAAATGGTCCCCATCCTTCTAGATCTTGCTGGAATGTTCTGGAATGTTCCAGTTATTCTTAGCTGGTGACCGACAGAGGGCGCTTTTGAAGTCTATAAATATACCTGAGATTGGCATTGGAAGTCAGTATGGAGCCAGCACCGGATTAATTCTGTATTTGGCCCCTAAATTCCAAATTTTTAATTTAAATTCTTCTTTCAGCCCATCTATAAATTTACTTTAAAATAAAAAAAAATTATATATATAATAAATAAATATATAAATAAATAAAAATAACTTCTGATATACATAAATATATTTATATATATTACTTCTAATAATGAATATAATAATTTAATTTTACATTTATTTAGCAATTTTCGTAATTTTTTTATAACTACTTGATATTTTAAGCACTCTTAAAGGACTGTTAAATTGTGCTTCACCTTTAATACCAATGTTGAAACGTATTGTCATTATTTCAATTAACTTACGCAAAGTGTACCATTAACACGTAACCAAACTTAAGAGCAACTATCTGGATAACTCATCGAATTCAGTACGGGAGTTACAACGAAAAATTAGGCACTCCGAAAATGAATCCTATCGGATCGACTAGAAGTCAGTATTCGTTTGTGCTGAGAATTTAATGCATTGAAAGCGCGCTAGGCGACTATTGTATTGAAGACTCTGTTATCCTGACTTGTATTTTTAGAGTTTTACTTCGTATAGATGACAATTGTTGTTTCTTCTCTGTTGAATTTGTGTATGAGCATGAAGAATTTACAGAATAATAAATTTTATTTTGTGTGCACTTTCTGAAGAGATTTTTATTCAATCCCACTTCTGACACCAAAATACTGCTGAAGGTGTCAGAATCGATCCAGAAAAAGTGTCAGTAGTAAAGAATTGGAATCGTCCTGGAGATTTCCATCAATTGAGAAGTTTTCTGGGGCTCTGCACATACTATAGAAGATTCGTGAATGGATTTTCTAGCATCGCACGACCACTTCATAGATTCACAGAGAGTAAACTGTGTGGTCAGAAGAATGTGAGAATGCATTTAAGAAACTAAAGGAGTCATTAACATCAGCGCCTATCCTGTCGTATCCTGAAACAATTCATTCTGGATACAGATGCGAGCAATGAGATTGTTGGCGTCGCACTATCCCAAGAAATAGACATTCAAGAGCATATCATCGCATATTGGAGCAAATGCCTTTCGAAAGCGGGACGAAATTATTGCGTCACCAGAAAAGAGGTGCTCGCAATTGTAAAAGCCGTGGAACACTTTCATCACTATCGGTACGGCCTATACAGGACAAGGCTCTTCAAGAATGGAAGGGCCCAGAAAACAAAACGCGGTGAAAATACTCCAAACAGTCACATTAGGAGAATGCAGTAGCTGGCTCGGGTACTCACGAGGGTTTGACGTCACCCAGATACGACTGTTTTGCGTATTAACGTCACCATGCAATGCAAATTCAACTTCATCCGTCCACATGACGTTCAGCAACCATTGTGTGTAACGATCCATTTGTGCCAGAGCCCATGTAGCAAAGTTTTGTCTTGCATCTGTATCTGTCGGTAATAACTAGTGAAATGCCTGGATTTTGTACGGATACAGATTCACCATTCCGTGCAGAATACGTCGAATCGACGGTTTCGGAATCCCCGTTCTTCTCTGAGCACCACGAGCACTGCTACTCCCCGCTGATATCTCGGCTGCCAAATCTTCCATGACAATTTGTACAACATGGACGCGGTCCGCGCTCAAGGATGGTCTGCCACTTCGTGTACAATCCTCCAAACTTCCCGTTTTCTCAAAACTTCGTTCTAAATTCAGTATACCATTCAGTGAAATAGGGCTTTTTTGCGTCTTCAGTCCTTTCTCCGGGCGAAATTTTCGAAATTCAACAGTTGTGGATTCACCACTCTTGTAGAAAAGTTTAACCACCAACGGTCGATCTCGTAAAGCAAGCATGCTGACAGATTCGAATGACGGATCCATTTCCAACCAGGTGTTTTATTGATAGCTTGATTTGCATAAAGCGTTTCAATATGACGGCAGAACCGGGCCTTTACAAATTGATCTTACAATGCAAACTTGAAACGACAAATGTACAAATATTTGGACAGACTCTCAAGTAATGAAAGTATCTCTATTAGAAATAGTTTGCTTAATTTAATAACGGTCATTTTGGATAAAATATGTATTTATTTTAAAAACATAAAAATTTTCAAAATTGCAGAACTTAAACACAGTAAAAAAAGTAAAATAAATTTGAATATAATTTTTTATGCAATACAATTAATTTCTGAATCCTTCTTCGAGCCTATATGGCTGCAAAATGTATAATTGCATCTGTATAATTTATTGATTTTCATAGGGAATTTCTGTAGAAATGACTGCCCGATAATTCAATAGCTCTAAAATTGTTGTTCATAGAATTTTTTTTAAATATATTCAGTTTAGAAAAACTGTTCTTAGCTGCTGCTACAGTGATAAGTAGAAATAGTTGAATGCAACAACTGTTGTTGCATTGATAAAAGAGGGAGAGAGAGGCATCAGTTGTTGCATTAATGAAGACTGCTGTTGTCGCAGTAAAAGATGGAGTCACATTTAACAATCTGGAGTTGCATTAAAAATGGTCATAACTTGTTATTCTGAAAAAGAAAAAAAGGTGACAGAAGCAAGTTGATTTTGAATACGAAGTACTTCATAATTTATTTTTATATTAATATAGATGAGGCTTAGGGCCGGTGGCTTATTGCCGTTTACAAAAATTTACATAGTTGATCTTATCGGCTCAGCAAAGGAGGCTCAGGCGAACAACATGGCTTCCAGTTGTTTCGTCGGAGTACTTTCTCCCAGGGCGTCGGAAACAGGAATGCTGGATACATCCTTCGTTGGCAGGGACTAGACGACATCTGTTTTTGCGATTCAAACTCCGCTCCTGTGCTGGTACGGTAACGTGACGTGGAGAGGAAAACATCTGGAAATTGGCGACCCAGCGCTCGCCAGCAATTCTGCCAACGCTGTAGTGCAAAAGATTATTTTGTGTGTTCTACGAGGGGAAAGGGATAAATGGTGAATCTTATAGCCTATCGTTTGGCAACCCCCTTTAGGAGATTAAGAAAGAATTTACTGATAAGAAGTTAGGCAGTGAATTTGGGTGACAAGAATTGCATTTTCATGTGTTTTTCCCGACTGTCTGGGGAAAATACACAAATGTAGCGATCATGAGGGAACAGTCCCTAATTTCGTTGCGTAGTCGTATGAAACAATATGAATTAGCAAAAAGCGTTACGACAACTCGTATCTGCGTCTTACAAATTTTAGTATGTTTGAACAGTTGTAGATTAATATAGTTTGGACACTGGTGGCCAGGTGGCCCAGTGTTTTAGCCCACGGGCATTTTGAGAATGTCTCATCCGCCACGTTGCAGGTTCGATTCCAGCTTGTCCAAGAACAATGCTGAGATTAGGGAGTTACAGTGGCTCACCTATATGGTGTTCCCATAATAAAGAAGCCAACAAATTCGTGGTGTGGATGGACAAATGTCGGACAGGCAAAGTGCCAGCACCGTTGGAAAGAACATCTTCTTGCAGACTAACTTTCAAAGATGATACACAAGTATGTCTCTTATGAAAGTCATAGTCTCGTCTTTAAATATCATTATCTTTGATGAGTCATAGCCGCATTTCCACTAACTTCAGAGTTTTACAAATGCATCCAAATTTGGACTCTTTAAGAAGGCAATCTTACGTTTTAGCCACAATCTGGATAAATTAGTCTTTCATAAAATAGTATGCATGGTAGTATGCTATATCTATGTGAAAAATAAAACTTTTTATTCCAAATGCCAGAGACTAAAAATGGTAGAATAGTGCAAACTTTAGAGATGTTAAAAACTAATTTGGAATTTTGAGTTAACTAGACGTTGAGAATTTAACGGTAAATCCCATTTTCAATTCATATTGTACATATTGTACATTTTTAATGAAATAAATCCTCTCGATATAAAAGTTTCATATGGTATTTCTTCTGATAGTTCCTTTTGCCCAGAATATAAACGGTATTGCAATAATTTGGACGTTTACTCAATATTTGTGCAATGTTTTTATAACACCCAAAGATATGATAAAAGTTTCAACAGAATTTATAAGTTCTCTTGAAGTTAGTGATTAATACTTATTTTTCATATATTTAAGAGAGAGATCAAAATCAGTTTATCGTACTTTAATACAGATCATCTAATTCAAAGAGTAAATGTCATGCTCATTCTACTACATACTGAGGCAAAGCAATTTACGGCAATCAATATTAATATGAAGGTACTATATGTTTCGCATTTGATGTCTGAGAGATTCTGGTAATTTCAGGTAGCTGTAATTATCTGAAGTGAACTATGTATAAACCTTATTATAATTAGTAAATCCTATAAATAATTGCAGAAAGTCATATTTAGAACAATTATAAAGAAATGATTTAATATTAAATTTTCCATTTGTGTGCTACAATATGGATAATCCGGTCTTTACCTGTAGGGGAGTTGGTTAGATAAGTAGATGCAAACTAAAAGTATGCTTTTACCTAACGCATAAGAGCAGTTTTGTTTCACAATTGTAGAAAAAAATGGGCTTCGCAACAAGAGATACAAAAGGATTATTTTAACGTAGGATAACGTTCCTCCATAACTAGGGGTACGTGAATTTCGCATAAAAAATGCCGAAATTTCGCAAAAAAAATTACAATATATAAAATTTCGTATTTATTTAAAAAAATCACAATTTTACTTTACTCGGTTAGGAAAGTATAAAAATTCTTAGTTAAAATACTGTAGTAGTCTCCACATTCTCTTCCTTCAGTCTTTAGTAATAAGTAATAAGCAAATTTCGAGAGTGAGATTGTCGTAGTGGGACACGACATGTTTCTTAGAAAAGGGGGAGAGTCAAGGCGCAGCTTCAGAAAAAGACATTGCTATTACTATTATTACCTAATTTTGCCTAAAAAACCGTTTTTCACCGAAGTTTCACCGTAAAGAAGTAAAAAAAAATAATTTTCGCATCTATTAGCTCATATCGGCAAATTTCGCATTTATTCGCATTTATTTCGTAAATGCGAAAATTACGTATCCCTATCCATGACGGTCCGCGGGAAAGCAAAATTTCAGACGTTAAAACCGTCGTCGCGAGTGTCGTGTTGCCTGTCTTGAATTATTTATCTGGGCGTGATTCGTAGTTTATTTGGGTTAGTACATATTATTTTTAACAAGAAATTATTTGGGTGCGTTGTGTTAATTTTATTTGATTGAATACAACCCAAAGCTCTAGACATTAATTGGCAAACGAACAAGTTGAATGACACCAAAACCTCAACTAAAGAAGAAACTTCTCTTTCGGTAAACAAAAAACCATTAATGACGATTAAAACAGACCAATAGTTAAAATTAAATTAATCTTAGTTTATTTACATTTTATATATTTTTACAAATTATTCTTATCACTCTTTTCATAGTCACACTTAGCCATATACAAGAAACAGTTTTATCGTTATTGTCCGAGCGCATGCGATAGGCGGCGTCTGATATGACGTAGACAAAAATACTTCAGTAGTAGCCAAAACGTTGCTTTGTGTGGATGTCATTCCACGAGCGGGAAATTTCCCCATTTACTTTGTTTAAAATCATTTGATTAATAAAAACGTTGTTAATTACGAACAACTGGTCCGTCGTCAATGTTTATGGTCTACTCACATCTAAATAGTCTATCTTAAAAGACAAGTGTTCCGCCAGATCCGCAGTAGACCAACGACCTATGGAGAAATTAAATAGATTAAAGGGTGCCTTGAAAGGCAATATTACGAAATTGGAACAGTTCTGCAAAACACAAACTGAGGAAGTTAATACTACTCCGAGCGAACTAAGTGTGAAAATGCGTAAAATAGAAAGTCTGCAATCAAGACTGGAAGATTTACGAGAACAATATTGTTCTCTGCTATTAGATGACGCTGATTGTGACATAAATGAAGCTGAAGAGGATTTAAGTGAATCAGAAGACCGCCTGGAGATATTGGAGGTGAGTTTCAAAACCCTCCTTGATTCAATTAAAAATGCTGTTAGTATTGTTGATAATGTAAACCGAAACAGCGAAACCCAAAATAATGCACAGACAGCGAAAACGAAAGTTAAGCTACCAGAAATACCTCTCCCTATTTTTAATGGGAAAATAGAGGACTGGTCAACATTTAAAAGTCAATTTAATGATCTAATTACTAATAATGAAGTATTAAATGAAACACAAAAATTGTATTATCTACGCGCCTCACTAAAGGGCGATGCTAAACAAATAGAGTCATGTGATGATTCTTTCGATTCGTTGTTTAATGCTTTAACCGAAAGGTTTGAAAATTTACTTTTACTACTTGAAACACATGTTCTTGCGATTCTCAATTACGAGAAACTACAACATGAATCGACTAAAGAACTAAGAGCTTTAATTGATTGTATAAATAAAAACATCAGAGCATTGAGTGTTTTGAAATATGAGAAAAATGATTTATCGGAAATAATTTTAGTCAGTGTTATACTTCAAAAACTTGATCGGGAAACACGAAGATTATTTGAATCAGATCTAAATTCCAAGGAAGTTCCTAAATTTGATACATTAATGTCTTTCTTGGAAAAAAGAAGCTTAGTACTAGAAGGTATAAATCGCACGCTCCTTGCAAAGAATACAAACAAAGTTTCTTCCCCCTATAACAAAACAAAATCTTTAATGATTAACGCTAATGAAAAATATAAACCTAAAGAATGTGTTTTATGTAAACATCCACATTATTTGAACAAATGTAGTGTATTCCAGGGAATGGATACACATAGAAGATTTGAAACGGTAAAGGATGAAAAATTATGCATCAACTGTCTGAATAAAAACCACACTTCTAATTTCTGCAAGTCTAAATATTCTTGTGTAATCTGTGGTAGAAGACACCATACGATGTTACATCATGAACAAATCACTGATCCTGAAAAAAGAGCATAAACAGCAGGTGCGATTTCTGGTGGTTTTAACCGTCCTGCGAAAACAGAACCAAAAGAGCAAAACTTAGCGTTTCAAACTTTGAGTATTTCGGAAAAAGAAAACAAATCGATTTTGTTAAGCACAGCGTATATTTATATTGAAGATTCTACCGGAAACAAGAAAAGAGTTAGGTGTATTTTAGATAATGGTTCGAATATAAATTGTTTAACGAATGAGTGTGCTGATATTTTGGGGATTAAAAAGAAATGTGTAAATGCGCCAGTGTCTGGTTTAAATGGATCTGTTCATACAATAAAGTCAAAAGTTGATACTACAATTTCGAATGCAGATGAGAGCTTCCAGGAAAGTGTTGAATTTTTTATTATTCCAAAAATAACTGATTTAACTTCTTCGCATTATTTGGATATTTTAGATGTAAAATTACCTGACTTTATAGAACTTGCAGACCCTACATATTTTAGACCAGGAAAAATACATGCTCTTATTGGAAGTGGACTGTTTTTCAAGATTATTAAAAATGATTCCTTTAAAGTTGCTGATAAGTTGTTTATGAAAGATTCAGTGTTTGGCTGGATAACTACTGGGTCTCTGAAGGAAATCCAAACTCAAAATAAAATGCATTGTTATTTAATTCAAAATTGTGATACGATAGATAACACTCTAAAGTCATTTTGGGAATTGGAATCTATTGGTATAATACATGATGACCCAAAATTAACGGAACAAGATCAGGCCATTAAAATATTTAATGAAACTACTACGTTTCACAATGGTCGTTACGAAGTAGAACTGCCATGGAAAAGAGATTTTAAAGAATTAGGGAATAACTTTAAAGTGTCAAAACAAAGATTACACTCGCTACAAAGAAAATTTTATCGCAACCCAGAGTTGCATGCACAGTACAAAGAAATTATTGATGATTATTTAAAGAATGGAATCATTGAAAGGGTGGAAGAAACTAAAAATCAGGACGTGTTGAAAAAACCACTTTATTACTTGCCACATCAGGCGGTTCAGAAACAAGACCGACTTACTACTAAAACTCGTGTAGTTTTTGATGCCAGCTCGCATGACATTGGTCACCTTTCCTTAAATGATTGCTTATGGACAGGGCCAAATTTGAATCCAAACCTCTTTGATATTCTAATAAACTTTAGACTAAACAAAATTGCCTTAACTTCTGACATTGAAAAGGCATTTCTACAGATTTCCCTTTCAGAAAAGGACAGAGATGCAGTACGTTTTTTGTGGTCTAATGGCATGAATGAAAACATCGAAGTGTACCGATTTAAACGAGTTCTTTTTGGGGTAAACGCCAGTCCTTTCCTGTTATCTGCAACCATAAGAAAACACATTGAAAAGTTCAGTGGTGAATTTCCTGTGACCACACAACTCCTTGATCGCTGCCTGTATGTTGATGATTTTATCACTAGCATCGACAACCTTGATCTTGCACTAGAAGTCTCCCACAAAGCCAAGGAAATCTTGCAGAAACCCGGGATGTTTCTTAGAAAATGGTTTACAAACGACGAAAATCTCATGAAACAGTGGAAGGAAGATGGGTTTGATATCCAACATCAACACGAATCCATTAGCTTAGGTTCAAATTCAACAGAGGTTTTAGGAATGGCATGGAACACCCCTGATGATTGTTTCACCATAGAAGTTAAAGGTTTAATTCAGTTCTTGTCCAACGATAAAAGTACAAAACGCTTTCTTCTCCAAGCTGCTGGGAAAATCTTCGACCCTTTGGGACTATTGGCACCGTTCACCATACGTGTAAAATGTCTTTTTCAGCAGTTGTGGCTACAGAGAATTCCCTGGGATGGAGATCTACCTCCTGATGTTCAAAAAGAATGGTTACAGTGGTGTAGCGAACTTCCATGTCTAGCAGAATTAAAAATTCCTCGATTTGTGCTGAACTCGAATAGTGAGTTTGGTGATGTAGTTGAAATTCACAGTTTCTCTGATGCCAGCAAAGTGGCATATGGCGCCGCTGTTTATTTACGAGTTTTAACAAAGAATGGTATTGAGGTCAATCTTGTAACATCTAAAAGCAGGGTTGCCCCTCTAAAGAAGATTTCAATACCTAGATTAGAACTTCTAGGTGCCTTGTTAGCTGCACGATTAACCAAGACAATCAAGGAAACTATCGACCAAAAAACTCAGTCAACAGTGTATTTTTGGACAGACTCGACAATAGTGCTATATTGGATAAAAGGTCCCACCAAACGCTGGAAACAGTTCGTAGCAAATAGGGTTAATGAAATAAAAACCCTGACCGATACCAATGCCTGGCATCACTGTCCAGGTAGAGAAAACCCTGCGGATTTAGTGTCTAGAGGTACCAGCGCTCAGTCTCTTGTGGACAATTCAATGTGGTTAAAAGGCCCCCCATTTCTTACATCCAGTGAACTGCCCCTTACAGACGTTGTTCCTGATGTTCCAGAAACAAACTATCTTTCTGAAATGAAAAGTGACACTAATTCTAAAAGCATTACTTTAATCAATTTATCTGATGAAAAAAGTGTTTTAAATAGTATACTTGATCTTAGTAATAACTATGTGAAAATAATTCGTATTCTAAGTCATGTTTACAGGTTCATTCATAATGTAAAAAATCCAGGGAAAAAGGAAACCGGTCGTCTGACTCATATGGAGCTGACTAAAGCTGAAAACATTATTATTAAGTATGTACAGGAAGGTGAGTATTCAGAAGAGATCAAAAGGTTGAAAAGTGGCAAGTCTGTTAAGGGTAATAGCAAATTGGCTTCATTAAATTGTTTTTTAGATGATGATAAAATATTAAGAGTAGGAGGTAGGTTGTCTAAATATAAGCTAAGATTTAATGAAAAATTCCCTATGGTACCTCCTAGCAAGCATCGATTTACTCAAACTGTTGTAAAATATTTTCATTTAAAAAACTTGCACATAGGTCCACAGTCCCTATTGTATCATGTTCGCCAAAAATTCTGGATACCAAATGGTAGAGATGTTTTTCGTAAAACTGTACATAATTGCATCACTTGCTTTAAAAACAAACCTCGAGAAGCAAGTCAAATTATGGGTGATTTGCCAGAGGAACGTGTTGTACCCAACTTTCCTTTTAATGTGACAGGCATAGATTTTTGCGGCCCCTTTTTTGTAAAATTTAAGAATCAAAGGAAAGGTGTGCTCAACAAAATCTATGTTTCTATATTTGTTTGTATCTGTACCAGGGCAACACACCTAGACTTTGTTTCGGATT
Organism: Dolomedes plantarius; assembly: GCA_907164885.2. NCBI lineage: Eukaryota > Metazoa > Arthropoda > Arachnida > Araneae > Dolomedidae > Dolomedes > Dolomedes plantarius. The sequence goes on along the minus strand of OU015493.1, from coordinate 144,514,626 downwards.
TGACTACTAAGGCTTTCATTGCCAGTTTGAAAAGATTTTTTAGTCGAAGAGGTAGAAGTTCTAAAATATTTAGTGATAACGCAAAAAACTTTGTTGGAGCCAACGCAGAGCTCAAAAAACTACACCAACTGGTAAATCACCCAGATGAAACATTGGCTAATTATCTCAGTAACGAAGGTATAGAATGAAACCATATCCCTCCAAAATCTCCGAATTTCGGTGGACTCTGGGAAGCGGGGGTCAAATCGTTCAAGTTCCACTTGAACGATTATAGTTGGTAATTCGAATCTTAATTTAGAAGAATTTTTAACTGTCATTTCAGAAATTGAAGGAGTGCTGAACTCACGACCCCTTACTCCCATTTCATCGGAATTCGATGATTTTAAATCATTGACCCCTGGTCACTTTTTGATAGGCAGACCCATCACCTCCATTGTTGAACCTCAATTGATAAATATTCCTGAAAATAGACTTATGAAATGGCAGCGGGTAACTAAACTAAGCCAACATATTTGGAAGTTGTGGAAACGAGACTATTTGAACAATCTACAACAGCGAAGCAAATGGAAGTTTCAAAAAAATAATGTAAAAATTGGTGCTCTCGCATTAATTAAGGATGACAACCTTCCGAGTACGAAATGGTTGACTGGTAGGATTACCGAACTTTTTTATGGTACAGATACAAAGGTCAGAGTTGTAAATTTACGATTGTCTAATGGAAAAATGTTAAAGAGAAGTGTAAGAAATATTTGTATTCTTCCCATTGATGAATAAGTTTGATATGAAATTTGATTTATTTTTAAGGAAAAAATTACCATTTTATGGTGTCATGTTTATAGTATAATTTCTCAAGATGTTACGCATAAGTGTTTTTTTATATTTGAAATTGTGTATTATTTGTATTTGAATTATTCCTTTATAATGTAATTGTTTCTTTTAACTTTATATTTCTTGAATGTTGTCACATTGCAAGGCCGGGCGGCATGTCCGAGCGCAAGCGCTAGGCGGCGTCTGATATGACGTAGACAAAAATACTTCAGTAGTAGCCAAAACGTTGCTTTGTGTGGATGTCATTCCACGAGCGGGAAATTTCCCCATTTACTTTGTTTAAAATCATTTGATTAATAAAAACGTTGTTAATTACGAACAACTGGTCCGTCGTCAATGTTTATGGTCTACTCACATCTAAATAGTCTATCTTAAAAGACAGTTATCTTTAATATTAAACTCAAAACTACTCAACGAGGAAATAGGGAGCGCACGACAAAAACGAAAGCTCAATACTTGTTCTAAATCTTTCACTTTTTTAAAACCTCCTACTCTGACCATAGACAAACTTATATAAAAACAAAAACAAAAGGGACTGAGCTAAACAAAAAACTTGTACCACTCACTCTGTTCAGATGATACTTGCGGATCGTTGATTCCGTTCAGTCGTCTCACTGGGGTCCGTGGAATAATTCCTTGAAGGGGCAGGAGGAAAACACCTCTTGCTTCTCGGGGGGATCAATCGTCCTATTTGTAGCACCACAACAACCTTTACATATCCGTCTCTTCAGTTGCCTCTGTCTCTTAGAATGCTCGTAGCTGACATCAACACTCGCTCAATAATTAAAAAATGCGGGGAAACTTCTGCTTAACTCATCAAACAATATTTTATATGCAGATATGTGGGGAACTTAAAGCTCGACCCAACGCAGGAAAACGGGGAACCTACGCTCAACCCGATAAGCAAAGTCTGAGAAGGAAAACGGGGAACCTAAGCTCAACCCGACATGCCAAAAAAAAGTCTTAAGTCTTTTTTAAAATTCAAACTTCCATATGTATATATTTCTCATTTCTTTTTTCTTCCTTGATCCCTCCTTCTCATAAAACTTCTCAACCATTTCGGATCCTGCAACCATTCCATTCGCTTGGTCAACTCAAAACTCATTTAATTGGACACCACTCCTAACCAGCGTACACCCACACAGATCAGCTCGCAAAACTTCCCACGTCGTTTGCGGTTCTTCATCCCGCTCCGACCGCTATAAATTGTAAAACAAAGCTTATTGTTCTTTAACGTCAAACTCCGGCTCCAAGCCTTGCTTATCTTGTCTCGAATCAAACCTCCCATGCACACCGAAATAAAATAACTTTCTTACGAAGTGTATGTTTCCTGATACATTAATTTAGTAATGCTCTTCTTAGTAATTAATTTAGACTTTCTCTTTTGATAAATCCTAAGTAACTTTCAAGAAAAACTCACTTTCTTTTATGTCAGCTAACTCAAATGTCATTAAAATGTTTATTCAATTCTAATTTCTGGAAAGTAGCATAAAATATCAAAGGTTTCCTATAGTAATATCTTTCTCTATGCACTAGCATTCTTGAATTATCACTTCAGCACGAGGACACATTTTTAACGTCAAAATTCTTTTTAACTAAAAAAGCGAGCAAAAACATATCTTACGGTGAACTTTCGAAGCCAGTTTATGACTCACAAAGGAAGTCAGCCAAGCAGTGATAAAGCTTTATTAAGTTTGTGAATAAAACTTTAAAAATGCAGTATCAATAAACGAGACCTGATTGCAATATGGAGTATGTAGAAATTAATTTATTCTCCTATGAGTTTCACAATCACTTTTTAAATTATGTTTCACAGTCGTTTTTAGTAAGGACTTTTTTCAGGAAAACAATAATTAAACAAATATCATAAACAATATTTTTACGTATTTAATTATGTATGCCAAAATATAAAATAAGTGCTTCAATGATAAAATTCTGTAAAAAACATTCAGAAAAAGAGATTGAAGGACGGGGAATTATTCTCTAATTAAAAATTAATTCAAACTTTAATTACTTAGAAAAGTATCCTTAATTATAAGCCCTGAAACAAAATAGGAAGGGAAAAAAGCCCGAGGGATAGTTCGAATATTAAATAAAATTGATATTTTCAAAACTTACATCATCTTTAAAATTAAGGTTTTTTAATTTTCACAGCTTTTCAAGGAGTTCATTGGTTTTTTTTTCCACTAGCTTGAAACTGATATGACTTGTCACATTCTATCGATTTTAGACTTACTTTTCTTCGAGTTTAGTCCTTCTTAAATGATTAGTTTACTAAATAACATAAACCTGCATACTGAATTGAATAAAATTTGAAATATATTTTATGATAGTAATTTTATTCGTGTAAATTCATATTTAATTTGTTATTTCTAATATTGTCTTTACATTAGCTTTAGGGTGAAAAATAATCTGCCTCCTTTATACCACTTTGCTACGACTACAACAAATTTACCTGTATAAATTAAGCATTAGTTATTGGGCCTCCGAGAATTATTTGAAGAAAAGGGTTCCTTGTATGGTATTTGGGCCCAAAATCTAGTATAGTAATGAACACTCTAAAAGAAATATTTTAAAAAAATTTAATGGGATTTCGAACTTTGCCGAAGTTTAAATTGACACCTTTTGAATGAACCAAACGGGGCCTTGAGCTAGGTATAAAAATTTGAAGTGTATACTACAGACAAAGGTGGTGGGTAACATTCATTCACTATATATTTCCAAATGGTAGAAATAAACAACTGTTAAAAAATGAATATTTTTTTAAAATAAATCTTGGGCTAACCTATGACTTCAATTTTACTAAGAGTGATTTTAAACTTGTTGTCTCAGAATGGAAATTTATACAACATACATTATTTTTTAGTAAGTCTATCTGCCTCTTAATTCCTACCATTCGTTCTGTTATTGATCCTTAAGCTTTTGCGCTTCCTTCATGTATTTTTAGAACAGTTTTTTCAAGGAAATATATGATTTGCAACAGGTTGTACATGTATAAACGAGGAAGACTATAAGCCAAATGTACGTCTTGATTTGAATAAACGAAAGGGTGAAGCTGTTATATAAGCATCGGAGAAACAGCATTAATTTTATTATCATTAACCTTAAATTTTATGACTTCTGATTCAAAGTCCATAAGAGAGTAAAAACACAGCATATAATTTTCTTTTTTAAAAACATTAAATTTTAATATTCATCTTGTTTTAATTAGTTAATAGAGAGATATTAACTAATATCGGGATAGCTTAAATATATTTTTAGTTTAAATCTGTAATTCTTAACTCATTTAGGAGATTATTAAATTTTATTCTGTGAGAATAAACGTATTTATCATTTTTTGAAACAATGTACTTGTCTTATTAATAGCATGGTGAGTTTAGTTATGCCTCAATAGCTAGGCATATTCACGCAATACGTTCTTAAACATTTTGGTAATTCAATTAGCTTTCATCACCAAATCTTTTTCATTAATCCTGCTATTTACAAAGCCGTATATATACACTAAACTGTCCAAAACGTTATCTGAGCAATGCACAAAAATATTTAAGCCTCTCTGAATACAATTTCTTATACATTTTTGCGATAATAACGCTTGAAGACAAATTTAATGCTTTTCTAGTATGTCTGGAACAAGTGTATCTATAATTCAGAGTAAAATTTTCATATTTTTTTCTTTTTACAGGACTAACTTATAGTTATGAACATATTGGTTATCCATTTGAAGCGTTGTTCAGATACCAGTTTAGATGCGATTTCTAAATTTTCAAAGTCAAATGCATTAAAAATATTTCTCTTTTTATTATTTGATTTCAATTTTTTAATTACTTTCAAAAACGAAAGTTTTTTCTTTGCTTGTTAACTATTAATTACAATAAAATCTTTTAATAGGATTCGTCAAATTTCATAATACTTAATACTTTATCCATTGGAAGAGAAGATAGAAAATAGGAAATCAACCACTTGTAATAAGTTGTTAGAAGTTAGTGAAACTCCTATTTTTGATTCGGTTGATGTAAATTATTAAAATACTGATGAGAGCTGTAAATCCTTATTAAAATTACAAACCCATTCAGTATCAATCATGATTGTTTATCGCAAAATATTTCTTTCTGGAGCACATACAGAATGTCTCAGTCCTTCTGGTTTCAGTGTAAATACTTTTTAAGGCCGAAATTATACTTCCAAATGCAAGAGGAAAAATATATTAAAGTTGATTCTCAAAGCTAACACATGGAGAGAAACCAAATCAAGAGTGCAAAATAATTAATTAACAGTGACGACATTATCAGTGAATGATGGAGTGTTGCTGAGAGTTATGATCAAGATAGACCCAACGTGGTTATGGACAATACATCAAATTATGAAAGGAGTGAAAGGTTTTCAAGAACTGTTTTTAGTTTTTTTTGTTTTTTAACATGGCAGGCACTTACGAAATTCACTTACAAACACCGCGATTTGGTTGGCTTCTTTAGTAATGTGATCTCCATATAAGCGAACCAACATCACTCCTTATGAGCGGACAGCACAAGAACGTCCATGCTTAGTCGGTATTCGAATCCAAGTCCACAAAGTGTAAGCTCGTCACTATTTGATGTGGGCAGGCCTTTTTATTCCATGGGCAAATCGTTACTTTGCCTAGGGCCCCCTGATGCTCGGGGGTTCCAAACCCCCCTTGGTGTATGCACCTAATACTTCTAATAGTATGTATAGCCCATGGAAAGTTTTATTTTTATAAATGTTCATAAGGGGGGGGGCGGCCCAAATAGCAACTGCCCAGGGGCCCCCAGCGTTCATAATCGGGCCCTGGGCATGCAGCCCTGCGAGAATGGGAAATCTAGCATCTTGCACGCTGTCCACCGAAGTAGGGTGGTGAATTAATGCGGGCCTTTCATAATTAGTTCTGATAAAACAACTTTAAAATGTTGTTTGGTGAAACATTTACAGAATTTCTTAATTTATAGACCATTTATATAAAGTAATGAAGTATGTTATATTAGTTATACTACTGATCCGTTTGAAAACGAGGGATTTTAATTTGAATACCTTTTATTAATCGAGAAAAAGATTTTATTTTTCGTGTTTTATACATAGTTTATTAATACTATTCGTTACCAAATGATATGAAATTTTATGGTTTCTTGAAGAGGCATTTTCTTTTATGCTTGCAATTCAGTGTGAAACTACGTTATACGTTTTATTCATTCAGATCTCAAATCCCGCTCATCTCTTTCCTTAACTATGTAATCTCTCTGGCGAGCTGTTGAAATGTAAATTTTACGACTGAAAAGGAATACTTGAGAAGTCTAATACAATTCCCATATTTCTCTTGAAACGCATATAGTAAGTAATAAAGTCTCAGATTTAAGTAAGATAAGAGGACTTATATGTTGGTGTAAAATTAATCGTAGTTGGTATGGGACTTAAGAAGTATAGGCTTTCCTGGTGATACTCATTTCAGTCAATAGTGGTATACATAACTTGGTGTAAGACTTTACTACAGAGGTATTAGTATTAAAATCATATGCTTTTGATCTTTACAACTAGCTACATATAAATGCAGAGTGTTTTCGGTACAAACTTGCATTTTATGTTTTTCATTTTATGTTTTGCATTTTATGTTTTCTACCAAAAGATATCGGGAGAAACTAATTCTATCTTAATTGCAAAATGCTTACAACCTTGAGTGAATCTAATCACGACCTCAACATTTAGGGTTATGTCAGTTTAAACATGTTTTTTCCAAACATTTTAGGTTTTTGATTTAGCATATAATGATTAAGAAATCATTGATTAACCTTAATTTTTCCTATCAAACGTTAAATGATAATCTTCACGCCCCCCCCCTAAGATACCATTAAAGAAATACGGGAAACAATCAAACCAGACGAACTCTATATAGGAATTGACACTTGTATTAAAATAGGTAATGGAGGAATATTAATAGGTGTGGATAAAGAGGAAGAAATTAACAAAATAATAGAGGAATTAGAAAAGTCTGATAAACTACAACAGGGTTATAATATTAACAGACCTAAAAAGAGGAAACCACGGGTCATTATATACGGCATCGAGAAAGATCTAGAAAAGGAGGAGATCGAGGAAAAACTCATTCAGCAAAATCAAGAACTAGAAAAAGGTGAAACGGAAGTTCTTTTCAAATTTAAGAGAAAAATCGGATTTAACTTTGTATTCAACACAAACGCCGAGTCATTTAAAAACATAATTAAAAAAATAAAAAGTTAAGATTAATTGCCAAAAATATAATATCAGAGAATACATCAAACCAAAAATTTGCTTTAACTGTTTTAAAACTGGCCACATAGCGAAATACTGCAGGAATACAAAAATCTGTAGGAACCGCGGAGAGGCAGAACACGGAGAGTCCGTTAGGGTGGTCTGTTGCCCAAACTGTAGGGGTTTCAACGATAGATTTAAGGCTAACTTAGACACTAAACATAGAGCTACAGACATCAATTGCAATAATTATATTGCTGAAATTGAGAGAATTCGTGCTAGGGCGGACTATGGCAAATAATGTGTCCCTATCAAACATTAAATTATATACTCCACTGTCACCAATTAACACATGTTAGGTTTCGGTAAAAATTCTGTCCATTATATCTTCGAAGTAACTTAGCTCGTTAACAATTTCTAACTTTTAAATATCTAAGTTATGCGTAACAAATTTTTTACTCTTAAAAGTATAGCCCATTTTGCACCAGTATTCTAAAGGAAGAAGTTATGTCAGCTAAATCTAAACCCATTAATGATCATGAACATTATATTTTAAATTTTGTACTATTACTACGAAAAAGAAAGAGAAAATAATCAGTACTTGGAAAATGAAATTCTGTCAGTATTCTATTTACGATGTCTATAGCCCAAATAACAGTTTTCAAAAATAACCCCGAGGGAGATAATTTTAATGATGTCATTGGATCCATGAATGACGTATTCTTTCGGTTACGTAATTCAACTAAATGGTTTTAAGATAATTAAGGAACCTTAATGTTATCATTTACTTTAATAAAAACTGTCATCTTTATAAACTGTGTGAGACAAATAATTAAAATATAGCTTCAGTGAGTTCAAGTGATTGGCTTTGTATAACAGTGATTTGCATTTTTCCTTGTCGACAGTTAACTGAAAGCTTTGATTGATGCAGCGCATCTTTTATTTTATAATTATGGCTGAAGATTTTTACATAATCATTGAAACAGGTTTATTAACTTTCAAGGGAGAAAAAAAATTAGAAAGAGACTGAAAAATGCTGTATTATAGTTAGGTTCTTTAGCATTCTACGTAAAATTCAAATATAAAAATATAAAAATAAAGTGTCAACATTTCTCCTATGTAGTTGCAAAAAATGCTTGATAACAGTAATCAGACATCCCGAAAATGCATGATATCTCCCCAAAAAAATTCGACCGCAAAACATTTGCGAGGAATTATGTCTGAAAACGACTTTTTATGTCTTACAGAATAGATCACCAATTTTCATACGGATAGTATTGGTTTGCAAATAGAATAAGAAAACAGTTGTCTGAAACTAAAAGATCAAAGGTCAGAAAATTCCAAAGTTTTATTAAAACTTGGAATAATTGTAATATTCGAGGAGCATCAACTATACAGAATAAAATTATCTGTAGCAAAAGTTTAACCTAACGTTCTGAGCCCTTGAGATTTATCTACAATGAGGAACATCTACGGAAACGGCCGTAGAAATTATCTCCTGACTAAGCTTTGTGCCACACTTCTCGAAGTGGGCACGACTGTCTCCAAAAATTTGCTGAAACTGATGGACTGACACCATTCTCTGAAACCTGATTTTAATCCAAGAACACATTCGGTATGAATTGGAGACGGGCAAAATCTTATACACAGTCAAACCTGTTTTTGTGCGGTCTTTTTTTAATGCGATTTTTTTTGTGCGGTATATGAATATGTATCGAAAAAATGAAATTATATAGCTGAAATGTTTTTTAAATTCCAAAAAGATTTTCGATCGTGTATATCTGGCTATCGCGTCGTTTACAAGCAGCTGATCAAACGACAGTCGTCGCAAAAACTTATCACCGACTGCATGGTAACAAAAAAAATATCAATTCTAATATATATCTTAAAGTGACGAAAGTGATTACGAACCAGTTCATCAGAAGAATATGCGCGTTTTGGACTACGGCGAGTAATATCAAATTATGTACATTTTGAAAATTTCTCCATGTTTAAAATAAGAAATTAAAACTTTTAAAAATGTTTCTATGTGTAATTTAATTATTTATTTCGTTTGGAAAGCACTTTCTCGCTATTTCGTATAGCTTTGACTTATTTTCTACATGAGAATTTTTTTATGCGGTCCCTCTCCATCGCATAAAATAATTTTTCTTTAATATGTTGGGAAAAATTATTTGTTATGGCTATTTATGAAGTTTCTGAATATTTTTTGTGCGATTCTTTTGTGCGGTCCCTATCTACCGCACAAAAACAGGTTTGACTGAAACCTTCAATTACACTATCAGACCTAACAAATGGTGAGTCGTTTAGACAAACAAGATTCTACAGATTTTAAATGTAGGAATATTTTAACCATTGAAACATTTTTAATTAGTTCTTTCGAAAACAAATGTTTATGGTATTAATTTGTAGTTTCTCGTTTTCCTTTAATTATTATTGATGAAAAGATTCAAAAAATAAATAAAATAATATACTTTGTCCCTCAAAAGTGAGTTTTCTCCATGTGTGGAAAGAGTATTAACTTTGAGATGCTTTGTTCCCGATGAAACTTGGTACATCAAAAGATTGGAATCAAGAAATTTATTACGCTTATACGTCACCTATTTCCCCTGAACGAAAATTTTATGAGTCTGACGAACTTAATTTAAAGCTGGTTTTCCGACGGAAACCAAATTTATTTCGAATCATTTCATTAAAGGATGTTATTATTCAGAACTTTCATCATACACACTGACCGAAATTCATTGTATTAGTTTGTATCTATGGAAATTCAATATTAATATGCATACACGTATTAAATGCGTTACTCGTAAATTATGAAATAAGTAAATTTATTCATACTTGAATGTCTTCAAGTATATTTCTTTAGAAATTCCAATTAATTTTATTGTTACATCACATACTGATAAGTAAAGGCGACAGAGATGTTTTTTTTGAACGAGGAATTAACCTGGCGTGGGATAGCATGTATCCCAAGAATACGGACCCAAGAATGAACACACACACACACACACACACATATATATATATATATATATATATATATCATAAGTCTTATTGACACGTTAATTCCCGCATAACTTTTTCCCTAAATTTACCTTAATTAGCAGTCGACAAACATAGGCCTGTGACAAAGAAAGACTATTAATTTACTCCTAAGAGCTTTATTAACTAACATTACTTAAATCTCAATCCAATCCGTGCCAAGTCTCATCATCTCCCATCTCGCGGCGCGGCCTGGACCACGTCCAGGAAATTACAAATCTAATCCCTATCTGCTAAAAACCCTTTGCTTCAAATACACGTAAATCCCCGTGACGTCTGCGCCAAAGATGAGATTGGGGCGTGGTCTTTTACTGTCAATCAAGTTTGATTCCCCATGCGGGAATTTCCCTTTTTGATCTGTTGCGTTTTTCGAGATACTTTAAGAATCGTGAAAAACAGTGACGTTTGACGCCACGATATTAATCTACCCTGAATCCCCCTTTAATTGACTTCTCTCTCTAATTAATGCTTAACATATATATATGTATATATGTATATATATATATATATATATATATATATATATATATATATATATATATATATATATATATATATATATATATATATATATATATATATATATATATATAAATTCCCCTTAATAGTCTTTCCCCTTAATAGGTTAAGTAAAACATGTATGTAGAAATAGAATTCAAAGAAATAAAATAATTATAGTGATTAAATTAAGATTTTTGTTTTCGCAAGTAAATATTGCAGTAATTATCGCAAGTAAATATCGCAAGTAATTATTGTGGTCAGCAAGTAAATATTTTACACCATCACATCTTTAATTCATGTTCCTAGGTACTTTGCTGAATTAACAAATGCGTTGTAGTGAAAAAACAACCGGCTAGTTCATAATTGTTGCTTTCCAAATTGTTACCACTAGTCGTGCATTGTCTAAACTATCTTGAAATATCTTGGCGTTCAAAGATTCAGAAAAAAAATTGGCCCAGCTCTTATTAAAAAACAGCTGACCATGACCATTACTGTTTCAGGATTGCCAAACGGTATGAGACGGTAAAAGACATCGCGACAAATACTGCTCACAAATCATCGATCCGGTCCAGATACTTTAATATGATTACCATACGGTATCTATATATATTATTTCTAAAAGGTGTTTTTTTTTGTTTTATCTCTATTTCTCCCTTCATGCTTAACCTAAATCAATAAATGAGGTACCATTTTAAAAAATAAGATCTCCGATTCATGCGAATTGCTAATTTAGAATTACGCATCTTATTTTTTGTTTTAAAATCGAAGTATAAAAATTATAAATAATTTTCCTTCTCCTAGAGGGCGCGTGCTAGCTTTATTTATTTTACCATTATCAATCGCACTGAACTATCAAATTTAAAAACCTTTTGCTTTTATTATCATTCTGTGATTTCATTCATGACTTCTTTTTTTGGCAACATCCGCGTAGGTGTACAGTATTCATTTTGCATGGAAAAACCACGTATATTATTCCTAGAAGGTGATTTTTTTGTGACGATCCCTCTCTCTCCCTTTATACTTAACTAAAATCGATAAATGAGGTACCAATTCCAAGATTAAGTTCTCCGCTTCTGACGAATTGTTTATTCAGAATTTCACGTTGTATTGTTTGTTTAAAAATCGAAGTAAAAAATTGACTTTTGACCCTAAAGTTCTTTAAGTGACCCTAAAGTCAAATAGTGTGCACAAAGAGGTTTTGTGATGAAACTATCCCATTTTCCCTGAGTTTGTGTCATATTTAACTTTTAATATTGTTTACAAAGGTGTTTGGACGTTTACATATCTCATGTTCCCCGGTTTTGTCTTATACTTCACCTCCAATATTGTGGCCAAAGGGGTTTTGTAATTGGTTTTGTATTATCCTTACGCACCATTTTTATTTGACAAATAAACAATTGCTACAAATGAACCGGTTCTTCTTTCATCCCACTACAAACCATCAACCCCTCTATATAAGTTATCGTATTTTAATCGCATGCGAAAGGGTCGCACGGGCCACCTAGTTGTGGCTTATTTTTACCATGTTTTTATTAACTTGCTTTCTTGTGTGTTTGTGTGTGTGTTTGTCTTGTACAAATCTTGCAATCGATTTTTAACTAACTTCCCGAATAGCTAGACATTTGAAACTTTTAGAATAGCCCAGAACACGATAACAATGCATTTTTTAATACTTTTCGCCATCTTTAAGCAGAATTAAATTAATTTTCAGTTAATTTCAGTTAATTTTGTTTTGTAGACTGGTGCAGCCATCTATTGGCCGGAAACGAAGCTACTCAAATGCAACACGTCAAACAAGTCAAATGTAAGTTAACTTCCAATTAACTTCATTTTCTTTCAAGTTGATGTGATAATTCATCAAAAAAAATTTTAAAAAGTATCTATTAATACATAGAATTGTCAAGTTTATATGATTCAACATAAAATTTAAAAACATGGTATATAAAAAGTCTTTTCATCTTGTAATTATTCTTCCTTTGGTCAGTGGTCAAGTAACAGTGATTTTTACGTCCATTTACATCAACGTAAAAACTCATTTGTGATCCTTTTATTAAGTTAAGATTAAACATAATAGTTGAAGATTGAAAATAATTAATAGCATTTATTTGAGTTTTAATAATTACCTTCTATATTAAGATTTAATAATTGTACGCTATGTCTTTATATTCAATGAATTACTTTCAAACAAAAAATAACTTAAGGAACTTAATTATGGGCTAAATTTTATTTTTCATAAACATTCCTCTCTTATGGACCATTTAATGCGATTTGTTTCCCAGTCGCTGTATAATATTTTGTATATATTTTTTCCGCTAAATAAAACTCTTTCCTTACAGACGTACCACTCATAAGTAATATAAAACAGACATTTTCTTTTATTACTCCTCTCTGATGTGATATGTGGGTCATTCATTCTGTGTTTAACTATGAATTATATAGATAAGAATAACTTGCAAGGCTTTAAGCTTAAATGTGCACCCACTTGTTCCCAAGAACCGAGGGAAATAGTCTATTATTTTTGGATCAATCAGCAAAAGGTCACAGTGGAGCAGAAATCTCATTACAAGTAAAAGCATTTTTCGTATGACATTGTTGTGGATAATTAAGTATCCCGGTCCAAGACATGTATTTTTATTGACCTTGAGTTGTTTACACGAGCAAAATAACTACCATGTTATACATAAGATTGATTTTACTAAAAAATTACAAGCGCGTAATTGTATAGATAAATTGTATAAAAATAAATTTAGTTTCAGCTATTTTTGGAAGCTTAATATCATTCGTAGTAATAAAGTCCTGTAGCTAATCATGATATTTTTTCCTTTTTAATAACGAAAAGTATAGCATAAATTGCATTATTAGAACATAACTAAATTTAGCATCATAAAATCTGACTGAGAGGATTACAGTGACATTTATTTTTCTCTAAAAAGTCAAATTAGGAATTTCTGGACATAACATCATTTATTTTTTGTGCGCCAAATTGCAAATTTTGGAAAGAAAAACCAATTAAAATATGACTTAATTTGCAGCTATGTCAACACATTTTATCCAAAAATATTTTAGAGCTGTTATGTCATGTCTGCAAAAAAATTCTGGAAGATTTGCAAAAAAATAATCACGTTCTTATATTTTCTTTTCACTAGGGGGAAATTTAGGACCGGCTACGAAATTTTTTGCGTTTAAGAAAATCGGACGGAGACGTGTCAAGTATCTCACAAATGCTCGAACTTCTGATTAATTGTTCATAGTTACAATCACCCACGGCATGACAATGAACTACACAGGTGTCCAAAATTATATTTACATACACAAGAATACTGGATTCTTGTTTTTGGAATCTTCTTTTCTCAAAAACTGCTCTGTGTAATTCAATGAAATTTTTTGAGATGATAGATACCAACATAGCGCATAAAAATACACATAAACATAAACTGAAAAATAGGAATATAAGTGCATACGATAACGAAAAGATAAAATTTCAAATAAAGTGTGATAATGAGATTTTAGGGGGGAATATGAATAGTTCGGATCGAAATGCAGATTTTTAGCATCAATAGGGAATGTGATCTCCCTATTCGTATATACGTATCACAACACGAATTGATGCTCTCTATAACATGGTTAACTAAAGTTTAAGGGATGTTGCGAATCGAATGAATCAAATGGATTGAGTGGGTGAAGTTCAACTGGCACTCATTGAAACCACATGACCCCCGGAGAATGATTTAAAAATTTGTTGTTTATGTTTTTCACTGGTCTTGCTAGGTTTGATATGAATGGAGCACATCTCGTTATAATTATACTCGGTATTAATTTCAGTCTAATTTTAATTGTTATATGTTTGTTATGTGAGGTGTTAAAATAAAAGTATAAAACAACCATCCAGGACTCTTACTGGTTATTTGGCACCTTACACATTTCGTATTTAGGGATAATTTTTTCATTTTCTTCAAGGCATTATACTCCACTCCTCCATCGATGCGGTTTTCAACGCATTGCGATCTCTGATTGCGGAGGAGGATTTCGGAGGAGGATTTCGCCATGTAACAGCTCTTCCAAGAGCATCCCATAAATTCTTAATCGGGTTCAGATCAGGATATTTTTCTGTTCAGTTTATTCACTCAATGCCTTCGCTTTCGAGAAATTCATCAACCAGTTTTGCTCGATGTGGACGGTCACTTTCATAAAAAAAACACAAGTCAGAACTGTATTTTCCGTTTTTTAACTGTGTTTTTTTCAACTGTATCTCCGAAATTTTAGATTTTGAGATAGTTGCACCACAATGCTCTATAAGAAGTGCTTCTCGTTCTTGAATAATGTTACAAGTTAAGTACCAACACAATCTCCTAGATGGTACTTATTACCCTCTACAACCATTAGTAGGGGGAACTTGCTCATGCGCGAAGAATGAAAATAAAACTTTTGTCAGGGCCTAATGTTGTTGTATTGAAATGTTCCTGCAATAAAAATGTTCATTAAATTTTATTTGAAAGATAAATGTTTTTTTTATTTGGAAAATAAATTTGTATTTTTTTTCTAACCTGCTGTTCATGTTATCAAGGTTATTTCTTTGTATTGTGAAAAGTTTAGATAGATTGTGCATTATCATAGAAATATCACAGTATTCTCTCAAGCTTTTCAATCCATGTTGACAAAATGGGGTTACTAGAAGAGGGTTATATCTTATAATTAAAATTCGAAATAATGCTTTAAAAATTGAAAACAACTTTAATAGTAATTAGTTTTGCCTTCAGAAGTGATTCGAACAATAAGTTTTCCCAAAATTATCACAGGCATTCTTAAAACAAGAAATGAAATTTCGACATACGAGGGCTGTCCGTAAAGTATCCGAACTGAATGTATAAAACATAATACAGACATCTCTCTGCGTGCGCTCGCTAATTAGAATGTTTAAACATATGTAAACTTGTTATGTTGGTAATTATCCAAGCACTGCGAAGCGCGGTTCTCTTGTAGCAATAACGAAAAGTGAAAGCAGTGGAAGTCTCGTGTCGGGTTGGATCATGACGGAATCTACTGAGCAACGTGTTTGCATCAAATTTTGTAATAAAATTGGAAAAACGGCAACCGAAACGTTCGATTTGCTTAAGAAAGCATACGGTGATGATGTTATGGGCCGAACTCAAGTGTTTCAATGGTTTAGCCGTTTTAAAGATGGGAGGGAATCTGTGGAAAGTGATGCACGATCAGGGCGTCCATCAACATCGAGAAATGATGTCAAAGTGGAACAGGTTCGTACTGTGGGGCGATCAAATCGACGAATGACAGTTCGAGAGATTGCAGGAGGTGGACAGACCATTGAGAGATGGACAAACCATTAATAAAGAGTTCTACCTTGATGTGCTCAGGCGACTTCGTGATTCCGTGAGGAGGAAACGACCAGCAAAGTGGAAATCTGGGAAATAGATGCTTCACCACGATAATGCCCCTGCTCACTCCTCACATGTGGTTCAAAATTTTTTAACCAAACATGGCACCGTTCAATTCCAGCAACCTCCCTACTCACCAGACCTCGCTCCTTGCAACTTTTTCGCATTTCCAAAGCTAAAGAAAACGCTTAAAGGATGACGGTTTGAGGATGTGACGACCATCAAACAAAAAGCGATCGAACAGCTGTTGACCATTCCAAAGAACGACTTCCAATCCTGCTTCCAAGAGTGGCAACAACGTTGGGCTAAGTGTGTTGCTTCTCAAGGACGATACTTTGAAGGGGATTAAACTGAAGTATGTATATCCATTATATTTTTTTAGTTATAAATTAAATTCGGATACTTGACGGACAGCCCCCGTATATCTTCTTTAGCTCTTCCTGAAAATATGGCTATTTTGAGATGTAACACTCTTCTAGCAGCGGTGCGATATACTATACCGATTATCTGCAAAACATACATCATATAAAAATGCAGAACAGATATAACCATTTTATAAATTGCAAATATCCTATAAATAGGAAATATATTTATCTAAACAATTTTATCTTAAAAATGCATCGCAACTGATATATCACTTATGAGTATATTTAGTGAAATACAATACGGTGTCCGAAAGAAAACGTATTGATATATCTCAGGCTTTCATACATTGTATAAAAATATACATAAAAGTAATATATGAAAGCCTATATGAATATGGCCATTAATAAAAAATAGACACAAATAAATCTCTCCCGAATAAGAAAGAAGACGTCTCAGTTTTATAAAGTATCACAATAAATGTTTGAAACGTAGTTTTTACTCATTCGATTATAAATAATTTTTGAATAAGTAAGTGATGATATATATCAGAGATGACCAACTTTTGTGTACACAAGATCTACTTTTTATCTTAAAAATGTGTCGCGATCGACTTGTTGTCATAGGCGTAGTCTATGTGAATACATACTATGCTTATACACTGTGTTTCATTACGAGATGCACTCTCGCGAGCTATGGGTATATAAGCAAAATATATGTTCAAACATGTGTATCTACCTACGTGAAAAGCAACATACATAACGGGCCAAAAAAGTCATGTCCAGGGAAATTAAAACAACATGAATAATTATTGACAATATTAGCTCAAATAGGTACAGATAAAGACAGATTTAGAATTTATTACGTTAACATTAATGGGAAGACTGAATTTGCATGTCCCTAACCACGGAATCATAATTAGGCGTATATCAATGGCAATTTTCTTATGCTTGGAAAGCATAGGTGCCATGGTAGTGCAGCTTAAGGCTCGGTGCAGTCGAGCGATCCGGTGCCGGTGTGAATTCGCACCGGTGCCGCAGGCTTCAATTCACAGGAGAGGCGATCCCGTTGCGGTTTTGGCTGTTCTGTGAAATTTACGTGACAGACAGGTGGTGCACACGAGCGAACAATTAGCGAACGCAAGCTGTAACATCGAGGACAAGAGAGTAAAGCTATGGAGTTAGAAGCGTACTCAAGAAAAATAGTTGTGTTTTCGTACTTTGTTTATAAGTATTTAAAATACAGAAAAAAAATTATTGGGTCCACCCACTGGTGAGTTCGAGGTTGTTAAAAGGGACATTTTCCTTACTATATAAAGACTTGTGTCATGACGAAGCAAATTTTTTTAATTACTTTCGAATGAACAAAGACTCTTTTGAAGAAGTGGTTCATTATACTTCAACTACAAACGTTATTTTTCTGTGGTGTTATTAGCAATTACTGATTCACAATATAACTTTTTGTATGTAGATATTGGCTCCTATGGCAAAGATACGGATATTTTAATTTTCCAAAATTGCTCTTTCAATAAAAAATTACAAAGCGGAGGCTTGAAAATACCAGCAGGTAAACCCCTGCCTTGGATGGATCACCCAGTCCTGCCCTACGTGTTTGTTGGAGATGAAGCATTTTCCTTGTCAAGAAATGTTTTGAGACCGTACAGCAGTAAATTACTGTCCCACAAAAAAAAAAAAAATACCGACTATCTCGAGCTCGAAGATATGTCGAATGTTCGTTTGTAATTTTGAGCAACAAATGGCGAATACTACATAGGCCTCTAAACGTGAAACCTGATTTTACTATAAGCATCATCAAAACGTGTTGTGCCCTTCATAATTATGCTGTCAAAAGAGATTGATATAAAATTTAAGATACATTATGTATCGAAGGATTTTAAGACAGCGGCCAAAATCAAGGATCCCATCAAAATCAAGGAGGGATCCATTTAAATCAGATCAGAAATACATGGGCGGACTATTTCATTAGTGATGTCGGAAAACTGCCATGGCAAAATGACTGCATTTAACAATAAATGCGAATGGAAAATGCGATATTTAAAAATAACAAATATTTAAAAATTTAATAAATGGAAATTAATAAAAGTTTAATAAATCAAAAAATATGTTTAATTTTTACTTTCTAGCATATTGTTTAGATTTGTGTTTAATTTTTAATTTAATTATAAACTGCTATGCTGTGCTGTTTTTATCTAATTACATTTGAGAAAACATCAAAAATTAATACCAGACTGAAATATGACTAATGTAAATTTATCTAAAATATTGTAAACCTGATCGTCGTGATCCGTTAAATAAATGTCACCTGGCACCTCCAGGTATGCGTTCCTTTTTGTCAGCCTGACATCCCGGGCCTTGGATGGTCTCTTTGTGGTCTTTTCTAAAAATTGACCCCTTTTTCCACTTAGGGAAGTGGCCCACCATTATGTATTTAACGGTCTGCTAGATTCCTTTAACAAAAAGTCACATCTGTACTGAATTTTCCAAAGGTAGGATTGAGTCTGTTTTCAGACTACAGCTCCGATTCAAAAAATTAGAATAATGAAAGAACATATGGTCAAGGGAATTACAAATCTAATTTATCATATAAATAATCAATGATATCAAATATAAATTATTATAATATAAATCTGCATATTTTGTAGATTACAAAAATATGAACATATTACAATGAAATTGAAAATATACACTGCTGGCCACCCAAATTACAACACCAAGAAAGACAAGAGATATCACAACAAAATTTATTTTGTAGATAACATGTTGACCAAGTATCAAAAGATTAAATTTATAGACTTCTGTGAAGTGTGGTTCCTGTCACAATCAGTAGCCAGAGTAGCCGCCATTGTTGGAGATCACCGCTTCCACACGCCTCGGCATTGATTCAAAGAGAATTTGGATGAGTTCTTGGGGTACAGCAGACCAAGCAGCTTCCACAAGTTGCCAAAGTTGATCTGCTGTGGCAGATGGGGATGGAATCTGGGTCAATCGTAGAGCAACCATGGACCACATGTTTTCTATCGGCGAAAGATCCGGAGAGCGAGGCAGCCAGGGAAGCAATTCAATCTGGCGATTGACGAAGAACCGTTGGACAATGCGTGCCACGTGTGGTCGCGCATTATCCTGTTGAAATATGGCTGTGGGCAAGCCCTGAAGGTAAGGAAGGACAACTGGCTCCAACACCTCGGAGATGTAGCGCTGGCTGTTTAAAGTACCGGCAATGCTTACTAGAGGTGTGCGAGAGTGATATCCAATACCGCCCCATACCATAATACCCGGTGCAGGACCAGTGTGGCGGTGTATAACGCAACTGTTCAGCATCCTCTCTTCACGGTGTCTCCAGACTCGAATGCGACCATCGTGGTGTTGCAGACAGAAGCGTGACTCGTCAGTAAAGACAATTTCATTCCATTCTGCCGTCCACCTCCTTCTGTCATCGCACCATTGGCGGCGGAGACGTCTGTGGTTCTGCGTCAAGGGTAGACAAAGCAATGGACGTCTTGCGGACAGACCACTCTGCTGTAAACGGTGTCGAATGGTACGCGCAGACACTGGATCATGCGTTATAGACTGCATGTGCTGTTCTATGGTTCGTGATGTGACTGAGCGATCCGTCACTGCCATGCGCACAATTTGCCTGTCATCACGTGAAGTGGTGCGCTGAGGTGGATGCGATCAAACACGCCGGTCCGTCGTACCCTCCTGCATCCAACGATCACATATCCGCATTACAGTTGTTTGGTTTCGTCCAACACGACTACCGATTTCCCTGAAAGATAATCCACAATCTCGGTAGGCCACTATCCTTCCTCTGTCGAACTCGGATACTTGATCAATAGATGATCGCTGTTTTCGACGAGGCATAATTGATCGTTTTTTTGAAAAAACCACAAGAAAAACACAATTGCCGAACTTGAAATCGTCAAAATCTCCAAGCCTTAAATAACGCTTTGAAGTGGCGCCACAGGCGCGCGTGATGTGCGTCTGCGCTGAAATTCTAATCATTTGCATATCTCACCTCCGCTAATGCATGTTGTAAATTTCATGTTATTTGCATGTTTCCTTCAGGGTGTTGCATTTACTGTGGCCAGCAGTGTATTTAAAACAGCAAGTGAAAAAAAATTCAAAATATTAGAATACTTCATGACATGGTTAAAAAAAATTAGAATAATGTAAATATATTGTACACAATTTAATGTATTGTAAATATATTAAATTGTGTAATTAATTTGTATACAATTTGATATATTTAATATATTATAAATATATTGTACTTTTCACATTCATTATCCCACAATTCACTAAACTTTTTAACTTCCTCTATTAAAAGTTCCGTGTCTACACTTTCAGCCATTTTGTTTTTCGGCAAAATGTCGTCCGTGTGTATTGCGCAGATGAAGGTACAGAGAAGGCGCAGATGATTCATTGCTTAGCATGAAGGTACTGCTAAGCCTTTGTCGTTCATGCGATGAAGCAGTACACGAGATAAAAAACCGGTCGTTGCGAAGTTGCAGTGAAACCTACGTCCGTGTGAGTCGGTTAGTTCAACTCTATGTACTTCTGATCGCAACTGCGGTGCCGGTGTGAATTCGCATCGGTGCCGCAGGCTTCAATTCACACGAGAGGCGATCCCGTTGCGGTTTTGGCTGTTCTGTGAAATTCACGTGATAGACAGGTGGTGTACACGAACGAACAATTAGAGAACGCGAGCTGTAACATTGAGGACACGAGAGTTGGAAGCGTACTCAAGAAAAAGAGTTGTGTTTTCGTACTTTGTTTATAAGTATTTAAAATACAAAAAAAGAAATTATTGGGTCCACCCACTGGTGAGTTCGAGGTTGTTTCGCCCTCGAACCACCCACTGGTGAGTTCGAGGACATTTTACTTATAATATGAAGACTTGCGTCATGACGATGCAAAGTTTTTCAATTACTTCCGAATGAGCAAACACTCTTTTGAAGAAGTGGTTCATTATACTTCAACTACAAACATTCTTTTTCTGTGGTGTTATTTGCAATTGCTGATTCACAATATAACTTTTTGTATGTAGATATTGGCTCCTATGGCAAAGATACGGATATTTTAATTTTCCAAAATAGCTCTTTCAATAAAAAATTAGAAAGCGGAGGCTTGAAAATACCAGCAGGTAAACCCTGCCTTGGATGGATCACCCAGTCCTGCCCTACGTGTTTGTTGGAGATGAAGCATTTTCCTTGTCAAGAAATGTTTTGAGACCGTACAGCGGTAAATTATTGTCCCACAAAAAAACAAAAACTACCGACTATCTCGAGCTCGAAGATATGTCGAATGTTCGTTTGTAATTTTGAGCAACAAATGGCGAATACTACATAGGCCTCTAAACGTGAAACCTGATTTTACTATAAGCATCATCAAAACGTGTTGTGCCCTTCATAATTATGCTGTCAAAAGAGATTGATATAAAGTTGAAGATACATTATGTATCGAAGGATTTTATGACAGCGGCCAAAATCAAGGATCCCATCAAAATCAAGGAGGGATCCATTTAAATCAGATCAAAAATACATGGGCGGACTATTTCATTAGTGATGTCGGAAAACTGCCATGGCAAAATGACTGCATATAACAATAAATGCGAATGGAAAATGCGATATTTAAAAATAACAAATATTTAAAAATTTAATAAATGGAAATTAATAAACGTTTAATAAATCAAAAAATATGTTTAATTTTTACTTTCTAGCATATTGTTTAGATTTGTGTTTAATTTTTAATTTAATTATATACTGCTATGCTCTGCTGTTTTTATCTAATTACATTTGAGAAAACATCAAAAATTAATACGAGACTGAAATATGACTAATGTAAATTTATCTGAAATATTGTAAACATGATCGTCGTGATCCGTTAAATAAATGTCACCTGGCACCTCCAGGCATGCGTTCCTTTTTGTCAGCCTGACATCCCGGGCCTTGAATGGTCTCTTTGTGGTCTTTTCTAAAAATTGACCCCTTTTTCCACTTAGCGAAGTGGCCCACCATTATGTATTTAACGGTCTGCTAGATTCCTTTTACAAAAAGTCACATCTGTACTGAATTTTCCAAAGTTAGGATTGAGTCTGTTTTCAGACTACAGCTCCGATTCAAAAAATTAGAATAATGAAAGAAAATATGGTCAAGGGAATTGCAAATCTAATTTATCAATTAAATAATCAATGATATCAAATATAAATTATTATAATATAAATCTGCATATTTTGTAGATTATAAAAATATGAACATATTACAGTGAAATAGAAAATATATTTAAAACAGCAAGTGAAAAAAATTCAAAATATTAGAATACTTCATGACATGGTTAAAAAAATTAGAATAATGTAAATATATTGTACACAATTTAATGTATTGTAAATATATTAAATTGTGTAATTAATTTGTGTACAATTTAATATATTTAATATATTGTAAATATATTGTACTTTTCACATTTATTATTCCACAATTCACTAAGCTTTTTAACTTCATCTATTAAAAGTTCCGTGTCTACACTTTCAGCCATTTTGTTTTTGCGACAAAATGTCGTCCGTGTGAATTGCGCAGATGAAATGAAGGTACTGCTAAGCCGTTGTCGTTCATGCGATGAAGCAGTACACAAGGTGAAAAAACCGGTCGTTGCGAAGTCGCAGCGACGCCTACGTCCGTGTGAGTCGGTTAGTTCAGCTCTATGTACTTCTGATCGCAACTGCGGTGCCGCACCGGCACCGGATTCCTCGTGTACACCGAGCCTAAACAGAACCCTTACTGCCGGCCTAACTAGGGTTCTAAATTAGTGCTCTATTTATGACGTAGTCTAATCGGTTTTTCTAAGTTAAGACATCACGAGCGATCGACCAAAATTGGCTTCGCGATCGACCGGTCGATCGCGATCGACTTGTTGGCCACCCCTGATATATATGACTATGTTTTGATACAGAAGATGTAAATGATCAAAATGCAGAAATCAACAAACCTTCCTATGATGAAATGCTAAGATCATTTGAAAAAATCCGACGAGGATTACTGTTTGAAGGAAATACGCCTGAAGGGGTTTTTGGTGCATTGCAAAGATACGAGACGTATTATGAGAGAAAACAGTTTTTCAAACAAAAAACTCAGAGAAAATTAACAGACTTTATCTGTAATAAATTTTAAAGACGCATGGGGAAATGTATGCTTAAAATTACTCGTTATAATAAATGCGATAATGTCATTAAAATTCATTAATTTTAATATAATTTTGTTAATTGAAAATACAGTATATTCCCGGACAATGTTTTGTTTTATTCTTGTTTTCCTTGCAGATATCTTTTTGATGGGTAAGATATATAAAATAAATAGATATTAATTTACAAAATAAAGGTGTGATTAATTACTTTTTTAATAATATTAAGAGTTTATGAATTTAAAATTTAATTTGTGCAGTTTAAAGTATTTTAAAAGGTGAATCTCTATTTAACGAATTTTCCATATTCCGAACTTTCTTTCGGGATTTAGCGACTTCGTTAAATAGAGGTCCGACTGTATATATTTCATTTAAAATTTTAAGCTGGTATTTTTATTAAGATTTTTTAAGATAACAATTTATTTCAAAATGTGAGATTTATTTCTTTATTAATTCCGCTATAAGTAAGAGATGGCTGTTTCTCAGAAACATGGACTATGAGATAATTACACCCTGTGTGTATTGAAAATAAAAATAAAATTCTAAGAATTATTTATGGGGGTTTACAGGTAAATGCATTGTGGATAAGTAGATTCATCCACGAATTATAACCACTTTATAAAGGCCCAGACATTATATACTTTATTAATTTACAGAGAATAAAATGGACTGGTAATCTGATGCGATTGTTTGATGGGAGTGACAGTAAGAAAGTTTTTCTGTCTTAATTAAGTAGAAATTGGCCCACAGGCAGACCAAAAGAAAAATGGTCGGATTCTATTGACAAGGACTTTCCGACTACGGAGCCATTTTTTTCAAAAACTTTACTCGTGAAAATTTCTGTCCTATTTTTCTAGGGAATAGAGAACTAAAATATGATGAAAAATAGTCCATAACTATGCGAAATTTTGCAGAATTGGAGAATTTTGGTCGAAATTTAGATGGTTTTTACATGAATGGTTCTAGCTCTATAAAAAAAAAATATGCATATGGCATTAACCCGTAAATGGTAATATCCGTCTCCTGGACGGGTAGAGTTCGTACTTTTCCCGCTAGGGTACGTAATTATCGATTTGAAATCTTCATGTTCGAGCTATGCTTCAGTTATTCCATAACCTTGATTGTGTTTGTTTATATATTTAATATATTTCTTTTTTGTATATTTAATATAATTATTTCGAACTGCCAGGAGGTGTACTCCATATAGGAGTTCACCCATGTGTATATAAAACTTTTATACCAGTTAGCTGCTGATGCCCTTATCGTATATGCCTAAAAAAGTGAAAAAAGTTATATTAAAATTAAAACCAAGTGTAAATATTCTTTATAAATCAATAATACCTGAAATTCAGAGATAAAGTTAAATGTAAATGGGAAAATTACATAAGTAATGAGCTACGAAATCCATCTTAATCTCATGGACGGATGTTACTGGAAGAGTGAATCAGAGAGATGTTACCATTTACGGGTTAATTTCTCTTTTATCATATGTACGTAAAGACTGTACGTAATGTACGTAAAGACCCTCATGACTGTGATGAACTAAAAACGAATCGATATCTTGAAATCTAAAAAATAAAACAGCTTATTATATGTAAATTTCATGTCAAATTTCAGTCATTTCCTATGAGGTTTTTTATAAATACAGCTATAAATCAACAAAAAATATACCTAGAGTCTAATCTATACTTCATTACATTCTTAGTAGGGATGACTAAGGCAAAAAAATTTGATATCCAGGAAGGATTGTGAGAGTTAGCTTTGTCAAAAATCAGTACTTTTTTCATATATGGGGCCAAAGATTCTCTTTATACATTTCGGTTTAAAGGCAGTAAAAAACATTATATTCTGCATAAAATTGGTGGACGCAATACCAATGAAATACAGTAATAAAGTAATTGATAAAATATTTTGTTTCATTGGATTGTTAAATATTCTTCGGAAAACAGAAATGCTTTGAGATCTCGCCTATTCTTCCCATGAAACTACCTTTTCCCTTCCTTTGCCTTTTCGTCAATAAACCCTGATAGGAACGCCATCTATAGTATTCCTATAACAATTTGAAGCTGTTTCAATTCCCTTGTAGACCATAAATCACTTCGTGTTGAAATTCTAAAAGATCAAAAGGGTTTTCTGTCAATATTTGCATATCATGATGAAGAGAATTCTAAACATTAATTGACTCCCATATTAACTAATTACGACACGTAGAAATACTTCAGCATAAATATATATATTTTATTTCCAATGACATGCAATAAACCAAAACAACAAGTTAATAGCTCAATGCTTTTGCCTCCGAATATAGGCTACAGAGATCCAGTGTCTCACAGGTTTGAAGGTGGGAAATGTACTTAACTTGTGTTTTATCACAAAAAGTGCAGAAAGGACTCTCCAGAATTTTCAAGCGGCTCAGATGTTTAGCTAAGCAGTCATGATCAGTTAAAAGCCGAATCATAGCTACCGAATTCTTTCTTGATAAATCTGGAATGTGTGCACTGTTAACAACCCATAACTTTGTGAAGTTGAGCTGTTTTCATTACCTTAGTTTGCGGTAACGTATGTACTAAAACATCGAACTCACCATTAACAAGATGCGACGAGGTTTTCTACACTTAACTCTATTTATTACAACATAATTAGACTAAAATAAATAACTGTACTCAATTGATAGCAGGCAGTGGGGAATTATTTATCGCGCGTGTTAATCCCGGTAGCTATATTACGGAAACCCTGCCAGAAATCAGCTACGCCACTGCTTGTATATACGCCACACTAACCTTTCTGTCTTCACTTTATCACCAGACTGCTGGAACGATAGTTAACTTCAAAACGCCTTCGGTAAGCTTGATAATGTCCGGATGCTGTACGGCAAAGCGATCTTGACTTCTTCAATTGTTTTTCGTTCGCTGCTAACCTCCGTCCGACCTCGCCTTGGGACGTTTTATTCTCTCACTGTCGCGTGTGTACGCTATCCACGGGGATTCCCAACTAGTAGAAAAGCGCCGATAATTTTACTTCGCTTGTTTCTTCTTCAAGTGGCGATTTATTTAAACCAGAGGGGGTTTAATTTTGATTCAATATCTCACAACTTATTATGAGTTACATAACTTACTGTGGGGAAGCATGATAGACCTACCTCCACGTGATGCTCCTGGACAACGGTTATTTATAAACGTCAAAATGGTCTATAATTCTGGCATATAAATATAATAGGACATAGTGTTTTACACTTCCCTATTTATTAAATTCAGTGAATATCTCTTTAATATTCCTAAACTTTCACTAGTTACTTTGAATTTTTATTTAGTTTATACTAAAACTGATACGAAACATTTCAACACAAATTAATTCTACCCTTTCATCCTCGGTCATGACAGTACCGTGTTACAATGTCCCGCTGTTATTTAAAACACTATGAAAGAGTCCCGTGACAGATAATGGAGCTTGCTTAACCTAATATGCTGTTCAGGTTTAAAAAAAAAGACGTCAATGTTTCCTTTAGGGATTTTTTTCTACTTTGATGTATAAATTCCTTCTTAATATGTCCACACAGCTTTCCATATTCTTTTTCTTAAAATTGCAATATTCTATCAACTTAGGAGAAAAGATTAATGCACCGTGTCGCGCGAGAGAGAGAAAAATAGAATTTCCTTCTCCCGAGCAAGTTTCGCTCAATAACTTTCATCATTTAAAGCTATTATTGTCTGAAAATTCCTTTATACTGGGAACGTGAGATATATCCTTTTTAAACCATTAGCTGAAGAAATATCATTAAAATTTAATTAATAGCTTCGAAATGTTTTTTTGCGGAATAAATTAAACCAAAAAATGCGAGATTTTCTGAAAGGTATCAGTAGATATTAGCATCTTGCAGAATATGATAAAAATGTAGATGCGGCTGAAAGTAAGCCAATTTAATTATTTGTAAAATATCTTCGTTAAGTTATTTATAATTTTATACTTAATGCAAATCATTATAGTTTAAATAATCAATTTGAGAGTTAACTATTTTTCCTTTAAATATTGTCTTAAATGTTTAAAGGAAAATTAATTCCATGGAATAATCTTATAAGATATAAAATACTTTATAGTATCCCTAATGCAGAAGAGATTTTATTCTGATATATGATGTATTTCAGGATCAATGGTTTTAATTTTTCTCGGTGTATAGACATCCATCTTGTCTTCTCAAGACACATTGCGGTTAGTCCAATGAACATAAGAGTAGTCTCTCTACCCTTATATATATGTTTCTAAATTTATTAATTATGCGTTACACAAAGAATAAAAAATATTTACTGTAATGTGTCTCTGTTCTGTCATAAGACAGTTCAGAGAGACATTTTGTTTGATTAACGGTCGTCAAACATTATACCATTCTCATAAGCTAGAAAACTTTCTCCCTAGACAACACTAATCTGCCAATTTATCTTGGGCTGACTATCCGATCCATTATCAAATAATAAAGGTTTGAAAAAACACATAAGTTTTATATTAATGTTAACATTGCTCTAAAATAAATTCATGTAATATCATTTAAAAAATATAAGTTCTTCTCCGTTTTATTATTTAATTTAAGCTGCACCCAAAACGATATGTGTCATTCCTTATTTCATACCTCTGAATAACCCATTGGGTGTTTATTTATTGGGTGCCCTATGTCATTGTTGGATTATCCGCCATCTCCAGATTACCATGCTTTCTCTTTTTTGTTAAATAACATTGATACAAGGAGTGTTCAAATGAAAAGGTACGAAACGGCGTAAAAACCAGATTGGTTGAAATTTGAATATGCCGCTTTGGGATAACGTAGTGAGACACCTAGAGACACGAATGTAGTGTCCGGCGTGGTTGTACGCATGCGCGGACACCCACACTTTACGGAGGAGAGAAGCAGACAGTTGTGTGTTCCGTCCAGTTGACGCGGCAGTGCGTGTGAGGACATCATGGCGTTCACATTGCAAAATTCTACCTCAGCAGCCAAGGTAATGCTCACCGTCTTTTTCGTCGTCTGATACTAATCGAATACCTCGAGCAGGGAAAAACCGTTAACACTGATGTGTACTGTGAGACACTCCGTAGCCTACGCAAGTCCATGAAGAGCAAACGGCCTGGGATGCTCACGGAGGGAGTGATTCTGCTCCACGATAACGCGCGTCCACATGTCTCCAGGTTCACACAAAGTATTCTGGCCAAGTTCAAATGGGAGCAGCTTGAGCATCCATCCTACAGCCCGGACATGTTTCCCTGCGACTTCCATCTTTTTGGTTCGCTAAAAAAACTTCTCAGAGGGAAGCGCTTCAACTCAGACGATGAAATGAAGGACACAGTGGAGGACTGGCTCTTGTCACAGCGACAGAAATTCTGGGAACAGGGAATCCTTCGGCTCGTAAACAGTGGGATAGTTGTGCTCAGGGTGCCTATGGTGATTACTTTTGAAAGAAGACTTCTATTATACCTACAGTGCCGTTTCGTACCTTTTCATTTGAACACCCCATGTACTTTGGAGTGTTAAATGTACATGCAAAACACTGGTCAACCCCTCCAAGCACATGGCTTTGAACAGGCTCATTAATCTGTTAGAACCTCTAAATCAGGGATTCCCAACCTTTTTCATACATCGACCCCTTTTAAAAGAATGATTTTCTTCATCGACCTCCTCGCATTTTTCTCTATAGCGTACAACTTAATTACAATACTAATAATTGCACATAAAACACTTAAAGATAACAATTTCGCTAAGAATATGAACAAAAAATTAGAAAAAGTGGTTCATTAGGTTTATGTTTTATTATTTTTGCACTATTTTAATTTTTAATTTCACAAGTATAAACAAGGTTTCAGAAACACAGATTGTATTTACACAAAAGTTCGATTTCAAATAATGTGGTTGTGCTTGATGCATTGAAACAATTTTTTAATGTTTAGCCTGAAATTACTTATTATCGTATAGTCACAATAACTAAAATAACGAATAGAAATATATATTTTACTAAACAATTTTACTGATTTATATGCAATTATAATATAATTTCATTCGACACATATACAAAAGCGTCATGACATTCGACTTTCGACGGGTGGATCACTCCACCCTATGCAAATCTGTATTTATACATATTAAAACGGATATTATTGTCGGATAATTACATTCCTGATAAATTTAATTAAATTTTAAAACAGAAAAACTTATCATCGACCCTTAATAGAACCCTGGAATACTATAGACCCTTTTTAAACTTCCATTGACCCCTAAGGGGTCCACCTGGACTCCGTTAGGAATCCCTGCTCTAAATTATAGTCGAGTATTTGATTTACCGCATCACATGATGAATGTACTTTTTTCAGGATCGAAAAAATAACAAAAAATTCTTTCTGCAAGATGATAAAAAAGATAACAGTTCGAGAGCTCTTTTCAATTTTGAATGCATTTTAACACATTGTTGACGGCTACAGAGTAAACTCGAGGTTTTACACTCAAATGTTGAAGACAATATATAGGATAAAGGAAAGTCATATTGGAGGAATTTATAGTCAACTGAACATTACTTTATTTGGAAACTACTTTTACGATGATCTGAATGAGTTTCAGGCAAATTCTCACATTTTATCATTTAAATTGGGAATCTCAGACCCGCATATAAAGAAAAAAAATTCAGAAAATAAAAATGCTGAACTTTATTCGAAAATTTCAGTATTTGCCGGTGACTTCAGTATATATTCAAATAAAATTTCCTGTCAACAATGTGTTAATTTGGGGTTGAAGAAAATGACCACTTGTTTATTAAATACCTGCATAAACTTCCTAAAATATCCAATTTTATAGATAGAATAACGAAATTTTTGCTCGTCATTATCAGTTCATAATAGCCATATGAGGGCAGCAGTTATGTCTATCTCCGTAGTTACCTAAAATATTTCCTCTTATCCTTTTACGAAAAAAAAATATGTTTGTCAGTATAAAGTGGTTCGATAAGATGATTGATCACAAACTCTGACACAACGACATACAGTAGTGTGTATTTATATTGGGAAATATAACCATAAAATTTTCAGTAAACCTTGCCAGACATTCTATTGAAGATGAAGACATTTAGTGAAAGCGCTTTATTGAAGGTGGTGACATTTAGTGACGACACTTTAGTAATGATGTTTACTGTTGAAAAATGGTCAGCAAGTTATTCTAGAAAAACAATCAGTTTTCGAGGTTCAAACAATCAGTTTTCATTTTAAATTAATAAAAAGATGATAAATCTGGGAAAGTATGGCAGAGTAGTTGTTTAACTTTCAATAAAATGTACATCAAGCTCTCGACGAAAAATACGAGCTCGAGGTAGTCTAGTGGTAGCACGTCGGTTTTCGATGCTGAGAGTGCCCGGATAGATTCTCGACAAGCGTCATTAACCCTTTAATAGGCGCCGTTTGCACAGCGCAAACACCTAAATCTAGTCTTTTTTTCACTTGCATTCAATGTACTCCAGTTAAATGAGCAGAAAAATGTCTAGTACTGCCATCTCTTATCAGTTTAAAGAAGTAAAAACATTTTGCAACCTTTAATTTGAAAATTTTTCAAGATTCTTTAGATTAAAAAAAATGGGAAAAAATTTACACTTTGCAAACGATGGAGGTTGTTGACCCCGAAAGGTAAAAATACTGTGTCCAGCCCGGATATGGGCATATTAAATCCGTAGACCATAAAGTTCCTCTATGAGATCAGAGAGGGTACGATCCCACCCAGATGTCACCCCTGGGGATGCTCGGACAAAACTGAGGTGGCGACTGGCTAAATCGGACTCTGAGCCTTGTGGTGCCATTATTAACCGGAGCCGCACCACTTATCACGCTATACTATGTTGACCTGGTCTGAAATGCTTCCGCCCAGGGGGCATTAGAAGCAACCACAACGAAGATAAATATGCCATGTAATGATTTAACCGATTGATAAGATAACTTACGCTAAATTTCTGGGGAAAAGGAAGCGTACCTTAATTTATATAAGATACGCGTTTTATTTCAGCACCGGTTTCATGAATTTTTGTCAGAAAATTAAGTTAACTGTTGTGAGGTACTGAATCAAAATTTAACCCCCATCTGGTTTAAATAAATCGCCGTTTGAAGAAGAAACAACCGATTGCAAATGAGTGGCGATTTTCTACTAAATGGGAATCCCTGTGGATCGCGTACACGCGCGACAGTGTGAGGGAAAACGCCACGAGGACAGGTCGGACGGGGGCTGAGCGGCGAGAGAGAAACAATTGAAGAAGTGAAGATCGCTTTGCCGTACAGCAGCCGGACATTATCAAGCTTACTGAACATGTATTTAAGTTAGCTATCGTTCCAGCGGCCTGTGAAGACAGGCTAGTGGGGCGTATGTACAAGCAGTGGAGTGTCTAAATTCTGGCAGGGTTTCCGTAAAATAACTACCGGGATAAACACGCGTGATAAATAATCTAGCAATTGAGTACGCTATTTATATATTCTAGCTGTTGTTGTAATTAGTAAAGTTTAGAGTAGAAAACCTCGTCGCATCTCGTTAATGGTGAGTTCGTTGCTTTAGTATATACGTTACCACAAACTAAGGTAATGGAAACAGAGAACTTCCCACTGTATACCATCGAAGGATTCTATAACTTTTTTTTGTTTAAAATTAGGTATGCTCTCCACTAGAAAGTTAGAAGACGATTTATAAAATAAATGAGCCAGAAAAATAAAATTTTCTACGAAATAAATCCTTTCGATGACACGTGGAAGAATTCATTCACATTCGTTATACATTTTGGGGTATTTTTGCCATTATACCGACTTGTCGCCAACCTCTCGGCGAAGTGCAACTCTTGGCGAGGAAAATCCGTTCTCCCCTTTCTTATACCGGGAGTTGTATCTCTGGAACATCTACTTACAAACAGTAGACGCAATCACAGAACCACCGCGTTACTAACAAAACAACTGTGGGTGTATGTAAGAAGAAAACAGAAATGTACATAAAAATGAAATTGGTACATCATATACAGATTTATTAAATTAAATTACCGGGTGCACGGCATGCATGAAAGGAATAACGACATTTAGTAAAGCAAAATTAGAATTGGAGATTGCGATAATTAAATGTAATTAACAAATTATATGTGATGTGAAAAGTCAGTATTATCTTCTTTTTTTACTTTAACATTGAAATGTAGTTCGCAGAAGTGGAAACGGGGAGTGAAAAGCAAGTATTTTTTTGTATATCTTTTATTTCTTTAATTGGAGATTCTTTTGTGCTCTAGTTGGCGATAGGTCGGTAAAATACTGCGAAAGTACCCATTTTTCTTCTGTTGCACACATACTGCGGTTTTAACAAAAACCGGCGTATTGATCAAAATAGATTTATTAGCGCTATCCCCTTTTGTTATGTCAGGACTAACTTTACTTTCTTAAACAACAGTCGTTTTATATCCAGAACACATTTTTATACAATATGATACGTTCATTACATTCAAAACTCGGCCCCTCTAGCTTACGTCGATATTCATATCTTTAGAACAACCTCTCTACGTTGCCAACCGAGAGCGTAACATTAAACTAACAATTAGATGCCGCTCATGGAGTAAACATTTGGCGATTACAGTGAGTATTCAATCAAAGTTAAGACTTTGAATGCGTATTGATTTGGACTGAATAAACTATTAGTAGGAGAGATTGAAGAATTTCGTTGTGAGCTTATAGATTTATGAGTTTTTTTTCTCAGCGTATTTAACATCATATTTCCAAAAGACGCACCATATGTGATAATTATAGATCATCGTAATACACTTAAAATGTTTTAGGAAGTCTTTGATACTATTTCGTTTCACAGAATTTACATTCTTAAGCAGTCATTAATTTGGCATTGAAGATAACCTGCAATTTATAACTTTTCTTTAGATTACTTGAATTTGAATTTACACTTAAAAGATGCGCAGTAGGTTCTATTTTTTTTAAATAAAAAATCCATACTTTAAAAAGAAGTTTCAATCATTGAAATTTTAATAAAGCCCTGTTTTTTAATAGAATGACATAAAAATTACGTAAGTTTTATGTAATTTCTTTTCATTCAGTCACAAAATTTGAATGCACTGAAATTTATTAATTTTGTTAATGTTGAAATATATATATAACCTTAGATTCATTTAGTAAAAATATAGCCTGAAAATTTGTATAGAGTCAAATCTATTGATGTTAACTTTTTTTAAGATTACTTGAAAATAATTAATTATGTTCAAATTATAAGATGTTCTCGTAGGTCTTATTGAAAAATATTAGTTTACTTTACAGAGTTCTTTCATCTTCCAAAATTTTAAAAGATTTTGTAAATTATTTTTTGTCTGAAATGAAATATAAATAGACTAACCATATTTCATATAACTTTTATTTCAATGTTGCAAAATTATAATTTAGTTTTCATTCCTAACCTTTCTTTCGGTTTCAATTTTTATCTATTTACAGAACAGAAAAATATGTTAAAAAACCTTTTAAAAAAATATGTATATTGTAATATTTTATCTAGCGCTTTCCTGCATTGCAGTTTTTTGAAATCCTTAAAATTTAAATTTTATTTTGAAAGAAATAAGCGTTTCGTTTTCCGAAATTACTATTTTAATGAAGTCATAATTTTTCTATGATGTTAAACTTCCGACATGTTTCCGACATGTTTTTTATTGCTTCAATGTTGTACTGGCTTTCATATCAGAAAAACAGGGTTAAAGAACTTATTAAAAAAGGGTACTACTTCAGGAACCGTTTTTAGCGTACTTTTCCGGAAGCAATTAATTGCTTTTTGTCTAGAAAGATATATAAATTAACTTCGTTTTATATGATTTCTATTCTTTCGTTGTCATTTCTATTAAGTCAAACTGTTAATTTCTAACCATTTTTTTTAATTCCGTCAAACTTGTAATTGTATTTGAGAAGCTCTTAAATATTTACAGTAAAATGCCATTTCCTTCTGCTGCACGTTAAACAAAGAACAATTGTGTTCATCATAGAAAAAGAATGCGCAAGTGTCAGCCAAGTCAAAACTTTTATGCTTGAAGATAATGCATTTGTCATTTCTTGCTGCCCATTTTATCTTAAAGTTCTTTGGGGAAAATTTTTTGTCTCTCATGTATTGGCTCATTTCTTTCTCCTTAGTTGGCCCCATTACGTCTCCACTTTTATTTTCACGGAAGAGCTCCCTAATGACAGTTACCCCTAAAAAATAAATTCCTGCATCAAAATTAACTTTCTAAATATTTAATGGTTCTTTTGTCTCTAAATAGAAGTGGAGTTTGTTTATCAAGGCCGGAAAATCCAGAGAAGATACAGATGATTCTATTAAAGAAATTTTAAAATGCATATTTTAGGAAATTCAGTTTTGCAAAATTAGTAAGGCCTTGTTCACATTCAGTGCGTCTGCATTACTCGTATCGAAATAATTTCAACCAATCACAGACCTTAATTATTTCATGGCTAATTGTTTGGGGGTTTGTGATTGGCTAAAATTATTTCGATACGGTTAACGCTGGCGGACTCAATGTGCCCAAGGCTGGAAAGTTTAGAGTGGAGAGTTTTATTCAGTTATTAACGTTCACATATTTGCATTGAGTGTACTGAGAGTAAGATGAAATTTTATGGAATATTACACTGCTTTTGAGTAAGAGCAGTGCCTTAAACGATACGCAGAAGTGGAGTAAAAATTGCAAGACTTTTTTTAAAATTTTCTTTTTCATCTTTAACTGTTGCGTGATGTGAAAATGATTGTAAACAAAGCCAAAAGAATATTTAGGAGAGCCACTACTTTAAATCTGTTTGAAGACTGGGCTCACATTTAAATGCATGCTAAATTTCCCTCGGCTAAAACTAAGGCATATAAATATAAGTGGAATGAATACACGGGGCATGTAGTTGGAGAACACAATTTTGGCCACCAGTTCATTCTACTCTTGATGTTTAGACCGTGGGGTCGAAAATCCTGGTCCAAAAAGTTACAGTTAATACGTGAGGTTGGTTTGTGGATTAACAGATTTCGTTTTAGGTAATGAATCATGGCATGACTTGGTGGTGCAAGAACAAAGCTGTTAAATCGCGTGTGTGACTACATAATTTATGAAATTTCTCATCAATTAGCTAGATTTATAAACATTACCTTAGAAAATTTGAGGTCATGTACGATTCGTTCATCTCAAAATCAAAATTATAATGAGCACCAGTTTAATATAATAATATATGATCATCTAAAGACTTTCTTCTGAAATGAAGTACAACTTAAAATAAAAACATACTCAATTATAAATATTTCATTCTCCAATCTTGAATATGAGCACCTTATCTAGTAAGGATATGAACATTTCTGTTTATTCTTTATATTGTTCGAAAACGTTGATATTTTTATATGCATTGCCCCATATCTGTCTCAGTATATCCTCTTCACTCAGTCTACCTCAATTTTACAGGACAATGGACTAGTAACATTTTTTTATAAATAAACTTTCTCAGGGAATTAAACTCCTGTTTATACAGTAGTTCAAAGCCCTTGTTTTTAAAGACCTGTATATCGTCATCCACACAATTATTAAAAATGTTTTAAAACTTCCCAATATATATCTATAATTAATATTATTAAACTTAATAAACAGCTAATATTTTTTTCAGATATGGTCTAGTTGTATCAAAACTAGCTTAAAAAACATTGCAGAGAAATACATTTATATGATAAAGAATATAATTAACGTGTTTAGTTTTTTATATTTAAGTAAGGCGATAACGAAATTAAATTAAATTCTAGTCATTTCAATTTATTTCAATGATTGCAATTTGAGTATTTCCTTTAAAAATGTTACTTATATTTAAAGGATTTTTTTAACAAAAAAATAATTTACTGGAAAACGTTTAGTTTCGCTCATAGAAAATAATTCTTTAAATCATTGCACAGCAAAGATACAACGAGTTTACAAGCATACTTAAAAATATGTCTTATTTAGTAATAGAAAGCCCAAGAACTAGATAGATATAAAATTTGTATTTAAAAAATAACGTATGGGAATATTTTGTCAGTTTTCTCTTCAACAAATTTAGATCTTGAAAACATGTTTATAATAATAGCCTCCTGACCTTCTTCTTCACAAAGCCCCAATCTGTCTGTCCTTGTTTTTACGGGAGACTGAACTAACGACGTATTCTACTAGGAATTATCTTTCATGTGAAATTAGTTCTTAACATTCAACGGTTCTGCAATCATTTAATACTAAAGGGACTTTGTTTTTTTTTAGATATTAAAACCTTTTCTCAAAAACATTAATCAAAGTGGTTAGAAAACCTTTCTCATTATATCGACGATAATTTTTTAGATGTTTAGCTGATTTATCTGTTTGTTTATTTTTTACAGAGCTTTCATATGACGCTAGCACAATTAATTTTTTCCTTTTCGTAATTAAATATTTTACATTTTTTCTTTCCTTAAGGGGATCCAGGACACAAAATTCTTCAAATTTTCGAAAAAAGTTTTATTGCATTAAAAAATTCTGTGTTCTTTTCCATTTAAATGGCATTTAAATCATGTTTATAGCTTCATTAGAACAGGAGATATTAATTTTTTTTGTTTGCAATATTTTAATAGTAACCAATCTTTGATAAAACACGTACATGCGTTTTTCTGCATGATGGGTTTTTTTTTCACCATTTCTCGTCTTTAAATTGTTATAAGTCATGAACCGTTAAAGATAAATGGTTCAAACTTGGAACATGATTTTTTTCAATTATTTTAGTTTAGTTTTAATTCAACAAATTTGAAAAAAATGTTTACATTTGAAAATATGATTTTTTAAAAATAAGTTACATCAATTTTTTTCAATTTTTTTCTCTAAATATTTTTAATTTTTTTAAAAATTAATACTTTAAAAAACGCTGAATCAAAATTAAAACTTCTGTTTTTTTTTGTTTTTTTTACTAATCCCAGATTGTCTAGCAAGGCTAGACAATCTCCATAAAACCAAAGTTTCCAAAAAGTCTAAAATCAGTAGAGGGTCCAGAAGGACCTCGTCCTTAGTAAAACCCAAACAATTTAAAATATGGGCATTGGAGGCCATGTCAGCAGAGCACCAGTGGCACTGCGGGAAGATCTTCTGTCCCAGCCGAAAGTGAGTGCTTTTATATGACCACTCATGAAGCGCGAGAAGGCCGTTTGGTACTTTCTGGGCTTGATCTGAAAAGACCCACCCGGACATCTTCCAAAGTACCATGGGTGGCAAGGAGGAGTTCTCCAAAGATGGTTTTGTTTGATCTTCATGAGGGAGTAAATCTCTCTAAAAGTAAGAGCCTCACAAGGACTCACGTACTCCTCAGCCGCAGTCCTGGCTAAAAAGTCGGCCCTTTCATTACCGTCGATCCCAACATGGGAAGGGATCCACTGAAAATGAATAGTGTGTCCAGATGAAAGCCGGTCAAGAAGATCTAAGATGTCCAGGCTAGTCTGGTCCCCAATGATAGTCCAATTAGAGAGATATTGAATTGAAGCACGGCTGTCAGTTAAAATCCAGACATCGTGAAATTGATCCTCAACTTGACACGCATACTGCAAGCCTTTCCTGATAGCTATAATCTCTGATCTAAATACCGAACAGAAATCTGGTTTTTTAATTTTAAATTCCACAGCACCGGTAGGAGTTGGTATGTGCACTCCACTACCAGAAATTCCCCCATCACCCCTGCTGCCATCGGTATATATCTTCAAAGAAGATTGAGGGATTCCATGGATAGTCTCAAGAGCTAATTGTCTGATGAGGGCCGGAATCTCAGAGTTTTTAATAACACTAGTTAAGAGACCCTCATGGAAATGGATCCCATCAAGTTTCAAACCGACGCCCAGATGTTTTAAAGAGTGGGGCTCCACATTAGCAGAAGGCAGACCCAGCATTTTTGCAAAGGAAAAGGGGCTATGATTCCTCAAACGCTGGTTGTCAATCCTAGCATGAAGGTATGCAGAACTTCTATGCTGATCATTGTAACTGTAAAGCTTGTTATAATATTTTGAGAGGCGATAAGTTCTTCTCAACGAAAGAAGAGGTAAATTACTTTCATAGAGCACAATGTCATTTGGACAACTGTGTCGAAGTCCTGTAATGATTCTAGCAGCGCTCAACTGTACCCTTTCAAGTTTATTCAGATTGGTATTGGAAGCACAAGAATAGATGAGAAAACCATACTCCAGTATTGGCCTAACAAGAGAAATGTAGGTAGTTCGAAGGGTGCTAGCTTCTGCTCCCCAGTCACGACCAGAGATACATTTAAGTATATTGAGTCTTTTTCTGCCCTTGACCACCTTCCCTTCAATGTGTTTATTGCTTGTGATTTCCTGGTCCAAGATGTAACCCAGGTATTTAGCATTTTTAATATAGTTTAATTGAGTTCCGTTCATAAAGATCAAAGGCTGGTAATTATAGAGGTGTTTGTTAGTAGTAAAGAAAGTCACCGAGAATTTTGAAGCATTAAAAGTCAGTTGATGATGCTCTGCGAAATGATGAGCCTCTCCCAGAGCACAGCTAAGATTAAGCTCAATTGCACTAATGTCAGAGCTAGAGTGCCAGATTATGATATCATCGGCAAAGATTCCCACATTACAATATTTAGAAATCTATCTTTCAATGCCAGCAAGGTAAAGAGAAAACAGGACGGGACCTAAAACAGAACCCTGCGGAACGCCCTGTTTAAGGCCGAAAGGATCGGACAAAGAGTTATTGTATTTTACTCTAATGGATCTGATCCAGAGAAAGTCTGAAATCCAGGGAAGGGCTCTACCCTTAATGCCAAATAAATCATGAAGTTTGGTGATCAATAATTGACGCCAAACTCTGTCAAAGGCCCTAGACATGTCCAAGAGGGCTGCAGCAGAATGGTTAGTTGGCTTCATGTTCTGAGCATCCCGGACACTCTGTCAGAAAAACAAAATCTGGTCGGTAGTGCTATGTCCTCTACGGTAACCATATTGTTCTCCCGGCAGCAAATTATTAGAATACAGATGGAGATTTAACCTGGCAAGAATAAGTCTCTCCATGAGTTTACAAACAAAGGAGGTCAAGGCTATAGGCCTAAAACTCCCAGGGGAGCAAGCGTCTTTACCAGGCTTTAAGATAGGGACAATGAAGGCTCTCTTCCATTCACGTGGGAGTCGTCCAAGACTCCAAGAGAGATTAAAGAGGTCCAAAAGTCTCTGCATACCACAAGGGCCAAGATGACTAATCATAGCACCATGAATGCCGTCAGGGCCTGGAGATTTACCAAGTTCCATAGCTTTTAGAGCAAAATTAAGTTCTTTCAAGGAAAACTTTTCATTAAATATAGGTTTACCGGAACTAGAAGTGCGGCAATTATGAATCATTCTTTTAGAATTACTCTTGACTATAACATCGTTTTGGTTAAAAGCCAATTCACTTGTATTTTTGTAGAACTCTCCCAAGATGTTCGCTGCAGTTTTGTCACCATGTGATAATTTGCCATCCGGAGCGAGGACAGTATTGCAGGACACATTCTGAGGCTGACCATAACTTAGGGACCGAGCAAGACGCCATAATTTGGAGTCGGGAGCGCTGGCATCGATGTTGCTACATAAGTCAATCCAAGCTTTTCTCTTATGTTTAATGTATAGCTGTTTAATAGCAGCATTGAGTCTATTGAGTTCAACTTTGACCACAGGGTCATTAGTCCTGGAAATCGTCTTGTGTAAAGTATTTCTCTTAAGGATAAGGGCCCTCAGCTCAGGATCCTTATGTTGGAAGAAAGGTTTTAGATGTCTGAAATTACCCCTAGGGATGGACTGATGGGAAGCATGGATGATCGCTTATTTAAAAGTATGCCACTCCCGTTCCAAATCGTCAGTGAGAGTCACGGTGCCAAAAGCACTTTCGGTGAGCTGACTGAAGTAATCCCAATTAGCCCTCTTAAAATTCCAAAAGTTCCTGTGAGCTGCCACAGACTTTATATTAATCTGTACGTTAATCAGGATGGGCAGATGATCACTGCCAATGCTGTTGAGGATAGTCCAGTCGCAATGTGGGTAGAGCTCGGGGCTGACAAGAGAGTTGTCCAAAGCTTCAGAAGTGCCGTAGCTAAAAGACGTATGAGTAGGAGAACTTCTGTTTTTGTTTAATTGAATGAAAAAATTTTGAAATGCGACAAATAATATTTGGAGTTATAACAATTAAAAATATCTCACTTTTTAAAAAAATTTTAAATTTTAAATTTTTTAAAAGACTTTATGAGAAGTTTTATGATGTGATTTTGTTTACAAATTATATGGTTAACCATAAAAAAATTCAAAATTTTAACTAACTAAAAAAAAAAATTTGAATATTTCCCGCACACCTTATTCCTAAGTGGCAATATTCCTATATCGACAAAATGCCACAAGAGGAAATTTATCAAATTTTGTACTGTTGATAATTTTAAATAATTAGATCTTTAATAATATTAAGGTTAACTCGACTTCCCTTTTTCTCCACTTGCCGGATCACGAAATACTTCTGCTTGCAATCCACTGACTATATTCCATTATTTATTCCCACAGAATAATTAAAGTTCTGATAAAATCTCTGCACTGGGTGGTAAAACCTGTCCATTGTCGTAAAAAAAAGTTGCATTTATGATAAGGTGTATTTCGTGAACGAACTGAAAAGGTTTCTGTTACAGAACGCGATAAATATTTTGAATCATCATCACCATTCTAGTAAAAAATAAATATTTCGTCCGGATATAAAAAGCCAGTATGTTTACAAGTTTTAAGTCGCAGTTCACCGTCATTAGGTAGAGAAATGCAAAATATGATTACAGAGAGCAGATAATGCATTTTTTCTGTAACTTTTTGGCAGCTCTATATTTCGATCTGCAGTTCAAGTTATCATCCGCTACTCATTATAGAATATGATAAATGACGGGATTTCACTCCGAAATTTGGTGGAGTAATTCTCGTGTTATTGATGAAGGCCTCATTACCGAAATGTCAGTGAATAGAATGTCTAAATATAACAGAGATTTATGACTAATATCCCTGTGTAATATTTTCTCCCATTACGATGCATTTCATTCAAGTGTTTACGAGGTTGTACAGAGTACGATTACGTCGTTGCTATAAGTGTTTGGCAAAGGGGGTTTGACATACGCAGGAAAAGGTTCTCCTTCACCCCCACCCACAAAAAAAAAGAAAAAATTTAAAAAAAGAGCCTGAAATACCCTTTTCTAAAGTAATTTCCTGAAATATGCTTTCAGCATATTATATGTGTTATATGTGTTGTTTCCAATCCCCTTGGTGTAGAAAAGTCTACACCAAGTCCAAAGGACCTAGGTCTATGGCGAAAGGTAGTAAGCAGCTCCACTTAAGGCGAGGTACCACTAGGGCTGGACTTGTGCCTCGGAGAACATCGGTCCCGTAATTTTGAACCGATTCAAGTGACGAGACCGGAATACTTCACCCCGATCCTCCAGAGGTATTTTGGGAACTTGAAGGACATTGCAGCTACGACAGATTTTTCTCCGTGCAACAGCCTCCATTAGGGTACACGTTGGTGGTTTGGTTAGAGACGGGCATCGAACCAGCGTTGTTCAAATCACTGTCTCGTTCCCTTTACCAACCGGACCACCGCGACCTGTGTTATGTGTGGGCACTGTCATTTGCATTTTTTATCTAAAAGCTTTAAATTTTGTCAACCTTATTACCCCTCCCCACTTCAGATATACCCTGTTTGCAATTTAGAATGATTCACCCTTGCTTATTAATGTCTGTTTTCAGCAGAGTCGGAACTAACTGCAATACTCGTGACCATCCACTGCTAAAATAATGCCACATCTTTAAAAGATTCCAGCAGCGACACGTTCAAATATCTGATTGCAGCCTTTCACTCACTATATAAATATGCGATGACTATAGATTTATTACGTAGCACAAGGTAAGAGCCAGTAAGGAGACAGAAAAGAATTAACATAAATATATCTTTAGAAAAACCAAAGAATGTGTAAAATTTAAAGAGTACTCCATCTGCCACAACAGAGTAAAATTTTTTAAACCTAAAAAAATTGCAGGAGATTTTTATGCTATTTTATGATGACGTTTTTTATTTTCAAAAAGTACAATGTTCTTAGATATTAACTCCAGTCAACGTTAACATCTTAAATGAAATAGGGTTTAGTCAAAGTCGTTCCCAGAACCTTCAAATACAGAAATCTTGAAGGATTTTCAACCTTTCTGTATATTTTATACAAAATGTATGAAGAATAACTGTCTGACAGTCAGATATTTAAACATACTTTAGTGGGAATATCTGTCTATTTCACTATCTGGCCAAAAGTATCCGGACACCCCCCTAAAGAAGTGAATCTGGCAGGCGACGTAATTTGATGCGTAACCGAAAGCTATAAATGTGCTGGTAGAGGTTTGTCAGGTCATATTTATGCGTTTGTGAGACAATGAGTAAGTCAAAGGAGCTTAGTGACTTTGATCGTGGCATTATAGTGGGATGCCACCTTTGTGGGAAATAAATTCGTGAAATTTCGTACATTCTACGGAAGCCAAAATCCACTGTGAGTGATGTAATTGTGAAGTGGAAACGTCGAGGCAGTGAAACTGCAGAAAAACGAAGTGGCAGACCAAAAAAAAATTAGTGAACGCAGCCGTAGAAGTCTGAAAAGGGTAGTGAAACAAAATGGAAGTCCTCGTTGATTGAAATCACTCAGGAGTTCCAAAGTTCATCAGGCGTTAGTGCTAGCAGCAGGACTGTTCTTCGAGAGTTAAAAAGTCTGTGATTCCATGGTCAATCAGCCGCTCACGAGCCCAACATCACTCCCCAGAAGGCGAAGCGTCGATTGCAATGGTGCAAAGGTCACCGTCATTGGACTGTGGACATGAGGAAAAATGTTCTTTGGAGTGATCAATCTCGCTTTATAATCTGTCAGTCCGATGGACGGGTCTGGGTTTGGTGGATTCCCGGTGAGCGCTTCTTAAGTGACTGCATTGTGCCGACTGATAAGTTTGGTGGTGGCAGCATCATGGTGTGGGGGTGTTTTTCATGATTTGGCCTGGGTTCCTTAGTTTCTGCGGTTGGAAACATGAATTCTGAGATGTATGTGGACATTCTGGACAATGCTGATCTCCAACTCTATGGCAATATTTCGGGGAAGGCCCATTTATCTTTCAGCAGGATAACTGCTCCATTCACACATCGAGACTTGCGGAGGCATGGTCTGACGAAATGGGTGTTCAAAAACTGGACTTCTCAGAGCCCCTATCTAAATCCATTGAACACCTTTGGGACGAATTAGAACGCAGATTACGTAGCCAGCCAAATCGACCAACCTCACTGCCAGCACTCACTTCAGCTGTGATGGTCGCCTGGAAGTCAATTCTTACGGACACCTATCAAAAACTGGTGTAAAGTCTCCCCAGACGTGTGTAGGCTGTCATCGATGCAAAAGAAGGACCAACATCATATCAATATATGCCTCAGGACTCTCCGAGTCCGTACCACTGGGCGTCTGGAAACTTATGTCCAGATAGTGTAGACAGACAATGTTCTAGAAACTAAAAATGTTGACTGAAGGAAATTGTAGACAGAAGCATATGAACACTCTCAGTATCCAAGGTCGAAGGGTGGGGGTTCCAGCGCTGAATAAAGAAACCATAGCTGTCTGAGAGACAGACGTTCCGGCCGAAGGGTTAATGTGACTAGTTTAGAAGCTGGGAGACTAAAAGTTTACCATTTTTCAATTAATCCTGAATCTTTTCACTTAGCTTTCCTTCTAGAATCCCTTTGCTTTGCTATAT
Source organism: Dolomedes plantarius (assembly GCA_907164885.2). Taxonomy (NCBI): domain Eukaryota; kingdom Metazoa; phylum Arthropoda; class Arachnida; order Araneae; family Dolomedidae; genus Dolomedes; species Dolomedes plantarius. The sequence goes on along the minus strand of OU015493.1, from coordinate 144,470,263 downwards.
TTTGAGACATATTAAATTTATGTAACATGTTCTTTGATGAGACCAAATTCTTTGATTCCACGATCTCTCACCCTCAATACAATATTGAGCTCGAGGTAGCCTTCTGGTAGGGCACTGACTTTCGGTGCTGGGGATGCTCGGATCGAATCCCGACACACGTCATTAAATACCTCCGTGTCTAGGCCGGATATGGGCACGTTAAATTCGTAGACCGGAAATTCCCTCTATGAGGTCAGAGAAGGTGGGAGAGGGTACGATCCCCACAGATGTCGCCCCTAAGGTTTCTCGGTGAAAATTGAGGTGGCAACTAGCTAAGACGGACTCCGACCTTTATGTTGCTATAAGAACCGCAGCCGCCTACTTTAGCCCGAAACCTATATGAACCTGGTCTGAAACTCAAACATGGGCATTAAAATCAACAACAAATATTTGTTTATATTTACTTTATTTTATTAATACTGCTTATTTCGTACTTATATCTCCAAATCGACTCTTGAATTCTATTAAATCAAAGAGGCAATGGCAGTATAAATTTACTCTGATGCTTATACTTCAAATATGGTCCCCAACTTTTATCCCAAATAATCTCTTTAAGCAGCGCAAGAATTTTTCTCATCATTTATTCATTCGAAAACTTTGTGACATTCATGAGGTCCTTGGAACATATTTTCAAAGCCATAATTTGCTACAATGTTATCAACAACATTTAAATTTCTATACAACTGGGATGAAAACCCTTCAAACCCAAGCTTGTTTATTAAAAGGGCTTGAGAGAGGAGCTAAGTATTTTCATATTTCTTTCAGATTCTATAAATTTCCATCCAGGTATTTCTACAAATACATGAGTTATTTCATTATTTTTAAAAAGGAATATTTTTATAAAGCAGAAACTGAAATAAGTAAACATGTCTTTAAATTCGGAAAACGAATTTATTCCTCTTTTTTAATGGTGAAATATTTATATTTTCTGATTTTCTTCCAGTTAATTTTGAACACAACAAAATTTTATTGGACATTGTTGATACCAGTCGGGGAATATATAAGCAAGGGATTCCTAAATTAGGGAAATATCCGTGTACCTCAACTCCAGAAGGTCGTTTGCACTTTATGGAAACGATTTTGATAGTTACGTGTTATGTATAAATGCCGTATTTTTTACGCCGATTTGCTTCTATCTGATAACTATTGTTCTTGACAATACCTCTGGCTTAAATATTCCATGAAAATAAACTTTTTCTTAGTACTATCATGTCAATTATACCCCATTCCTCTTGGATCATTTTCCAAAGTCCGTTCACTGTTCTCAGATGCCGTTTTCCTAAGGCTCTTTTTAATAAACCGAGAGCGCAAAAATCCATTGGAGAAGCGTCAGATGATTTTACATGTATTTCATTAAATTGGATACACTTTATTCCTCTTTCTGATTCTCTCTTTACTATATAAGCGGCAGTTGATTTAGACTTGTGACTAGAGGGTTTGTCTATATGAAGCTCAACTTTATCACTGTCCTTTCCACATAAGGCTGAAATTTCTTCTTCAAAAATTGGTTCTAAAATAGTCTGCTGATAGTAGAGAGAATTAATTTTGGCTTTACTTAAGACTCTTTGGATTTTTAATTTGCCATTGTAACAAAACCCTGCAGCTATCATGAATCCTTTTGGGAACTTTTCTGTACACTGACGAAGCCATATCGTAAGGTCATTCCCGTCAGTTGAGCAATAGAAAATTGATCTTTTTTATTAGAGTCACTTAAATACATCCATGCCTCATCGAGTGTTACCACAAATTTCCATTTTTCAGCAGCTAGGCCTTTTTTCATATAATTTTCTACAATTTGTTTTTCTTTCAGCAATATGCTTTGGCAAAAGAAGATGAACTTTAGGTTTAAATATCTTGTTTATCTTCGAACCTTTATGAATGATTTTACTTACAGTGCCAGAAGACATTTCTAGTTTCAATGCAAGGGATCTTTGAGTCGGTGGAGTTTCTTTTACGATCATATACTTCACTTTCTTAATATTTACCTGCGTTCGAACAGTCTTAGGATAAGGTTTTGCGGTCATGTTTTCATTTTTACTTTCAGTTAGACATTAATTTTCTTTTCAAATTTAATATATTATAAATACCTTTTTTTTAAATGCCATAACCGCGAATTTTACACCACTTTATAATTCGTTGATACGAATATCTCTCCTCGAAATCGCAGTTACGTAACTTTCGAGCCATCTATCAGTTTTAGGAACAATTTTCAAAATAAACCTTTTATTTTACATCCCAATCAAACAAAACAGTAGCGGATGATTATTCTGAAGTTACCAAATTTTTATCTCAAAATGCAAACTGCAAAAATGAATTACAAAATCGTTTCCATACAGTGCGAACAACCTTCTCTACAAACTTGTTAACTTGAAATTACTCATTCATTACATACATACATAAATACATACATGTCTCAGAAATGCAGTAAATGTTTTATTACATTTATCTCCGATTCATTTTAAAAAACCTTGATTAAGCCCATGACGAAATTAAGAATTTTAATTTATGTTCAAGAAACTCAGCTCCATTTTTTTTTGATAAAGAAATAAGAAATTTAATATTATCGTACAATGAGTAAATCAGCAGCAGTTTTTCAACGATGCAAAAAAATTAGAATTTGGCTTTTTTTACGAACAAGTTGGTAGAATGTAAACATAGTAATACGAAAATCAATTATTTGACTCTCCCTCACTTATCTAGATTTTTTTAACCTTTAAAAGGATTTGCGTTAAAATAATTCTTGTGAAGAAAGAAAAAGTTAATCGCAGCTTTTACCATGTTTTCTTTTTCTTTGGATCCGCAGCATTTACCATATTTTTGTTGAATTAAATATATAATTATTATTATATATTTTAGTTATTCTTGTGCACATTGAATTGATTTTGAATTAAGAGCTAAATAAGAAGTAGTAAATTTTTTAAAGGATAAGCAAAATTATTCTAAGAAGGGATTTGATATCATTTAGGATTCATACTTTAAAATAGAAGAGCCGAATTTATATGTTTTATATTTTAGCTTCATTTGTATCTATATCTCGTGATATGAAACTTTCCCTTTTTGATAAAGAAAAAGAGGTAAACTAACAGTTAACGTGTTGGGATTCGGTATTGAGGGTGCTACACTCGAGCCCAACAAGCGCCATTGAATGTTCTAGTGTCTAACACGGGTAAAGGCAAGTTAAATCTGTAGGTGGGATAGTGCCTCCGTGTGGTTTTGGGGGAGTAGAAGCCCCACATATTTTGCTCCTGGGGATGCTGGGTCTAAATTCAGGTGACGTAAGTGATTTTTTTAAATTATGGATTCTAATCGTTTACGTGTAGAATACAAGTTTAAATTCTTTAAAGAATACGCATGGCATATTTTAAATATTAACCGTAATGCTTTAGAAAATTATTAAAATTTTCCTCCAAAATGGATTTAGAACCATTCAAATCTTTGACTAGTATTAAATGGTACCTTACTCTGAAGTAAATGTCGAAAACTAGTAGTAGAGGACGACTCGTAGCAAAAGTTTCATCACGGCTATTTTCAAGCGAAGAAAAGTTAGCTACATAAACGGGTACAAATTAATTTTCAGCTGCGATTCAGAAAGCATTAAAATCTTGAATGATTTTTTTTTTCAACTCAGCAGACACATTGTCTTTTAGACATTTGCCCGAGGATACCGCGAGATTTGTTGGTTACTTGTAACGGGGACACCGCATATTTGAACCAACATTCACCCTTCCCCTTCGTGCCACCTCAGTTTTGAAAAAGAAAACCAGGGGCTGCACCTGGGGGAGGTAGATACGAAGGTATTCAGTGGCGCTTGTCGGAATTTGAATTTCGTTAAATATGAATACGTTTCGAGCAACAAGCCTCCGCAAAACGGAGGCCATGTTAATCTCTTTAGAGTTTCTTAGTTTTGTCCTCCAAAGGTTTCCAAGATGGCCGCCTCACAATCATAGCGTATTACTTCCAAAGGCCTCTGCCCTGTTACCCAAAAATAAGCCATTGGTGCCGATTCCTAATCAACAGTGAGAGCAGTGACGTCCATGTGTCGAAATTACCGATTTTCCCACCACTGATCGAAAAAAAGGGGCTTTCGGGATGATCCCACGTGCCCCTCACTCGTGGGGTGTCTCAGAGCCGAGAGGATACTCGAATTTGCGAATTTTTTTTAAATTCCCTAGGCGATCGGGTTGATACGGTCACCAACACGATCGTGAAGCCTGCGATCCCGTGGTATAGACGTCATACTGCTGAATAGTTCAGGAAAGTCTTTTCTAAGGCTTTTTTTAGTCCTAGAGAACTGTGTTCTGCCAAACGCAACCGAAAAAGCCCCAGCCCGAGCTCGCAGGTTTAAAGTTACTCTTGAATTTGATGACGTCACCTGAACAGCCGTTCCTGTTTATTATTTTTCGATACCTTATTGGCAAAATGTATGACTAGAGACGCCTCTAATTCATGCTAAAGTTTTATTACTACAAAAGACCCCGCAGCTCTTCCCTAAAAGCCTAAAACACAGCGTTGGCGCCGATTACGTATTAAACGTGAAAGCAGGGACTTCATATTACCGAAATTTCCAATTTTTTCGCTACGTATCGAGGAAACACATGCTTTGGACGCGATCCTACGTGATCCTCGTGCGTCGGGAGCCCCAGAACTTAGCGGATACTCGAATTTCCGAGATTTTTAAAATCCCGGGGAGATCGAGATTATGCGGTCCCCTCTGAGGACTTCAGGAAAATCCTTCGTAAAGTTTTTTTAGTCCTAGCCAACTATGGTCTGCCAGATGCATCCCATAAACAAACACGGGGGCGCAGGTTTCAAGTTATTCTTGAAAGCGATGACGTCAACAAATTCTGTACACGAGTTTATCGTTCTATCGTAACCTTATTACACCCATGCGTTGGGATAATTGCAAATGATGGGCTGATTGTAAATGATATTTTATAGATCTTTAATATTCATATTTTAAAATATTTTTTTATTCAACATAATGTAATAGTTTAGAATAACAATTATTTGCTGGGAAATTTTTATTTTGTACAGGGAGTGGTAGGCCAAATAAGGTTTGGAACCTCTTGTTTAAGTTGTACTTTTTTAGCATGTGAAGTTATTGAAGTGCGCTCGAGGTAGCCTTGTGGTAGCGCGCTGGCTTTCGGTACTGAGGGTGCTCGTATCGAATCCCGACACGCTCCATTAAATTCCTCAGCGTCTAGGCCGGATATTGGAACGTTAAATCCGTAAACCGAAAAGTCCCTCTAAGAGGGTGGAGAGAGGTGGTCAGTGAGGGTGGGAGAGGGTATGATCCCCCAAGACGTTGTCCCTGGGGTTACTCTGTCAAAATTGAGGGGAAAACTGAGCTAAGACGGACTCCGACCCTTGTGGTGCTATAAAAACCGGAGTCGCACACATGAGTCCGAGGACTATATGGACCTGGTTGGAGGCTGCCGGCCAGGGGGCATTGGGAACAACAACAACGATCTACATGTAAATGCTTTTTGCGTTGAGTTTAGCATTCAAGCCGAATGAATAAATATTTATGGATCAGTTGAACTCTTGTCATGTTCTCTGATGCCACACCAAAAGCCTCAACTTGTAATTCACAGCTTGTAATACTCTGCTTAAAAATTTCCGCATAAGAATTCTAACGCACAATCCTCTAAGCTTCCCGGTACATCTGAATCAACTGAATGCTACCTAAAAAAGTTATAAAGTTTAAAATTTTACAACCCTCTTAAATTATGTTATGTTGTTCTATGAATGAGTCGAAATATTGGATGTTTCAAAGGTAAGAAACAGCTGGATAAAAGCGAATGCATGATACGTTGGAAAACGTTAAAAGCACCAATTCTTTGAAAAATTCTGTAAATCAATAAAATAACCGTTGATGTGTAATGAAATTAAATGAAATATTTTATGGAACATTTTTAACGTAGGATTACGTTCCCCAATCCTCTGCGGAGAGAAAAAAATTGTCCGGCGTCGCTAGTTATAATTTTGGCAGCGCGCCAAACCCAGTAGCAGTAAGCAGTTAAACAGAAAAGTATCAAAATGCGTTAAAAAGACGAAAAAGAAGAAAAAAAGAAAAAGAAAAGAGGTAAGCAACGATAAGGGCCTGTTCACATAGGAGTCCGGTAGCGGAAGCGTAAAAGGAAAGATGGCGCTGAGACGGAAATAAACCAATCACAGGCGTTAAAAATTTCGTTGCTAATCGTTTGGAAGTGTGTAATTAGTTAAATATATTTCAATACTTTAACGCTTCCGCTAGCGGAATCCTATGTGAACAGGCTCTAAGTAATCCGACGTTAACAATCCGCAGTAGTTTCATTAGAAGAGACTACCTGTAATATTTTTTGTATTTGAGTGCATTCTTCATGCAATACGTAATAATCTTGAGACAATTGAAGCTTTTTTTTTGGTAATCTGAAGTTGAATGACTATATGATTCTCCAAAGGTTTTAATATATTTGAGTTTCACTTTTGAAGTCAGTTGAAAAATGGTTTAGTAAGAATTCAACCTGCAAAAATATTGCAGTTATTATTTAGTTTTAATAAAACTAAAGAGAATTTCATTACGTTCAGATGATATTTACTTCTTTCGCGATCAAACATGTTGGCGGTAAAATCGGAGTTTTTCTCATTTTAGTAGAGAAAAATAAAAATGGAAAAAGTATGAAGTAACACTAAAATTATCATAGAAATCGACGTTTAGGAGTAAACAAAATCATATTAAAAAATCATAAGTAAATCATATTTCAGAGGGGAAAAATATGCATGTAAATAACATCAAAGTCCTTAATCTATGATTAGAAGTTTTTAATTTCCATCGATGTATGGTAAAACGATATGCGACAAGGTACCTTTAATATTTAACATCAACAGATTCATTCATGCGTTTAGTAGGAGGTTTATTTTTAGTCACTTTCCAATGAAACACTATTCATTGCAACGTGATTTTTTGATTTCAAGTTATACTGTAGTCGCAATTCTAAATAGTTATAAATATTAAAATATAAAGGGGTTCTGTAGGATTATAAAAACACATAAACTTAATTTTACGCAGATGTAATAAGAGTGGGGGGAAAATATTTCCAGCTTAAAATTTTGAAAAAAAAATTACATTTACTGAAATAGATTTTAATATTCAACATAATCATTCGTAACTTGATAGCAATACTTAATGAAAAAATGCACTGATGTGCGAGTTTAAGTAAAAGATTTTGTCATGCGAGCATTACTTGGTCAAAAGAAGAAAAAAAAAAATTCAGGTAGTCTTTCCTAACGAAACTACCGTGGTTATTAACGTAGAATTACTTAACCCTGCTTACCACTTTTGTACGTATATATATATATATATATATATATATATATATATATATATATATATATATATATATATATATATATATATATGTGTGTGTGTGTGTGTGTGTGTGTGTGTGTGTATATATTTGTACGTATATATATATATATATATATATATATATATATATATATGAAATGACCCGAATGGTCATCTCTTGAAGAAAAGAATACATCATGGCCGAAGATAATAAAAGTCAGATTCCCGTAAAAGAAAATTTTATTCCATGAATACAGCAACACATCGTACTTTCTAGAAGCCAGCCCCGCGTCTGCGTTACGCGCGAAAGTAGAATTAGGTCAAAAATAGGTTGCCAGGAATTGGCGGAGAGTGTTAGTATTGGCAAATACGGAGCATCTCGCCAAGGCGTCAGAAAGGTTACAACATGAGAAAGAAAGTTCAGAAAGGGTGATTAAAGGTTATTAATAATATTATCACAGAATATCCCCCCATCTAAAATGAATTGGAGTCCCGGCCGTCGACTCCAAGACACTCCAGATATTGAGAACATGAAAATTAGTAGTTAGAATAGTAGGTTAAAGCTGGCTCGACAATCACAAATCTACCATGTTAAAAAATACAATTGAAAGGCATAATAGTACGGAAATAGCATAATTTTAAAAAAGAAATAGCTGTAGTAAAATAAAAATGGAAAGGTACACTTGAATGAAAACACTAATAACAACAGATGTAAAGATGTTCCCAAATACAAATACAAGCAAAATAAAATTATGCATGCCTCAGTCCCTGACATGTGTATCACAGTCTTTGCAAAGTTTTCAGAGTCCTGGACGGTACAGTTCAACTAGTTGTAAAAACACAAAAGTTATTTTTATTCACAGTTTTTTTGTTGTGCAGTAGTGTTTAGTTGTTTTGGATATCTCCTTGGTTGTTGTCACTTTTTTAGAATAATAATGTTCTTGGTTGTTTATTATTATTACATTTCACGTTAGTTATTGACTTTTCTTTACACAAAACACTTTCTATATTTTATTTTTATCATTGGTTTTCGGTTTCAATTTTTGCTCTTGATTAGGTAAACAAAAATATTAAAAGTTCTTTCAGCAATTAGTAGGATAAATTTACGAAATGCTGTCAAAATGTAGCTTTCAACATCAATATCAATTGTCTGATACCTGATGCTGCAAAAATTTGAACAAAAAAATACAAATTCTAACAATTGACACTAACATTCAATTATTGTGAAGCAGAAAAAAATCAAGACAATACAAACATAAATTTGACGTATGTGAACTGTCGTGAGTACATCCTCGTGAGCGTTTACCTAAGGGAAGGTGCTTCCAACCTGAAACTCAAGTTGAGCAAACTGCACAAAATGAGAAGGGGCAGGCAAGTTTCTCAAACATGAGAGGGAAAGGTAACTGTTCAAAGGGAACGTTTGAACAGCGCGAATAAACAGGGAGGACAATGAGTGGAAACCCCAGTATAAAACCAGTAACATTTATTTAGTACATAGTATTTTTTCATATAAAATGTAGTAAGCTTCAATAGTTAAAAAAATGGTGAGTTTCACACTCACGAGGTTTCTTCAAAATTAACTAGTGGGGCGATAGGACAGGAATACTAAAATAGAAAAGTTAAGGATAGCTGAAATATTTACAAATTGGTGACTTATTCGTGGTGTAGTTTGAACTTCTCAGGTGAATAGTAAAATCTCAATTTTGATGAATGTACAATTTCAGTTGGATTTTTCGTGTGGTAATTTTCTTTATCAATTTCATAATTAACTTCAGATAATTTATTGATAATATGGTAAGGTCCTGAATAAGGTGAGGTTCACTTTCTAGTGTTTGGGTATTCGAATTCCTCATATATCACTAAGTCTCTAGGTTGAAATTTAGATTCCTCAAATCTAGTATCATATCTCGTCTTATTTTTCTGGTGGTATTCAAGAGTTCTGGTTTTAGCTAAAGTTCTTGCTTTATTAAGTGGAGGATAGGTATTTTGGTCAATTGGAGAATCAAAAGTAAGTTTGTCAAATAACAAATATGCAGAGATGAACTTAGTTATGGTATGAGGGGAGTTGTTATATTCAGTAACAACTTGCTCTAGCACTTTTGTCCCCGGAACCTTTTTAGAAGTAGTATTAACTTTACATTTTAGTCGGGTTACTAGGGATTGATTCAACCTTTCCACTTTTCAATTTGTCTGGGGATGATGAAAAGAAGTCAAAAGTTGTTTAACTTTACGGTTTTTTAGAATTTTTTTTAATCTGGATGAGGTAAAAGATGCGTTTCTATCGCTTAATACTTTCTCTGGAACTTGCACATTAAAATTTTGAGTTAGACAATTAGCATATGTTTCTGAAGTTACGCTCTTTGAGGTAAATGCCCATACATATCTGGTTGCATAATCAATCACTATATGTATGTATTTTTTGGCTGAGTTGTAATAATTAAATCCTCCTACTGTATCAATAGATAAACATTCAAAAGGTTTATCAGTTGAGGGTACTTCTTGCAGGAATCCAAATCGCTTCTGTTTTTTCTTTTTATTTTACTGACAAGTATGACAATGTTTCACGAACTTTCCTATACCTTCACTAATATGGGGCCAATAATATTGAGGTGTAATTAAGTTTATCATAATTATAACTCCTGGATGTCCGAAATTTTCATGGGTATTAGTTAACAATTTTAATCTTAAGGATTTAGGTACCACAATTTTTCAAAAGTTCTTTTTCTTAACTACCATCATGTCATTAATTTCTTTATAATTTTTACCACACACATTTTCAATTTTTTGTTGTTGAATTATTTCATTCTTATCTACTAAATGTACAGTGTTGAAGATCTTGAGAAACGAGATGTCTTGAAAGCATATTCACCTCAATGTTTGTAGAACCCTTCTGATATCTAATTTCATAGCCATAGATGCTCAATTAAAGGGACCAGCAGGATAACCTACCATTTAAATTTTTAACATTTTTTAACCAAACAACTGGCGCATGATCAGCATATTGACAAATTTTTGCCCATGGAGATAATAATGATATTTCTCTAATGAATCTACAATTGCTAAGCATTCTAATTCTGTAATAGCGTAATTCTTCTCGTAATCTCTTAAAGTTCTAGAATGGTATGATACAGGGTGAAGAATATTATTTTCATCTGGTTGCTTCAAAACAGATCCAACAGCACTTTGGGAAGCATCAACATAAATATGATATGGTGTACTAGAATCATATAACTGTAATACTGGTCTTGGTATTAAGATCTCTTTCAACTCATCAAAAGCTTTTTGACAAGTTTCCTCCCAACACCACAAAAAATTCTTATTCAATAGTCTATTAGGAGGAGTTCAAATTTTGGCATAGTTGGGAATGAATCGGTGATAAGCATTTGTACTACCGAGGACTCTTTGTAACTCTTTGGTATTACTAGGATTTTTCAGTTTTTAATATTTTCAATATTATTATTATCAGGAATTACTCCACCATCTTTTACTTCATAACCTAGAAATTTTAGCTGATCTTTAGCAACACATTTGTTTTGGTTTAGTTTTATATTTTCTTTTTTAAACACTTCAAATAATATACTTAAATGTTCCAAATGTTCTTTCCCAGAAGAAGAATAGACAATTATGTCATCAAAGTAGTTACATGCAAAATCAATTCTGTTTTTTGTTAAAATTCGCCTAATTGTTCTGTTAAAAATTACTGGAGCATTTTCTAGTCCAAAGGGGAGTCTTAGCCCCTCGAAAAAACCAAAGTTTATACTAAAAGCCAGCTTTTCAGTATCTGCGGGGTGAATGGGAATATGGCAGAAACCAGATCTGAGGTCAAGGCTGAAAAAAATTTTGGCGTTACTCAATTTATCTAATAAAGTATCAGTTCTGTGCAAAGGTTCTGCAAATGTTTTAGTAAGGGAATTCAATTTTTGATTATCAATACACAATCTTGTTTTCTTACCCTCCTCCCGTTTAAGTACTATGCACACAGGCGAACTATATGGGCTACAACTTTTCTTAATTATGTCTGCTTTCAACAATTTATCAATTTGTGATTTAATTTCCTACTCTTCATTATATCCCAGTCAAAATAGTTTTTATGGGTAAAAAAATATGAAAGTTTTGAAAAATGGTGGAGATGGTTGTTTAGGCATGCTAATGAACATATTAAAAGTCCCCACCGATCAGACTTGAGCTTTCGCCGCCATCTTGGAAATGTGTACACTTTTTTGGTATTTTGCAAGTAACTTGAGAAATATTGATTTTATGTAAAAAATTTGAATTTAAAAATTAAAGAGCACCAAATTGTGAACAAAAACGCCATCTACATTTTTTTATAAGTCGAACACGAACAAAGATAATTGACTTTGAAAGGAGCGAACCATCACGCCTGGGACGCAGATGTGCGCATCCTCTCCATATCTATGGGAGTATGACCCGCGCATGTGTGCCAAAAGTCTTGTATACTCCCGTTTGTCAAATCTCTGCATATCAAAGCTCAAGAGAAAGTTGCAACAACACCCAATCCATTGTTATCAGGTTGTATTGTGAGGCTTGGTGGATTCTATATTTTTATGTCATACTTAGGCTGTATTGGATACATAATGGCTGGAGGTGGGTAAAAATAAATACTAACTTTGATGTATGCAACTATGTCAGTAGCAAAATGTGTTGCCTGGCTAAGCATACGCTAGAAAAATCCTAGCTAATTTAATTATCCAAACAGCTTTAGCAAAAATAATTTTTGACGCCATGGATATATCTGATTTCGAAAGCAATAATCTCCATGAGTTGTTTAGAGATTTTGCTACTGAACTACTATCGCTAGAAACCATAAACGGACATACTCATATAAGAGCCATCGTATATGAGATTAAAATGAGGGTGACTTTGAAGGGTAAAAATAAATACTAATTTTGATGTATGCAACTATGTCAGTAGAAAAAAATGTTGTCTGGCTATGCATAGGCAAGGAAAATCCTAGCTCATTTATCTACCCAAACATCTTTAGCAAAAATAATTTTTGACGCCATGGACATATCTGACTTCAAAGCAATAATCTCTATGGGTTGTTTAGAGATTTTGAAAACTTTTTTGTGTTTTCGCAAGTAACTTGGAAAATATTAACTTCTATGTAAAAAAAAGTTCAATACAAAATTTAAAGAAAATTAAATTATGTATAAAAAATTAAATACATTTTGTCGTAACCCTAACACGTACCAAAATATTGACTATTAAATGCGCGTTGATTATGGATGTAGCATGCAAGTCTCTTTGTAGGCGCTTTCCTTTGAATTATATCCACTCCCTCATTGCGACATTCTTTAAATACAAGAAAATAGACTTTAATGTGTTTTGGTATGTAGATAATTGGTAATTATTAATTTTATAAACTAATGTAATATACTTAGGTGTATTCACTACCGTTGTTTCATTGTGTATAATTTTTAAGCTTTTCTCCTTTATCGTTGACGTGCTTTTTTCGGTACGGGATTGTTCGCGTCGTCAGTCGTGAAAATATAGTCTATGGGTCATCTAGCATCACCTCATTCATTAATTCCTGTTATTGGATCGTCATGATCTACAAGGCAATAACTTCAATGGGATATGTCGTTGTGATATATCCCATTGCAGTTATTGAAGGCCGTTGTACAGTTGATGCCTGCTTTCAGACACACGCATCTTTCTCCCCAGTCAGTCTTACAGTTGCAAAACACTATGCTAAAAACTGAATCGGGAGCCACTGCATCCATAGTTGTGACGGGCACGACAGTTTTCTCTTGACGTTTCCAGTCCCACACTTCAGGATTCAATTCATTCCCAATCCACTTCTGTACTTGGTGATACAACCGAAAGGAAAGTAGCCTGGCTTCCTCTTCAGTTGAGGGAAGAGACGAAATGTGTGGTTTTATTTTAGTGTGAAATTTTCTCTTGGTGCATCTGATCTATCCCATGTTTGGGAATTATTCCTAAAATTTTCACTTCTGTTTTGAATTTGGGGAATTCTAATAAAGGGAGTCATATATCTGGGTTATTCCCTCCTAGGTTGTGGATTCTCTCTTATTTTTACAAGTCTGTAAGCTTGGCCAAGCCAAGCAATTGGATCAGCAAGGGAATTAATGGTCATTTGCGATTTTAGTTCCCTGGGCAGGCCATCGGTTAAACCCTCCATGATTATTTCACTTCTTAAATTTAACTTTTTTCCGATTTCTAATTTTCTCCTGTAATATTTCATAATATCATCATTGTTTTCATTAAATTTTAACCCTGCAAAATCACTAAAGGTGGTTAAGGTAGGGGTGAAGAAATTTTCTTTTAACACAGTTACTAATTCTGAAAAATTATTAATTTGGTAACAATTTTCAATTTAAACGTTAAGAGCTTTTCCTTTTACAAATCGTGAAAAAAAATTTTAATTTCCATTCATCATTTTTATGTCCTTTCGCACATTTTTTGTTAAAATAGGATAACCATGAGTCCATGTCTATAGTGCTATCTTCAAAGGGCACAATGTGTATCTCAGTTTCAACATTCGGAATTCTAAAAGAGTCATCATGTTCAACATTTACTTTGGCAGTGTTCATCTTGCTTTTACTTATATAATACTAGAAACTACAAAAATAATATAGTAACTGACCTGTATATAACACCAACTTTTGAAATATAAAATACAATACTAAATAAAAACTTTTTAAGAGTAAAACACTCTGATGGTAATCTTGAAAAATAGCTTATTGGAGTTTCCACGATTTCTCTGTGCAGCGTTCGGCGCACACACGGGAAATCATAATTATTTTCTTGAGATGAATTTCTTTATGGTTATCGTGCACATATAAAAAAATCTTGAACCTTTCTTGGAGATTTATAGTTCAATTACGGATGTTTAACACTGGTACTTTCTTCTTTCAAGATGGCGCATTCCGAGACGAAAAATGGTGAGGTCAGGCGGGAAATGAAACTGGAACTGTCGAACAATGGCATCTTCAAATGCTCCGTTGCATTCGTTAATTTTTCTTTGCATTTTCATAGTGTTCGTCCTGTCGGCAGTCTGAAATGACCCGAATGGTCATCTCTTGAAGAAAAGAATACATCATGGTCGAAAATATTAAAAATCAGATTCACGTAAAAAATAATTTTATTCCATGAAGACAGCAACACGTCTTACTTGCTCGAAGCAAGCCCCGTGTCCGCGTTACTCGCTAAAATAGAATTAGGTCAAAAAGAGGTTGCCAGGAATTGGCGGAGAGTGTTAGTATTAGCCAAAGGCGGAAAATCTCTCGAATGCGTCAGAAAAGTTACCACATGAGAAAGAAAGTTCAGAAAGGGCGATTAAAGATTATTAATAATATTATCACACACTTATATATATGTATATATGTCAAATTTTTGACGCATTTTGGTACTTTTCTGTTTAACTGTTTACTGCTTACCCAAACGATACAGACTGTGTTTAGCGCACTGCCAAAATTATAACTCGTGACTCAGGACATCTGAAATTTTGCTTTCTGGATGACCGTTGTGGAGGAACGTAATCCAACGTTAAAAAGTTATTGAATGCATTAATGCATGTGATATTGCATTAGGAGTGCACTAGAGGTGGCACGAGAGGAATATTCTACTGTGCTTCACACTATCAGGATGATAGACGAATATTCGCCGAGTGCTTTAATTATAGAGAGAAATTAAATAGAAACCAGTAAAGGATGCAATACATGCATGTGCAATCATTTAGTAGTTTTTTTCTAGTGGGGATAATACGCAAAGTTGCACTGATACAAATGATGTAAACTTAGGATATCTTCTATATTTTACTTCGTGAAGCCAAGTTCTTCACTATGACACAAGTAATTATTATTTCTAAATAATACTTTATTAAACTAACTTGATAAATCTCGGAACTTGATAAATCTCGGAACTTTTTTTGGGGCTGCCAAATTGTATTCAGTTAGGGTCCTCTTCCTCGCATTGACTGACAGACGGTCGTTAAAATATGAAATATGATATTTTTGAAATTGAATAACAATAAAATTGATGTTTGAGTAGTATTCAAAAGTTATACAATGAGAAAAATAAATATAATATAAATAAAATGAGAAAAAAAGATAGCATCGAATTTTTGTTATGGATCATATCATTGTTAAAAACTATGTTAAGGCTAAAGACATAATCGGAATCTTTAGTTTCATAGTTTGAAAAAGCGGGAAAAAAACTTTCTTAAAAGTTTTCTACAATTTTCCGATTTTAGCTGAACTTCTATTAACGTTTTAATTTATTTCAAGTTAAGTTGGGGGGAACGTCCCCCCCCCCAACGCTACTCCTATGGATCTGATCGAGGCAAATCCCCGAGGGCGTGTTTGGCTAGTCTGATTCACGAGGAGTTGGTAAAGTTGAAGATCACCAGATTGCTTCAGTACTCGGTGCAAACATGTCACTGGACACTGAACAATTTATAAGTGAAACTGAAAAACGGCCAGCTTTATACAACATAAAATCAAAAAAATATTCTGAGAAAAATTTAAAGAAGACTTTATGGGAGGAATTGTGTCAACAATTCATTGAAAATTGGGATAAGTTGGAGGAAAAACAAAAGAACTAAAAGAGTAAGTTGATATTTTTTTAATATTAACTCTTTCATTTATCATATACAGCTTTTATATTAAATTTTGTCATACTTCCAAGGAACACTTCTTTGAGGAGAAATGAAATAATATGTAAAATAATCTCTTATCGCAAAACCTTGATTGTTGCTTCTTACTCCAACTGTAGAGATTCTTTCCAATGAACAGTCAAAGAGAGTGCCTTCAAAACGTATTCCATCATGTTTTCTAACAAAATTGTGTAGAATGCAGTATGCTTTAATAACAGATTCACTGAATTCAATATTGGTATCGAGAGGCCTGTGAAATATTCTCCATTTCTTTGCTAAAATTTCAAAATGTACATTCTACCAGTCTGCGGACTTTTATTAATCTGTAAGTACGTTGTTTTATGGACAGATTTCTGCTGGGATATGGGCGTAATACAAACTGTGAAAGAGCAAATGCCTCATCCCCCACTATAGTAAATGACATTGCCGTTCCATTGTCGTCATTAGGGAGACAACTTTGTTCTGGAATTTTTAATTGGTTTCTTTCAAGCAACCTTGAAAATGCTGACGGTATAAAAATATTAGAATCACTTGATGAACCGTATGCTCCAACTTCTACATAAATGAACTTGTAATCGCAATCCACTATTGTTAGAAGCACAGTCGAAAAAAATGTTTACAAAAAATATTTGTAATATGTATTTTATTTCAATAAACTTGCAAATTTTTAAGAAAATCATTTTTTTTTACCTTAAAGTCACAGCTAATCTTTCCTGCGGTGGTATAACCAAACGTAATCTTGTATTTTGGTAAGAAATACTGGGCCCCACTAATAACAACAGGTTCTCGAAACTTTCAACGCTCATCCGAAAGTAGTTGAAAAATTTTGTTGGGTGTACTCTTAAATCTTCAAACAATTTATAAAACTGCCCGTCAAATAATCTCCTACTAATTATTGGATGGACCCAAAATCTTCTGTGGCTTTGTTTACGTTTTCGCCGTAGAGCGAGGGCACAAACGCATGCAGCTTCCACGAAATCCATTTTCAAACTGAGTGCAAAGCAACTATTTAGTTGCCAGCGGGCGCTTCTCGAAGGTATCCGGCAACTTTCAAGTGACTAAACTGTTTAGTTGCCCAAATTAAAAGTTGCCAGTGGGCGCCTGGCGTTAAACTTACATTTTTAAGCGGACAATAGCTGTTTTATAAACTCTTTCTACCTTACCTTTCTTTGGGATCTGTGAGGAGAATTTAGCTGGACGCAATGTCTCCTAAAGTAATTTTCAATTTCAGCTGAAGCGAAAAATATAGAGCTCAGATATTTTTAAGGGATTTGTCAGACTCTCGTCTCCCATTCCTAAGTGGAATTGATGAACGTGAGTAATAGCGTCTTCAATGAGCCCAAAAGAAACGCAAACAGGTGTCGAACGATATACACCTTTGGAGAGGTGCGACAATACCTTGGAAAAGTCGGCGGGAAAGAAAATTCGTCATGGATGGTTCGAGAAGGCGCTGAGAAGAATGGATAAATACCGACGCCGGTAACGAAGGGAAAAGATAGATTTTTGGACTGTTGAAGGGTCAACACGCGTACGGAGAAAGGGTCTCGGACGGACTTTGAATAATGAGCCCGGCTCTCACGAGTATTTTAACGTTCGTCGGAACGAAACTTTGTAAATGACTTATTTAATCGAGATTTTAATGTGTTAATAAACCAGATGTAAATAAGAGTTGATTCTACAGTTATAATTACTTCTACATGATAATGATTTGTCGGATCACGACTATAAAGGTTAACAGGATTAGACTTCGAAAACTTCAGTTTAAACAATTTCACAAGGTTTCATACTTTACATTCTAGTCCAAATACACTAGGCATACGATAAGGAACAGAGGTGGGGTAGGGGGGCATGCACAGAGGGGGAATTGGTTAAGCTCTCCTCCTTCAAAGATTGGGTTCTTTATGCTATCACATTTGTCGTAAAAGAAAAACCATACTTTTAGAAGCTTTCTTTCCTAACTACGCCACTGGCAGATATCTATGTCAGTATGAAATATTTATTTTGTAAATTTGTTAGACTTTAAAACACAAAAAGTGTTAACTAAAATTAAGTAAATCAATTAGGGTGTTGGAGATAATCATTTGATTGAACCAATTTTTTTTCCTGTAATTTTTGCTTAGTTGTCAATATTTTACGTACTTAACGTACTTTTTAATACCATCTCTGGTTCCAGACTAGCAGTATTAGAGAGATGTAAATAATATGGATTCCCTTTTCTGGTGTTCTAATCCCTACTTTTCTATACACCCCTTTTACCGATTTTTACCACTGCTTTTACCCTACTAATACTTTTTAATATGGGGAAATACTGTCTAACAGGACTGATAATTCTTTACCTCATAAGCCTGCTTTTAAAAAATGGTTTAATGAACACACATCTAATTTGTAGCTGATCGATTTAGATACAAGTTCCCCTTATCTTACTCTAAATAGGAATTTTGAGACATTTTTGAATATCATATTAAGCTAACTAAATTTACAGATCTTTACCGTCGCTAAATTATAAGCTGTACCGCAAAAAGTATGGTTGGTATTTTGTCCCTAAATGGGCATGTCTCTAGTTTAATCCCCACCCCTCCAACTAACTATTATATTTTGGGTGAGAAGAGGACCTACCAAGTACAATAACCCCTAAACTTGTACATATCTTCAAGGGATCGACCAAAAATTACATAAATGAGAGCACAAGGTGACAGGTCATGCATATGAAGAAGCCTTAAATTTGGAAGTGGTTGACGGAGAGTAACAAACAAAATCTGAACAATTTAAGGTAATTAAACTAAATCATTAGATCTGCACACATCAAAAGAAAAGTAACTTGAAACTTAAAACATATATTTTAATGTTGTTGACATCGGCAGAACTTTTACTCTCAGCAACTCGCTATTCACAGATGTAACAGAAACAAGAACTCACTTAAACCCCTGATAGACAAAAATCTTCTCTAGCTCAATGCACATTCCGTTTTGTAATTTTAGACGATTCTCTAAAGCAGTCGTTCTCAACAGCAGTAGTTACCATCTCCTAATGGGGGGGGGGGGGTACCCTCCTTGAGAGGTGAGAGTGATAGTGAGAGGGGGGAGCGCGCGGAATCTAAACAAAAAATATGTGAAGAACGTATTCCTCTACGGTTAATTACGTCATATGCACATATATATGTATATGTGTGTGTGAATATATATATATATATATATATATATATATATATATATATATATATATATACACTCTGTCACAAAAAAATAATGCACCCAGAAGAATTCAAGCTACTATCACGAAACTGGGCAGGAATGTAGTCTGATAAGATATATGCAAATGATTAAAATTTCGCACCAATGAGACAAGGGTAAGCGCGCTGTGCGCATATGAGATGTGCAGCTGGGAGAGTTTAAAAGCATGATTGCTCGTGTCGTAGGGTTATTCAAACAAATCTGCCGACTTGGATGGACGGTATTGTGACTAGAGATGCCTCTGAGACGTAACCAGCGACAGTACGAACAATTGTCGGACTTTGAGAGGGGGCGTATAGTAGGCCTCAGAGAAGCAGGTTGGCCGAACAGGCGTATCGGCCACCACCTCGGTCGGATCGATGTGGTAGTTGCTCGGTGTTGGCAACAATGGACCACGGAAGGGATAGTCTACCGCCGCGGAGGGTCAGGGCGCCCCAGAAACACAAATGCGCGCGAGGATCGCACAATCATAAGAGCGGCTACGTCCGTACCAACAACGTCGCTAGAATTGGTTCGACGCCATTTATCACTCTCCATACATACTGTGGTATCAAGGGAAGCCTTTCGGAGACGACTGGCCGACGCAGGTATAAGGAGCCGACGTCCATTTAAATGCCTACAACTGACCCCACATCATAGACAGAGTCGTTTTAATTTTTGCCGATCTCGGACAAGCTACAGTGTGACCGACTGGAGGAGTGTGATCTTCAGCGATGAATCCCGATTCAGTCTCAACGCTGATGACCAGCACATACGCGTATGGAAGCGGCCAGGCCACCGGCCCGATCCGGCATTTGTTTTCGAGAGGCATACGGTGATTACACAAGGTGTGAGTGTGGGGAGCGATTTATTGAGACACAAGATCACCTCTAGTCGTCCTTCGACGCACTTTGATGGCACGTAGTTACGTGGACGATATTTTAACGCCAGTTGTACTGTCTGTGCTATCAAGTCGCCCAGATGCCATTTATCAGCAAGACAACGCTCGTCCACATACTGCGCGACTCTCCCAATAATGTCTTCAAGGATGTAACGTACACCCATGGCCTGCCAGGTCACCAGACCTCTCGCTAATAGAGCACGTCTGGGAGGTGCTTGGAAGGAAACTGCAGCCGTCCCGAAATACTAGTGAATTAACTGCCCAATTGCAAAGATTATGGCATAATCTTTCGCAGAAGGTCATAGGTAACATCACTGATTAGATGCCACGCCGTGTTTCGGCTTGTATAGCTGCCAGAGGTGGATTTACTACTTACTGATTTGTAACCTTTTTCATGCCATATCTTCTTAATAAAACGCCCTGTTCTTCTGAAATTGTAATCATTTGCTTATCTCCTCATACACTACATACACGTTAAGTTTCGAGATAGTAGCTTGGTCCTTCTGGGTGCATATATTTCTTTTGTCACAGAGTGTATATATATATAAATATATATATATATATATATATATATATATATATATATATATATATATATATATATATATATATATATGCCTAATGGGGAGAGTAGAGGGGCCGATGATAAGGTGCAGCACTATAACAGGAAGAAATGACCATCATCAAAAACAAATTTTCTCGAACATAGTTTATTGTAAGAAAATTTATTTCAAGAAGAGTATCACTATTGAAAGAAAGTTTTATTGAGAATTTTCGCCTTGAATAACTGATATGTTCCTTTCATATTGATCCCACTCAAAAGAAAGTTGAATAATATTATTTTCCAATGCCCTAGGGGAAAATGAAAGTGAAAAGTGAGGAAAGATAAGTGATAGTCAAGAGTAATCTTTACTCATAGATTGGTCAATACGGATAGAAAAACCTTATACACACGCACACATTATATATATATATATATATATATATATATATAGGTGGCTATCAAAATAATGGAAACACTAAGAAATATCATGAAAACCTTTATTAATACGGCACGGGATCATCTTTGTCATATAATACCCCCTGATTGACCTAGGAATCGGATTATACAAGTCATGAATAGTCGTTAAAAATATATTACACCATTCTTCAGGGAAAAATCATGAAAGTTCCTGAAGAGATGCTGTGGTTGATATCGGTGCCTGTCTCTACCCCCTTATACAGATCACAGTGGTTGGATGATGTAAAGTCGGGGGGATCGTACAGGGCAGTATAAGATATTTGACTTTTTTTTTATGCTCTTCAAACCAATACTTGATAGATTTAGCTGTATGTATAGGGGGATTATCATCCTGGAGAACGCCATCTCCTACAAGAAACAATGTTTGCACCATAGGATGACTAGTGAGCTAAACTTTCGACATAGTCCTTCCCGCTCAATCTGACTTTTACGGTTACAATAGGGCCTGAAGAAAACCATGAGATTCCATCCCAAACCCTGATAGATATACCTCCATGATTGACAGTTGAGATGAGACAGCCAGAATCTTACGCTTGTGTATGTGTTCTCCAGACTTACGCACGTCTTGTGGCGAGGAGGGGACAATGATTCGTCGGACCAAATGCCGTTTTTCGACATATTACTCTACCAGGATTTGCGCTCGTGGCACCATTGTGGACGATATTTTGTATTGGCCTTTATTACAAGTGGCTTGGAAATAACTACTCTTCCGTAAATGTTTTTTTGTGAAGTTCCCTTCTACCTCTAATGGTTGATACCGGAACATGCAGATGCAGATTGAGATCTTCGGTCATTTTGGCTGCAGTTGTTTTTTTCTTCAAGTCACAATCCACTTCAATACCTCGTCCGTCTTTTTCAGTCAGCTTTCCCTTTCGTCCACTATTCTATTTGGCAAAGAATGTTTTTCCGTGCACTCTGTATGCTATCATGACTTTCAATACCATAGCTCGAAAAACACCCATTAGCCTGGGGTTTGCAGTAACAGATACTCTAACCATTCGCTCCAACAATTTGCCCTTTTTGCAAGGTCTGCAAGGTTTGACATTTCACGCTGTTCCTCCCAAAAGCAAAATGCCCTAAGCTTCATTGCTGCTACCTGACAGTAGAATAATACATACACTATACTATATAAAAAATACCGGTGGCCAGACTTGTTTTTTAAGGAATATGAAGCACATTCATAAACACGACTAATATTGATAGGTGTTTCCATTATTTTAATAACCACCTGTATATACACTGCTGGCCATTAAAATTGCAATACCGTGACCGAAATTTATGATCGAAGTCAAAAGACCACATGCAGGAGAGCCCCGAGCACCAAATTCCTAAAAGGGTCCATGGAAGAGTAAAATGCGTGGGAGAATAAAAATGAGGGCATTGGGAGTAGGGTACGTCCCGTAGCTAGGAATAGTCAATAAGAAGCCTACAATTATAAACCCGAGCGTATGAGGGCGTATAGGTGTTTTTAAAGAAGAAGATGCTGAGGTATTCCCAGAGATAGGAATGTAGAAAATAAGAAGAAATAAAACTAAGATAGTAAATAAATGAGAAACACACTTATGAATTTTAGTTCTTCTGACCGAATGACTTAACATTTGTTTGATAATGATGATGCTGCTGAGATTAAACTATTTGACTTGACTTGAAGTGACGAGTTGCTAAAGTTGCTTCTGAATGAATTTGCGGTGATAGAAATGATATTAGCTTCAGAAGTTATTTTAGAACGAGAGCAAAAGATTGCCGTGGAGATCCGCTGGATATAATACGATTAAGATGTTGATAAACAGCTTGCATTTTAAAAGTATCCTCCGAAGTAGATGAGTGATATACCCCTGAAGATAGCAGAACATCACCCTGAGCCGCCGCCCCAGAATCACCTATGCCGCACCGTATTCCCGAAGTAAGCCCGACCAAATCCGACAGGGCTAGATGCCAAGTTACCAGCAGTGTGATTTGACCACATCAGATGAAGGTATTGTCTATCCATTTCCTAGTTCGTCAGTTGCCAACGCGCTTCGCCAATGTTGAGTTAGAATTACGAAATGATGTTTTACTAAAATATATATTAAGGTGTCATTAAGTAGTGATTTAGTTTGCCGTTATATTAGGGTGTGAATCATCATATAAAAGACGTAATTGAATTTAATGTTGGGATTTTGAATTAATTCTATTCAAACAAGTGTATTAATGTTATTGACCTTTATATTAATGAAGCGTGATTATTATTATGTATGTGTATGTGTGTATGTCGCATATAAACTGATTTAATGTTCATCACAGAGTAAAGCTTGCTACGTATCAAAATGTAGTCTAACATTATCCACTATACGATCACATACCACAGAATCCAATGACTGTTGATGAGTTGACGGAGCTCATACTGAACGCCATGCAAGATCTAAACGGCCCCCCGGCACTAACGCCCGAGAGGACAGACATGTTGTCACGTCAGCCTTGCAGAAATGTACAGCCAAATCACGGACCTTGAGTCAGGAAATGGGCTTTGTATAGAATATTAATAATATAAGTTCGTTTAGAATATTAATCATATAATTTTTAGAGGTTCTGCTCGGCGGATCCAAAATAATTCTTATTCTTCCTAACGAAAATTAAAATATAAATAATGAATTAGCAGAAACCAATCAAACGGTTTGGAGTAGTCATTTGTGATGTATAATGGATAATGACTATGAAATTGTGATGAGTCACATGCTATAGTTCAGTTAATACAAAAATTTGAAATCGAGTGAAATTTATTATTACCAATAAACCTATAAGGATAAAAAACTTAAACATTTAGATGAACTATCCATCTCTGTTATAACGCTACATAATGAAACTAGATATTAAATAAAGTTGTCAGTATTTACTGCTTGTAAGAATCTCTAAAATATTCTGTTATCAAAGAATTTAATGAATACTTATTCCTTTCAATGATTTTAAAAAAAAAATATACATATATATATATAGATATATATGTGTGTGTGTGTGTGTGTGTGTGTGTGTGTGTGTGTGTGTGCGTGTGTGTGTGTGTGCGTGTGTGTGTGTGTATAAATATATATATATATATATATATATATATATATATATAAATATATATATATATATATATGTGTGTGTGTGTGTGTGTGTAAGTAAATATATATGTATGTATATACAGGTATACAACTAATATATCTATGCTTGTAAAAGCCTTGAATTTATATACCCTGAAGTGCCACTGAATTAGGGATAGCAAAGCCTATGAAAATTGTGTAGCGCTGTGCATCATGTATGCGCAAGTGAGGGCGCTGTGGTAACTGCATATATAGTGCGTACTGTATTTGTTCTAAATTAGTTGTTGGAATTGCCAGTATGGGTAAACTGCCTGATTTAGACGCCTTCGATCGCGGACAAATCGTAGGTGCGCGACGCATGGGCCATTCAATTTCCGAAATCGTCAGACAGCTAGGAATTTCAAGGTCGACAGTGTCAAGAGTATACCAAGAATACATGGATGGTGGAAAAAAAACTAGCGATCGGGCAAACTGCAAAGGACAATTAGCCTTGACAGTGCGTGGTGAGAGACGGCTCAGGCGTATTGTACGTAGCCAGCGAAGCCAACCATTAGCACAAATTACCACCCAGTTTAATGATGGTGCCAGTCGTACAGTCAGTAAACGGACTGTGCAACGCTCGCTTCACCGTATGGGTTTCGGGAGCCGTCGACCTACGAGAGTACCATTGCTCTATACTCGCCATCGGGCTGCACGACTTGCCTGGGCAAGAGAGCACAGAGACTGGAGTGTAGAGGACTGGAAACGAGTAGCATGGAGTGATGACTCTCGATTCCGACTACTTAATGCCGACGGGAGGCTCAGAATATGGCGTCAGGCTCACGAAGCCATGGATCCTGCATGCCTGGCTGGAACTGTACAAGGGCATGGTGGCTCAATCATGGTCTGGGGTGTTTTTTCGTGGCACAGTTTGGGATCTTTGGTGCGTGTACCAACCTTCCTCAAGGCAATTCGATACGTAGAGTTGCTGCGTGATCACCTCCATCCGTTTATGCTGTTCTGTTAGCCGCACGGTTATGGAGTTTTTCAGCAAAACAACTGTACCTCTGACAAGTCCCGGTTGGCGCACTGGTTGGTTGGATGAGTATTCCTCTGACTTCTCTGTCATGAATTGGCCACCTAGAAGCCCAGACTTAAATCCTATTGAGCATCTTTGGGATGTTTTAGAACAAGGCGTGAAAGGCCATCACACAGCACCAAAGAACCTTACTGAATTATGGACAGCTTTAACCAATATTTGGCAAGCCATTCCCGTGGAACGTTTCCAGAAACTTGTTAAATCTATGCCTCGTCGTGTGGCAGCCGTTATCAAGGCCAGAGGAGGCCCAACTCGTTACTAGGTAGGTATCCCTAATTCAGTGGCACTTCAGTGTATATTAATAAGCCCTGGCTCCATATTTGGATTACAAAATGAATGAGTTCGACGAGGGATCAATAGAATGATATAAGTCAAGTCCCCAAAATAGTAGAATTTGGTACCATTCATCCTTCAAAGAACGTCCTAATGGTTCCAATGATTTTCGAGGGGAAGAAAGTGATCCAACCTTTTTTCCAAATGTTTCCCAAAATGTTCAAGAACGTTAAGTTAAGTGCACACATATAACCAGAATAGATGTTACACCTCATCCTCATGCTCTTCAAATCCCATGCTTACACATATCGCACTATGCACGGTAACGTTGGACACGTGGAAGGTCATTAGGGAATAACGCCTGCACCGTAGTATGTAACAGTTTCGTGGACTTCCGATGTCCCAAGAATCTGAAAAACAATTGATGGTCCTAGGGGAATGCCGTGTGTTTACAACCCGCATATTCTAAATGCTACCACCAACCTTCACAGTTGGTACAAATGTGTCGAGACGGTACGTTGTGGAAGGTATTCGCTAAACGTATACTCTGCCAGTGGTTAGAAACAATTCGAAACTTAATTCGCCCAACCAGATGACGCTTTGTGAATAATTTGAAATCCACTCTTTATGTCCATACCACCCTATTGCCTTGATGTCAATGATGAGCGATACGTGTATTGTAGTACGACCAAAAATACCACCTTAATACAGCTCCTAGCGAATTGTTATTACTGACACAGAACCATGAGGAATCATATTCACCTCTTGCGTTAACCACTGTACTGTAGTCTTAGGTTTCCGTCATAGAATCTGTGTCAAATTTCTCCATTTCCCTCGCTGACATTTTCGTGTGCCTTAAAAAATTTTTATCGTTTAGCAGTAAGATCATGTGCATTTCTGTACCTCGTGATACACCTACAATATTGCAGTTTTAGTTTCTAAAGCACCGTTAAATATGCCCTCTTTCTGCAAATCACTCAGACCCAGCATTTTGCACATAAGTCCAAAGCAACTAAGTCTACATCGACTATACTATTACTACGAGATAGCCGATGCTTGTTTTTTACCTTATGATACTCTCCTTCTCTCCTTTGACGTCGCCGTCGTGATTTGCATACGCAGCAGAGCATTCGCCTTGTTTTAGCGATATTTCCATATTTTGATAACTCAAGTATATATACATATATATAAATACATACATGCATGTAATGTATGCGTACACACACACACACACACACATATATATATATATATATATATATATATATATATATATATATATATATATATATATATATGTATATATATATATATATATATATATATATATATATATATATATATATATATATATATATATGTATATATATATATATATATATATGTATATATATATATATATATATATATATATATATATATATATATATATATATATATATATATATATATATATATATATATATATATATGCACGTTTGGGCATCTGCATAAATATAAATGCATACTTCAACATATGTAACAAATTATGTAAAAATCTTTACCAGAGTTCGGACGTGATCAAACGGTATTCTTAAAAGTTTCTCTGTATAAGAGTTGAATGCGTTTCCCCTTTTAAATCCCCTTATATATCTAAACCTTTAACAAAAGTTTAAAATGTTATAATTTATTCGAATAATAAACAGGGTTTCAAAATTTCTGAGTTTTGACCTCGTCTTTTCAGTCATTAAGTCAAAGTTACACGAATCTCAGACACCAGTACGGTCAAATTGCAACATCTCAAATAGCAGAATTAGCTTACCGACAGAGGTCGGATTCTTGTGAGCTACTGGTTGATTCCCAGTCAGCGGGGTTATAAATGGACAGCTCAAATGCGCCTTGATTTGTGTAACGCCACAGGGAAATGGAATCAACGGATATATAAAGGATATGGTGATGTCTGCTGATAGATTGGCTGACATGAATCTGTTAACCTCATTCCTAACATGAGCTTATTTAAACTTTTAGAGGAAAATTTTTCTCTAGTCCTCAGTAAGGAGGGCAGTTTCAATTAAATTTTTCGTTTTCTGTACGCTTAATTGGATTTCAGGAAATTTCAAAACAACCTTATGGAAGTCAGAGCTGAATTAAAATACTACAGTCTAGATAGCAAAGCAATTCGTTCTACGCTGTTAGAAAGCAAATTATAGAGAAAACGAAGTCAGTGATTTTAATTCATTTAGAGAAATTTTATATATTCTCGTAACAATGAAATATTCATTCGTGAATTTTAAACGAATTAGAGGTTTCAATATTTGCAAGCAAGGGATTATATTTCTTTACAGTCAGTTCCTGAAAAATGTACTTGAACTTGTACTCTGTGCTGAAATCATATTGATGAGGAACTTTTAGAAAATATGTTATTGATGAACAATGAATTTTATAAAGTTTAAAAATTTAATGCAAGACCAAAATTATTTTTCCTCTGCAATGCTCATACAAACTTTTTCGAGTTCTTTCTTTCAAGAAAAACTTGTTTCTTACCTGTTTGAAGCCATTCTGGCATTCTTTCTGTTCCGTCTTATTGTTATTTTGTCTGTGTGTGGTAGGGAAGAATGGTACCTGCCAGTGTCAAAATCAGAAGCGTGGGGGATGGAGCTAAACACGGGACACCCGCAAGTGAGGGGAGAATCAAGGCTTTACCTTTCGATTCTTCGATCACTCTCTGTCAACAAAAGAGAAAGAGGGGAGGAATCGCTTTTGGTTCGATTTCCCAATGTCCACACTTCAAATGGAAAGGGAGGGAGACTATGACCAGCCCATGCAACCCACTAAATGTAGGACTGTTTTGAACTGGTCAGTAAGTGTTCATTTGAGCACCGTATCCATTTTTCTCATTGTCAACCGTTCTTAACCCGTAGGAAGGATGTCTGAACGAAAATGTTTCTCTCTAGCCAAAAAGTCCGAAGTTGTCGAAAAGGCTAAAGAATTTCATGGCATTAAAGTTGATGTTGCATGGCACTAAAGTGGATGTTGCATGTTGGGTATTGCATATTAAACTTTGCAAACAATTTTAAAGTAAGAAGCTTCAGTAGAGTTAAGTACTGAAAAACTCGGAAAATCTGTAAAGAAAAAAGAATCTTTTAAGACAACTCCGCATGATTATTTGGAAAAAATTTAATGGAATAGTTCAAAATTCCATTTTTAAACGGATCCATCTTTGAAGAATAGGCGCTTGAAATTGCTGAAAGGCTTAAACTCCAGGGCTTCTCTGCATCGAATGGCTGGATCGACAGATTTAAAAAAGGAACAATTTATGTTTTAAATTTATCTGTGTAGAATCCGATGGTGTGGATATTGCAGTTGTGCAGCAGTGGAAAGAGAACACTTTTTCAAATTTATTAAAGGAGTACATTCCAAGACACGTATTCAACGCCGAAGAGATGGGACTGTTTTTCAACTTGTTACCCGACAAAACATTGACGATCAAATGCGAAAATGGCCACCGAGAAAAGCATTTAAAAATGCGCATATCTGTTCTGTTATGTACTAATGCCGACGGAAGGGTGCAATTAACACATCTCGTGTTCGGTAGAGCAAAGAAACCACGGTGTTTCAATAATGTGAAAAGTTTACCTACGGATTTCACATCTAATAAAAAGGCGTGGATGACTCAATCGCTGTTTGAAGATTTTCTTCGAAAGCTGGATAAAAAAAATGCGACTACAAAAGCGAAATTAATTTTTTTCCTTGATAACTGCGCCTTTTATTTGGATCTTAATTTGAAAAATGTGCGAGTAGAATTTTTTCCAGAAAACTGCACCAGCCAACTTTAATCTTCAGATCTAGGAATTATCCGATCATTTAAATTACGTTGCAGGAAACAACTGGTTAGGAAATCACTTCTATTTATTGGTTCCGGTGACCTGCATGATGCTTCTACAACAAAGATAAATGTTCTTTAAGATCTGAATTGGATTTCTAAAGCGTGGGACAGTGTCGACAAAAAATGTGTTAACAATGTGTTTAATAAAGCAGGCTTCTCGGAATCCAACGATGAAGTTATCCCTTCACCTTCAGATTACATTGAAACGGAAGATGATGATTGTGTGGCTGCAGGTGAAAAGATTCGCCTTCAGCCACACAATCTCACGTTCAGGTGAAAATGTGACACGTATATCGACTGCGACGCACATGTTATCACTTAACAAATTCCTTCGATATCTATTTTAATACCCACTTCCGATGATAGTGGTGATGAAGATGAAGAAGAAATAAA
Organism: Dolomedes plantarius; assembly: GCA_907164885.2. Lineage (NCBI taxonomy): Eukaryota > Metazoa > Arthropoda > Arachnida > Araneae > Dolomedidae > Dolomedes > Dolomedes plantarius. The sequence goes on along the minus strand of OU015493.1, from coordinate 144,440,457 downwards.
GGAGGATATAGTATCCACAGCTGATCAAGCGATTTAAAGCATAAAAACTCTGAAACATTTTTTAGTTGCGAATGTAAACCAAGAGGCAAATTTGCAAACAAATTGCTAGTATTGAACGTGCTGTAGTTGAAATTGTATCTAAAGGCAAAAAACAAGTAACGATTACACATTCTTTCCAATACTTCATCCGGTAAGTGTCAATTTTTTAACAATATGCTTAGATTTTTTTTAGCCCCGATTTTACGTTTTCCCTTTTCGTAAGTTTTTTACCGCTGGTCCCATGAAAAACCTAAAATCGGGGCTCCACTGTATTACTAACAGAACTACTATTATTGGGGCAGTGGCCGAGAGCAATGGAGCCTATGTCCGTGTTTTCGGGGTCCCGGGTTCTGTCCTTTCTCGGAGGAAAGGCGTGCGATTTGGTTAACGATTTTGGAAATCCTTGCGAAAATGGTTTACTGCCGTATTCCGACCGAGGTTGAATTTCCGGATTCTGGCCGATCAAACACCACTAGCGATGCTAGGATGAAGCGTCATTATGGCGTGTACGGGGTCGTCCTAAATGGATCAGAACGGGTTTTCTTAATTACTAAGTGTTTCTCCCCTAGGCTTGCTACGCTTGCTCCTTTGTTATGGCTAATAGCGAGATACATAGGGGTGATTCTCGGGCAATGTAACAGCTTCCATCCATTTACTATTGTCACCCTTAATGCGAAGGGCGTTTCAACACTGTTCAACTATCAGCTTTAAAATCCCATTAAAAATCGAAAATTTAAGATATAGACTTGAAAGTACATTTATATGAATAAGAAAGCTTTCAGCTTCCATATGATGCAATTATTTTCTTTGTAAGATAAAAACTCGAGGAGCATCGATATTATATCCAAATAGGGGGCGATATGTCTTGATAAACTGTGTTCATTTTTCGATGAAAATATTAGTCTGTTTTAAAATATTTTTACACAAATGAAGTCTAAGTTGAAAGAAAAATGTCTGTAATCTTAGATTGAAAAAGTTCAAAATTCTATGATCATTTTTGGGCGAGTTATCGTAATCTGAAGATGAAAAATCAACATTTCTTGAAAAACTGTGTTTTATTTTTTGATGAAAATATTAGTCTGTTTTAAAATATTTTTAAACAAATGAGATCTAAGTTGAAAGAAAAATGTCTGTAATCTTAGATTGAAAAAGATCAAAATTCTACGATCCTTTTTTGGCGAGTTATCGTAATCTGAAGATGAAAAAGTCAATATTTTCCCACAAAACATAACATAAAATAAAAACTTAAAAGTCCGACGAAAATTAGACATGTTTAACTTTGTTCCCCACATTTTTCTTCATATATTGGTTTTGGTCTCAACCCCATACCCCCAGTGGTTTCGGAGGAGATAGCGTGACAAGATTTTGACAGCGGTGGCGGCGGCAGTTTCTTTTTTTAGAATAGAGAGATAAATAATAAAGTCCCATCATTTATTAATTGCATTCCTTTAATTTTGTCTGTTCCATTCCGTATCTGTTATATAATCCAATCCATTGAAAATATTTATCCAATTTGTGCCTGTCTTGATCATTTATGTACATGGGTAGCCTAGCTATTGCTGGGCATATTGGACCATACATGATGCAGTGTCAGAAAGAAACTAACTTCCCATTGTTCTGTAGGAGTATAATTACGCTCACTTAGCATCATGTAATTGTTTGAACTGGTCGAGTCAAACAATCTTTCCTCTCTTCAAAGCATATAGCTGTTGTAAATATTCTTATACTCTTTATATCCGTTATAAATGTTAATCTTAACCAAATTCCATTATTGACCATAACATGTTTGAGTGAATAAAAATAATTATTCCATCAACTGGACTGTATTGACTGGATTTGCTAACCACTCAAGCCAATGACTACAAGAATACACCGCGTGCCAACCTTCATCCAGAAAGTTCGGTGAATGTGTCTATAGGAACAATGGATTGTTCTCTTACAGGAAACATCTGCTACTGTCCTTCGAAGTAATCCCGTAGGCGGTAATGCACATTTGCGAACGACTGTACAAGTCTTGGAAACTCCTAGCATAGTCCTAGCATTGCTGGATCGTAGCGTTACGTTGGATGTCCAAAATGTCCGAAATCCTGTGGCCCTTCAGGGCTGATTTCAATGTGGGGAACAAGAAAAAAATTCGGGAAAGACAAGTCTGGGGAGTAGGGTGGGTGATTAAGGGACACAACTCGCCTGTTGGCCAGGAACTGCTCAACCAGAAAGGCAGTATGTGGCCGGACATTGTCGTGAAGCAGGGTCCAGTTGCCTTGCTTGGTATACTGGGGGGCGTACCCGATTGATCCGTTGCAGCAGACGTTTCAGTATATACACTTACTTAGCGGCATTTAACGTGATGCCCTAAGGGAGGAATTCTTTATGGATGAGACCCTCAGTGTCGAAGAAGACCAGGAGCATTGTCTTGATGCGGGATTTCTCACTTCGCACCTTCTTGCTTTTCAGCGATCCTGGACCCCGCAACTCCCTACTGTGACGCTTGCCGTCGGGGTCGTACTTCAGGCATCAGGTCTCGTCACCCGTGACAATGGTTTTCAGGAAATTTGGGTTTCGATCCGCCATGTCGATGAAGTCTCGACTGGCGTCAAGCCGAATTTGCATTTGTTCCGGCGTCAAAGTGTCGGGCACAAGTCGGGAGCAAAACTTGCGTTTACCCAAATCCTGGGTCAGTATGAGTTGGGCCATCTCACGACCAATTCACGCCTCCTCCGCTATCATTCGCACTGTCACACGAGGATCCTTGGCCAACAATTCCTTAACTTTCAGTGCGTTGTCCGGGGTGCGTGCAGTTGCAGGCCGACCACTTCCGGGGGAGTCTTCAATGGTGCCCCGCCCTTCTCGCAAGCATTTAAACCACTCATACATGCACTTCAAGGTGCCAGTTCATTCTTCGTAAACTTTTAGCAGCATTTCATGAGTCTCTTTCGGTGATTTTCCAGTTTTGAAACATAACAGCATATTCGTTCACTGATCCATTTTGAATTCTGACCGAGCGCACGACACCTTCACTCTACAATGAACTGTTTCCACACGATAAGCTAACTACCAGCGCTGCCGCTAAGGAACTGGTTCAGACCAGTCTTGACCTGTCCGACACGGTATGCGCCGGTTGCAAACTCTTACGACTGTGAGCACTATAACGTCATTCACCGAACTTTCTGGACAAAGGTTATATATATATGAAATAAATTTCAAACCTTTTCATTATCATTAACACGCCTTCTCCAAATTCTTTCATCTTATCGCAACAGAACACCGTCCCCATTTCTGAATTTGACCTATATCCAACCAAAGTAATCTAGTAGTTTCCCCTTAAAGCCACGCGCGGACCGTTATATAACAGTTATCGACAGTTTCAGCTCGAACCGGGTCGAACGTTCCAGAAACATCACGCCATATGACGCCTCATAGTCATGTGATGAGTTTAGACCAATTAAAGTTCAGGGAGCCTTAAATCCGCGCCTTTTCTCGGCGATTCTAAAAGCTTTTGTGTGCCTGCTCTCAACGACGAAACATGTAAAGTTCGCTGCTGTCATTTTGTGCGGGCGGGGTCCCGTCCCCGCTAGCGCCGCGCGATGTGCCTTTTGTATCCTGCTCTATGTCGCAGCGTTGCACTGTCGGGAATTTTCCCGAAAAAAGTGATCTGTAAAAATGTCTCATGTATGGATGTCCAGCGAGAGACTATCTTGCAAATAAAAACCTTTAGGAATATAGCTGAGTCCTCCGTCATTCTGGAAGTGTTCATTTCTCTCCAGCGTGACTGCATCCTTGCCTCGTCACTCGATACGACTTGTTGAGATTACAACTCCCCGGTTATACGACTACAAAGTTGTCAAGCTTCCATATCATTTCATATTATATATATATATAACAGCCGTTGTCTCTGTATAACACTTCCGGGCTGTACTCATCTTTCAATTGAAGCCCTCAGTAAACAAACGGCCGGTTAGGCTGAATTTCAATTTAAGATGTGGATCAGAATTTTTTCTTACCTAAAAACTAATATCTTCTCCATCAAATCACATTTGTTCAGCCTATTTTTCTATAAAACATTCAGAACTAAAAAAATTGGATGCTTTTAGCTGCATATTTAACAGTTTTTAAAAATCTGTTTACTTTTGCGATGAATTCTGAAAGTAAACAAACTTGAATGTGAATAAATCAAGTAGCTCAAGTATTCATATCGCGTAGTGAGCTGTAAAAAACTGGATGGCAGTCTACTACTCCAATCGCATGAAAAACTAAATAAATAAAAAATAATGAAAAGGTTTGCTTTTACAAGGTATGGATAAAATGCAATATTGTTAGATAATTCGGGATATTTTTTAACTTTCATATACTTTTTCCATTATGACGTAATTATTAGTATTATGACGTCAAAATGACGGGTTACCTTCTAGTATATATATATATATATATATATATATATATATATGTAAGGTCCATTTTTGTATCACATGGCATTACTAAAAAAAAGTTGTTCGTTTTCTTTATTGTAACATTACTACAAGATGTGTTGCAAAAGTAGTAGGTGGTTATTATTAGAACGCTTCGCTTGTATTACGATCGCTGTTGTGTTTTTATCTCATTAAATGCCTTTTTATAATATGCTTCGCCTCAGCATTAACTTTTAAAATAACATATTCCTTGTTTACTAACCATACCTTATATGGCGCAGCCGTTTCTAAAAGAACCTTTCAGTTTCTTCACTCATGAACATCGCTAAGTAAAACGAACCGCTGCCACTTTGAAAGCGGCCATTTCATCGCTACATTTCAAACTCGTCTGATGAAGTTTCAACAGCTAATGCAAACGATAAAGACTTCATCATTGGACTACGACTCGCCCAGGTAATCCTATTTTGATGAAAAATAACTTTTCACTGAATAAATTTTGAATAATAGAAAAATTAATAATAGAAAATTTTTGAAAACTGCATTCCATTGACGATTGATTTCTACTCGCCAATCTTCTCGCCAAAAGACTCCGCTAAACAGAATTCGCTCTCCTAGGTTCTAGGCAAAAGACGTCGCCAAACAGATTTCGCTCACCTCACTTCTCCTCGCCAAGGTCAGCCGTGAAATTGTTCTGACAACATTGCGCGTTATCAACAAACGTGAACACTGTATTGAATGCTTTGGATGAGGAATCGCTGACTCATTTAACTGTCACCCAGTTAAAATCTGGGCTAGACTGTATAAGACGGTCAGGTAGATTTTTCGCCAAGTTGGCAACAATTTGGCGAGAGTTTTTGGTTGCCAGGCTTGGACGATTATGGCGCCAAGGTTGTTTCTACTACAAACTTCTGACATATATGTCATGTGATTATTTCGTGACGGGTGTATCACATGATTTTGACAGGTGATTTATTTCGACCAATTAGATGGGTGAGTTTAAATTTTGTGTATTATTCGATGGCATTTGTGTGTTGGAATTATAGATTTTTTTGGGCAATAAATATTTAAATATGGCATATTATCATTCGTTTGTGTTACGATGTTTGTTTATATAGAAACTTTTGCCGTAAAAGCTGAATAACAAATGCCGAAAAAGTGTAACATTTTCCCGGTAGATTCTCATAGAAATGTCCATACAACAGGAGCTCATTTCATGTTACCTTTCGTGACGAAGTTTGAGGACCCAATCCCAAGCACCCATATTGGGTATTTAATGATATAGGTACTGGACAGTTTAATTAATAGTAAAAGCAGTTATATATATATATATATATTACAAAAGATCAAAATATGTTAATGAAAAAAGTATAAAGAAAAAACGAAAAAGGTGGAGCAATGTCCAAAAATGGCCAGACAGGAGTTGCGACCTGTCTTACCCCGGTTGAACTAGTTTCAAATGCCAGGCAAACACTCCCGGTAGCCAGGACATCGCACAACCATACATACTACTCAATTGGAATACAAATAAAACAACATAGAGAAAAACACTGGAAATATAATATAATACAGCTAGTTTTTTGAAAATATTAATCAACACAACTAAAACATACACTATTACAAACCTCTTTTACAATCCACAATAGCCCCTCAGGGGGTTTACCTTCTTTAGGTAAACACGGGTGTCGCAATCCCGAGGTACCCCAGCGAACTATCTCTCATTTCTGTTTTCCTCTCCTCTCTTCCTTTACTTTTTTCTTTTTTTCTCCCTCGGTGTGGTTCCTCTTCGGAGGCGAGGGCACCCCTTTAGTAGCTGTTGCCGTTCTGTCGCCTCTTGCTACTATTGGGGTCTTTATCACCCACGTGTTTGCCGTGCGTGGAGACCCGTGTCCCCTGAAAAGGGAATCCTGGTAGTTGAGGGTCAGTTTTGGTTGCCCAACACACTGCTTCGGCCCCCGCTTCGGATAAACGGGAGGTTCTCTGTGTTCCCCTGGGTATCAATCGGCTGGTGTGTTAGACTTTTGTTACCTGCTCAGGGTTCAAGCAATCGGATTCCTGCTGGACATCTGACAGTTTCATCAGTGATCTGTGAGCGTATAGACCTGATTAGCACTGATGTAGGTACCTGCATCCCCTTGTTGGGCTCCATGGTGGGTGGTGCCGTCAGGTCCGAATATCCGGCCCTTTTTATGGATATCTCTTTAAATCCTACGGTGAGGGATAAATCACCACTGTCGAATGTTCAGACCAACGAAGCATCTCATCCTTACTTTTGACACGCCAGATCTCCCGTGTTACGTTTAAATAGCTTAAAGTTCTTTATAATTAAGCGAAAAGATGGTACGTTTAGTAACGTATCTTCCTTTCTTATTCACAAAAGTTTACAATCTTTACTTGGCGAGGCTAAATCTATTAAAAAACTTAGATCTGGAGACCTGTTGATCGAGGTATCATCACCAAAACAGGCAACAATTATTTCATCTTCCGAAACTCTTGGCACAATTCCTGTTCTTGTAAGTCCACATAGTTCTTTGAACACGTCACGCGGCGTCGTTTCTGAATCCCTTTTCTTTCACACTCCAGAGGATGAGATCTTAGAGAATCTACGAGACCAGCGTGTATCTGCAGTCAGACGCATCACAATACGTAGGGATGGAAAGATGCTTCCAACGAAGCATCTCATCCTTACTTTTGACACGCCAGATCTCCCGTGTTACGTGAAAATGGCTTGGATGCGCACCGCTGTGCGTCCGTATATCCCTAATCCTCTTAGGTGCTTTAAATGCCAACGCTATGGACACTCTAGAGATTCCTGTCATGGATCCATTACCTGCGCCCGTTGCGCAGAAGTTGGTCACGACAATGACTGTTGCGAAAAATCTCCTCGATGTGTAAACTGTCAAGGGGATCACGTAGCGTTTTCTCGTTCGTGTCCACAGTGGTCGGTAGAAAAAGAAATTCAGACCTTGAAAATTACCAAGAAAATCTCTTTTCCCGAGGCAAGGAAACTTGTGGAGTCAAAAACCCCACGTGTGGGTGTTTCATATGCTGCTGCTACGGTTTCAAAGAAAATTATGTGCACAGCCTCAACGCAGACAGAATCTAATCCCACCACCAATAAAACGCAGAACAAAAAAAAAAATCCCCATCTCAAACCCCGCCTGAAAATATATCAGTCTCACAACAAAATAAAATTTCTCCAAATTCTAATACAAAACCGTCTACCTCCTCAATGAATAAAAAGAAACCTGAATACCTTGAATTAGAACCCAATAGGAACAGGACTATACGCACCTGTCAAATACAAAAAAAACTTCCACCTGTCAAAATACTTCCACCTGTCAAATACAAAAAAAAACTGATATCCAAATTAGCTATTGAACAACGCAATATAGCTGTCTTATCAAGCAAACGTAAAGAACCAAAATATTTAAATATAACTAATCTCCAAGCACTTCCCCAAGACACGCTGGAGATCTATGCTTCCGGTATCTCCGATACCGAGGACATAGAGTCTAGTGAGATTCTATCTCTCGCCTCTCAACCTGCTGGGAGAGGCCACTCTGTCTCTCCGCCTTTTTCTTTACCATCTTTTAGTACTTGACCCTCATCTGGATAGGGGTTACCCTATCCAGGTTTTGCTTTTTCAGTTTCCCTTTTGCCTTTTATCACTTTTGTATATAATTGCTGTTGCCATATTTAATTTGTTTTTTCGGCCTTTTTTGTCTTTTTTACCTATATTATGACTATTCTGAGTCGGACAATGATATTGTATTTGAGGAGTAATTACTCCATTTTTCCTTTTCGCCCTTGCTTTTACCTCTTTTGTTTTGTCGTTGTTTTTAAAGGAGGGGGAATCCCTATCCAGAGGTCTCTGTTTTAACTTATCTTCGTTTTCTCATATTTTCTCATCACTGTAGTTATCAATTTTACTGATGACTACTTTTTTGGACTCTTATCACCCACTTGGCTGTTTTTATCACTTTATATAGTTTTACTACCTTTTATGTATATGGCTGTTTATCACCTTTCTTCATGACTGATTTCACCTATTATTTGAGACACTTTAATCACCTTCTACGTTTGATTTGGTTTTTTCATCACTTTTTCAATAGTATTGTGTTTCTCACCTTTTAATATGAATCTTTAACCAAGTGTATGGCTATCCATCACTTTCACTCTACACTTTATATATGTGTTTTATATGGTGCTTTTCAAAATTTTGCTTGGTTTTATCACTTTACTTAATTTGCATAATTTTTTTCTCATAGTTTTAATGGATTTTTTTGACTTAAAATGGTAAGATTATGTATATACTTTTCGGGTTTTACCATGTGTTTGGCGCAGCTTGTCCTTATTGCACCTTGCGCCATAAAACTCAAAACAACCAACCAACCAACAATCCACAATAGACACCAATCACATTACCAAAAAACGATACATCATCCTCCCTGATGTTAGTAATATATGATAGATGTTAAATCGCAGTAACTCTAAGTCTGTTAAATTCGATTGATGTCATATCGAAGTACCCTCGAGTTATCCGTTTTATATAATTCATTGGGTATCCGTAGGAATTAGCCAGTGTTATAAATCTAGACAACTGTTCCCTTAAATCTACCTCACTTGAGTAAAGGTATATAAATCGTTTAAATTCATTTATTATTATATTTCGAAATATAGAAACGTGTACACATGAGTTCCAATTCGTCATCTTGTGCGTTTCGAAACCAAAATCATCGCGTTTGTCATGTAAATAGTGTACAATGCCTCCATTAACTAACTTAAGATTTAAATCAAAGAAGTCAATGCGTCCATCATTACGTGTCTGATTTTTAGTTAAAGATAGTCCACGATGATAAAAACTGAAGTCAATACTATGAATTTTATTCCGTGATATACAAATTAAATTATCCACGTATCTAAACAACATCGCGTCCCTTTGAATATTATACATTTTTTCATAATGGTATAGATATATATTAGATAATATAGTAGAGCATGATCCACCCATTGGAATACCTTTTCGCTGTCTGTAAAGACTATTGCCGTTATATACATATGTCTCATTCAGTACCAGATTTAATAGATTCCTATATTGAGCTATACCTATAAATTGTTGCAATTCATAACGCTTAAATGCTATCATCATAACCTGCATTAAATCAGCCAAATCTATGGAATGAAACAAATCCTCAAAATCATATGTACAGATATCCACCACACCATCTATTCCCTTAAAATATTTAACTAATTCACGGCTATTTTCTATCATGAAAGTACCATCTTTCTTTATTTTTATGCATATATGTTTTAGTACATTTAATAACCTGTTGTTAGCATATTCCAGGTATGAACCACATCCCACTGTTACAGGTCTAAATTTAACAGGATCTTTGTGTAGTTTCGGTATAAGTATCAAATAAGGAAATTTAAATTTAGTAACAGAATATCCCAATCTCATATAAATACCTTTAATACGTTTCTCTATATTATAGCTCTATATATAGCTCGATATATAGAGAAATGATAATATTATTTCTCTATATATATTCTCTATTATTATAGCAATCTCCTGGCTATGTTGTTCACGCAAATTGGGTGGATTTTGTTTAGTATATGTTTACAGTGAATTATTTTCTGACTTTTGTAATCTATATATATATATATATATATATATATATATATAAATTTTATTTGTTAGATTTTGTAACATTTTTGTTGTGTTTATGCGTTGTTTCATTTCATGGGGTTTGTTTTTCATTTCTAGCAAATCCAGAAACGCACCAATCCGTTGGCGAGTACTTCTTTACCGCGAGTAATAAAACGCGCCAAGTCTTTAGCGAAAAAAAAATCGAGCCAAATGTCGCCAAATCTGACCGTCTTATACAGTCTTACCAAAATCCGATTTGCGTTTAAGAAATCTTTGGCTCAGCGGAAATAAAAATGACTTAATATCGCGTATTGGAAATGATAATATTAAACGAACAAATGATGAAACTTTTGACGAACTTTTGACTCTTCGCATGCAATCGCCAAATAATGACAACAAAAGAGACTCCGAAGAAACGTGCCCGGATTGCACAGAACTATTGACACAAATTAAATTACTGCAGAAACAAGTGGAACTTTTAAGCACTAGCTCTATTCCCCCCCCCATCCCCCCTCACCTCCTCTCTCACAAACAGATCCTAATATTGCGGCAATTATCGCTACATTGATGGATACTCAAAAACAATTATTGGACAAACAAGTAAGTATACCAAATATCATCCAAATTACTTCCACTAACGATATCGCAAATTCCATTTAAATATTTAAAGGAGATGCCATTGACAATGCCCTTGAATGGACTAAAGAAGTTGATAGAATCGCAACACTAGCTAATTGGTCTGATTATCTTAAACTTACTAATGCTATTTCTCGCCTCTCTGGATCTGCAAACAATTGGCAACTAACACGAGGTAAAACTTATAATGACTGGACTGCATGGAAAACTGCCCTCGCTGCAAGATTTAAAAGGCGCATTATAATGCAAGAATTTTTAACTCATCAGAGCTATCGTAAACTAAAACACAATGAAAGTTTAGTTGATTATATTTATGCTAAGGATGCTCTTTTGAAAAAGCTTCTTTTACTATCCCACAAGCTGATCGCATTTCCATGATAATTGGTGATATTACAGAAGAAAAAGGGCAGATTGCCTTAGCTACTCAGAATTCGATCACTGTCGAAGAATTAATTGACAGGGCCGTCGAACTCAGTCAAAAACTCTCAATCCGCTCGTTGAACAACGTCGTAAATACAACCTTGCCACTGACGACGTTCGAAATATTACTTGCTGGCGATGCGGACAAAAAGGCCATGCCTCTTTTATGTGCAGGTTACCTCCCCCTCAACGAAGTTCGCCTACAGCTCAATCGCGAAATTCATCGCGCTCCGTTCAAGAATCCAACAACCAACCGAGCACTCAGGTCCCGTCTACTAGACACTCGCTTAGTTCCAGTAATAATGAACAACGTGGCGCTACCAGTTCAAATTATCCAGATTCACGTCGCAACGCAAATCGCTACTTCCCAACTGCAAGATATGCTCCGGCAAATAAAAATGATTGAATAATCTATAAATTGCATTACAACTCAAACGAATAAGTGTGCCTTAATACCTGTTACTATTAACAATAATACCGAAATTCAAGCCCTCTGTGATTCGCGTGCAGACATTACCGTTATCCAACATTCTTGTGTTCCTGTTCATACTGTTATTCACCCATGGACTGATGGACAGTTTAAAGTTGTCGACCATGAAATAAACCCTATTGGATGGATTCCTTTAAACATCAATGTTGGAAACATTGATCATCTGATGTCCGAGGTTGAAATTTGCTCCCAACTTCCATTTCCGCTTATTTTGGGATTGGACTGGCAACAGCAAGTGTCAGCTAGATACACTTATGACCCTAACGGTTGATTAAGCATTTCTACGCCGTATGCACTCCATCTATACGAATGTATTCATTCATCAAAACCTAGCATTAACTGCATTGATTCCAGTGAACTCTCAGTACCGCCATTAGACGATGTTGTTTTTCCAGTAGCAAAACCAAGTATACTTCCTCCTCATACTGAACTTATTCCAAAATCTGCAGGACTATCTGAGATACAGCAATCTCAACTTGATGCTGTAATTGAACAATTTTCAGAATTTTTTTATTCTAATGATGACAACATTGGACTATGTCCATATGTGGAATTCAAAATAGAATTGCAACATGACAAGCCTATTCGATGTCGACCATATCACCTTATGGAGCCTGATCGCCAGTTTTTGAACATTCAAATTCAAAAATGGTTAAAACAAGGAATTTGTCGTCCTTCTAACTTGCCTTACGCAGCCCCTGCTTTCATCGTGGAACCGCCCTTCAATGAAAGCATTCCCAGACGAGTTGTTGTGGATTTCTCTCGCACTATCCACTCCATCACTAAGATTGATACGCACCCAATCGACCAAATGGAAGATGTGATTAAACGCACAGCAGAAAAATGGTTCAATTCTAAAATGGATGTAAAATCTGCGTTTAACACCATCCGTGTCAGAGATTCTGACGTCTTTAAACTGGCTTTGTTACCCCCGACGGACATTGCGAGTTTCTTCGAATGCCATTTGATGTCCCTAACGGCCCTATCTACGATGACAAGAACAATGAAATACCACCACCTTGCTGCGCATAATGTAAATACATACATTGACGGCATTTCAACTTCACATGATGATTTCGGCTACCACCTAAACGTTATTTACAATATTTTTCAAGCTACTCGCAAAGCTGGATTCAAGTTAACACCAGAAAAGTCGCAATTTGCTGCATCAGAAATCGACCTTTTTGGTCGAATTCTTTCCCAAGATTGTGAACGCCCTGATCCAGAACGCACAGCAGCAGTTGAACAATATACAACTCTGAAAACATTTCAAGAAGTCCGCAGTTTCCTTGGATTCGCCAATCAGTTTAGAAAGCACATTAGAAATCATGCTGTTATTGCGAAGCCACTCACCAGTATTCTCAAAGGATTGGAAAAGAAGACAAACAATGCGACAATCACTTTAACCGATGACGAACATCGAACATTCGAGACTTTGAAAACCATGATCACTACCGCTCCTATTCTTGCGTACTTCAAAGAAGGACTACCAACCTTTGTACAAGCTGACGCATCTTATACAGGACTAGGTGCATGTTTATCTGAAGAGCAAAATGGCAAACGCCGTGTCATTGAATATGCATCAGGGACTCTGAAAGATGCTGAGACACGCTATCACAGCAATGAGCTGGAGTGTACTGCTGTATACTGGGCATTTACTGAAAAATTTCGCCTCTATCTTATTGGTCACAAATTTCAGCTTATAACTGACAAGTATACGACCGCATGTATTGTTGCAAAATCAGCTCTCAATCGGAAATTCGCGCGCTATTTGGTGGATCTTCCACAATTCGACTTTACAACTGTTCATCGACCTGGAAAAGAAAGTGTTATCGCCAATCACCTTTCACGTTAACCAACACCAGCTGTTTGTTTAACTGTTACTGCAAGCCATGAATCGCAAATTTGTGAAAAACAAATGAGAGATAACTTTTGTCAGTATATTTTTCACCTGCTCAAAGAAGAAAACCCTAGAAAAAAGACTTTGTCAACTATACGCAATTACAAGATTGATAACAATACGCTTGTACGATTAAGGGCAATGGATTGAAATTTGTAGTGGAGATTTCAAAAGCCATGCGAGACAAAACATTGATTGCTTGCCATGATGATCTAAAACATATGGATACCAAGAAAACCCTTCACAATTTACAGCAACGCTATTGGTGGCCACAAATGCGAAGGGATACTAAAATATACTTTCGAAGTTGTCACAAATCTCAAATTGTTAATCGCCGTACTGCTAACGCCCATGGTTAATTGCAGCAATTGCCGATTCCTATTACACCATGGAAAACTGTATCTGCTGATCACATCATCTGATTACCGCAATCCAAAGCTGGTAACACCAACATGCTCGTCCAGATTGACCATCCAATACGCTATGTGATTGCAACACCTTCTACATCTCTCGCAGCGCATACAGTGACTGATGCACTGCATCACAACATCATACTTCGATATGGGCCGCCCAGCATGTATTTATCAGACAGAGGAACTGCATTTACCGCACGCCACACTCGCGAATTTTGCAAAAGTATGGAATAACACAATCCATGACACCACCATATTCGCTACAAGCTAATAGCATCGTTGAACGATCCAATGGTATCATTGCGCCAACTGTGAGAAAAATAATTGATGGACATCCAGAAAATGGGACGAATTGTTACCTAACGCATTACTAGCAATCAACACCACACGACAAAATTCTACTAAAAGATCCCCATTTTATTTGCTTCATGGATATGAACCACGCCTTCCACGTGAACTACGCATTGCAAGTTTCATCGATGACTTCGCCACGTGAAGATCAACTTGACCTTCTTGCCTTAGCTAGGGCCGAAGCCGTAAATAATGTGTACGAAACGCATTTGGATAATAAGCGCAAATTTCATCTTCATCGTCGATTCCATTAATTTAAGGCAGGAGATCTCGTTTTGTACGACTGGCCTAAACAAGTAGATCATAAACACTCTCCCAATTTTAAGTGACCGTTTCTGAATGTTCGCCTAGTCGGGGCCGTATGCTACGAGATCAAGTCTATGAATCCGCAAAATAAACATTTGAAAGTTGTACACGTGCAACATCTTCGTCCATACAACATGCGAGATGCGCCAATTATCCAGGAAGAGGACAGCTCGGAAGAAGAGGAAGAATCGGCTGCTGAAATACAAGATCCAGTAGACGACATCCGGGTTCCTGATGATCAAGCTAACATCACATCGAGCCGCTATGATATGCGACGCAATCTGCGCTCGCCTGAAAGACTTGGACAAAATCTTTCGTAGAACTTTTTAGTGTTTACGCTTCAATGGAAATTTTATTATTTATATCTAAATTTAGCATTGAGCGGGGCCGAATGTAATTTCTATTTTTGTATCACATCGCATTACTGAAAAAAGGTGTTTGTTATCTTTATTGTAACATTACTTCAAGATGTGTGGCAACAGTAGTAGTTGGTTATTATTAGAACGCTTCGCTTGTATTATGATCACCATTGTGTTTTTATCTCATTAAATGCCGTTTTACATTATGGTTCGCCTCAGCATCAACTTTTAAAATAACATATTTCTTGTTTACTAACCATACCTTATATATATATATATATATATATATATATATATATATATATATATATATATATTAGATGTATTACCCGGTTTCGCTCGGGATTCAGTTTCTGTTATTATTTTTTTCAATGATTAGCCTCATGTTCTAAAGTTTTCGCTAAAATTCTTTTTCGGTTGCAAATAGCATTAGTTTGTTGTCGGTGCTGTCGTTGTTCATCGCTTTCCTCTCCTTTCGATGCTGAAGCTCGAAGACGATCGTATGTTCGACGCTTTAAAAGTTTCTTCATCAGTCTCACTGATTCGGATCACTACAATTCGAATTCTGTTGCCTTCGAGCTCTTGTGAATGTTTTTCCTTCAGATTCTTGTGTGCGTCTAACTGCATTTTGAATTCTGTTGACTTCGCACTCTTCTGTTTTTTTTTTCATCACATTGCTCATTTCTCAACAATCTTTGACATTTTGCTCTTACTTCTGCAGGATTAAAAGTTGTTCTCCTCTTTTGGGGAATTTTAAAGCATTAATTTTCAGCTAGTCAATAACGTTTGAATGGATTGAGATCACATTCAGTATTAAAACACATCAAATCTGATAATAATTATAGAAAAAGTATATACATATATTTCATGCTCGAAATTCTTTCTCAAAACTTAATCGTCTGGTACGTTTCAATGCCACTTTCAGACTTTCTTAATACTCCATCGGGTGCGTTGATCTGACAGATACACACGTGTCAATATCTCTGCTTTTGCCCCCTAAAACTTGTTCTTACGACCTTGACCTTATCAGTATCTGTCCATCTGACCACCTGCTCCTTTGGAATGTAGTAACGGCCAGTTCTGTGTACGAGTATTTCCCCTTTTGAAGATTGTTTGAAGTTTTGTATCTGTCAGATACACGCGCCCGATAATGTTTGTCTCTTGAAGCTTTACGGAAGTATCAAGATTCCCTGTACGTTTTTTATTTCTCTTTTCTCATGATGAGTGCTAAACGCTTTTTAGATTTGAATAATCAAAAGACTTTGAGCTAGTTCATAGTATTCTATTTAGTGATGGAAATTAGGAATCAAATGCTGAAGAATTTGATGAAAGTGATGTTGACGAAGAAGATATTTTAGAAACATGTGAAGTTGATTCAGATAGCAGTGAAAGTGATTATAATGACTCAGAATTTGATGATGATGCTAATAACGAAAATGTTTATGTAGGAAAATTCATTAGTACTAAATGGGCAAAATGGATCGGAAGAAAAAATGTCAAAGGTAGATCGCAGAATATTATCACAAAATTACCTGGAGTAATCAGAAGTGCGAAAGGTATAAAATCTATATACGGCTCTTGGAACTGTTTTTTCTGACGAAATATTGGAAATAAATGTGAAATGCACTAAAGAATACATTTCTGCAGTTTCTAATCTATGTAGTAGAGAAAGAGATGAAAGACTAACAGATAATATTAAAATAAAAGCCTTTATCGGTTTACTTCTATTATCTGGTGTTTTGTGAAAAATAAAAATTGTAAAAAATTTAAAAAAACTGAAAAAAGGTCCGGGTGTAAAAGCCTGGACCCAAAAAGAATAAAAATAGAAGATTTAAAGTAATACAAAATAACAGAAAACACATAAAACAGAGATGTATCTGACAGATACACCACGCCTGATGACGTAAGTTTCGATGCGCGCCCGACGGAGTGTTAATTATAATATACATGTATTTCATGATTGTAATTCTTTCTCAAAACTAAATCATGTCCTATGTTTCAATGTCACTTCAGTTATATAAATCATCGCGCCAAGGCTAAACGCACGTGTTTCTAGCTAAGTCAACGTGTCCTGCAGTATATTTGAGTTTGAGCAGATAGCTTGGGATAGTTTCAATTAATGAAATGGATATATTACACATTCATTGAAAATGATTGACTTTCCATCCTTATATTTTCATTTTTAAAAAGAAACATTCCGGCGTTGCCACGTATATGAAAATAATACATCAAATTCATTCTTGCATGCGCCAATATATGAATAAATCACGTTTTTAATTCATATCTATTTATTTTTACTGAAATGTTATAATTTAATTGGCAACAATGAAATGTTACAATGCCTTTGAACAAAAATAACCGTTGATACCGCGCAAACTTGTTCTAACAGAATTCGGGAATGGAACGTCGTAGCGGAATGAAAATAGTCTATACCCTTCGCACAAGTTCAAGCAATACGTTGTCCAAGTTTCATCGCAATCGGATAAACCGCACGGCAGCGCATAAAATGCGAACAAACAAACAAACATTCGTCTATATACACTGACGTGCCACTGAATTAGGGATAGCAAAGCCTATGCAAATTGTGTAACGCTGCGCATCATGTATGCGCAAGTGAGGGCGCTGTGGTAACTGCATATATAGCGCGTACTGTGGATGTTCTGAATTAGTTGTTGAAATTGCCAGTATGGGTAAACTGCCTGATTTAGACGCCTTCGATCGCGGACAAATCGTAGGTGCGCGACGCATGGGCCATTCAATTTCCGAAATCGTCAGACAACTAGGATTTTCAAGGTCGACAGTGTCAAGAGTATACCAAGAATACATGGATCGTGGAAAAAAACTAGCGATCGGGCAAACTGCAAAGGACAATTAGCCTTGACAGTGCGTGGTGAGAGATGGCTCAGGCGTATTGTACGTAGCTAGCGAAGCCAAACATTAGCTCAAATTACCACCCAGTTTAATGATGGTGCCAGTCGTACAGTCAGTAAACGGACTGTGCAACGCTCGCTTCACCGTATGGGTTTCGGGAGCCGTCGACCTACGAGAGTACTATTGCTCTATACTCGCCATCGGGCTGCACGTCTTGCCTGGGCAAGAGAGCACAGAGACTGGAGTGTAGAGGACTGAATACGAGTAGCATGGAGTGATGAGTCTCGATTCCGACTACTTAACGCCGACGGGAGGCTGAGAATAGGGCGTCAGGCTCATGAAGTCATGGATCCTGCATGCCTGGCTGGAACTGTACAAGGGCATGGTGGCTCAATCATGGTCTGGGGTGTTTTTTCGTGGCACAGTTTGGCATCTTTGGTGCGTGTACCAACCTCCCTCGATGCAATTCGGTACGTAGAGTTTCTGGGTGATCACCTCCATCCGTTTATGCTGTTCTGTTATCCGCACAGTAATGGAGTTTTCCAGCAAGACAACAGTACCTCTCACAAGTCCCGGTTGGCTACTGGCTGGTTGGATGAGCATTCTTCTGACTTCTCTGTCATGAATTGGCTACCTAGAAACCCAGACTTAAATCCTATTGAGAATCTTTGGTATGTTTTGGAACAAGGCCTGAAAAACCATCACACAGCCCCAAAGAACCTTACTGAATTATGGACAGCTTTAGCCAATATTTGGCAATCCATTCCCATGGAACGTTTCCAGAAGCTTGTTGAATCTATGCCTCGTCGTGTGGCAGCCGTTATCAAGGCCAGAGGAGGCCCAACTCGTTACTAGGTAGGTATCCCTAATTCAGTGGCACTTCAGTGTATATATATATATATATATATATATATATATATATATATATATGCAGCCTATAATAAATAAGTTGAAAGAGTCCTCACTTTATTTTAAGTGATGTCAAATCGATACTGTGGTGTAACACCGCTGTTCCTGAAGAACAATGACGCAAGTGCAAATTTGGGGGGAAATTTTCAAAACAATCCTGAATAAGAGGCATTATTTAAAAGTAACAGATAAGTAATTATTAATGCCACTTTCATTAACATCAAAGTTTCTGACGTATTGCAACTGCCATTAATCAGGATTGGTTTCTTATTTTCCCTTTCCTGAATAAGTTGACTTTAAATTGCATCATAGTTCTTCCGGAGGAAAGATATAGCATACATACTGAAGCGTCTTTAATTGTAGGTGAATAATAATTATAATAATAATAATAATAACGCTTCTCTGACTCCAATATAAATATTATTTATTATATATTAGATGTTGCTTATATAACTAAATAATTAATCTACTTTTTGACATCGAATACATCTAACAGGCACAACCAAAACATTGATTCTTCTTTTTTATTATATCACTTATGTTGCCACACATGTTCAACTTATTTAATTAAAATTTTGATGGCCAAACGATAAATTGATGTGGAATAAATTGATGAGGATTTAATTGTCGTCTGCCGAAGCGACACTACACACCCCCTTCCCAGTAACAGCGATTACGGAAGATAATCTTTTAAGTGACTGGGAAACTTGACATGTCGGCCAGTTCTGGTAGTCTTTGAATTTTCTTCGGCAGCCTTAAGCTCAGGTGTTTCGTCAAGTTTTGTTTTCTTGGAATGTGGTTCATGGTAGGGGATATCCGATTCTTTCATTAGAAAACATGGTTTTACTCTGTCGATCGAAACTCTTCTTACTTTTCCCTGGATTTCAATATCGAAATACTTATCCTTTCTTGCCTTTACAGGATAGGGTCCAAAATAGACAGCCTGTAGTGAAGAATTGTTGATGTTGTTGTATAGGAATACGTGAGAACAATTGGAAAGTTGTTTAGAAACAAAAACTTTTCTATTTCCGTGGGTTGTGGTAGGACTTGGCTTAATTTCTCTTATTATTTTCTGAAGGTTTTGAGAAAATTCCGACTGTTTCATGAGAGGTGCTGTTGAAAAGAATTCTCCAGGTAATGCTAAGGCTGTTCCGTATACAAGTTCTGCTGATGAGCAACCCAAATCTTCTTTGATGGGAGATCTTATGTCTAAAAGAACGAAAGGCAATGCTGATAGCCATGACTTTGATTCCAGCAGGTGGCATTTTAGGCTTGCTTTCAAAGTTCTGTGCTGTCTTTCGATCATTCGCCTGCGGATGATACGCAGTCGTAGTATTCGTATGAAAACCGAGATATTTTCCCAAGGCTTGAAAAAGTTGACTATCAAATTGTCGACCTTGGTCGGATGTTATGCGATTCGGTATTCCGAAGCGTGAAAACCAGGTATGAACCATAGCTTTAGCGATTGATTCTGCTGATTGATCTTCCAACGGCACCGCCTCAATCCATCGAGTATAACGATCGATTATAGTTAGGAGATATTTGAATCCTTTGCAAATAGGTAACGGTCCAACCAAATCTATGTTTAAATGTTGGAATCTATGTGGGGGTATTTTGAATTCTCCCAGAGCTGACTGTGTATGTGTGTGGATTTTGCAACGTTGGCATGATATACATGCTGTAGTCCACATTTGACAGTCTTTTTTCATGTTGGGCCATATAAAACGTTTCGTAATCAGTTTTATTGTGGATCTTATTCCGGGATGAGATAAGTTATGGATTGATGAAAATATTTTCTGCCGAAATTTTGCGGGTATGTATGGGCGATTATAATTTGTAGAAGTATCGCAGTAGATTTTCTTGTCGCTGTCCGGCATAGGAATTTGTAAGATTCTTAAGTTTGGGTTGTTTCTCAGTATTTCCAAATCTTCATCTTCTTGAACGTTTGCTATAGTTTGTAAGTCTATTGAAGATGGCACAGAAATGGTGTCTATACGAGAGAGTGTGTCAGCAACGGTATTTTCATCCCCTTGAATGAACTGGATATTAATTGAGAACTGGTCAATGTATGACAGTTGCCTAGCCTGCCGTGGCGAGGCTTTTTCCAAATCTTGTTGGAAGGCAAATGTTATTGGCTTGTGATCCGTATATATTGTAAAAGATCGACCTTCTAAGACGTATTTGAAATGTTTCACTGCTGTGTAGATGGCTAATAGCTCTCTGTCATAGGCACTATATTTTCTCTGTGTTGGCGTGAGAGATCGAGAAAAGAAACTCAAGGGTTGTTTTTCATTATTCAAGATCTGATGTAAAACAGCTCCAATAGCAGTATCGGAGGCATCTGTCGTTAATGATATTTCAGCCTTTTCGGATGGGTGAGTTAAAGTCGTGGCATGACTAAGTGCAGCGCGGAAAGCGTTTCTTGTTTCTTCCGTCCAAGTTACTTCTTTTCTGCAGTTCTTTTTGATACCACTGAGCAATGCTGTTAAAGGTTGTTGCAATTTTGCACAATTGGGTATAAATCGGTGATAAAAATTCACCATACCTAAAAAGCGTCTTAAACTAATGAATGTCTTAGGTTCTGGAAAGTTATTGATTGTATCAACTTTCGTTGAAAGAGGTTTAAGCCCTTCAGCTGACACTTCGTACCCAAGAAATGCAAGTTTAGTTTGACCGAATTTACATTTTGCAGCATTAATGCATATACCATATTCGTTTAGTCTTTCGAGGACTGCTCGTACATGTTGCTGATGAGTTTCTTCATCAGGAGAGGCTATTAGAATGTCATCCAAGTAGCAAAATACAAAATCTAGTCCATACAGCACCGAGTTCATGAAACGTTGGAACGTTTGGGCCGCATTGCGTAGGCCGAACATCATGAAAGGGAACTCGAATAAACCGAAAGGCGTGAGAATTGCTGTTTTCGGTATATCTTGCTCGCGAGCCGGTATTTGTTGGTACGCTCTAATGAGATCAATGGAAGAGAAAATTGTTGTTCCCGGTATATCTTGCTCGCGAACCGGTATTTGTTGGTACGCTCTAATGAGATCAATGGAAGAGAAAATTGTTGTTCCCGCTAAAACATAACTGCAATCCGTTAAAAATGGAAGAGGGTATCTATCAGGGATCGTAACATTGTTTAATGCTCGATAGTCCCCACAAGGTCTCCAATCTCCAGATTTCTTCATAGCCAGATGTAGTGGGCTCGACCAATTACTTTTAGACGGTCTGCATAAACCCATTTGAAGCATAAATTCAAACTCCTTTCTGGCTGCTTTGAGTTTTTCTGCCGATAACCTCCTAGCCTTAGCGAAAACGGGTGGACCTCTGGTTTCTATGTAATGTTCGATGTTATGATTTTTGACCTTATTGTTAACTACATTCAGTTTTAGCAAATCCGGAAAATCGTTAATAATATTTTTATATGGATCATGTACGGCATTTAGAATAGGAATATTATTATTATTTTGAAAACAAGGAGTTCCTTTACTTACTAACAATGTAGTGTCATCAATCAATTTGCGATTTTTGGAATCTACCAAAAGGTTAAAATTTGCAAGAAACTCTATACCTATTATCGGTCTGTTCACATCCGCAATTACAAAGGGCCAAATGAACAATCGTCTGAGTCCAAGATCAAGCTTGAGTAACTTTTGGCCATATGTTTTAATTTTCGTGCCATTTGCAGCAAATAGTTCTAATTTCGAGACAACTCTTTTATCTGCAGGTAATGGAGGAATAACGGACAGTTCTGCCCCGGTATCTATTAAAAACTGGGTGGCCGATTCTTTGTCGCTGATGAAAAGACGACTCAGCTCTACCCCTTGTCTCCCTGTCGTCAATGAGAGGCGGGGGGCTAGTTTTCCGGGTTGTTTGTCTGTGATCCAGATGAGAAGTTACACGGTTGTTTACACTTAAATGACTTGTCGCCGAATTTTTCGTGATAGTAACAGATATTACTGGACCTGTTACCACTGAAACTCCTACCTCTTGATTTGGTTCGGTAACGATAATGCGAACTACTGTGCCGTTGTCTGGATAAAATAGAAACTTGTAAACTAAGTTCATTCATCTGTTTTTGTAAGCTTTAAATCAGCCCCGAGTTTACGGTAATGGACGAAGTAGCAGCTATTTGGGGGGTAATAGGATTTAATTCCCCAATCTTATCAGCCATCGTCGCCACTTTTGACAAATCTTCGCCACTAACAGATATAATGCTGCGCATATTAACAGGTAGACGCTGGAGCCACAATGTTTTTAGGAAAGTATCTGTAACTTTGTCACCTGCCAAATTACGCATTTCACACAGTAACTGAGATGTTTTTTTATCTTCCAGTTCTAGCTCACTCAGTAATTTTTGAGTTTTTTGAGTCTCCGAGTCTGCATATAATGAAATTAATCTGTCCTTGATGGCTTGATATTTGCGATCTTGTGGCGGACTTAGTAGCATATCAGATACGTGTGACAAAATCTCAGGTTCTATGGAACTTATCACATAATCATATTTTGTTTGGTCTTTAGTTATTTTTGCATTTCTAAATTGTGCTTCTAGCTGAAGGAACCATATCTTCGGATCTGGTTTCCAAAAATAAGGAACTTTGACGCTTACCTTGGCGACAGCCGCAGTTGTAGCACTAGGGTCATTTTCATTGCTTGCATCTTCGTCAGCCATAGTAGGATTCTATCACGTACGAGTCCACCAATGAAGCGTCTTTAATTGTAGGTGAATAATAATTATAATAATAATAATAATAACGCTTCTCTGACTCCAATATAAATATTATTTATTATATATTAGATGTTGCTTATATAACTAAATAATTAATCTACTTTTTGACATCGAATACATCTAACAGGCACAACCAAAACATTGATTCTTCTTTTTTATTATATCACTTATGTTGCCACACATGTTCAACTTATTTAATTAAAATTTTGATGGCCAAACGATAAATTGATGTGGAATAAATTGATGAGGATTTAATTGTCGTCTGCCGAAGCGACACTACACATACTAATTCTGATAACGAAGATTTGATTGGAGACCATTTTTGTGTTCACTTTTAACATACATCAAATTGCATTTTAACTGCATTATTATTGCATATTATTATTAAGGCACTTTTCTTTTGACCTTTAAGTTTTAAATTTCAGGTAAGAGTAGAATATATAAAAAAAACTTTAAATCCTGACGAAAAATTACTTACACAGCTGGTTACAGTTTTTATTTACTTGTTTGGTTTGGTTTGTTCTATGGAAATCGAAAATATAAGCGATATTTAAAATTCAAATATTCTGTGTTTACATTGAAAACAAATTTAACATGCAGTATCAGGAGGAAAATTTTTGAATATATAAAACTTATTACTATGCACTGAATAAATTTCCATAGGATCTCTGACAGTATCTTTGCAAAATGTTATTTTTTTTTCAATTTTTAAAACCAAGTCAATTATTAGCAGTGTTAAAATATCGCTTCTGAGTTATTCTAAAAATACTTGTTATGAAAATGTTTCATCATGGGTATAAAACCCATTCTTGGGCGTGAATAATTTCACTACAGGGAGTTAGGAATCCCTACTATTCGAAATTATCTCAAAAATCAAGCTATTAACTTTCACAACTCAATTGACAGTGAACTTTTAATTATTCTTGCAGACTATGATCACGCAGACCCCACTAACAGGAAAAGGCCTCGTGCCATCCTGAGTCTTTCGTCTTAAAATTCTTTGTTTTTCCTCGTCATTTAAATAAAATATAAAATATATAAAAAACAATACTTGGATTCACCAAGGCAAAAAACAATTAAATATTTTATAAAATAAAATAAAAATCTATTTTACTATCCTTAAACTCTCTTCTAGCACTTATTATTTGTCTCTGAGTAAATCGATTTGGATTTGCTCGATTTCCTAGTTTTAGAACTCACGGATTCTGAACCATATCTCACTATCCAATCACTTTTCTTCCTCCTCTCTCTACCTGCCAATTGAAAACTAGCTTTCAGATAGCTATTGACTCCGCCTCCACCAGAGAAGCATCACGAAGATCCTGGAGACTTAAAACGAGAACTCTTCATTTCACTCTCCATAGCTCTGACCAAAAATCTCTCTGCTTCACTTTTGTGTTGCAATTTACGCTTCCGAAGATATTAAAAAACGAACATTCCTTTTCTCATTTGGATGGAACTTTCGCTGTCCGTTGTCAATCTCATGAAATATCTGTGTTAGAAGGCGAAGGCCTAGGTAACACAGTTAATCACATGTTCCTATGGCCTATTGTCCTGTGGTCCTATGGAATAATTTCAGTATTTAAATTTAGATAATAAAAAAATAAAGATCTGTTGAAAGTATTTTAATAGTTTTTGATAATACGCATTTTTAGCTAGATGGCTGATTGAGATTCGACTGAATTTCCATCTAAAGAATAAAATTTTCTTCCTTAAAAGCTGTAATCAAATATATTTGCATCGGATCATAATTTATAACTTTGGAACATCATTTAAGAGGTGACATTTGCTCTCTTTAGAAACCTATGGAAAGTCTATATGTACTTTTATTTTATGGACATGAGAGGTTTTGGAGCTTTTAGTTCTGAAAGCAGAACTCCAAACATAATTATATCGTAAACAGGAGACACTTCCTCTTGTAAATTACGTTTTGATACACATACTGCTTGTGTGACAGATTAGCCAAATCGAATATGTAGTATTCAGGTAGACCCTGCTATTATTGCTAGAGCTTAGATGATCAGTACTAAGGCTTGTTAAGCAAAAAAACAATCTACTTTGATAACGTGCTATGTAAACAAACTTTCATGCATAACAGTCTGTTAAATAAACTGGCGCACAGTGGAGTAATGTAGCAAAAACCTGGCCAAAATTATTTTTCATGTGTTTTAAAGTTGAAACCATTGCTTTTGACTTTTTACTTACTTTTAAATAGTAAATACTTCTGTTTTTTAAATTAATTATTTTTTAAATTTAAATTTAAATTTTTTTTAATTAAAAAAAATTAAATTTTTAAAAAATTAATTTTTTTAATTACCTCTATAAATCAGTCTTTATTTTATATATATATATATATATATATATATATATATACCCACCACACACACATATATATATATGTGTGTGTATATATATGTGTATATATGTGTATATATATATTTGGGTATATATATATATATATACCCACCACACACACATATATATATATATATATATATATATATATATATATATATATATATATATACCGGGTGCGTCATAAATTCGTGCAAAGTTCAAAACTTTGTAATAAAAGAAGTAATGCTCGGAAAATTTTTCTGCTTGCACCAATAGGATCAGAGGGACATTGGATTTTTTTCATATAAAAAAAAAAGTTTCCAAAATTAACCGACAGAGGGCTCTCATATGCCATACTGAGACGTTTTATGCAAGTCAGGCTATCAATAAAACACCTGGCTGGAAATGGATCCGTCATTCGAAGTCAGCACCATGCTTTCTTTAACCGATCGAGCGTTGGTGGTTAAACTTTTCTACAAGAATGGTGAATCCACAACTGTTGCATTGCGAAATTTTCACTCGGAGAAAGGACTGAAGGCGCAAAATAGCCCTATTGGGATACTGAATGAAGTACGACGTTTTGAGGAAACGGGGAGTATGGAGGATCGTCTACGAAGTGGCAGACCATCCTTGAGCGCGGACCTCGTCCATGTTGTACAAAGTGTCATGGAAGATTTGACAGCCAAGACATCAACGGGGAGTAGCAGTGCTCGTGAATCTGGCAGAAGAACGAGGATTCCGAAACCTTCGATCCGACGCACGGAAAGTTGAATCTTTATTCCGTACAAAATCCAGTTCCTGTTGGAATCTTTCACTGAAGACCGAGTGATAAGTCACGGTTGTAAGGTTCAGTGGCTCTCACGATCACCAGACTTGCCCTCGGCAGATTTTTGGTTGTGGGGACACTTAAAGTCTGGTGTGTACCGGAGCTCCCCAACCACTTTGGTGGAACTGAAAAATGCCATTCGACAGACAGTCGCTGCTATCGATGGCGACATGCTACACTGTAATGGGGAAATAAGGACGGAAAAAGTCTATTTGAAGAAACGATGTTGAAGCGGGATCAGTCTATCTAATAGAATAATGGAGGCGATTAACGGCACAAGTCTCTATTGAGAGATGACGAAGAGGATCCCAATCAGTCTTATAGAAGTTGAGACATTAAATTGTATATCTTAATGAAGTGTCCCGAAGAAAAATTGGAGGAGTTGGTGACCAAAAGAAGGTTTCGGAATAATATGAAGACATCGATGGTTCCTCAGCACTTCTGTTGAAATTAACACTCACTTGCGGCCAAATCGATACATCATGATAGTGGAATGCGCTATTCAATAACTCCTGTAGTGAGGTATTTGTTGGAAACTGTGGATGTAGAATCGGCACCTTTCTATTTTCAGCTGACTGCTTAAGAATTGTCCCAAGACATCAGGAGATGTACAATACTACAGATAAAGTTCTTTAAGGCACGAAATACTATGGCAGCAGGAGTCCCCTTAGTTCGGGAGGCTGGAAAGTGGTGTCGGCACACTGCATTCAGGATCGGGACAGAAGAAATTATGATCGTCTGCTTAATAGTGGAGTGCGTTTATCACAATACCCATAGGAACATCACCGTCATCATCTTAAATAAAGCTGAAAGCAGCAATCTAAAGATGGAATCTAAAATAATCTGCCAAGGTCTCTTTTTTAAATAACAAGTAATTTATTCGGTATCAGTAAACATGGAGCCAGTGTTGGGAAAATATATGTTTTCACCGCCAGATAGCGCTGTACGGGTCAATGCCCTGGGGGTATCTGTCGCGGTTTGTCACTTCTTGTTGTTTTGGCCGAGCATGATGACTCGGAAGATTTTTACTCTTGAATCTTGAACGTAAACCCTGGCCCAACTTTGTTGGGAAATAAAATGTAGTTATTGTTACTAATTCTTTGTTTAGTTAACTTTAACCTATTTACATTTTACTTAATTTTCATTTCGCGGCGCCCAACGTGGGGCATGATCTTAGTAAGAAAAGTTGTGCCAATTGAAAATGGATTATTGAAAACCATACATGGATCTTGAAGACGTCTGAATAAGGTAGACGTCTGAATAAGGTAGTATTATATTTTTTAAATATGGAAGAAGATATATCAAAACTAAATTCAAAAAGAAAAATAATAAGGACCGCTGTGTCAAAAATTTTAAATAAACTACAATCAGAAATCGAAAGTGAGGACTGTGATTGTGAAGTTTTAGAAGAAAATTTAAATTTGTTATCAACAAAATCAGAAAATTTAAAAGAATTAGATAAAGCAATAGAGTTGAATTTAAATGTTACTGAAAAGGAATTTGAAGAAGAACTAATTTGTGTACAAGAGTACGAAGAGAAAATTACGATCTGGTCATTTAGAGCAAAAAAGAAGCTCAATAATGAAAACAAAAGTAAAATCGTTGAGAACTCTCAGACCTCGGTTGCTTCAACTTCCGGAAATACATTTAAACAAAGCATCCAACTTCCTAAATTAACTATAGGAAAATTCTTTGGGGATCCTAGCAATTGGTTAGATTTTTGGAACCAGTACTTAATAACTATACATAATAATGATGACATAACTAAAATTGAAAAATTTAGTTATTTAAAAATATATTTCGGAGGTCCGGCTTTGGCGGCTGTTTCTGGATTCTCCTTGTCAAATGAAAATTATGATTCATCTATTGAATTGCTAAAGCAGCGTTTTGGCAGGAATGACATGGTAAGCAGCTCACATATAAAAAACTTATTATCGGTAGATCCTGTAAAAAATGTTCGTAATGTAAAAGCCCTCAGAACGTTTTATGATAATTGCGAAATTCAGATTAGGAGTCTACAGTCTTTAAATGTGACGTCGGGCTCTTACGGTAACTTGTTATGCCCAATAATACTGCAAAAATTACCAGAGGAGTTAAGTTTAGAGTATAACAGAAAACGAAAGTATAATTCAGATTTTGATATTTTAGAGTTAATAGATTTCGTACGAAAAGAAGTTGAATGCAGGGAAGTGTCGTATCTATTTAGTAAAGACTGTAATACGAAAGATAGTTTCGATTTCCATCAGAAAAACAAAACGGGATTCTTAAACAAAAATAGTTATTTGAAGGGTAAAAATATCCCAACTGCGTCTGCCTTTACTACAGTAATTAAACCGTACTGTTTTTTCTGCAAGGTAAATTCCCATAGTGTTGTAGATTGCGAGAAATCCGACGAGGATAAAAGAACACTTTTGAAAATTCAGGGTAGGTGTTATAAATGTTTTGGAAAAACACACATGTCTCCAAATTGTAGAAGCAAAATTTCTCCCTGCCAAAATTGTAATAGTTCAAGTCATAACAAATTATTCTGTAGGAAAGTTAATCTTGATATACCAACGGAGGACAAAGAGTCTGTTATTGCATCTTTGTCTTTAAATTCCGAAAATACTTGTAAAGGGGTATATTTACAGACTTGTTCAGTTTTAGCAGAAAATGTTGACACAAACAAAAATAGTACCGTTAGGATTTTAATGGATGGAGGATCCCAGAAATCATTTATTAGAGCCGATCTAGCTAAACAATTAAATTTAAGATGTTTGAGAAAAGAAAAACTGTATGTTTATTCATTTGGGTTTAGTGAAGGTCGTGAACGGGATTTTGAAGTCGTTCAAATAAATCTTAAAAATGTTAAGTTCCCCCAAAAATCCATAATAATTGAAGCCCTTGTAACAGATACTAAAGCAGGAGCCTTTGTAAAAGTACCAACTAAAAGCATTCGTGATATCTTAGAATCAAAGGGGCTGCAGCTAGCCGATACCGGAGAAGCATCGGAGATAAGAATTCTGGTGGGGGCGGATTACTACTGGAATGTCCTGGCTGGGGGGAAGGAGAAACTAGGCAATAATTTGTTCGCAACTGACACCTTGTTTGGGTGGACTATTCAGGGTGGAGGCTACGATAAGCTCCTGGAGAACGCAGCTGTGATGAATATCGGTGTACAGTATTTTGCCGACGCGTCGAAGAATGTTGAGATTAATGACATCGTAAAGCGGTTCTGGTCTCTGGACACACTGGGGTTGACAGAAAACAAACAGGAGGTTTCCGATGAATCGGTTATTCAGCAATTTCAGAGGGAATTGCAGTTTGATAATGGGCGATATGTTTCTCGCTTGTTATGGAAACAAAATCATGAAGCCTTAAGTAATAATTTTGAAAACGCGAAAAGTCGTTTAATGTCTTTAGGAAATAAATTAAGGAAAAATTTTTGGTTTCGTAAACATTATAATGAAATAATACGCGATCAGTTAGATAACCAAATTATTGAAGAATGTAGTTTTGAAAGTAGCAGTGACAAAGCTTATTACATGCCACATTCCCCAGTTGTAAGAAAAAATTCTACGACAACTAAAGTAAGAATAATTTATGATGCCTCTTCAAAACAAAACAATGCCGCGTCCCTTAATGATTGTTTAGTTCCTGGGCCGAATTTAAATCCTTCAGTGTTAGATATGATACTGCGTTTCAGACAATTTAAATATGCCTTTTCCGCAGATATTGAGAAAGCATTCCATCAAATTGGAATAGCGGAAGTTGACAGAGATGCTTTGAGATTTTTGTATTTTGATAAGGATTTTAATTTGAAACCATATAGGATGACTAGAGTACCTTTTGGCGTTTCATGCAGTCCCTTCATTCTGGCTAGTACTATTAAGTATCATATATCTAAGATAGCCCCAGAGAAACCCGATGTTTATGAGATGCTAAATACTTCGGTGTATGTAGATGATCTTTTTTATGGGGGTGATACTCTTGAGCAAACCTTCAAGCTTAGTTCTGAAGCATGTAAAGTATTTAGGGATGCAGGGATGAATTTACGGAAATTTAGTTCTAATTCAGAGGCTTTAAAGAGTCGGTGGATAAGTAATGGGATAATAAACGGAGAAGATTCAGAGAATTCATTAAAGGTGCTAGGGCTTCACTGGTGTACTCGTAAAGACCAAATTTTCTTAAACTTTGAAGCTTTGTGTGAAACATTAAATAATTGTGAGAATATTACTAAAAGAAACATATTAAAGGTGACTGCTACAATCTTTGATCCTGTAGGTTTTATTTCGCCTTTTGTAATACGTGCAAAATTGTTAATTCAAAATCTTTGGCAATTAGGAATAGATTTTGATGATGAAGTTCCGAAAGAATGTAAGCAATTGTGGTCTGAGTGGTATCACGAAATAGAGAATTTGAAGAAGCTGAAATTAACACGCGAATATTTTCCTGGGAAACTCAGAAATTTCAATGATTTGGAACTACACATTTTTTGTGACGCATCAATAAAAGCGTATGGAGCTGTCGCATACTTTAGGTGTCCCAAAGAATTCACCACGTCATTTGTAACATCCAAAACTAGAGTTGCCCCAGCAGGTAAAGAGCTGACGTTGCCTAGATTGGAATTACTAGGCGCGTTAATTGCCTCCAGACTTGCAAAATATTTGAAGGAATTGTTTAAGATTCCAGACGAAAGAACATTTATGTGGTCTGACGGTACAATAGTTTTACATTGGATCAATGGTTCACCACATAGGTGGAAACAATTTGTAAGAAATCGGGTAACTGAAATACAGTCCCTAACAGATCCGGCTTGTTGGAAGCACTGTGATGGAATTTCAAATCCTGCTGACATTCTTTCACGTGGTTGTTCCGCAGAATATTTGTTGTCGTCAAAGGTTTGGTAGTCAGGGCCACATTGGTTGAGTGAACCAGACTGTATGTGGCAAAGAAGTGTACGAAATATAACGCAGAATTCCGAATCCATGTTAGAGAGAAAAAAGGATGTAAAAGACATTACAATTTTGCAAGCTAGTGTCGACGATCACAAACCCCTTTTAGATCTTGAAAATTACAGCAAATTAAGTCGAGCTGTTAGAATTATCGCATGGGCAATGCGATTTATTCATAATGCAAGAAAACATTTACCGAAAAGAAATGGCACCATGACAGCTGAAGAAATATTCTCTGGGGAAATTCGATTAATTAGAGAAACGCAAGCTGAACATTTTGCAGTGGAAATTCATAATCTAAAATTGGGACAACCAGTTACTAAAAAATCTAACATTTTCGAGCTCAATCCCTTCTTAAATGAAGATAACGTCTTATTAGTGGGAGGCAGACTCCAAAAATCCTCATTGAGCTACTATGAAAAGCACCCGATAATCATGCCTCCTAAAAACAAATTAGCTGAACTTATTGTTCTTGATACACATGAAAAGGTGTATCATTCCGGAGTATCAAGTACTCTCATTTACATTAGAGAACGATACTGGATGATACAAGGTAGACAGTATGTAAAAAACATACTAAAAAATGTGTTATGTGCAGACGCATGAATGCTCGACCTGTAAATCAAGTTGTGGCTCCACTACCGGCTGCAAGAATCGAACAGTCACAACCGTTTGATGTCGTTGGGTTAGACTTTGCTGGCCCACTTTATGTGAAAAATGAGCATACCAAGTTCTACATTTTGTTGTGCACGTGTGCAGTTACAAGAGCTGTACACTTAGAACTAACGAGAGATTTAACAACTAACTCATTTCTCTTAGCTTTTCGCAGGTTCGTCTCGAGAAGAGGAATCTGTTCAGTTGTGTATTCGGACAACGCTCTTACCTTCAAGGCTGCAGATGCAGAACTTAAAAAGGTGTGGAAGGTAATAAGTCATCCAGACGTTAAAACGTATTATGCTTCCTCGGGTATCCAGTGGAAATATATTTGCCGAGAAAGCGGCGTGGTGGGGCGGTTTCTATGAGCGACTAGTTCGTTCCGTGAAAGTGCCACTACGAAAAACCCTTGGACGAACATCCTTAGGTGTGGACGAACTTCACACCTTGCTAACTGAAATTGAAGCGGTGGTCAATAGAAGACCACTGACATATGTCCCTGATAGTCTCAATGATCCACAACCACTTTCACCCGTTCATTTCCTAATAGGTAATAAAGTGTCCAATTTACCTCCAGTTAAATTCAATAACATTGTGGGTCAAAGCCGCAAAGAAACTTTGCTAAAAGCATATTTGTATCGCGAAAGACTGCTAAATCAGTTTTGGCGCAAGTGGACTAAAGACTATTTATTGAACTTGAAATCTGCAAACTGTAATAAAAATCAGCAGTCTAAAGGTGATTTGAAAGAAAATGACATTGTGATCATTCATGATGAACATTTACCACGAAATATGTGGAGATTGGGGAGGATTGTAAAAACCTTAACAGGTAGAGATGGTCGTATTCGTAGTTGTGAAATTAAAACTGAAAGAGGAATAATTAAACGACCAGTTCAACTACTTGTAAATTTAGAGTGTTAAATGTAATCATTTTCCTACAACTGTATTTCAAATGTCTCATGTATATAAAATGTATATAATATTTATTGTATGTTTATTTGTAGCGAAATTTCAAGAATGATTCCATATGTAAACGTGTAGTTATGTGTAAAATTGTAGTATTTATGTAAGTGTTTAAGAATCTCCAATGAAGTGAGAATAGTAAGTTCCTTGCTGATTGTAAATTGTTAATTCTTGTATAGGTTGTGTTACATTTCTTATAGATTGTTAGTCTTTGGATATTATTAACTTATTAACGTGTTAAAAAATACTTCATTCACAATTGAATTTTAAACTTTTATATTTTTGAATTATATGGTAAACTTGAATTTCTGAATTTAATATTATATTTGATTGTATCATTTTGGAAGCATGAACATTAATTGGAAACTTGATTTCTGAATTTAATATGAATATTTTGATGGTGATTTTTTGGAAACATGAACATTAATTGGAAGTTTTGAATGTTTTGGTCTCAACTCAAATGTTGAGAAATTGTAATTGAAATGTGAACTTTTGAACCTAAAAAACAATTTGAAATGATGTAATAAGTATTGTTCTGAACATTGCTGTTCAGCCCGGCCCAGTTTGTTGGGAAAATATATGTTTTCACCGCCAGATAGCGCTGTACGGGTCAATGCCCTGGGGGTGTCTGTCGCGGTTTGTCACTTCTTGTTGTTTTGGCCGAGCATGATGACTGGGAAGATTTTTACTCTTGAATCTTGAACGTAAACCCTGGCCCAACTTTGTTGGGAAATAAAATGTAGTTATTGTTACTAATTCTTTGTTTAGTTAACTTTAACCTATTTACATTTTACTTAATTTTCATTTCAGCCAGTCTTGAATATAATGTAACAACTATTTACAACGTAAGATGATCTCAGTTCACAACATTCGTAAAGTAAAAAGGGAAGCTCGAAGTTTACAGGAGCTTCTATGCTATGTGGCCGTTTAGGTCAAAAGTGAAAAACAAAATGATATGATAAAAATAGCCCCCCCAATACAGTCGAGGCCAGTGGCCAAGAATTGAAGGGGTATTCAAACGTATACCGTTTAAAGAGAAACTTCTCTCTTAGCAAAAAAATGGCTCACTCCTATATTTTTTCTCATCGCTGGACAGAAGTGCAAACACGGAAAGCGAGGGTGACAATAGCGAGAATTACGCCAATTCAACAAAGAGCGGACCACCCGTCCAAGGCGTACGCAATATTACCTCAGCGCAGAGGAAAATAGACAGCAATAACAACGCGAGCGCTTGATGGCCTAAAAAAGAACCCGGCCTTGTCGATACCTCGCCAAGAGGAGAACATTCGAGCGCGCCGCAAAAATTGAGGCCCGTGAATGGTTTAGACCCGATATTACGAACTTTGCGCCTCTGCTCGATTGGTTGAACCAGGGGAGAAAGACCTTACTCGGAAAGCGCTTTCTCGCCAAGCTGACGCCAAGTTCATTTGTGGGAAAAACTTGCGAACAAGGGGGGCGAGTGACACAACTTTTATCACTAGTTTAATCCGATTTTATGGTCCAATTTAGGGGACAAACGTAAAACGGAATGACGTGGACAAAGGCTAGTTGAATGTTCACAAGAAACACCCTGCAATTACCAGCCATAAAATGGGCATTTTAGACAAACTTAGCAAGGGAATCCGGAGACTAACACCTGGCTAAGCAATTTACAGTAGAAGCTTTTACGGTTTAAGAGAAATGAGCAACGGCTAAATTCTCAAGAACACACATGACGAGGGAACGGTATAGAAATTACAGTATTTTATTTTATAGAACAACTATTCAGCGTTAGAAATTTTATATTAATTTAATGTGCGTTACTAGCTCAACCAAATTAATTTTTTCTGGAACGAATTCCTCGTTACTCCGCTGTAATAGGCGTAGTGACGTGCCTCACTTGCCTATTACCTTGTGCCAGTGGTAATGTTGAACATCTGTTACTTTAAAAATAAATGCAGTCTCGTGTTATTGTGATTTCTTTGATTTTCTGTTTGTGTTTCCCTGATTTGCATAAAACGTCTAAATATGACGTGTGAGCGCCCTCTTTCGGTTACTTTTGGAAACTTTTTTATATGGAAAAAATATCCAATGTCCCTCTGATCCTATTGGAGCAAACAGAAAAATTTTCCGGGCATTACTTCTTTTATTACGAATTTTTGAACTTTGCACGAATTTATGACGCACCCGGTATATATATATGTAACAAGAAATCCCGTCCTTCTCTAAATTTACATTTACCGCGTATTCTAAATTCTCTTTTTAATAAAGCACAACCCCTTTTCCAAAATTGCAACCTAAAAGTAAAGTAAGTTATAATTTATATTAGCCCTGCAGATCATTAAGCAGGCATGTGAAGTATCTGAACTCAGTAACATCCCCAGATATGAGTGTTCAAAATTTATGAGATTCCGAATGTCAGTGTAATGTCAAAATTCTTGAAGAGCCCTCTAACCACTCTGGATTTGTACCTTCTATAACGTCAATACCACACTTTACAAGAACTTTAATGCCACTTATCCTGCACCCAGGTCAATAGGTCGCAGATCTAACAAACGCGGGATCTAGCAATAAAGTATCCCCGGGAGAACTGAAGTGGACACGTGAACTCCACGAATCTAAAGTCGCCCAATTAAAAATTAAGTAGTTTAGGCCCTCTGGCGTCAATATCGCAAAACACTCCTTCACTATTTGCGTGAACGGAAGACTTCTCTCTCTTCGTTTCTAACTCTCGTTTCTGTCGGAGCTGCTGTCCACAGTCCGGTGGATATATCGCTCTGGTACTAACTTTATCATGTAAACAGCTCTCCGCGCCCCGTCAGGGCTAGTTCAGTGGCCACTGCAATTATAACGCTTTCGTAACGCTTCATAGTTAAATAAAAAGGATTTCCTGGATAGCAACTGCAACCTGTGTTTCTCTTCTATAGTTCCCTGTGTGTTTCTCTCCAAGTTGTGCGCAGCGATGCAGCGATTTACTGTATGATCAACACTTCCCGACTGCATCTCCGATAAGTTCTACGCATCACCTCCCTTGTGCTAAATTTTCTAAATGTGATTATTATCATATATATATATATACATATATATGATGGCAAATTATATGCAATTGATAATTGCAAATGTGATTATTATCATATATATATATATATATATATATATATATATATATATATATATATATATATATGATGGATACTTGTAGATACCCCTTAGAGATTAGTGCTTCAGTGTTTCTCGGATTCATCTCAAGCAGCGTTTGGAGCTGTTATTTATCTGCAGTGTATCATGCCCGATGATACATCAACATTCAACATCTAGACTTGTGGTGAGCAAGTCACGAGTCTCTCCCGTGAATACTTGAACCATTCCAAGGCTGGAGCTTAGTGCTTATGTTCTTGCATCTCAGCTAAAAACAAAAGTTGAGCAGTCTTTGCATTCAAATAGACAGTGTACAAATGTATACTGATTCAACTATTTCCTTAGCATGGATTAAGACACCCCCTCACCGTCTTAAAACATTTGTTGTCAACAGGGTTGCAAAGATACAACGATTGACAGAGAACTGTGCTTGGAAGCATGTTCCATCGAGTCTCAACCCGGCAGACGTCATTTCGAGAGGACTTGATCAACTGGCTGACCATAGCTTGTGGTGGAATGGCCCCTCTTTCCTTCAAGAACCCATTCTTCTAGACTCTGATGGCCAACTGCAAGATGATGTGTCTTCAGATTCCCAATTTTTGTATGAACTGAAAGATGATACCTCTCGTAATTTATTAACTCTAATGTCTTCTGATTGCTTGACTACCTTTTTTAGGCTGAGTAATAATTTTAGTAAATTGAGAAATCTTATAAACGTCCAATAATTAAATTGACTGTTTTACCAATCGATATTTGAATGTTCAAATTGTTTGTTTTCGTATGAATTTTTTTTTATGATTCTATTTTATATCGATTCTTGCATGGTTGTATAGATTATTAATTGCTATATTTTATGTACATCAATTCTCAGTTGTAATACTTGTCATTTTAAGTCATGTTAATTTGTATGTAATGGTGTGCAACGTTTGTTACCTTGCACGGTCGGGCGGTATGTTAGCGCCCATGGAACAGGCTTGGCGATTTTTAAATTTACTGTAACTCTTTCGCCAAGCTTTGTATATATAGCCTTGTAATTGTGAGTTGCATGCAGTTTGTCCGCTCTGTCATGAGCACGCGGCTTATCAGCTCTGTTAAGAGTACGGAGTTTATCTGCTCTATCATGAGCACGCAGATTAACAGCTCTATCATGATCACGCAGTTATCAGCTTTGTCAAGAGCACGCACTTTGTCAGCTCTGTCAAGGGCATCGCATTTGTGCCTAGAGGCACCACTTCATCATTTTAGCTTAGTGTTTTAAATCATGTGCATGTTAAATAAAGTTTTTATTAATCCTACAGTCCGCTGTTACTTTTTATTGACGTAACGCATAATCAGCAACATATATATTTGGTATGTATATATATATATATGTGTGTGTGCGTGTGTGTGTGTGTGTGTGTATATATATATATATATATATATATATATATACCTATATGCCTATATATATACTCATATATATATATATATATTACTTTTAATATTTTCCAAATTATGCCAAAGTCACTGTAGGGATCTTAGTTTTAAAGTGACTTCAGAAGGTTAATTTTTCAATCTGATGCTCGTGAACTCTCATCTTCGTCATCTTCTTCAAATTCATCTTCTTCATCACACTCTTCTTGCATTTTTTGAGAAGGACCACCATCAGACCCCTCTGGAATATGTTGTAAGATCTGACTACTATAAGGCTTCCTCATTTTCCTTGGCCTTTGTCTAGAGCAGCTCATATTTTGTAGCATTCGTTGGAGTTTCTGTGATTTTTTTTTCATCAAGTCAGCCACATCAGGATATCCAGCAGTTCTGTGACTCATAGTTGCAGCAAATGTCAACTCTTCAGGGGTTTCTAATTGGCGCAGTTCCTTGATTTTCCTGCGTTTACTCCTTTCACTTGACTCAATGAAATCTTTTTGAGGGCGGCCTGGGGTGGCAATAGAAATTATAGGTACCTTGACGTTATTTGCCAACCAATCACCATTCTTCTCCGGAAAACTCTCCTCTTTGTAATTTGCTGAAGTCCACTTATTCTTAAAATCAGTTTTAAAATACCTCAGGGAACGAGTGAGTAAACTTCTTTTAGTATCTGAGCACCTCGTTATATCCACCACTCGGTTTTCCATAAACTGAAGCTTTTCATCAATTGAATTTTCGGTAGATCCCTTTCGGTAGATCCAATTCGTACAAAGTTAGTCTAATAAATTCCTTTTCCATCTTCAGAAATTGAAAAACGTAAAATTTGTAATGCGCCAGTAAAAATATAGTTTTTATCTTTACAATTTGGATAGCAAAAAAGGGTATTTAAAAATCACTAAAACCAATATCAGTATTGAAGGAGTCAAATTTTAAGTTGTGATATAACAAAATATTTGAATTTATTTACTGATTGTGCACTTTATCCTACAATAGTATAAACTGTTTTAAGGAATATTTTTTTCATTCTTGACTAATAATAATAAATTTATTAAATAAAATACGATGTAATCCATTATTTTTATTATTATGTAAAAAAAAAGTTTTATACTATCCTTGATGTTTTTGTCTGGTTAAGTTCAACACTGCATTTAGTCTTATTTCTTAAAATTTGTTTTTTTGTCTGAAAGGCTTAAGAAATAAATTAAGTTTTATATGTTAACAATATTTATACAGATTATATCTATAGTTGTAAGTCGTTTTTAAATCAAAGCCGTCAAGAAATTTTCCTGAAAATAAAAAGGGTTCTTTATAAAAAAAAATTCTATATAAAAATGGCAGCCTTTTGCGGAACATTTTTTCTTTGAAACAGACTCTCAATACTGTAACCATTACGATTATAATTCAATTTAGGTCCGACAAGCCCCGACACACCTTCATAAAGCATTTGAGAAATCTAAATTACAGTTAAAAAGACTTAAAAATAACATTTTTCAAGATTTCAATTCTTTAATATGTTAATACTAAGTAAATTATTATATATTTTTAAAACAAAGCTGTTACCCTTTTTTAACACGTAAACCTGATTCAATTTCAAAACATTAATTCTTAACGCCACGAAAAATATAGATTTAAACTAACAACAAAGCTGAAATTTAATCAAATTACATGTCCACTCGCAAAGAAACATGTTCTTCGACTGAGGCTAGGAGCTGCTGGATGTTACTTATGCTCCTAGAAATGATGTGATTAACGCACCAGTTAGTCAGAAATGACAAAATCCACTTTTTACAATTGTTGCGCAATTTTTAATTTTTACACTTTTGGCCAGGTTTCTGCCTCAAATACTCCACTGTGTGGCGCATAAAAAAGTTTATAATTCAGTTAATTTGTGATTGCCATCCGAATAACCTACATTGGTGGCAATATTTCTTATAGATTACATTTTATAAGATTAGCATTACAGACTACATTCCATAAGATTGTCATTGTAGATATTGAAAAATACTGCATGAACTGTTACTTCAGAAAAGGTAATTTTCAGTGTTATGTTTTTACGTTAGAGAGATGGGTTTCATGCAGCTGGGGATGCCTGTAAGAGAGGATGCTACTAGCTTTTTTTGTAGGCGGATTATCAATCTGTATTATTATTTACTGTCTCTCGAGGTATCACTCGACCGTCAATATATTTTTATCCCGAACTTAAAAATACTGAATTACCGCCCACGTGGTATAGTGGTTTGAGTTGTGAGCTTTCACGCAATGGGCTTGGGTTCAAATCGTGAATAAGGTTTAGACGTTAACGCGTTGTTCCCTCATAGGTATCAGTGCTGGCTCAGCCACGAAGACTTCGAGGTGAATAACAAAAGGCGAATGTCTCACAACAAATGCCTCTGCAATAGAAAAAAATACTGAATCAGATTATAGGAAATGAATATCCGATCTCAATCGCTTTAGTTCGCCAAATCTGAAACTACCTTTGCCTACAAAGGAGTTATTCTATGTGTGAGTTGAGAAAGTTGTAAAAAGACCATACGAAAAGGATACCACGTTACGCAACTGACAGAAGACACATCTTCTACAAGGAATTCGTTGGGTGTATTCTTAAGAATCTCGTGTAAGATGCATGTAAAATGGACATTCTTAGCAATAGATGGCAGTCATTCTCTCGGAAGAGTAGAAATTCAACATACATTGCATTACTAGACTTGTCGTAGACGTAGTTAAGATAACCCATCTAAAGACTGTATATAGTGTGCGATGGAATCCCTCAATAGCCGTATAATACTGGAAATAATTTCAGTTTCACGGAGTATATTCTCCTGTCGTTTATCAGTGGTTCCTTAAATGTCTGGTTACATTTAATGTCAAAATGGCGACAACCATTAGTGATTATTTCAGTTTTCGCAGAAAAATGCATTTGACAGAATAATTCTGCGTTTTCACATCGTTCAAAACGTGAAATTAAGCACAGCTGTATCGCCTGCATCTCCCTTTAGCGCTAGAGATTTAACAGTAATGTGCTTACATTCATAACAGGTAGAAAAATGATTAGATCAATAATCCAGTACTATCTTATCTGGTCAGGAAACTAAACAGGCTTTACTCTTCATGAGAATAGCTGATATTAAACATGATCTCTAGTTGTCAAAAAAGAGTCCTATCATGAACTCTTAAAGAGTTAATTCATGATAAGAAAGAAAATAAATCTGTTATCTTCCGATACTGACCCTGTCATTACCTAGTGTACTGCCATCTGTAAGGCCAGAAGGGGTTCAATTGTATAGTGAGTTAACCTGCTGAAACTGTCATTCTGATTTCCATTTAAATTTAAAACTTAAGCAAGTTGAGATTTTCTTATAGCATTTAAGCAATAATTTCCGTGTTTAATAAAATTTTTACGAAAATTGTAACCCTGAGTTTGAAATATTTTGAAATATTCTCCTTGATTGATATTAGTCAGCTTTGATTTAACTATTAATGCACATATTTTGTTTATAATGCTGTAAGTACTGCTAGCCATACAGGCCAACGAAAGAAGCGGTTAGAAATCTAAAATTACAACGCAATGTTCTCTACGAAAATATAAGTTTGAAAATACTATTAAATTTTTTATGAAATAATTTTTTTCATAGTGAACAGATAATCTTTCTAAAATATCTGATTTTTTCATATTTTATTGTTTTGGGGTATTTTTCTATTCCTTTATTTATATAAAAAAATTGTTTAAAGTAGATAAAAATAAAGTATTTTACGGATTTATGACTTTTCCGAAAATAAAAATTTCTAAAACAAATTTGAACTAGGACAAGTCAAATAGAATTTATTTTCTTTTGCTTATCTTAAAATTACAGCCTTCGCCAAAGGGAAATGCAAATATCTTATAAAATTGATTGTGTGCTGGCTGATATCTACTTTATAAAATTCTTTTCACCAAAAATAGAACGTTTGAAGTGGGGCTCCCAGCGAGAAAAATGTAATAAACCCAGACTGCATCTAAAAAAACGAAATTGTAATGAAAAAAATCCCAGATTTTTAAAAAATATATTTTTTTTATTAAAAAGGATTTTAAAAATATGAATAAGGTAATACAAACCACATTTTCAAAGACTACTTCAAGTTAAATTTAATCCATTTCATTTGCGTCTATTACTTCTATTACATCTTTCAGCATTTTTATTTTAGATATTCAGGTACGACAATTTTGATGATATCAATCTATTTATTTTGCCATCATACTATCGTTTACAGTTTCAGTTTGAAGAGAATGATGTGTGTTTCTATTACGATAAAATACTCTCTACGAACTCCGAAAAGTTAGGTAAAATAGTCAAATGGATCAGAAATTTGATAAGATTTCATATTTGGGATTATTAATGAATCCATCTTTGATATGATGCAAAAAGTACCAAAATTCTAGTTTGGTAAGGGTCCCGATTCAGTTGAAATGATCTCCACTTGCAACATTTTACATTCATAAATTTATATAATTACATAATTACATTTACATAATTAAAGTATGCTTACAATATTAAATCAATGTTAATATTTTGCTAGGATAAATCTAGATATCGAGATATTTTTGAAATATAAATTTCAGGTAGTCTCTTCTAACAAAATTTCCGCGGGTTATTAACGTAGGATTACTTATCGTTGCTTACCTCTTTTGTATGTATATATATGTGTTATGTATATATGTATCTATATATATATGTTCGTATATGTATGTCAAAATTTTGATGCATTTTGGTACTTTTCTGTTTAACTGTTTACTGCTTGCCCAAGCGATACAGACTGTGTTGTGTGCTCTGAAAAAATTATAACTCGCTACGCAGGACATCTAAAATTTTGCTTTCCGGAGGACCGTTATGGAAGAACGTAATCCTACGTTAAAGCCATATATCCACATAGTCACTGATAAACCCAGATCTGGGTTAAAAAACCTGGTCTGGAAGAT
Organism: Dolomedes plantarius; assembly: GCA_907164885.2. Classification (NCBI taxonomy): domain Eukaryota; kingdom Metazoa; phylum Arthropoda; class Arachnida; order Araneae; family Dolomedidae; genus Dolomedes; species Dolomedes plantarius. The sequence goes on along the minus strand of OU015493.1, from coordinate 144,397,783 downwards.
CTGGTTTGAAGATATAAGTTATCAGAAATCTTCCTGATTGAAATAAGTATAAACAATTAGTGGGAATGTAAAAACTCCTGTTTTTCCTTCCGATATCTTGGAATATAAAAAAAATAAGAATTATTTTCTTTAAAAACCTTAAACTGAACAATACGTTATAAATAAAATAACATTTTTGCATCTATTTTCATGTTTTTGATTTTTATTCTAAATATTCTGCAACTTTTATGTGATAAATTATCTCCTTTAAGAACAGTCATTGAATGCTTGTGCTCAGATCTGTTCTCCCAGAAGAATTGATGTTAATTCCTCAAACGTTAATTCCCAGTCTACTTCGTATGTCCCATTAATTAATCGTAGATTGCAGCTGTGCTTTAAAATGCTTTGAGTCGTTGTCTTAGCACGAAAACATACATCTATATCAAAAGGGGGAGTTGTCAAAACCGGATGTTGTTTGCAATAAATGCTCGAACACATTAATGCAATTGCTGTGACAGAAAAGTCGTGGAACTACGTTCGTATAACACATAATTAAACATACACTCAGTATGTAGAATCCATAATGGCATTTCAGATTTTAAAGCATCGGGAAAACTGAGCAAAACGAATTAGAATTATTTGAAATAAGCGAAGGAGTAAAGGTTCCAACTCACGTTTTCTTTGAGGCAACTCTATCACCTAGGAATAATAATCCCCTAATTATACATTTAAATTTTAGTGAAATAATTTATCCTTCCTATTTTGCAGTATGCATTGTAAATATGCAACTGTTTTTATGTGATCAGTTGTAAAACATTGGTAATTAATTTTAGCTTTATGCTAATCTGCGCTTCGAGGTCAACAAGACTGTATAAATTATTCTGTAGACTCGGAGTAGGTAAAATAAAATTATTTATCATAAGGAAATGCAATTCAATAACATTAACTTATATGAGTAGCAATGTAATTGTTTCTACTATTATTGCTCTTTTCAACGGTTAAATTTATAGTAATCTGACACTCTTTAAAAGATCTGAAAGTGAAGAAAATATTTCTGGCGAAATTTACGATTAAATTAAAATTGTATTTTCTATGCGTTCATATAGCTGCCCTAGAGAGTTCATATATCGTTTAAGTGTGACGTGCTTTTCAAGTTTTCAAAGAGCATAAAAGTTTGTATTGCTATTTATAATTTTATTATAAGGTCTGAATGTAATTACACAAGCTATATTGACATATGACGTAAAAGCAGAGTCAGAAAGCATTTTTCAACATGGTTTTATTAAAAAATGTTGCGTAAAAGGTAATCGCCTGTATTTACTGAATCAAAGCAACAGTGAAAGCAAATTTTACTTCTACTAAGCAACAATCAACGTCTTAGTTTGAATGGCACATTAGAAATTGCTGGAAACAATATCCAGGGACATTTGACGTCGATAAATTATATATATATATATATATATATATATATATATATATATATATATATATATATATATATATATATATATATATATATTCAGTTAAAAGCTATGCAACAGCTATGCATATATATATATATATATATATATATATATATATATATATATATATATATAACTGCATTAAAATTTGCAAAACACAGACTGACAATGAGTAAAAATTAAAACTGCTGACTTGAGTCAGAATTCACTCACATATGGGTGAATGAGCGAATGCTGTATAAGAGTATCCAAAAATACCGCACAAGAAAATTACATTCCGATTATGATATTTAATAAAAATAAAAATCAGTTACTTTGTAATTAAACGTAAACAGGGTAATCATATACTATAAATGCTTTAATTATTTTATACAGACTTTTTTATTTTTGAGATGGAATTTTTAAATAGATTTTTTGCAGTGTTTATATGCACGCCCGGGAGTAATATAATCTTTGGAAAATATGTAATTCTGGGACCAATTTAACAAAAAAATCCCGTTTATAAATCTGTTTTGTGTTGCGTTATCTAAGAAATTTTGTATATCCTTAAAGAATTTATTCTTCAAAATGATTTGTCCTGAGTTAGTGTGGGGTTAATGAGTTACAAATCAATTCAGACTTGTTATCAGTAAACAAAAATATACGTGAAATTAAAACAAACTGTATGTCCCATTTAAAAGAAGTTTAATACATCTAAAACGAGCTTAAATCTCTTCACTTTTGACTATATTTTTATGTAATAATTTATTGAGGGTAAAATTTTTTTAAATATTATAGCGTTATCATTCGAAATATTGCAAAATATAAAATACTTGAGAATTTTTTTTTAATTTCCTTATGTAAATGAGGAATAAATGAAAGTTGATAGCTGATATACAGAATGTCGTTCGCACTAAATGGAAATGATTTTGATAGTTAAGTTTTATGTATAAATGCCGCAATTTTGTGGTGAATCACTTCTATCTGGTTCTTGATAATAGATCTAGCTCAAAGTTTCCACGAAAGTAAACTTTTTCTTAGTACTATCATGTCAATTTTACACCATTCCTCTTGGACCGTTTTCCAAAATCCGTTCACTGTTCTTGGATGCCATTTTCCTAAGGCTCGTTTTAATAAACCGGAAGCGAAAAAGTCCATTGGAGAAGCGTCAGATGATTTTACGGGCATTTCATTAAATAGGATACACTTTATTCCTGTTTCTGATTCATTCTTTGCTAAATAAGCAGCAGTTGATTTAGACGTGGGACTAGAGGCTTTTTCCATATGAATCTCAACTTTAGCAATGTCCTTTCTGCATAACACCCGAATTTCTTCTTCAAGAATTGGTTCTAAAATATTCTGCTGATAGTAGAGTGAATTAATTTTGGCTTTCCTGGAGACTTTTTGGATTTTTAATTTGCCGTTGTCACAAAATCCTGCAACGATCATGAATTCCTTTGGGAACTTTTCTGAACACTGACGATGCCATTTCGGACGGTCATGCCCATCAGTTGAGCAATAGAACATTGATTGTTTTTTATTGCTGTCACTTAAATACACCCATGCCTCATTGAGTGTTACCTCAAATTTTCATTTTTCAGCAGATAGGTGTTTTTCATATAATTCTCTACAATTTGTTTTTCTTTCAATAATATGCTTTGGCAAAAGCAGTCAAACTTTATGTTTAAACATCAATTTTAACTTCAAATCTTCAGGAAGGATTTACTTACAGTACCAGAAGACATTCCTCGTTTCGATGCAATGGATTATTGAGTCGGTAGATTTTCTTTTAAGGTCAGAGACTTCACTTTCTTAATATTTACCTGCATTCGAACAATCTTAGGATGAGGTTTCGCGGTCATGTTTTCATTTTTACTTTCAGATAGACTTTTTTTTCTTTCAAATTTAATATATTATAAATACCATTTTTTAAGTGCCACAACCGTGATTTTTACACCGCTTTATAATTTGTTGATATGAATATTTCTCCTCGGAAAGCGCAGTCACGTAACCTTCGAGCCATCTATCAGTTTTAGGATCCATTTTCAAAATAAATCTTTTATTTTACATTCCAATCAAAACCAAACAGTAGCAGACGATTATTCTGAAATTGCCAAATTTTAATCTCAAAATGCAAAGGACAAAAATAAATTACAAAATTGTTTCCATAAAGTACGAACGACCTTCTGTATCAACAGAAATGGGTAGTTACTAAATATGCATTCTTTTAAAATAGTATGAAATATTATGATGATTTAATTCATTTTAGGAACAGCCATAACTTAATCCTTAGAGAAAATTTAAATTCAAGTATTGGATCTCGAAGAACGTTATTGGAACGACAGATGTTAATCTTGGAATAGTATTCGCCAATTCACATAATATTATACTTAATTACTGATATACAACCTATAATGACTTCTTCTCAGAAGTATTTTTAAAAAATAAATCGAAGACACCGACTGAAAGAATGCATAGGAATTTATAAGCAGAATAGTTTTCCGCAGATATTGTGGTGGCAATGTATATATTTCGATATTGAAATATGAAGACGATTTACAGCATTTTATATTCTGTTATTCCTGGAAATAAATATAGTTTTCTGTTCTGGATACCGAATGGGTGGTATTCTTCGAAGAGAATCCGGTTTTGAGAAATATGTGGATGTTGAAATGATTGCTTGAATGAAAAAAAATGCGTTAAAACTGAATGACATTTTTCATTCTGTTTAAAATAAGCACTTTCTAAATCAATACTATTTAACAAATTGCGAACAAGAGCATTTAAGGTGAAAAAATTGCTATTCATTTAAATTGTTGCGATTATTTTGAATTTCAAACATTTTTAATTTTTCCCGCAGTGTTTGGTTTCAAAATGCTTACAGTCATTAGTTACTTTGTTGAAATGGTTATAACTTGGATTCCTTCTTTAAAAAAATTATTTAAAGATTATTTTTCTATTGATTGCAAATCGAAACTTTTTCTTTCTTTTTCATTTCACTAAGTGTTTATTTACCTTAAAGATTTTTATATCCAAAATATTCAAACAATTAGATGGCCATAAAATTGTTCAAATATTCAACTGTTGAAAATATTAAATACTCTAAATTAAAAATTATTATTTCCAGGATTTAAAAGCATTTACTTTGGATCAAACTGTTTCTGTTCTGTTTTCTTACTTTTCGACGTTTAAATGGTAAAAAATTGTCTACCTATGGAAAACCACGAAAATCCAGGTAAGAAATTGAAATTATTTCTATAAACATGCTGCAAGGAAAACCCAATTTAAACTCTGTAACTTCTGTACATGGTCTCAGAATCTCTCCAATATGTACGTTTACTTCTTTTACTGTAAGCAAAGTTTATATCCCATTCTCCAAAAAAATCTCTATTAACATTTTTTACCTGGAGTGAGGATATCATATCAATCACTTGATTAATTCGAGAACAAACTCCTAGAACAAACCATTTGAAAGAAAAAACAATATACTAACCAAACTCAAGCAGTTACGGCACCTGTAGATATTGCCCAGAAATACCAATATCTAGGCCGGATATCGGAATGTTGAATCTGTAGGCTGGAAAGTACTTTAACGACGCCATAGAGGGTGGGAGAAGGTACGATCCCCCTAGTTGCCGCCCTTGGGGTACTCGGTCAAAATTGAGGTGGCACCAGGGGGTGACATTAGTTCACCTATTCGGTGCCCCCATTGAAAGCAACCAACGATTCTCTGGGATTATGTACAAATGCCTTCATTGACAAGTGACTTTCATTGACAAACAACCAACAGATGTCGACATCATCAAGCCAAGCTCCACCCCCTCAGGCCCAATTAAAATTCATTGAATGAAGTGTGTTCATTTCACGGACATGATAAGACAAATTCAATGAGATTCAGTGATAATTGGAAGAACATCGCTACGTGGTAGCGATTCGGGGGCTCTGGAGAGTGGAAAGAGTGATAGGCAAAGACATTTTGGTTTCCTTGTAATTGCTGCTTCAGAATATCCTGTTGCCTGTATTGTGGTCTCTTGTTGAAGATGTTACGAAGCCTCAATAACTTGTTAAATACTGAAGTTTTGTTTTTTTCATCTTAACCATAACTAGGATAAACTCCATATTAGTTACCGATCACTTTCAAGGAAACCGTCACCATAGAAAAAAAATTCTTATCATATTTTACTCTCAGTCAGTGTGACACACAGCTATTGGGCTAGGAGATTATCTAACAAATACAGACAGATGCACATGCGATACGTGGCCTATTTACATTTTATTGCAGTAAAGTACCTATATACTCGTTTGACATAAAAACAGCGTGTTTCCAGGTTAAAGCCGTGTGCAATTTTGTTTACATTTATATTATTAATTCATGAATTTGCCTACTTTTGTAGTGTACAGTCGAACTCCGTTATAACGAACTCCTAGATATAACGAACGAAAATTTTGGTCCCACCGTTTTCCTATTGTATTTAATGCTAATTTATTCTTTTACAGCGAACCTCCGAAATCTTAATCGGCTATAACGAATATTTTTTTTCAGTCGACAACTGAATTTTTTTTTAATATTTAAACTTTTTAAGAATGTTGAAGATACAAAGAATGTTGAAGAAGAAGATGATGAAGATTTACGTATCGCGATTTGGATAGAAAAGCACAAAATTTCATCATTTTCAGATTGTGGCGTGCAATTGTTCGAAACATGTGATGATGAAAATATTACATGTGAAAATCTGACTGATGAAGATATTGTGGAAGAAATTAAAATGAATCATTTTGAAATCGAGAGATTCTGCTTCTGATGCTGATGAAGAGGAGCACGTAAATGACGAAATTCCTACCATCTCAGATGCTACAGCAGCGATGCATGTAATTAATAAGTTTTTGTCTACACAAACAGTGGAAGAAAGAGTGTTGGAGTCATTTGATGTATTGGACAAAGAAATTCATGAAATGTTTTTGAAATCGGCATCACGTCAGCAGAAGATTACCCATTATTTCTGTATTAAAACAGTGAGCAACTATTAAAGATAAAATCAATTTATTTCCATTTGTCTTCATTTTTAGTTAATTTAATTAGCATTGTATCAGTTTAATGTAATCGATTTTAGTCAATTCAATTCATTTATGATCATTTTTAATAGATTTTATCATTCTTTCAATACATCATTATTGAATATACATAGCAACTTATGAGTTATACATTTTGTGAACTCTTAACATTTTTCTTAGTGGTTCGGATATAGCGAACCAGCGGATATAGTGAACAAAAACTTTGGTCCCTTGAAGTTCGTTATAACGGGATCGACTGTATATCTGAAAGTGAGGCAAGCGAAAAGTTGGTTCGGTTTCCGTTCATTTCAGCAATTCAAAATGAATGGTGATTTGTCTAGTTACCTCAGTTTTGACCGTTTTATGAAGAAAACAGTTTTTCTAAGAAACTATATGCCTTTCTGCTACCTATCAGATATAATAGAGAGTATTTAAGACATCAGTTTTTCGTTAGGGTACACCGCCCATTCGTGATATTTGATACAAGAACTAGCGAAGTTTTAATGCTTTGACAAGTTGCACATAACACAGTAACAACAAAAAATGACATCGAAAGCCACCTTCGGTGTTATGGTGTTTAGTGTCGAGAGCCATAACCACGTGGGGTCTGGTTTTGTGTTTAGCCAAGACAAGGATGGCCCTTTGTTATCCCCTCACAGGTAGCCCCACAGGATGATTAATTGTCTGCATCCATAATGATGTATCTAAAAAAACTAATTGAGCAAAAAGTCCCAAATTAAAAGAGCTTCACAGATGGGAAAAAGTATTAGTTTATTAAATTTGAAATCTAGAACCTCAAAAACCAAATTTTTGAAGAGAAGAAATTGATAATGGAATGTCTTTTAATTTTAGAAATTTTCTATCACTGTACACTAGAAAAACGTTGAAAATGTGTACCATATTGAAAACAATAAAGCTGATCTGTCATATAAGAATACAAGCTGAATACCCCTGCTTCTCTACGGAGTACATTTTAGGATAATTACAATGAAAAAATAATGAAATTGCTTTTTAGAGGATTTCCTTATAAACAGTATTTTTTGTTTTTTCATTGGACGGAACTAATATAACCAGGCTCGTCCACGAACTTACTCGTGAGCAAGCTACGTAAAACTGACCGTGGGAGAAACAATTTTCTCTTAAATCTACGCCAGCGAATTTTAAAGCTTGGCCTTGAGACTTATTTATAATCATGGAGAAGCATAATTTGAGGAGAAATTGTAGTTTTATATATAGGTTTAATTTAATATCCATAAAAGATACTAACTTGAATTAAATTCTTTAAAAACTTCCATCTCAATAAGTCTGGTGGTTAAATTTTATCTTTTACTGTAATTTAATATTTTTTGTCAATTCATTTCGTTGTTATGCAAGTGACGCAAAATTAATTTAAAGTATCACAAAAAGAAAAGAAATCTCGTAATCAGCATTTAATAAATTAAATTCTAAAAATTTATCTTTAAAAATTCACCAAAAATCAGAAAATGAAGATAAAGATTCGAAAAGATTTCATTTAAAAGGAATTTTTGTGATCTTTCTCGTGATATAAATTTTTTAACCCTCAAATTATTATTTTAAATGCAAACCTAAAAAAAGTTACAAAAACAGCGTAAAAATTTAATTTAAAAAGATCTAAGAAAAGTTTTTCAAAATTCTTTCTTAATGCACCCCTACACTATACGAAGAATCGCCATGCAAAATTTCAGCCCTTTAAGTTCAGTGGTTTGGTCTGTGCGTTATCTGTCAGTTAGTCAGCCAGTCAGTCACGGAACCGTTTTATATATATAGACTATTGTGAAAAATATATAACCATAATAGAAAATAAAGATATTAATGCATAAATGCGTTTATAAAAGAAATTTTCTCCTTATATCCTTTTTAAGCGTTTCCTTTCTTTAAATTTTTGATTAAATATCATTATTAACTTATACGTCGACTAGCAGAATTTCAATAGGTGTCATAACGGGAGATACGAGTTTATAGCACCCATTAAGGGCGGTACTCCACGAATATGGATACAATTTACGCTCCTGTAAAGTCATACTCGCACCAGTAAATATGGCATATAATGACGCATTTTTACAGTGTGGACGGACAGGAAACGGTAATGCTTCTGAGACAAAACGGATGGTAATTTCCAAAACTGAATAGAGCATGATTGCTAAAACATCGATCAATTGCGTTAGTATGCACTGAATTAAAAATGAAATAATGCATTAAGGCTAACGGTTTTCATTCAGAGGAGTAGATAAGAATTTTATCTAGGGCATAACCATATTCACGATTTAGTAGCAGGGCGCGTTCCGAATTCGAATGATCATGGAGGGACGTAATGTGACGTTGCAAGTAAATTATTCATGTAATCGCCGATTAATCATGTATCTGAAAGTCTTTCAGTCGAGGTGTGAGAACTTCCTTTTCTTAAAATAGAAGTCTCTATTATTAACAAGCTCTCGTGATATGGTAAGGTGACAATATTTAAAAAAAAGGAATTTATTTTTTTTAATTTAACATTATCAGTGAATTCACGATTTATTATTATTCCTAAGCCATTCCATATGTAATAAATCATATGATATCAGCGATATTTGACTCTAGGTACAGACGAAACAAAGATTGAATAAAATATTTCGGTACTTTTCCATTAGCCGGGCGCATGTGACGTTTGCCCTAACAAGTATTACCATTGGCAAGAATGAAAAGTCGCCAACCTAACAACCTTAAACAAACGATTATTAGGTCATAGATAGGCTAAATTCTGAAGAGGCATTGTCACGTCACACACGAAGATGGCGGATCAGAGAGTATGAACGTGAGAGAAAATGAATAAGTTCAGAGATCCAGCTAAATAACACCGAAATTCCACATGAATAAAAATTGGAAACTAATTTACCACAGACTCCCCTTGCTTTCATCACAGTCGTACAAAAGATTATGCAATTGTGATGAAGCATCAAATGGTGATATAAAAACATTGAGGAACGGCTCGTCGCCATTTGCAAGCGTACTTAGCTGAATTTCTGTGTCGACAAAAAAAAGGGGTCCTTTTGAAGACACCTTGAAGGATATTAAATTTTTTTTCGCCTCCTAACTAAATATTTACTTAAGGTATAAAATTCCCGTTTCTTATATATTTTGTTGTTTCATACGCACGTGCCACGGGAGTTACAGTTAATTAAACAAAACAGCTGAAAATGCGACTAGTGAACCTTATTTGGCGATATATCACTTGCGCCTGGCTAACGGAAAAGTACCAATATTTCTTTAAGAGTTGATAACTAATCGCATTAAAATGCAAGTTATCTTTACTTTCCAATAAAATTATCAAATCAGCAATTAATTGAAGAAAAGAGAAACATGTAAAATGCGCTTTTAAGTTCATGAAAACGTTTTCCTCTTTTAAAATTTACAGAATTCGAACCATTTTTTCTGATTAAAATCTTTTCTCTGTGTATTTAAACTTCTAACGCCTCATGAATCGTGAATGAAAAGCTCAGAAACCCTTCTTTCCTAGAATCTTAAGGAGGGTCTCAAAAATGTGAGCACTAATGTAATTTTCTCTTAAAATGAAACCACTTTAAATGTGTTCTTCTCATCTACGTTCTATGGTTACTGGTTAAATGGATTTACGAGCAACGTTACTGAGTATAATTTAGTACTCTTGTAATAAATTTTCATACTATTGGAACGTAATTTTAAAACGCGTGCTGTATTCAAATTCCTTTGTCTTAAACACGGCCCTGTTTCGCCCTTAACGAAATCGATGAAGGAATAGTCAGCAAGTCGTTTTCATATACTTCCATAAAATCCCCCAAACTGTATTTATGACCCTGTCCAGAGTGATCGAGAATTCTTTTACCCTCTCTTAAACGGCTAACTTAGAATTTTACTGCCCGCCTTCGATCTCAAAGCTTCATTCAGGGTAGACGCGAGAATGAAACGAAATTCCGTAAAAGGCATGTATGTATTAAGAGGTGATTCTGTGTGTGTGTGTGTGTGTGTAGTAGTAGTAGTAGTATATGAGAAACTTTTTGCACGCCAGATCTGCGAAATTCACATCGCCAGGCTAAGATTTAATTGATTGCGGCTTCTAAAGAATTTCATTAATGGAGAAATTAAAAGAGAACTCCCTAAAACTGCAAAATGAAAAGGATTGCTATTAAATTAAATTAGGAAATGAGGTAAAATAAAGGACCTAGTAAAAGGACAAAGGAGGAAAAAAATATGTATTAGGCTTGTATTCTTTTTTCCCCTGTCTTTCGACCAATATATGATCTAAAATCCTCTTCGGAGAGCCAATCCGATGATCAGTTATTCTTACTGTGTTGTTGTTGCCAATGCCCTCTGCCCGGAAGTATTCCAGACTAGGTCCATATAGGCTTTGCTGGCTGAGTTGTGCGTCTCCGGTTTCCAATAGCACTGCAAGGGACAGAGTCCGTTTTAGCTAGGTACCACCTTAAGTTTTAGCCAGCAACCCCAGGGACGACACCTGAGGGTTCGTACCCCCTCCCACCCTCTTTGACATCATCATAGAGCGACTTTCCGGTCTACGGATTTTACGCGCCCATATCTGGCCTATACAAGGAGGTATTTAATGGCTTTTGTCAAGATTCGAACCGAGCACCGCCTAGTGGTAGAGCTTCGAAAGCCGACGCTCTACCAGTAGGCTACTTCGGTCCTATCTCAAGATCTAAGAGTTATTTACATATTCAAGATATGTTTATATATTCACAAAGAAATAGTATAATGATGGCAGAAATTAACAAAAGTAAGGTGAAGCTAAGGTAGTCTAATGAGTAAAATACTTTAGAAATACTTGTTGTCAGAGTATTCACTTGTTCGTAAGTCCTTTTTAGGCCATCCCAACTGACTTCGAAGCACACCGCTTCCACAGATGCTGTATGAAGGCTAAACTTTTTTCATATTCTTTATCCAACAGCCCTACACACAACAAACCTCATTTGTGCTAGTTGAGGTCCTGTCCAAAGGCAGGTCGTTTTTATTGATGTCGGGCGCATTCGTATAAAATGTATGATGAGGGAATATGGGATCTTACAAATGAATCTGAGTTTCCTCCGAGGGCTAAAAGAAACCTTGATGATCTCTCAGACATCATGAGGTAAAATAACTCTCTAGAGTTGTGGCATTTTGGGGCATTTGTCGCATTTTTTCATATTGGGGTAGCAATTGCATTTTGAGGTAGCAATTTCAAACGATCTACAGGGTGCATCGATGTAAATTGAGTTTAAAAGTATGTTCAATTTTGATTATATAAGTTTTCTGCTAAATTTCTTAAGTCTTAAAAATTTATCATAGTATACCTTGAATTAATATCTATAATATATATATAGGTGTGTGTGTGTGTGTGTCTGTGTGTGCAATGCGCTGTACATCACGTAGTGGAGGAGATGATACACCCAAGATTCGCAGGCGCGATTCAACACTTTTATAGTCGAGGAAGAGGGACGAGAAGAGACTTGGGGAACACTAAGCCAGACATATTGTAATCCGCACATAGGGGAGGAAAAACCCACAGAGAGGAGAGGCATTGAAGGGACGCACAGAACAGAGATGCGAAGCATATTATTTTATTCCGGATTATTCTGCAGACAAACATTATTCGTCCAAACACAGGTACCTTTACAACTGGACACACACAATAGTAACGCCACCGGTCCCTACCGGGGCGCATTCAGAAGACAGATTTTACATCGTTATATAGGACAGCAGCGGAGCAGCACGAAAACAGGACAACGTTAATAAGAGAGGCGAGGAAGCAGAGAGCGCAAAAAATCCCCTGTCCCACCTTTTTAAACCATGAGGGCGCAAATGTGACGCTAGGTGTCAACATTTAATTGGCTAGAATAGGGCATCTGACTTGATTACATAAGGATCGCATGATGTTCCGAAAGGTAGAACGTGGCGAAAACAACACGTGGTGCTGATTCATGTTTAAAAATATCTTTAACACGTATGCACCTAAGGGGTAATATGGATGGTTAGCTGGTCAATTCCTAGGTCGCAATTAGAAGAAAGGGACTGTACTTTATTGAGAGGAAACCAGGATAATTTAAAATACGCATTAGATATATAATGGTGGGCAGTTATTATCACACACACACACACACATATATATATATATATGTAACGATGATTAACTTTAAACTATACTTTAACTTTAACACACTATATAGAGACATTCATTGGAGAGCCAAAGCACATCGAACAGGAATTGAAGACGCACATCGTTGTTTCTTTCTCATGAGGTACTGTATTCCGGATAACGAATATATTCAGCATAACACACACAGAAGATTTAAAACATCGAAGCAGGTACACGGCAATACATGGTTGAATGAAGTGGCACAAGCTGACGACATTCGACGAGCGAGGAACAAGAAGATGACATGGCGTTTGTACGAGTGACATTAGAGATGATATCAACTACGGGAAATTGCCGGGGCAGTGAATGCAGAGCTTTACATCGGCGTATTGCGCAGTAGCGGCGCAGTGTGAAGACAGGACAAGACATAACAAGAGAAACGAGGAAGCAGAGACGCAGAGCCCCCTCAAAATCCGTGTCCAAGCTTAAAATAAGCTTCATGAGGTCCTTTCACATGACCCGTTTAACTTGCATTTACTGGTCTACCCAGTTTTCTGGACATAAGAATCCCAGGATTTGTTATGATTTTTTAGGTGCCCACGAGACTGGGGTCCAGGGACTGTATATCAATTGCCTACTATTCGCTGTAAGTCACTCACAATGTTAACCTTTATAGTCGTGATCCGACAAATCATTATCATGTAGAAGGAATTATCATTGTAGAATCAACTCTTATTTCATGAGGTTTATTAACATATTAAAATCTCGATTAGATAAGTCATTTACAACGGTTCGTTTTTACGAACGTAAAATACACCATGGGAGTAGGGCTCATTCTTTCCAAGTCCGATGAGCTCTGCGTCCCCCGTAAGCGTGTTGACCCTTTCAACAGTCCAAATCTATTCTCCTCGTTCGTTACTCGCGTCTGTCTTTTATGCCTCCTTCTCCCTTTCTCGAACGACAATCGGCCTTTTTTATCCGCGATACGCAGACCACCTATTGTGGGTTTCATTGTCCACCGTTCCTACCTTAGATGACGTGCGCCGCTGTGTTTCCTTAATCATTTTAAATGAGCTGACTGCCTCCTATTGTCAAGGGTTTCCAAAGGTGTATGGCTCTCGACACCTGTTTGCGCTTCTTTTGATGCTTATTGAAGACGCTATTACACACGTTCATCAATTCCACTTAGGAATGGGAGACGAGAGTCTGACACACAATAAAACGAAAACTTAATTAGTTTGCTTACGCCCAAGCAATTTTAAAGGAAATTGTAAAGAATTTGGAAATTAGAAAAGGATTTTGGTTTTGTAGGTTATATATATATATATATATATATATATATATATATATATATATATAATATGTCAATAGCTATAAATAAAGATATGAAGAATTGGTTTTTAATTTGTCATTTTAAATTTAAAAAAATCAGTATCAACGGCGATATTTATTAATAGCTTGCCTAATATACAGCACTTACGCATTGTGGAGCTGCTTTATTTTTTTCTAATTTCCTAAAACTCTTAAACGAAGGAAATTGAAAAATACTTTGAAGGAATTTCTATTTTTTATACGCTATTCCTGGAAAAGGAACTTCTTTAAATTTTGCGAAACCAGGTATTGTAATTGAAAGCATTGAAAAGGACTTCTATAAAAATAGTCCGTAACTGTTATTGATTTTTGGGATCAATAAATGTTTTCTCTGAGTAAACCGTCGCGAAGAAATCGTTATGAATAAATGACAAAACTAATATGTTGTCTTGGAGTATTATGAAAGTGTTACAATTCATTATTCATTCATTAAAAGCTGAAAACACTTTTTCCTTTCTGTGAATGGGGACGTGAGAGGCACAGTTAATAAATGAGATGTCAGCCACAGAATAATTGATGGCTTTTCGCTTTGTAATGGATCATTATTAAGTGTAGTAAAAAGCAACTATAATAGATTCCTTGCGGTGAATGCTATGAATAAATGTTTTCTAAGAAAAGTGTTCCCCAAAATAATTTTTATCGTTTAGTTTTAAATAATGCACATTTTTTTTCTTTGCTTAGGCGATCATGTACGGCACATGCTAAGTTCTAGACATCGGAAGGACATTTCAACATCCCAACTATAAATCTGTAATACGACTACATGATGTGGAGAAATTCCGGTATGGTTTTACAACAGATGAGTAATATCAGTAATATCGGTATTATCGGTAATATCAGTAATAGACGAGTAATATCGGTATTTTCAGTAATAGATGAGTAATATCAGTAATATCAGTAATAGATGAGTAGTATCAGTAATAGACGAGAAACATCAATAATATGAATTGAGTTTGGGAGAGGAATGTAAAGGAAACTACTTCATGTTTTTCTAACATGCTAGTCAAACAAGGAAAACCATACAAAGTAATACTTTTGATATCTGACCAGATTTTAAAAGTTCAATTTCCTACCTTCCGAAATATGCCAGCAAATTGTTATTAGTTATTCTTTATCCGAAGACTAACTAACCAGTGGCGCAAAAGTCCATTGTGGACCAAGGCCGGTGGGACCCATCTCCGCTTTTTTGACCTTGGGCTTTGGGTCCCATATAGCATATGTCTCGGGCAGGTGGTCAACCTGCCGCGGGATCCCCAGAGTTTGTTCCCAAGCATGCTTGGTCCTCATTTTATCGACCCACTCAAGGGATGAAAAGCTGAATCGACCTTGCCCAGTCGCAGGGTCGAACCCTGGACCTGTGGTGTGGCCGCTTGCAGCTTTTAACCACTACGCCCCAGCGCGTCTTATCGGAAGACTAAGGAAAGTAAAAGCACAACTATTCAAAATGGATCGATTGACGTTTGCACAAAACGTGCTATGAACGGGGAGTATATGAGTTTCCCAAGCTCCTAAAGCAAGTGGTATTAAAGTTGGTAGAAAACATTAACGCTTGCTGTAGTCAAGCGAATCAACAAATCAGCGAGGCCTTTAAAGTACTAAACTGGGAAGCTTCTGCCTAGTGCGAAAATAAATTAGTGAAAGTTAGGGCGTTAGGCACAAAATTTGGAATTTAACGTTAGATGACCTGTGAGCTACGGGAATAAAGTTATTCATAAACCCAAAGCTTTTATATTTTCTCTTTTCGTCAGTTAGCTGTAAACGCAAGTCGAACAATGAACTCTGGTTTGTAAATGAATTTGATATTGTCCCTCTTATTCACTAAACCTGTATCATTTACATGGTAGCACTACGTAATTAAGTCTTATTTAACCATAATGATTCTTTTCTTGTTGAAAAACCTACCATAGACACTTTGTAACAACTAGTGTAGTTGAGGATGTAAATAAAGTTCATAATCAAGGTTTATAGCGTTCGATATTTGATCGAAATTTATGAATAAATATTTATACAGTAAATATTCAAAATATTATACAATCTTTTTATATTACATGCAGATACTCCGCAATACTTGTAATGATAGTAATTTTAAAATTCATGCAGTTACAAATGCTGTGATCACTGATGAAATGTTAATTACATATGGAGTAAAATAAGGTCCTTCGACATTACAAAACATGATATCGATGATATAGCAGATGATTGCAATGGAATTTATATCACACATTTCGTATGATACATTTTCTTGATTCAAAGTAATATTATTACCGAAGAAATAGAACAAATCTTATGCCAATGCTTTACGCATCGTAAGAACACTTTCCTTACAGTTTCCTGTCTCATGTAATCATTTAAAATTCTACCCAAAGTGATTTTATTCTCTGTGTTACATATGTGGCCTTTTAAAATTATCTCATGAGCTTGGAGGTGTTTACCATTTACGGAAAAGGGTATAAACATTTTTGAAGCTGATAAGTTTCGTATGGTGAAAGTGAAAGATTCAAAAGTCTTGGACTTTTTACCTCGACATTGTCAAGAATTTAAAATAAGATGCATTTATTGTGCAAATTACACCTAAAATGCTATTGAAGCAAAACACAAGGAAGAAGTACAGTTTTTCCCCAAACATAAAAAAAATGTGTTGTTCCTGTGAATCAGGCAAAATTGAGTAGATATTCTTATCAAAGAATTTAGCTATTAAAGCATTTACGTCGGAATACACGCATTTATATCAACCCTCGGTTAAGATATTCACTGCAATCAAACGACCAATATGGTATAATTTTGTTTATCTTACCTGTTTATCTAAGGTCCTTGAAGCATTCCATAATGTAATGCTATTTCATTATCGACATATCGACTAAGAAATTGATAGAGAATTATTTACAGAGCAGTCGATTTATTACTCAGTTTTGCAATCTTCAAGCAACAGAAGTGGGTTCTTTTCTTTAAAATTCCTATTAAAATCAAGTTAGGCAACAGCAGTTTTGTCGTGCTTCTATTTTTTGTAAGGAGAGTTGAAATTGTTTTCAGTGAAAAGAACCCTCTTTCACACCCGCTGAACAAAGAGAAGGGAATCGCAAATTTTTCTTGAAGTGAATAGGATCCTTCTTTTCTTTCCTATATCTCTCGGGAAGAAAGGCAACAGCACTCTTCAAAAAACTTCTTCAATAACAGGTCATACTTTATTAAGTCTTCATAGAGGGTAGTTCTTTAAGAAAATTAATGTTTTTCTTTTGAAATATCTGATATTGATCTTATGTAAAAAAAAGTGTTCCCTTATTCCTCCATTATCCCCAAAAATTCGGTTGTTCGCTATAACAACCATTGCGTAAACATTCCGTGCGGAAAGGATCCCTTCAAGATACTTGTAACTCAAGGAGTGGCAATTGTTTTCGCTTGGGGGCCGCTTTGTAGATGCGGAGGTTAGCGGAGCGCCACACCTTTTAAAATTATTGCATTTATTAGTTAACTTTGCATTTCAGTAAAGGTATAAATTGTATCATAAAAATCAATAAATATAAGTTAAATAAAATATTGGCAGTTTTTCTGGCTGTCTTGGAGTTTTTGGCTGTCTTTAGCAGTTTTTCTGGCTGTCCGGATTTTTCTGGCTGTCTTGATGGGCCACAAAAAAATCTGTAACGGTCCGCAATTTGTCCACCCCTTTTCTAACTTATCAGCTGTATACGTTCTTCTGAATATGAACGGTTAATAAATATTACACAAAATTGATAAATACAACAAATTATAAAAAGCGTAGAAAATTAAAATTAAATTAAATTATGGAGTTGCAGTTATATATAAAGATATTGTGCATTATAAAGCCCTTTTCTCCTATCCCTCTATCTTGCATGTTGTGTTTTCAAACTACTGTTGAATTTTGCAGGAAATTTCCAGCGAAACGTATTAACAGGATGGCACTGCATTAACTATTATTGAGATTTCTCCGAAAATGTATTGCATCCAAAACGGAAATTTTTAATAAAAATAAACATGTATATGCAACAGGCTAAAGAATTTCTGTGAATTCCCATGGTAATAAAACTGAAGTGAGCAAAGAATTTCGCTAACTGGCTGTAGCTAAATATTATTACAAGAAAACAAGTTGACCACCATGAAAATTTGCATTTTATACATATAAGCAATCTTAATAATATCAAAATAATGCACGGAAAATGTGTATATAGTTTGTTGACTGAATAAATGTATAATTGATCTCAATATCTTAGCAATTTGTAACATTGGATTTGAACTAGACCTCAGAATTTCAGCTTCATGTTAAACAATACATTCGAAAACAACAATGATTTATGTTGGTAATGTACTAATGTACTCGTATAACTGCGTAATTTCCAAATCAATAAACCTATGTAAATATATCTACCGTGGAATATTTCCACTCAAGGAAGGTAGATGTGATTCAGTACTCGAACGTACAGATAATAACTGTAAATTTAATGTACTACAGTATATGGATTTTTTAGTCTGCGTAGACGAGTTATAGTTAACGAGGATAGTAACTAGTTTTGATTGAAGTCATGAATTGAGGAGAGTTAATTAGAAATAAAAACACCTGGTACTATATATTCTGAATGTTCATTTATACCTTTTATTGACTGATATCGGATAAATAGAATATCGGACGATATCCTATAAATATGCCAATATTTTCCACTGTTTTCAAAAATATCGGAAGATATCTTTAAATAAGTTCAACGGATTTTGCGAAACATTTAAATTATGCAGTATTGAGTAAACAAAAATTTGAAACAAATATTTTTAATTTAAATAAATTTCTGACTGGTGTTTGTATATATCTGAATTCATGTTTAATTTAAACTCTAGATTTGTTATCAGAAAGTTTCGTGTATAAAGGACAATGCACCTTACGACCCGGAAATCTGCGTGAAAGGAAATAAAACTTTTTAAACAGAATTAACAAAATTGAAGGAAACTTGATTTTAGATTTTTTTAAAAATTATCTTAAAATTATCCTTTTTGTTCAAAGATATCCTAGCACTTTGGTATTAAAAACGTTTTTCAAATGCAATCTTTTGATACAAGAAAAAACTTTTATTGGTAAGCTTGAATCAGAACGAAATCTTTTCCAGTGGATTTTTTTCCCTGGATCCCCTCATATAAAAGCATTCATCTCACATGTCTTGTCAGACAAGCTATTAAGCTTGCAATATCGACAATACGAATAAAATACTTCCGAAACTGAATTAAAAAGACTCTCTTTCAAGATCTAAATAAATAGCATATCGATTGGTTTAAAGAAAATAGAGTATATTAATTAATGACATTTTCCTAACGTCCAATTGCAAATTATATTAGAAAACAAATCAGTTAATGCCTTTTGTACCATGCAACGGACCCTTTCCATTATATTTTTTAAAAACATTATCGCTCTGCATTGTGTTCGCGATAAAGAGAACAATACGTTACCTCTTTTCATTTCCTTAACTTTATTGAGTTTAAAAACATATTTTTATGGCAGTGGAGTAGTATGGTGGGTAAACTACAAGTAAAAATCATTCTTTGAAAAGTAAATTTGATAAACAAAAGTCTTCAGGATATTCGGAGCACTTTCTAATCTCTTGACTTCCTTATGAAAACCGTTACTTTATTTCTTTGAAGATTACGTATTTTTATGGAGGATCTTTAAGAATGCATTTTACAAACCTCTTTTATATTATTGTCTTCTTATGAAGAGTTTATCAAAATATGCTTCTTTTGTTTTACTATAAGTTTCTTTTTTTTGTTTCATTTTGTCCTAAATGTTAAAGTTGCCATTTAGTTTTTGTCCTTTAAAGAGATGGAACTACGCTGATCTCTCCTCTTTGATGCACCACCATGGTCCCCTTTTAACTAGTCTGTTAAATATTAATTATTTATTAGTGCATTGTTTGTGTTGTTTAACTTTGTTTGCTAGTAACTTTGTCCTGAGTCTTTAAGTCATTCTTTACTTTTTGTCCCTTAAAGAGATGGAACTAAGTTGATCTCTCCTCTTTGATGCAACACCATGGTACACTTTTCACCAGTTTGTTAAAGACTCATTATTCATTAGTGCACTGTTAGATTTGTTCAACTTTGTTTGCTAACAACTCTGTCCTGTGTCTTCAAGTTATCATTCAGGTTTTGTCCCTTAAAGAGATGAAACTAAGTTGATCTCTCATCTTTGATGCAACACCATGATGCACTTTTCACTAGTTTGTTAAAGACTCGTTATTCATTAGTGTACTGTTAGTTTTGTTTAACTCTGTTTGCTAATAACTCTGTCCTGAGTCTTCAAGTTATCAATCAGTTTTTGTCCCTTAAAGAGATGGAACTAAGTTGATCTCTTCTCTTTGATGCACCACCATCGTCTACTTTTAACTAGCCTGTTAAAAATTCATTATTTATTAGTGCAGTGTTAGTTTTGTTTAACTTCGTTTTCTAATCCTTCTAATGGGTTTTAAACTTATTAGTGCCATACATGATGAACTCCACTCCCAGACCAACAGGTAATGTTTTTTTTTTTGTGGTGGTTGGGGGGCTCTCAATGCTTTTTATTATTTCTCAGTAGAAAGGGATTCACTGCGAGAGCAGCGTTGGCGACGCTGCAAATTTACAAAATCTTCAGAAGCAAAAATTCCCTAACCTAATCCCTTGTTCCTCAAGTTAGATGGTTTTCTCTTGAGTGAAGAACTCACTCATAACTTCAGTAAAATTGTGGGGGAGGGCTTGCTGCTAAAGTTAAATCTGAAATTTTTGTAAACATAAAAACTCAATTCTTACAATATTCGATCAGAGTTAACCATTATAAGATTTAAATCGTAGCAGTCTTGTTTTAATATGGCATTTTAATATAATCTGATCTCTCTGTGAAAATCTATTTTCAGCTATTTAAATGTTTAATTTTTAACACTGAAATAAAATCTCCATTAAAAAAATATATCATTTAGAGTTTTTAAAACCCTTTCTAAAATTCTGAACTTCACACCAGTTATAGTTTAATCAATAAACATGTCTATCATATGACTCTTAATTAAAAGTATGCCATTGACCAGCTGTTAGGTTAAATTTCTTTAGTAATATAAAATAAAAGTATGTTGTCTAGTTAATACTTAAATTAATTATTTAATTAGTAAAGGTACGAATCGTTGTATTAGAACAAAACAAACTCTAAACTAAAATTAATATGTTATTTGAAACTGACGCACTGTGTCGGTTATGAATCAAAAATCAAATTTAATTTAAATTAACTTGACTTAATTTTACTATAAAAGAAACCTGAAATAAAAGCTAAGAAGAAATGGAAAATGAGACAATAATCGACATGACAAAAATTTATACAAAAAAAAAATAAATAACATGATTTATTAAACATTATATGACCATTTAGTATACCCTGCCTATAGGCTAATTTCTCATTGAGGATACACTCTCCTCTAATTTTCAACACAATCAATTCCTTCATGATATAATAAAATTTAATAAAATTCACGTGAGTGGCTGGTACCAAAAATTTTAATTCATTTAATAATTAAGTTAAATAAAATTGTAAAATTGAAAGATAGAAAAAATCATTACTGCTGCAGCGAATAATTAAAAGAAGGGGGGATGGTACTGTCTTCACTAAAAGGAGAATTTAAAAGGGGATAGGCCAGCAGGTATTGTCACTGCCAGGCAAGTCTTTCTTCATTTCCTCAGGCATCTCGGAATACGTTGGTGAAAGGCTACTCTTCGTCATCTCGGAATCAGACTCGTATCGCAGGGGTAGCAGTCACCGAGGGAAGCCCAACTTCAAACTCGATGTCGCCGGTCCGAATTCAAAGTTCCCGCTCTCCCACTGACCAAAGCCAATTTATTGCTTGTACTACTACGCCAGTCACGTGATGGTGAAGAAAGAAGATCCGTTCCGCGCCGAGGATTTAGGGCCTGTTCACATAGGTAGCGGAAGCGTTAAAGTATTGAAATATATTTAACCAATGACAAACCTCCAAACGATTAGCAACGAAATTTTTAACGCCTATGATTGGTATATTTCCGTCTCAGCGTCATCTTTCCTTTCACGCTTCCGCTACCGAACTCCTATGTGAACAGGCCCTTAGGATGGAAGATTTTGCCGTAAGAGCTTGTGAGATGTGTTTTAACAATTTAGATGTTATATATAAATTTTATTTCGACCTTTCATCTCCATCAATGTTGTATTTTGGAAAAAATCGGGGACCAGGAGCGGCGTGTTGGAGATTTTCATATATTCAACTGCTTAGCGCTCATCAACCAGATGTTTTCGAGGAGCGTTCCGCAAAACTGTAACTCTCATCAAAACTCCAGGCTTAATCCTCGCATCCTGTTGACGCCTGTGAAACAGTGTGCCTTGGCCACCACAAATATATCAAGTTACCAATCATGGAAAACCCAGACCAGCTTAAGTATTTGGGGAAGGGTGGTATATAGAAAAATTTACTATTAAAATAGGGTGCCTCCGCATTGGAAAAAAAACTATTGAAATAGAAAAAAAAATTAAAATACCACACTCATAAAAATTAATATTCGTATGTTAATTATTTACCAGCCATCAGACAAAAGCATACCAGCCAGTTTTACAACAATATAAAATTCAAATATTAAAATCAATGTTTATAGTTATACCAAAAGTTGAAGAATCAATTAGTAAGGCTTGCCATGATCTGATATATTAATGTACTTTTCTAATTCATTTGAAACAATTAAAAGAATTTCGAACTTCTTCAATTGTCATATGAATTATTCAAGCAATTGAAAATCAGATCAACTAGTTGAAACAAGTTGAGTAGAAGTTTACAGGGCTATTTAATAAAGCTAATATATATTTAAAGTTGATTTAATTGACCAACAGAGATAACAACGCGCGTTATATAATAATTATTTCCTATAATGATTATTAAAAGTGTTTTATTTACACAACAGAGCGGTCTGTTTATTCCATGGGTACGAAAAGAGGACCGTAACGATCAGTAAACCAACCAACTTACTCCCCAACCTGTTAAAAAGACATAAAACTAAAGAATTATTATTTCTCAAATGCAGTCTAACAGTAATTTAAAAAATATAATTGCATATTTCGAAATTCGGCAGTACTGAAATTTCTTTAATACTGCCAATAGTTTCAGTAAAAGATGAAAAAAAATAAATAAATCTACCTTATCCCTCAAATTTCAAACGGACAACCCACCGGTAATTTAGAGTCAATTGATTTAACCTCTATAAAAGGTAACATTAGATTAGTTATTTAAGAGGTAATATTTTGTTGAATGTATTTGAAAACTCCTGACCGGGCAGTCATACCGTTGAGACTCAAATGTACTGTCATGCAATAGAACTGTGCGTATTCAGGCGGAGATTCAAAGGTCAAGCATCCTACAATGTTGCATTCTGTTATAAATTTCCGGAATCACTATGCGCGAACTGTATCATTATTATTATGTATTATGGCCTCCATTAGTAGACGTGTATTGCAGCTCAAGTGGCAAATGGATTCCTTTTACGACATAAATCTGAAACATTTCAGTTTCTCAAACGGAGATGATTAGACGAGTTTGATTTAATTTATGGTGTCACAATAGAGTTCCCCTCAAATTGAATTCCAAAATTTAATGCGATTATTAGGGGTACGTAAATTTCGAATAAAAAATACAGATATTTCGCAAAAAAAAATTACAATATATAAAATTTCACATTTATTCGCAAATATATCTATCTATCTATCTATCTATCTATCTATCTATATATATATATATATATATATATATATATATATATATATATATATATATATATATATATATATATATATATATATATATATATATATTCATATTCAAAATTTTCGCATTTATTATAAGAAATCACAATTTTACTTACTTGGTTAGGTAAGTATCAAAATTCTTGCTTAAAAGCTAACATTGTAACAGTCTCCACATTCTCTTTCTTAAGTCTTTAACAATAAGTAATAAGCAAATTTCGAGCGGGAGATCTCTCAGTTAAAGACCGTGGATGGCCTTAGATAAACAATTATGTTAACAAATCATTACTATTATTACCTAATTTCGCTTAAAATGCCGTTTATATATATATATATATATATATATATATATATATATATATATATTCAAAATTTTCGCATTCATTATATGAAATCACAATTTTACATGGTTAGGTAAGTATCAAAATTCTTACTTAAAATCTAACATTGTAGCTGTCTCCACATTCTATTGCTTAAGTCTTTAATAATAAGTAATAAGCAAATTTCGAGCATGAGATCTCTCAGTTAAAGACCATGGATGGTTTTAGATAAAAATTATTTTAATAAATTATTACTATTATTACCTAATTTCTCTGAAAAAGACGTTTATCACCGAGTTTTCTCCGAAAAGCATTAAAAAAATCATTTTTGCATTTATTCGCTCATATTGGCAAATTTCGCGTTTATTCGCATCTATTTCGTAAATGCGAAAATTGCGTATCTCTAGCGATTATGCATCGCTTTCTTTGATGCCATTAAATATTTTCAATGACAAAATCAAAGTTAAAGATACGTTTGTTCTCCAAAGTCACTTGTAATGAATACATTTCCTTAATTTACAATTTCGTAGCTGGTAAAAATGCGAGACTGATTTTCAGGTGTTTTTTTAGAAATTCGGATTCGTGGTTGAGTAAAAATATAGAATATTTCAAATACATAGATTTCGAGTACATAGCCTGTGATTTGAGAAGACATGTATAAAAGGATTGTAAGTGGAACTCCTTTATATTTCTAAATTCTTCGGTATAACCTGCACGTGGTAACTACTGGTTCGCTCTGTCAAAAGTTACGGGAGTCCAACATCGTTTTCTAACTGCAAGCCACATTTTGTGCACAGCTTTTCTTACTTCTCGCAGATTGTTCAAAAATGCTCTGTTTATAACGTAAGGAATAAAAGTTAAGTAAACGCAATGTACATTTACGAAGACACTTAATGAATAATTTTATTGTCATATTTAGTTGCTTCCTTGTACATAACTTTCTTCCTAAATGTTTTTATTATTTCTTAAGTATAAGAGAGATTAATGCAATTACTCATAAAATTAACAGATATCTAGAAAGTGCCACCATTTTTCAAACCTCTCTTTTAACATAGGATTAAGTTCCTCAATAACGGTACTTCTGAGAGAAAAAAAAAATTGTCCTGCGTCGCGAGTTACTGGGTTTGGCAGCGCGCGAAACCCAGTAGCAGTAAACAGTTAAATAAAAAAGTACCAAAATGCATTAAAAAAAGAGGTAAGCAAACGATAAGAAATACTACATTAATAACCCACGGTAGTTTCGTTAGAATCAGACTACCTGAAATAATTTTTTCAATAACGCAGGCATGTTGATTTCAACATTCGCCCACTATACCACGAGATTTGTTGGTTTCTTGTAATGGGAAAACCGTTTATGTGGACCAATATTGCCCCCTGATGCCACCTTTTTTTAGATGAAGTACCCCCAAGAGTGACATATTATGGGCTCGAACTGCCTCCCACCGGCATAATGCACGTATGGACTTTCCGGCTTACTGATATAAAGTATGCCAATACTCGGCGTAGACACAAAGGCATTCTGTGGGGCTCGTCGGGATTTGAACTGAGACCCCCTCAGGCCCGAATTCCGACGTGCTAACTCCTAGGATGCCATGGCCCAATTTTTTAGGGGGTCGGGGTCACAAAAACTATAAAATTTTTTAAAAATATTTTATGGAATTGTTAAGTTTTACCTTTTAAAAAGAGTAGAAATAAATTAAAATAGTTACAGCTTACAGACTCTCTCAGAGGTGTTAAAAAACATTTGCATGAAACCTTTAAGGAGATGGAATATAGTTGCGTTGAGTTTAGCAATAACCCTTTAAAATTAAAATGCCTGGTTCACTTGCTGATGCACCTGCTGTAGAGGGTTGAATCGTGAAAAGCAAAATAAATTAACTTGACTTAATATTACTATAAAGGAAACCTGAAAGAAAAGCTAAGAAGAAGCGAAACTGAGGCAATAATTGACATGACCAAAATTTATGCAAAAATTTAAAATAATCTATTAAACATTATATGACCATTAGTATACACTGCCTACCGGCTAATTTCTCATTGAGGATGCACTCTCCACAAATTTTCAACAGAATTAATTAATTCATATCATAATATAATTTAACAAAATTCACGTAAGTGGCTGGTAACAAAAAAATTTAATTCATTAATTATTAAGTTAAATAAAATTTAAAAAATAAAGGAAAAAAATCAATATAGCTGCAGCGAATAATTTTAAAAAAGGGGGACGGTACCGTCTTCATTAGCAGAATTTAAAAGAGGGTGGGCCAGCAGATCTTATCATAGCCAGGCTAGTCTTTCTCCCTTTCCTCAGACATCTAGGGGTATGTTGGGGAATGTTCTTTATCATTTCAGGATCAGACTCGCATCTCCGGGGTAGAAGTTCTTGAGGGATGCCCACGTTCCAAAGTCGCCGTTCCCAGGAAGAAAAAAAAGCCTCCCCCTCAAAAAATTCTCCTTTCGAAGTTCTCCCTCCAGTTGACCTCACCACCCCTTTGTACGACTACGCGTGGGTGAAAATGAGGGCGTCATCTCTCCTTCATTTTAAGGAGGAAAACCGGGCCAACAGCACTTCAGGGACTTGAATTATAAAATGATATGCTGTATAGTATTTTTTTTCAAACTTTGATCTTGCATCAAATCGGGATTTCCTTTTAAAACTCTGGGACTAAGCGCGGCGCTTGGCGATGTCCGATGTATCAATGCGCCTATTCCTCATCAGCCAGGTGTTTCGACTATCCCATGACCGCCGCCTGCAAAAGCCATCAGAAAGGTGTTGTTTTTTGGATGTCTTCTTGTAATGGATATTTTTGCTAATCCCGTTATCCTGTGTAGTTCTGGGAATGTGCTGCGAAATACTGTAAAATGGCGATGAGCTTGTGGATAGATTACTTTGCCCTACCAGACCAATTTAAACAAGGGTATGGATACATTATAGAAAATTTACTATTAAATGAAAAACAAAAGTAAAACACTCTAAAATTAATAATTAAATACGTTGAATATTTACCAGCCACCAAAAAAAAACAATATACCAGCCACTTTAACAAATAAAAGAATAAAATGAAAAAAACAATGTTACAGTCATATCTAGTTATTTTAGAGTTAAAGAATCCAATATTAATACTTGCCGTGATCCAATATTTTAATATACTCTCATGCTACCTCCCATTATCAGAAAAATTGCACACGTTTTCTAAAATCTTCAGTAATAATCAAGCAAATAAAAATTGGATCGCCGCTAGTTGGAACAAGTTGAGTAGAGGCTTACAGAGTTTTAACAATGCTAATATATTTAAAGACAGAGATTACAACGCGCGTTATATATTAATTATATCCTATAATATTAGTTATTAAATGTGTTTTACCTACGCCACAGAATTAACAAAATTTCTTTTTTTTCCGCTTAAAATGACGTTTGAATCATGTTTATATCTTAATTAGAACAGGAAATATTTATTTTTTTTCAAAATCTAGCTTTCAGGCAGTGGTTGTCATGGAAACGACTTCCTTTAAATGTAAATACGCCTTTTGCGGCACGGTTTTTCCAAAATTAATGTATATTATTATTTACATTTTAAATGAATTTATATTTGATTCTTGTACATTATGTATATACACTTCTCCTTCTTCTACAGTGAAGTAAGTGGTGGATTATTTATGTTTTGATTTTGGCTAGCTTTCGAAAAATTGTTCTTGATATTTCATACTTAGTATTTATTTAATTTCATCTGATATTTCATACTTAGTATTTATTGTATTTTTTGCGATTTTTTTACAAAACTTTGAAAGATTTTCTAAAAGTAATCTTTAGAAATGATTAGGAAAAGAAAATCTAAAGTTGTTAGGGCTAAAATTATGAAAAAAATCTCGACGTGCAAAATCAAATTGTAGTACATCAGTGCCAACGAAAAGTGAAATTGTAAAGCGGTTAGATCAACTGAGACATTTAAACAGTACACAAAGAAGGTGGAAATGGAAAAAATTAAACTGAATCAGAAGTTTAAGCTACAGGAGGGAGTTACTTACCTGGAAGCTTTTAAAAGACATTTAAACATTCTATTAGCAGCCAATCTTTGTTCAAAGCTTTAAATGCATGATGGATTTTTCCCCCATTTCTCGTCTTCACATTGTTATAAGTTAAGAACCATTAAAGATAAATGGTTCAAACTTGGAACATGTCTTTTTCAATTATTTTACTTTAATTTTGCTTCGGCAAATTTGAAAAAATATTTACTCTTGAAAATATGATTTTTTAAAAATAAGTTACATATTTTTTTTACAAATTTTTACTTTAAATATTTTTAAAAATTTTTAATTAATATTTTTTAAATGCTGAATCAAAATTAAAACTTAGATACTTCTGTTTAAATAAATATATTTTTTAATTCGACAAATAACATTTCGAATTATAACGATTTTAAATTTTCCCACTTGTTTTAAAATTTTTAAATAAAAAATTTTTTTTTAACTTTATGAGAAGTTTTATGATGTGATTTTCTTTACGAATTATATGGTTAATCATCGCAAAATTCAAAATTCTTACTCAATAAATATTTTTTTTTAATGTGTCCTGTACCGCCCTTAAACTTTATAATAATTAAAATTCATTTCGAGTTGAAGCATTTCAGGTGTTTGTAAATAATATTTTCAGTATGAATTAAACAAACCTAGAGTGACCAATATAATAATACCTACACTATTGTTCGCATTATCATAGTGCAACATTATGCACGAAGCTGATATTAATAAAGAGAGGAAGATGATCATTGAATTTGATCTCATTTTATTGTGTTTACGATCACGATAAAATGAAATCCAATTCTGCCGTTTGAAGCCCCAATTTCATCTGCAAAAATACAAGATTTTACACTTTCTCATTAAAGAAACAGTTTAAAGAAACAACACAGTCATTTTAGAAACAGAATGTTTTATTTTTAAGACACATGAATGATTATATGACATAAATACTCAAAATGTACTGATATGTCATGAATCGCATTACATACCTGCATAGGCACTTGCATTAATAATCCAAAAATTCAAATTTATTACTAAAAATGCAGACCCCGTATTATTTATTTTTACTTACCTTATGTTATAAAAACATCCACTTAAGTCTAGTTCCGGAACATCGACTTAGCCGGAACTGGTATGCAACCACCTTTTCTCCTGCTCGTTCGATTCAAAGCGGTGACGCTTCAAGGAATGCGGGCGCACTAACATTCCCCGACTACAAAGTTTTTAAAAAATGGCAACAGAAAAGGAGCCGGAAATTTTAAGATCGCCGCTAGTTTTAAGTCGATGTTTTCATAACACTTTAAAACCTAAAGAAAAATAGCCTACAAACCAGTATTATTACCATGTTTTTATTAGCTCGCTCTCTTGTTTGCTTGTTTGTCTGTGTGTTTGTCTAGTACAAATCTTGCAATTGATTTTTAACTAACTTCCCTACTAGCTAGACATTTGAAACGTTTAGAATAGCTCAGAACACGATGACAATGCATTCTTTTAATACTTTTAGCCATCTTTAAGCAGAATTGAATTCATTTTAAATTAATTTAGTTGTGTAGAATGCTGCAGCCATCTATCGGCCGGGACGGCAATGAAAAGTTAAAAGCAAGTTAACTTCCAATTCTCAAGCACAACGATTGATTACACATTTGATACCTCTTTATTATGCATTTGATCATTTTCTTTCAAGTTGATGCGATAATCCATCAAAAAATTTTTTAAAAAGTATTTATTAATACATAGAATTGCCAAGTTTAATATGATTAAACAGAAAATTTAAAAACATGGTATATAAAAAGTTCTTTTAAACTTGTAATTATTTTTATGATAAAAATCTAGTCTTAGAATCTTTTTGATCATAAAAAGAAGCGTCTATTTTGCTCATTGACTGATAGCGTTATTATAAGCTCTTTTAAAAAGAAATAAAAAATTTAATTGCATATAATTGAGTTTTCTAGGATTTTAATTGATTATTTTTCCACGAAACTACATCTCACCACTATATCTCTACCTCGTACCTGCTGAAAATGCCCCTATTTCAAATATGGGAAAGTAGCGATGGCGAAACAGCAGCTAAAATCGTTTTTCATTTTGAAAATTTATGTTACTCGGGTAAAATTTAATTAGTGGAAGCAACCCTCTTGTAATGTCCATCAGTCATTACCCCAAGCAACTTTTAATTTCGTTAAAATTTCAAAAGAGTTACTTCGCAAGAATTTTTAATCATTTGTGTCTGCGGTTATTCTTCATTTTTCATCTTTCACATTTAATATTGAGATTCTTAAAATAAAATTCTCAGCAATTAATTTATATATATATATAAGTATATATATATATATATATATATATATATATATATATATATATATATATATATATATATATATATATATATGTATGTATGTATGTATGTATACATATATGAAATGTCCGGATGGACATCTCATGAAATAAGAACATACATAGTGGCCGAAAAATAATAAAATCACCTTCAGGAACAAACTAATTTATTAAACAGTAAAGCAACACATCTTACTCGCTTCGAGTCAGGCCAGCGTCTCCCGCATAAAGCGCCAAAATAGAATTAGGTCAGAGAGGTTGCCAGAATTGGAGGAGGAAGTTAGTTTGTGGGAAGGCGAAGCGTTTACGCCAAGACAAGAAAGACGGGTTACCATGGCAGAGATGAAGTACAGAATGGGCGATTATAGGTAGTTAGTAATATTATCACACACACATATATATATATATATATATACCGGGTGGCCATAATTAAACTGACAGGTCTCACAGTGTTCTGTAGCGCGATCTATTTGCGAGAATGACGCCACATTTTGTAGGAAGATTAAACAAGACGGGGGACGAAGGATTCCGCGAAAAAATAAATTAGTTCCAAAAGTCACCGCTAGGGGAATATTTGGCGCTGTGTAATAGAAAATAGGGTGTTAACAAATGCAAATTAATACGGAATAAAATTACCTTTTATTATGCACATTTTCTTATTTAGTTCAAGTGCAATATGGCAACACTTTTAAAAAAGCGTAAAATCTACATAAACACCGATAAAGTCTCGTGATCTGCAATATCACGTACGCTGAGCAGAAGAAGAAGTTCTTTATTTAAATTTCACGTTACATCCATTGGCACAGTGCCAGCTGCTTGGGTTTTAAAAGGCAATGTGTTACGTTTCGAATCAATCGGATTGAAAGTTTATGTGCAATGTCTCCTTCTTTGGTCGAGCGTGCGTTACTGGTCAAATTCTTTTACCTCAACCAGTGCAACGCGTCAGCCGCTCTTCGTGCTTTTAGAACGCACAAAAAAATGCGTAAAGGTAACGGTCCTGTGTCAGTTAATGGGCTAAAAGCAATGGTTGCGACGTTTGAGAAAACAGGTGCTCTGAAGGTTCAGTCAGGCAGAGGACGAAAACCTGTACCACAGGATACAATCGAAGCAGTTGCCACGGCGATTGTCGACAGAGGACCAGACAATATTGCTGCCACCTCTATCGCTCGGGGATTAGCTCGGAATATGGATATGCCTTACAGTACGGTATGGAAAATCTTACGAAAGATTATCAACTTCTATCCGTACAAGATCAGCCGTGTACAGGAGTTACTGTACCCCGACCATGATAAGCGATTGACTTTTGCTCTCACCTTTCTTGCCAGAATGGAGGTGGATGATGCTTGGCCGTGGAATTAATCTTATGGGGAGACAAGGCCCAGTTTTACCTGCATGGAACTGTGAATACCCAGAACTGCCGAATTTGGGATGACAAATCACCACATGCAGTCACAGAAATTCCCTTACATTCACCAAAGGTAACTGTTTGGTGTGGGTTTACAGCGGAATTTATCGTAGGTCCATTCTTCTATGAGAACATTACCCCGACAGGACCGGAAACCTGTTCTGTTACCGGAGAGAAATATCGCCACATGTTGAACAGCTTTGTCATTCCGGCACTTAACTAAATAAGAAAATGTGCGTAATAAAAGGTAATTTTATTCCGTATTAATTTGCATTTGTTAACACTCTATTTTCTATTACACAGCGCCAAATATTCCCCTAGCGGTGACTTTTGGAACTAATTTATTTTTTCGCGGAATCCTTCGTCCCCCGTCTTGTTTAATCTTCCTACAAAATGTGGCGTCATTCTCGCAAATAGATCGCGCTACAGAACACTGTGAGCACTGTCAGTTTAATTATGGCCACCCGGTATATATATATATATATATATATATATATATATATATATATATATATATATATATATATATATATATATATATATATATATATATATATATATATATGTGTATACATATATATGCATATATATATACACACATATATATATATATATATATATATGTGTGTGTGTGTGTGTGTGTGTGTGTGTGTGTGTGTGTGTGTGTCAGCAATTAATGATTGGGAACGAGTGCGGAGCTTTAGATGTATAAAACAATTACACCTGTCATTTACATAAAACATGCTTGATAAATTTTGCAGAGTCAATTATTTTTTCAACTTTTAAAAAGAGAGAATCTTGCAGTAAGTCTTTGAAATTATTCATTTTAACTTTAGTTCATTAAAAATTCAGTAGCTCTGAAAATTACCTAGTCTAAAAATTTTTCTTGTTTTATCTCATTAAATCCCTCAACTGTGCCAAGATCTCTAAAAATTATACATTTATGATCTGTAAAATTATTTATATAAAACTTAAAATCATGTATCAATAAAATTCCTATAAATGTTGAATTGTGTAAAAAGGATGTGAAATTGTTTTATAATTATCTTTTTTTGGTTCTCTGAATATTTCCTTTATGAGTATTATTCATAACATCTTTCAACTGATTGCATGAAGCAGCAATAATTATTATTCAGCATCCAGAATATTTAAAAATTCATAAAAATTTATGAACTGTTTGCATTATTTGTTATTAACAGTGATTATGTGCTTTTTTGTGATGTCTTTGTGTATTCTTCAGGATCACGTATGCAGTGTAAATTAATTTTATCTTTCTTGTCTATAAAAGTTAATCCATAATTCCTACTCTTGTAGTTTTATTGAAGTAGCATGAATAGTAATACTTTTCCCACCAATAACGGAAAGATTAAACGTTGTTCCGTTTTTCCTGGGTTCGTTAGGATTGAATAAAATCTCTTCAGAAACTGCACACAAAATAAAATTTATTATCCTGTAAATTCTTCAGGCGCATACACATATTAAAACAGAACACACGTATCAACTGTCTTCTATACAACAGAAAACTCTAAAAACACAAGTCAGGATACTAGAATCTTCAATACAATACACGCCTAACGCCCTTTCAACACATTCAATTCTCAGCAGAAAATAACCAGCAGGTTCAACCGGCAGGACCACTTTCGGCTTCTTTCCAGGTGTCTCAGCAGATCACCTGCTCAACGATAGAGACCTACTGCAGATTTATATAGGACATGGCAGCTTTCCGGCCTACCTGCATAGGTTCAAAATTTGGAATTCCCCTTAGCGTTCGTGTGGCGATTTGGGAGATTGGATGCCCTACCTTACAAAATGTCCTCTCCTAGATACTGGACACTAGCCCTCTGGTAAAAACAATTAGTACAAAATAAAAGGGTAAAGGCGAATTCAAAAAGAATAATGAGCTGGCTGCATGCTAATATTTATGACCTACAAAACCCCTAAAATACTCGCACAACTTATAGACTGGACATAATAAACAACATAAAGGCTCTTCTGCTCCAAGTATCTTCGTCATCTACAGACCCAAAGAAAAAATATATATAAATTAAAAAAAACCTGGGTGCATAAAATAAATGTTAAAACCTATAAAAAAAACCTTGGGCTGAGGCTATTTGATTCATCAGGCGTCAACACACGCAAATACTTTGTTGCTGCAGTCGTCCCCCAGGCCAGGGCTAATAGTTCCACAGCCTTTAAGATGCTAAAATCACCCTTTGGCAGCATTTCAGACTCTCCTTTTTAGCTAGTAGTTACCTCTCTTTCTCCCCAGCTATCGTTAAAAGTATGAGCTGTCAGTTTCCCCTTCTCAAAATTCTCCTGATCCAGAACGTTATTTTTATTCCCCTTCTGAGGAAAAGTAAATGGTGTTTTACAGGAAAAAAAACCCTGACAGAAGCGGACTTGGCAGGACTAATGTTTAGGATGTGTTATATGTGTGAAAAGACATGAGACCTCTATGCGTCAGGAGATTCGGTCTTATCCCTCGAGACGCTAACCCGTCGACTCCAACCCTACCGCTGGCTAGTTCACGCTAACCAACGGGGACCCGGCTCAATTTTCATTTCTTCTTTTTCTTTCTTTAATTTATTCGGCTACTTGAAGCACCCACCTCCCTTTTCACTCCTGTAACGGAACCAACCCCTAAATAAATAAGCTATATCGTGTAGACCGCGAGAGGGCGTTCCCAGCACTTCGCACGGCCAGAAAAATAGTATAGTGTTTTGAAAAACACCAGAACCACCGATGATTGCCTAGCTGGAGTGTGGGAAAGGGGAATATGTCCCTATGCTCTTCATGTCGGAGCAATACTGTAGGCACACTTCCAGAAGCTTAGGTAAGCGATAATAAATCTGTATTATTAAAGAATTTGGTTTCTAATTTGTATTATTTATCGGTAACACCATGGCGATCATGAAAGCTAATCTTTGGCGTCATGGTGCATCGGCCGGGAAATGCCGATGTTAATATTAGAATTTAATTTAATTCGAGATTGGATTTAATGGTGTATAGGATTTATTATTGTTTTTGACCTCATTAGAAGTGTATGTTGTGATAAGTTAACAAATTATTTTTGGTTAATATTAATTCCAACTGTATTTTTGAAAGGAATTAAGGTTATATATATTCTTATGAGGTTGATTACTTATATTTTGATTTTTGTATTGTGTATGTAATTAGTATAACTGCAGGATTTTAGAATTGCATTGATCTTTTCTTTAACTGTTTTTGAAAGGAGAATTGAAAATGTCGGTACACAACTCTATTTCTAGTGTAGAGGTTGATTTAGAAACGCTTAAGAAAAAGCGTAGCGTAATTAGGCTGTTGACAACAAAACTAATTACTAGGATAGAAAATATTTTCGTTACACCAGTAGATCAAAATTACACACTTGCGGAGAAAAATGAGGATTTAGTGGAAGCAGATGATCAGTTAAGAGAGAAATCTGAAATATTGAAAAAATTGGATTTAGAAATTGAACCCTTAATTGATGCGGATGATCTAGAGAATGAAGTTTTACAAAGTCAGGAATATTTTGAGAAAATTGTAAAATACCGAGGTAAAATCAGTAGGCACTTTAGTCATTTAGTAAATTTAGAAAATGGAACTACTGTACAGAATACAGTTCCGAATCAAATTGAAAGTACCTCACGTAGTAGGGAAAATGTTTACCCATCTAATGAATCTAATGTTGTAAAATTGCCAAAGTTGGTAATTTCTAAATTTTTTGGTGATTCTAGTGGGTGGTTAGATTTTTGGAATCAATACGAAAATGCGATTCACAACAATGACTGCCTGAACAAAATTGACAAATTTAATTACTTGAAAATGTATTTGGGAGGGAATGCGCTTAGTGCAGTTTCGGGTTTCGCTTTGACTGCTGAAAATTATGATTCGTCAATAAAATTATTAAAGGAGCGTTTTGGACGCATTTCCTTGATCATATCCTCACACATGGGAAAATTGTTATCTGTTGAGCCAGTAAAAAATGTGTCTAATGTGAGAGCTCTGAGAAAATTCTATGATAATTGCGAAATACAAATACGCAGTTTGCAGTCATTAAACGTTGCGGCTGGTTCATACGGAAATTTATTATGCCCCGTAATACTTAAAAAATTGCCCGATGAATTATGTTTGGAGTATAATCGAAAGCGAAGTAATGATTCCGAATTTGATATTTTAGAGCTTGTAGATTTTATCCGTAAAGAAGTCGAGTGTCGTGAAGCGTCTTTTATGCTTAAACAAGATTCCACTAGTAAAGATTTTGAGTCTGGAATTCAGTATAGAAATAAAAGTGAGAATAATTATAAAAGCTCTCCACGTAGAATGCCTTCAGCATCTGCGTTATCAGCTAATTCTAATATATATTGCATATTTTGTAACAACAAAACCCATGACACGGCTAACTGTTTTTTAACTGTTGATAAGAAAAAGGCGTCAATTAAAAATCAACGGCGATGTTTTAAATGTTTGAAAAGGGGCCATGTTTCTAAATTCTGTTTTTATAAAATCTCGTGCGGATCGTGTAATCAGTCGCATAATACTTTGATCTGTGACAAAGAATTTAATTCTATAATGCCGAAAGAGGAAACTAAAGAACTTTCTCAAGCCTCACAGGAAAATAAAACCCCGACACAAGTTTCGGTTTCAGAAACGCATCTGGCAAATGGGCCTACGTTACTTCAAACTTGTTGCGCAATTCTTAAAACAAAACATAAGGTAAAACGGGTGAGATTACTATATTATTCAGGCAGTCATAGGACTTTTGTGAAAAGGAGTATATGCCATGACTTGAACCTCCAGGCCATTAAATCAGAGCAGTTACAGATTTATGGATTCGGCAGCGAGAATCCGAAACACTTGAGCTGTCAAACATTTCGGCTCCCCCTGCAAAGCATAAACAATCCAACGCAACAAATTGAGCTGGAAGCGCTTGCGGTCAGTAACATTACGAGCGGAATTATTGCCCCGCCGCCTT
Organism: Dolomedes plantarius; assembly: GCA_907164885.2. Taxonomy (NCBI): domain Eukaryota; kingdom Metazoa; phylum Arthropoda; class Arachnida; order Araneae; family Dolomedidae; genus Dolomedes; species Dolomedes plantarius. Next base: position 144,361,016 of record OU015493.1, on the reverse strand, counting down.
TGAAAGTAAAAAATATGGCTTGGCAAAGGGGGATCCAACTGGGTGACACTGCGGAAAGATTCGATATAGACATACTTGTGGGAGCTGATTATTTATCTAAAGGGCACATCTGTCCCACTGGGTGAAAAGCTCGTAGCGACTGATAGTATATTTGGATTTGTAGTTCAGGGTCGCGAGACTAGTGAACACAACAATTCTGTTTCGGGATATATAACTGTGAATCATGCTGCTAGTTCTGATTTTGAAATGAATGATTTTAGACTGTTTTTTGAACTAGAAGGTATGGGCATTGATGTAGAAAAAGAAAATATTTCAGATTCTGATAACGAATTACTTGAAAAATTTAGATCCAATCTTGAATATAAAAATGGTCGTTATGGTGTTGGGTTAATGTGGAAACCAAATGCTAAGGAATCGTTCAAAAACAACTTCGAGGTAGCGTCAGAGAGATTCGATAAGTTACGTAAACGCTTTAAAAAGGATCCCTCGTTCTTTGATAAATACAAGGAAGTAATTGAAGAATATGAACGTGAAGGGATAATTGAAAAGGCCCCAAAAAATGATAATAAAGTAGAGTTTTATTTACCTCATAGGGCTGTAATTCGTGAAGACAAAGTCACAAGTAAAATACGCATTGTATTCGATGGAAGTTCTCATGCCAGAAATGAGCTGTCAATTAATGATTGCCTCCACATTGGACCAAATTTATATCCAGATATTTTTGATCTAATAATTAGGTTTAGAAAAAATGCTATTGCCTTTACCGCTGACATAAAACAAGCGTTCCTTCAGGTAGGCATACACGAGGAGGATAGAGACGCGACGAAATTTATTTGGACGAATAATCCTAATGATGATTCCAACACTATTGTTTATCGATTTTGTCGGGTTTTGTTTGGAATCAACTGTAGCCCATTTTTGTTAGCGGCTACCATAAAAGAGCATATAAAAAGATATGAGGTTAAATTTCCTTCAACATTTGAGTTTCTAAATGAAAATGTTTATGTTGATGACGTAATTGGTGGTCATTCAGATGTTGAAAAGGCGTATCAAACTAGTTTAGAGTGTATTAAAATCTTTCAAGAGGCGGGGATGGATTTAAGGAAATGGTTATCAAATAATGATAAATTACGGGAGATGTGGAAAAATTCGGGTGTTCACATGCAAGATGATTGCGATGAACCTTTAGGCCAGCCTGTGTTTCCCTTTAAAGTCCTAGGTGTAGGTTGGAAACCGACAAATGATATACTTAATTTTGACGTAAAAAATATAACCAAAATTATTTCTGAGGAAGATATTACTAAACGTTTTCTGTTAGCAATTATTGGCCGCGTATTCGATCCTGTGGGATTCGTAGGTCCCTTTACTGTAAAATTGAAACTCTTGATTCAAAATATATGGAAATTAGGCTTGGGATGGGACGAAGAACTCCCGCCAGAGATAATTTCAGAGTGGAGGCTATTATACAAAGATTTTTTAGAATTAGGAAGTTTGGAAATACCGCGGTATTATTTTTTCGAGATAGGGAATAAAGAGGTAGAAAAAACTGAGCTCCACATTTTCTCTGACGCTAGTTCGAAGGCCTTTGGTGCGGTTGCTTATTTAAGAGTAATTACGTGCGATGGAATTGTGACTACAGCCTTTGTTGCCGCAAAAAGCAGTGTTGCACCCTTAAAGCAACAAACTCTTCCTCGTTTGGAATTACTAGGTGCTCTTCTAGCTGCAAGATTAAGCAAAAGTGTTTCGAGAGCTTTAAAAGGAAAAATGCAGCATTATTTTTGGACAGACTCTTCAATTGTATGTTGTTGGGTCAAGATTCCATATATCCACCTCAAACAATTCGTAAGCAATCGCGTTAAAGAGATTCAGACGTTAACCGAGACTTCTGCCTGGTTCCACTGCCCTGGTAAAACCAATCCGGCGGACTTGATATCTCGTGGCACATCCATGGTAGATTTGAAAAATGACGAACTGTGGTGGCAAGGGCCCAAGTGGTTGCGTGAACACGAAGAAATGTGGCCTGCGCAGAAATTACGAGACGTTAACGAAGGCGATTTAGAATATCGCAACAATGTAGTGTCTCAAGATTGCATAGTGTCAAAACAAGATCACTTAATAGACGTGTCAAAATTCTGTAAACTCTTGAAGGTTTTAAGAATAACTGCATGGGTGATACGATTTATATCACGTGCTAGAAAGAAATCCAACAACTGTGGTGATATAAGTACGTCAGAGCTTCTAGATGCTGAGAATTTTTGGCTAAAAAATACCTAAGCGGAATTTTATGCCGCTGAAATAAGAGCTTTGCAGAAAAACAAACATATTTCACCTGTGTCTCCTTTGTATAGTCTGTCCCCCATTCTTGATGAAAAGGGAATTTTACGAATAAGGGGCAGATTGGGAGAAAGTGCCTTCTCATTTGAAGAGAAACAACCAATAATTCTCCCAAGACAATCTAAATTTGTCGAACTGCTTGTGAAGAGGGAGCATGAAAGTGTGTTTCAGGGCGGAACTGACACAACATTGACAAAAATTCGGAGAAGGTATTGGATAACTAAGGGTCGTCAGACTGTCAAAAGAATAATCAAACAGTGTTTAATTTGCCAAAGGTATAGCGCAAGGCCTGCTGAGCAACTCACATCACAATTACCCAGAGACAGAATAGCCGAAACTCCTCCATTCACAGTCTGCGGACTAGATTTCACCGGCCCCGTGTACGTAAGAAATCAGGATCAGTCACAGAAAGCCTATATCGCACTTTTTACCTGTGCTGTCACCAGGGCTGTGCACTTTGAGTTGGTCTCGGGTATGAGCACTTCAAAGTTTTTACTTGCCTTTCGCAGATTCCTATCTAGAAGAGGAAATTGTAAAGTTATTTACTCAGACAATGCCAAATCCTTTAAGTGTGCAGATAAAGAACTACGTAGATTTATGGACATTTTAAAGGACTCTAAAATCAAAGACTTCATTTCCACGGGAGGTATCACCTGGAAGTTCATTGTGGAACGTGCCCATGGTGGGGAGGGTTTTACGAAAGACTCATGAGGAGTGTGAAAGACCCCCTACGAAAAATTTTGGGAAAATCCCTCCTTAATTTAGAAGAACTTCTGACTACTCTCACAGAGGTAGAGTCCGTTCTAAACCATCGACCTATAACATACGTTTACAATGAGCCTGATGAACCGAGTCCTCTTACGCCAGCTCACTTCCTACTATTTGGAAGAAAAAACATTCAACTCCCTGTGCATTTTATTGAGATGTTGGAGAAAACGTCCACAAGAGAGCATCTCACTAAGAGACAGCAGTACCAATCGAGGCTCTTAAATCAACTTTGGAAGAAATGGAAAGAGCAATACCTGTTCCAACTGAGGACTGCTCACAAGCTCAAAACTCCAACGCCTCAACAAGACTTGCAACAAAATCAAGTAGTGTTAGTGGAAGGTACGAACAAATCGAAATTGCTCTGGGATATAGGAATCATAGAAAGTGTTTTTTATGGACGTGACGGGTTTGTGCGATCTTGCATCGTACGCACTGCAAAAGGTCAACTTAGGCGACCAATACAGTTACTATATCCTTTAGAGACTTAAAACTTTTTATTGACTTTATATGAACAAATTTACATATATATTTTTTATATAATCTCTTTCAGTATTTTACATTTGATGATTGTTTAAAGTGTTTAAATTTTTCTTAATTGCTTATTTTTAAGTGTTTTATGTGTTAAATGTTGAATTTTATTATGAGTAATTAATTATGTTATCAGTTTGTGTATTGAAATTTTAGTTTTGATGATTATTGTTTTCAAGTGTTATTGGTTGTGCGGAATGCTGGAAGAGGTTGCTGTCTATCAATTTAGGTTTGGGAATTGAAATCTTGGAGTTCAAGGTGGGGAGTGTAACGGAACCAACCCCTAAATAAATAAGCTATATCGTGTAGACCGCGAGAGGGCGTTCCCAGCACTTCGCACGGCCAGAAAAATAGTATAGTGTTTTGAAAAACACCAGAACCACCGATGATTGCCTAGCTGGAGTGTGGGAAAGGGGAATATGTCCCTATGCTCTTCATGTCGGAGCAATACTGTAGGCACACTTCCAGAAGCTTAGGTAAGCGATAATAAATCTGTATTATTAAAGAATTTGGTTTCTAATTTGTATTATTTATCGGTAACACCATGGCGATCATGAAAGCTAATCTTTGGCGTCATGGTGCATCGGCCGGGAAATGCCGATGTTAATATTAGAATTTAATTTAATTCGAGATTGGATTTAATGGTGTATAGGATTTATTATTGTTTTTGACCTCATTAGAAGTGTATGTTGTGATAAGTTAACAAATTATTTTTGGTTAATATTAATTCCAACTGTATTTTTGAAAGGAATTAAGGTTATATATATTCTTATGAGGTTGATTACTTATATTTTGATTTTTGTATTGTGTATGTAATTAGTATAACTGCAGGATTTTAGAATTGCATTGATCTTTTCTTTAACTGTTTTTGAAAGGAGAATTGAAAATGTCGGTACACAACTCTATTTCTAGTGTAGAGGTTGATTTAGAAACGCTTAAGAAAAAGCGTAGCGTAATTAGGCTGTTGACAACAAAACTAATTACTAGGATAGTAAATATTTTCGTTACACCAGTAGATCAAAATTACACACTTGCGGAGAAAAATGAGGATTTAGTGGAAGCAGATGATCAGTTAAGAGAGAAATCTGAAATATTGAAAAAATTGGATTTAGAAATTGAACCCTTAATTGATGCGGATGATCTAGAGAATGAAGTTTTACAAAGTCAGGAATATTTTGAGAAAATTGTAAAATACCGAGGTAAAATCAGTAGGCACTTTAGTCATTTAGTAAATTTAGAAAATGGAACTACTGTACAGAATACAGTTCCGAATCAAATTGAAAGTACCTCACGTAGTAGGGAAAATGTTTACCCATCTAATGAATCTAATGTTGTAAAATTGCCAAAGTTGGTAATTTCTAAATTTTTTGGTGATTCTAGTGGGTGGTTAGATTTTTGGAATCAATACGAAAATGCGATTCACAACAATGACTGCCTGAACAAAATTGACAAATTTAATTACTTGAAAATGTATTTGGGAGGGAATGCGCTTAGTGCAGTTTCGGGTTTCGCTTTGACTGCTGAAAATTATGATTCGTCAATAAAATTATTAAAGGAGCGTTTTGGACGCATTTCCTTGATCATATCCTCACACATGGGAAAATTGTTATCTGTTGAGCCAGTAAAAAATGTGTCTAATGTGAGAGCTCTGAGAAAATTCTATGATAATTGCGAAATACAAATACGCAGTTTGCAGTCATTAAACGTTGCGGCTGGTTCATACGGAAATTTATTATGCCCCGTAATACTTAAAAAATTGCCCGATGAATTATGTTTGGAGTATAATCGAAAGCGAAGTAATGATTCCGAATTTGATATTTTAGAGCTTGTAGATTTTATCCGTAAAGAAGTCGAGTGTCGTGAAGCGTCTTTTATGCTTAAACAAGATTCCACTAGTAAAGATTTTGAGTCTGGAATTCAGTATAGAAATAAAAGTGAGAATAATTATAAAAGCTCTCCACGTAGAATGCCTTCAGCATCTGCGTTATCAGCTAATTCTAATATATATTGCATATTTTGTAACAACAAAACCCATGACACGGCTAACTGTTTTTTAACTGTTGATAAGAAAAAGGCGTCAATTAAAAATCAACGGCGATGTTTTAAATGTTTGAAAAGGGGCCATGTTTCTAAATTCTGTTTTTATAAAATCTCGTGCGGATCGTGTAATCAGTCGCATAATACTTTGATCTGTGACAAAGAATTTAATTCTATAATGCCGAAAGAGGAAACTAAAGAACTTTCTCAAGCCTCACAGGAAAATAAAACCCCGACACAAGTTTCGGTTTCAGAAACGCATCTGGCAAATGGGCCTACGTTACTTCAAACTTGTTGCGCAATTCTTAAAACAAAACATAAGGTAAAACGGGTGAGATTACTATATTATTCAGGCAGTCATAGGACTTTTGTGAAAAGGAGTATATGCCATGACTTGAACCTCCAGGCCATTAAATCAGAGCAGTTACAGATTTATGGATTCGGCAGCGAGAATCCGAAACACTTGAGCTGTCAAACATTTCGGCTCCCCCTGCAAAGCATAAACAATCCAACGCAACAAATTGAGCTGGAAGCGCTTGCGGTCAGTAACATTACGAGCGGAATTATTGCCCCGCCGCCTTTGAAAGTAAAAAATATGGCTTGGCAAAGGGGGATCCAACTGGGTGACACTGCGGAAAGATTCGATATAGACATACTTGTGGGAGCTGATTATTTATCTAAAGGGCACATCTGTCCCACTGGGTGAAAAGCTCGTAGCGACTGATAGTATATTTGGATTTGTAGTTCAGGGTCGCGAGACTAGTGAACACAACAATTCTGTTTCGGGATATATAACTGTGAATCATGCTGCTAGTTCTGATTTTGAAATGAATGATTTTAGACTGTTTTTTGAACTAGAAGGTATGGGCATTGATGTAGAAAAAGAAAATATTTCAGATTCTGATAACGAATTACTTGAAAAATTTAGATCCAATCTTGAATATAAAAATGGTCGTTATGGTGTTGGGTTAATGTGGAAACCAAATGCTAAGGAATCGTTCAAAAACAACTTCGAGGTAGCGTCAGAGAGATTCGATAAGTTACGTAAACGCTTTAAAAAGGATCCCTCGTTCTTTGATAAATACAAGGAAGTAATTGAAGAATATGAACGTGAAGGGATAATTGAAAAGGCCCCAAAAAATGATAATAAAGTAGAGTTTTATTTACCTCATAGGGCTGTAATTCGTGAAGACAAAGTCACAAGTAAAATACGCATTGTATTCGATGGAAGTTCTCATGCCAGAAATGAGCTGTCAATTAATGATTGCCTCCACATTGGACCAAATTTATATCCAGATATTTTTGATCTAATAATTAGGTTTAGAAAAAATGCTATTGCCTTTACCGCTGACATAAAACAAGCGTTCCTTCAGGTAGGCATACACGAGGAGGATAGAGACGCGACGAAATTTATTTGGACGAATAATCCTAATGATGATTCCAACACTATTGTTTATCGATTTTGTCGGGTTTTGTTTGGAATCAACTGTAGCCCATTTTTGTTAGCGGCTACCATAAAAGAGCATATAAAAAGATATGAGGTTAAATTTCCTTCAACATTTGAGTTTCTAAATGAAAATGTTTATGTTGATGACGTAATTGGTGGTCATTCAGATGTTGAAAAGGCGTATCAAACTAGTTTAGAGTGTATTAAAATCTTTCAAGAGGCGGGGATGGATTTAAGGAAATGGTTATCAAATAATGATAAATTACGGGAGATGTGGAAAAATTCGGGTGTTCACATGCAAGATGATTGCGATGAACCTTTAGGCCAGCCTGTGTTTCCCTTTAAAGTCCTAGGTGTAGGTTGGAAACCGACAAATGATATACTTAATTTTGACGTAAAAAATATAACCAAAATTATTTCTGAGGAAGATATTACTAAACGTTTTCTGTTAGCAATTATTGGCCGCGTATTCGATCCTGTGGGATTCGTAGGTCCCTTTACTGTAAAATTGAAACTCTTGATTCAAAATATATGGAAATTAGGCTTGGGATGGGACGAAGAACTCCCGCCAGAGATAATTTCAGAGTGGAGGCTATTATACAAAGATTTTTTAGAATTAGGAAGTTTGGAAATACCGCGGTATTATTTTTTCGAGATAGGGAATAAAGAGGTAGAAAAAACTGAGCTCCACATTTTCTCTGACGCTAGTTCGAAGGCCTTTGGTGCGGTTGCTTATTTAAGAGTAATTACGTGCGATGGAATTGTGACTACAGCCTTTGTTGCCGCAAAAAGCAGTGTTGCACCCTTAAAGCAACAAACTCTTCCTCGTTTGGAATTACTAGGTGCTCTTCTAGCTGCAAGATTAAGCAAAAGTGTTTCGAGAGCTTTAAAAGGAAAAATGCAGCATTATTTTTGGACAGACTCTTCAATTGTATGTTGTTGGGTCAAGATTCCATATATCCACCTCAAACAATTCGTAAGCAATCGCGTTAAAGAGATTCAGACGTTAACCGAGACTTCTGCCTGGTTCCACTGCCCTGGTAAAACCAATCCGGCGGACTTGATATCTCGTGGCACATCCATGGTAGATTTGAAAAATGACGAACTGTGGTGGCAAGGGCCCAAGTGGTTGCGTGAACACGAAGAAATGTGGCCTGCGCAGAAATTACGAGACGTTAACGAAGGCGATTTAGAATATCGCAACAATGTAGTGTCTCAAGATTGCATAGTGTCAAAACAAGATCACTTAATAGACGTGTCAAAATTCTGTAAACTCTTGAAGGTTTTAAGAATAACTGCATGGGTGATACGATTTATATCACGTGCTAGAAAGAAATCCAACAACTGTGGTGATATAAGTACGTCAGAGCTTCTAGATGCTGAGAATTTTTGGCTAAAAAATACCTAAGCGGAATTTTATGCCGCTGAAATAAGAGCTTTGCAGAAAAACAAACATATTTCACCTGTGTCTCCTTTGTATAGTCTGTCCCCCATTCTTGATGAAAAGGGAATTTTACGAATAAGGGGCAGATTGGGAGAAAGTGCCTTCTCATTTGAAGAGAAACAACCAATAATTCTCCCAAGACAATCTAAATTTGTCGAACTGCTTGTGAAGAGGGAGCATGAAAGTGTGTTTCAGGGCGGAACTGACACAACATTGACAAAAATTCGGAGAAGGTATTGGATAACTAAGGGTCGTCAGACTGTCAAAAGAATAATCAAACAGTGTTTAATTTGCCAAAGGTATAGCGCAAGGCCTGCTGAGCAACTCACATCACAATTACCCAGAGACAGAATAGCCGAAACTCCTCCATTCACAGTCTGCGGACTAGATTTCACCGGCCCCGTGTACGTAAGAAATCAGGATCAGTCACAGAAAGCCTATATCGCACTTTTTACCTGTGCTGTCACCAGGGCTGTGCACTTTGAGTTGGTCTCGGGTATGAGCACTTCAAAGTTTTTACTTGCCTTTCGCAGATTCCTATCTAGAAGAGGAAATTGTAAAGTTATTTACTCAGACAATGCCAAATCCTTTAAGTGTGCAGATAAAGAACTACGTAGATTTATGGACATTTTAAAGGACTCTAAAATCAAAGACTTCATTTCCACGGGAGGTATCACCTGGAAGTTCATTGTGGAACGTGCCCATGGTGGGGAGGGTTTTACGAAAGACTCATGAGGAGTGTGAAAGACCCCCTACGAAAAATTTTGGGAAAATCCCTCCTTAATTTAGAAGAACTTCTGACTACTCTCACAGAGGTAGAGTCCGTTCTAAACCATCGACCTATAACATACGTTTACAATGAGCCTGATGAACCGAGTCCTCTTACGCCAGCTCACTTCCTACTATTTGGAAGAAAAAACATTCAACTCCCTGTGCATTTTATTGAGATGTTGGAGAAAACGTCCACAAGAGAGCATCTCACTAAGAGACAGCAGTACCAATCGAGGCTCTTAAATCAACTTTGGAAGAAATGGAAAGAGCAATACCTGTTCCAACTGAGGACTGCTCACAAGCTCAAAACTCCAACGCCTCAACAAGACTTGCAACAAAATCAAGTAGTGTTAGTGGAAGGTACGAACAAATCGAAATTGCTCTGGGATATAGGAATCATAGAAAGTGTTTTTTATGGACGTGACGGGTTTGTGCGATCTTGCATCGTACGCACTGCAAAAGGTCAACTTAGGCGACCAATACAGTTACTATATCCTTTAGAGACTTAAAACTTTTTATTGACTTTATATGAACAAATTTACATATATATTTTTTATATAATCTCTTTCAGTATTTTACATTTGATGATTGTTTAAAGTGTTTAAATTTTTCTTAATTGCTTATTTTTAAGTGTTTTATGTGTTAAATGTTGAATTTTATTATGAGTAATTAATTATGTTATCAGTTTGTGTATTGAAATTTTAGTTTTGATGATTATTGTTTTCAAGTGTTATTGGTTGTGCGGAATGCTGGAAGAGGTTGCTGTCTATCAATTTAGGTTTGGGAATTGAAATCTTGGAGTTCAAGGTGGGGAGTGTAACGGAACCAACCCCTAAATAAATAAGCTATATCGTGTAGACCGCGAGAGGGCGTTCCCAGCACTTCGCACGGCCAGAAAAATAGTATAGTGTTTTGAAAAACACCAGAACCACCGATGATTGCCTAGCTGGAGTGTGGGAAAGGGGAATATGTCCCTATGCTCTTCATGTCGGAGCAATACTGTAGGCACACTTCCAGAAGCTTAGGTAAGCGATAATAAATCTGTATTATTAAAGAATTTGGTTTCTAATTTGTATTATTTATCGGTAACACCATGGCGATCATGAAAGCTAATCTTTGGCGTCAACTCCCAAGTTTTAAAAAAAATATCCCGAGGACGGCAGTCCGAAGAGTTCTTTAACAACACGCCCCTTCATAGGAGTACAGGAGGATGAGCTATGTCTTGTGACGCTGACCTCTTTAAGTCGTGGGATAAAGGCCCAAGGTTACTACTGTTCCCTCTCAAAATAGACCAGATACCAATCTAGGCTTTCATTGGTTCCTAGATAGTCGTTACAACGATACCCCAAATTCATAGTTACGTTTTCTTGTCTCTCCTTCGGTCTTGCGTTCTCACGCCACCCTCACAAATTGTACGTAGTTGGTCTTCTTTAATTATTTACCCTCTACAGCCTCCATTTGTCGGTAAATTTCTACAAATTCCCCAATTATTCAAAGTTTCTTTTCTCAACTGCCATCTTTAATGGTTCCTAACCTGCCGACCTGAATGGTTCACGCTCCTATCTGGCTTCTCTTAGAGAATACGTAGTTGGTGTTCTCTAATTATTTAGCCTCTACAGCCTCCATTTATCGGTAAATCTCTCCATATTCCCCAATTTTTCAAAGTTTGTTTTCTCAACTGACATCTTTGAGGGTTCCTAACCCGCCGACCTGAACGGTTCACGCTCCTATCTGTTTTCTCTTAGAGAAGACGTAGTTGGTCTTCTCTAATTATTTAGCCTATACAGCATCTATTTATCGGTAAATCTCTCCAAATTCCCCAATTATTCAAAGTTTCTTTTCTCAACTGCCATCTTTAATGGTTCCTAACCTGCCGCCCTGAACGGTTCACGCTCCTATCTGGCTTCTCTTAGGGAGGCACCCGGTTGCTTGAACGGGCAAGTCCGTGAGGGGGACTGTCTACTGCGGTTTACACTCGTTGGTGGGGGGGGGGGGTTAAAATCTTAAAAAATGAATGAGAAGGATGAGTATGGACTTCAGATAATATTTACTCAGTATTTCGTGAAATATGTGAGAATGCTACTCTCGTATCATCTTCCGAATTAAGATCGGTTTTTACAGCTAATAATTTTGAAAACCCAGTCTCACACAGATAGAAGGAAGCAATAAAAGTATAGATTTTTTTCTGGTGGAGATATTACTGTAAAACTGTTTGGCACCTTATTTAACAACCCCATATCATATTTTTAACATATAAAAATTATAAATAAAAACATTAAAAATGTGTAATTTTAGAAAATTCAAAGCATGTTTTTTAATTAAATAATTCAATATTACATAAATTTACATCAGACTATCTGCGACCCTTCCGATTGTTTTTACGACCCCTTTGTGGGCATTACTAATATTTGTGTTTATCCCGAAAAAAATCTCGCAGCACCCCTGGCCGATACGGCACCCTAAATTACCGGTCGGAAATCACTGGAACAGAGGTTTATTTATTATCTATTGAATCCCTTAGCCAACTATCAACATATTTTGTGCCTTTTATGCGCCGACAAATTACGTTTATTCATCAGAATTTTCTACTCAAAGGGATAACGGATACGCTTTTTCAGAAAATACTACCTTATTGTAAGACTGCCTCCGTATTAGGAAAAGAAAAAAACCTTATTGTAAGACACATTATGATTACAAAAGTGCATTGATATTACACCTTGGTTTCATTTACTCATTGAAGTTTATCCTATGTAATATGAGTCCTCAATAACTGACAGATAATCCAGAGCTTTCTGTAAGAGCGTTGCATCATAATGTATTAAAATACATATTTACAACATAATAAAATCAATAATGCCAAAAATACCTAGATATAAGTTGTGCCACATTGTTAGAATATTTAAAAGTCACGGTAAAATATAGCTTAAGTTGTTTTCGAAATGTTTGATAGGTTCGCTCTCGGTATATTATGGAATTTAAGTTTTTTAAGTTTTTTTTATCCGCAAAGACAACTAAATGTTATCAATGATCATTGATATTACACCTTGGTTCCATTAGTTCATTAGATTTTTTACAGTTTGTTGCTAAGTTAAGCGCCATTCAGTATCCATAGGTCGCTGGTTCGACTCCGGCTCGACGGACCAACTATGTACGATCATTAAGAATATTTAATAGAGAAAATAAAATAAAAAGAACAATATTTAAGAATAGAGAAAAATAGAACTGACATAAAGAATAGAGAAAAGAGCAATACACAAAACTTTTCTATTAGTTAAAGCATATTTATTTTGTTAATGATAAAGAAATCATTAAAATAAAAGACTGCTGTGCAGTCTTGGAATCCTAATGGTAGAGATTCCAAGACTGCACAGCACAATTGAGCAAGTAGAAGAGCCGAAAAGAGCTCGATTCGTGGCAACGTTATTGGTTTTATGGGATTTACTCTAGTCTTTGCAGTGACAAAGCTGACTGATATTTCACCAGTGTCTAAAATTACTTTAAGATATATTACAGTAGCATAGGCCTTACCCGAACCGTCGCAGAAACCATGCAGTTGAATCAGTTGATCTGTATTGTGGACTGTGCATCCAGAGGCATCCTACCTGCACAACTGCTAACACATAAACTTTGGTGGAGTGGTCCCACTTGGCTGAAGGAGCCTCAAACCATTACACACTGTAAAAAATAATTGTAATTATTAATTATTTTTCATCCAATTTTTTTCGCAAACACCAAATATAAAACTACATCAAAATGTCTAAAAATATACTTTATGTAATTTAAACAAAAAATTTTTTAAACTAAAAATGTTATGTTTTAAACTAAAAACGAGATTTACTTTATCGATTAAATAAAATAAAGTGGACGGTACATTTGCTATCTAATTAAAGGCAAAATAACTGTTGTTCTAATTATGACTGTTCAAAGCAGCACATTTTCATTCAAAGATGCCTAATACACAATGTTGCCTTTTAGGAAATTGGTGCACGGTAATACGTAAATCGCAAACACCAAATAATAAAACTACATCAAAATGTCTAAAAATATACTTTATGCAATTTAAACTAAAAATGTTTTTAAAACTAAAAATTTTACGTTTCAAACTAAAAACGAGCGAATTGGTTTCTACCTTAAAAAATAAACTCCTAATTTGCCGGAAACAAAGAGTATTTTTGGAGCTATTTTTGGCATTGTTCTACTTACAGTGGTCCGCAGTTATGTATTTTCAAGCATCTGTTATCTAAAAGACAGGAGACCTCACGAGTAGGCTTCTAAGAAAAATAATTTTCTTTCAATACTCAAACAAATTGTAAGAAAACAAAAAACGCACTGAAAGCAGCAGATTATCGAATGGAGATTCCACTTCATTGCTCATAATCGAGCATTTATAATCTATATATATAAAACAGTTTCGTAACTGACTGACAGATAACGCACAGACTAAACCGCTGGACCTAAAGGGCTGAAATTTTGCATGACGATTCTTTCTTATAGTGTAGGGGTGCGCTAAAAATAATTTTTGAAAAAGTCTTCTTAGATTTTTTTAAATTAAATTTCTAAGCTGTTTTGTAATAATGTAAGCTGTTTTTGTAATAACAATTGCATTTAAAATAATAATCTGAGGGTTATAAAATTTATATCACAAGGAAGATCATAAAAATTCCTTTAAAATGATATATTTTTCAAATCCTTACCTTCATTTTCTGATTTTTGGTGAATTTTTAAAGACTAATTTTTAGAATTTAATTTGTTAAAGGCTGATCACGTGGTTTCTTTTCTTTTTGTGATACTATAAACTAATTTTGCGTCACGTTCATAACAACGAAATAGACAAAAAAAATTATTCTTGCTAATGTGGCAGATGATTGGACATTATCCAAAAAAAATATTAAAATAAAGTAAAAGAAATGTTCCTCAAATTGTACTATATTAACTGCACTATATTCTTTAGTATGTTCTTTTAGATTTAATTTGAATATTTTCTTCTACATTATTTTGTCTATAAAAATATCCGTTACGATTTTTTTATAAATATCTATATTTTTTTGGAATTAATTGCATACATTGACCGTTGTATTTAATTTGAATGTACTCCGTAGCGAAGCATGGTTGTTCAGCTAGTTTCTTAATATACTTTAAGGAAAAAGTTTAAATTTCTTAATCATTTCTACGAGATTTCCCTTTAGGAGGTAATGGCGGACGCCTATCTTGAGATCCTTACACAGACCTTCTTTATAATGTTTCAAGGCAGCAATTAAAAAAGTGTAAAAATAGTTTTATAAACTGTCTCTCTTTTGTAACTTTTCTTTCTTTAGGAGTCGGATGAATGTAATGCCTAGCAACTTCAGATGAAAATTGGGAGACCGTTGAAAACATTTATAAAGGCAGGGTGGTCTGAACCTGAACCCTACAACCCAAGCTGAATTACAGGATTATATATTTTGTAATAAACTTCATGTCTGGTCGGGCTTGGGTCCATCGTTCAGAAAATAAATCAGTATACATTAGCATTTATGTAACCAAAGAAGTGTATTAAAATATTTAAGAATTTATTTAACTTTGACTTAAAAACATTTCTTTACTCGTCAAATATGTAAAATGAAAAAAGACTTGGCTTCGGCACTGAGTAGGGTCGTGATCGCTGTAAATTTAAAACACTCGGGCTCATACTTTTACACCTGGACCCGAACTTTTCACTGCGCCAAGATCCCAAATACTTTCTTATTCTATTCTTTGAATGAGCCAAAGAAATGAACAAATTTCTTATTCTATTCTTTGAAAGAGCCGAAGGAATGAACAACTTTCTTATTCTATTCTTCAAAAGATACGAAGGAATGAATAATAAATATTGTAAAAGGAAAATCACAAAGCACACACAAGTTGAAGGAAATATTAATTGCAAAATATATCCATGATCAATCAGCCCAACTGACATTACCCTATGCTTCGCCTTTAGAATGGACTTTTAACAATGCATAGTCGATACGGGCTGAAGACAACACAATTCCATTCCGAGAATGGTGCTAAATTTCTACTATTTCTGGTTATTGATCATTTAATGTTCGAACAGGGATGGTGGTGGAGGAGTCATTTTAAAGATCTAACTTTGTTTCGGAAATATATATATATATATATATATATATATATATATATATATATATATATATATATATATATATATATATATATATATATATATATATATATATACAGGATGATTTTTATTAAACTGACACTACTCAGAGCCACATGTAGCGCGATCTATCAGATAGAGGGGACGACATGGGAAAGAATTTCCATGAAAAAAAAGTTCCAAAAGTCACCGATAGGGGGAGATATGACGTTGTTGTTTCTGGCGCACCCGAGAATTTGCATAAAACGCAAGTAAAATATCATAACGCAAATTCATGACTACGTAGTCGACACCATTGCCGGTATTTTGGGCTATAAAGATCGGTGCGGAATCTGTTGCACCATCACTTTACATAAGAAAGGGTCATCAGTCGCTTTTTTCTACTTGCATGGCCACCGCTCTCCCCGGACCTAACCCATGTGAATTCTTTCTGTGGGGTTATTTTAAAGTCCAGGGTGTATATCTGTGGAGTCTCAAACATGGCGGCCCTAAAAGACAACATAACCCGGACTATGCTGAACATTCCTGGTGACATGTTACGCCCAGCCATCGAGCACGTAAGGTTCAGGATGCAATCTGTCGTCCACCAGGATGGTGGTCACATTGAAGGAGGGAGAACTGAATTTGCGGCATAAAATGGTGTTGCAGTGAAGTTTTTTCGTTATTCATTTGTCTGCTTATTACAACTTTTTCGGCACTCACCCCTTATCATTATAGCCCGAAATACTGGATCTGCTGTCGACTACGTAGTCATGAATTTGAATTTTGATGTTTTATCTTGTGCAAATCTCCCCGAACGTTATCTTGTGCAAATTCTCGGGTGCGCCGAAAACAAAAGTGCCATATCTTCCCCTATCGGCGACTTTTGGAACCTTATTTTTCACAGAAACTCTTTCCCGTTTTGTCCTTAGTCCCTCTATCAATTTTGGTGGACTTCCGGTTGATAGATCGCGCTACAGGTGGTTCTGAGTAGTGTCAGTTTAATAAAAATCCCCCTGTATATCTATATATATATATATATATATATATGAAACGAATTTTAATCCTTTTAAATGCTCCTAACATGTTTTTTCCAAATTCGTTTATCTTATTGCAACAGAATACATCCCCTTAACCTTGGATTGCGACCTAAATTCAACCAATATAAATCTATTTTTCCCCTAAAGCTGTTGCACGCGAGTACTATTTGCAGAGTACTATTTTTATACGCTGTTGCACGCGACTACCCGTTATATAAGCATTATATAACGGGCATCGTGAGACCATCACCTCATATGACGCGACTTAATCACGTGGCCGTTTCTGAAAAATTAGAAGTTCGATAGACCCGTACTCTGGCGGGAGATTTTAGCGCCTCAGTAGTCTTTTTTTGTCTGCTCTCAACCTAACATGACGTGATTTTGAGCTCTCCGCAAATAACGCGCGGTGTTGCGTTGCCGGGATTCTTCCCGATAAACGGCCCCCGAACGATACTTTTCACGCATTTTAATCCTAAACTAAGTATGCAGTGTATAGATAATGAAGTATATTTAATCATCGAAAATACGGGGAAATTAAAGAGAATGTTCCATCAGCTTAGATGTCTGTATTATTCACCTGGGTTGTCTTCCTACGCCATTGCCTGTTCCGGTACGACTACACAGTAAGATCAACTCGGCTACGACTTGACCTGGATCCAAAAAACTAGGAAGTACGAGCCTGTTGAGCTTCGTCCAGTAAAGGATATTACATATATATATATATATATATATATATATATATATATATATATATATATATATATATATTTCCAATGCGGAGGCGCTTGTCTTCTTGATGTTGGGTATCTTCTGACTTGGCCCATGTAGATCCGCGAAGTCTTGCTGACTACTTCTTTTAATTCGGGAGCACCATTTTAGGTGAGCCAGCGTTGCTCCCTATGAAGGGCCATCCCGATGACGACAATGCCTTATTCGGGATTCGAACCCAAGCCCACAGCATTACATGATATATATATACATACATATATATATATATATATATATATATATATATATATATATATATATATATATATATATATATAACGTTTACTAGTAACAAATAAAAAAAATTACTCGCTATTGTTTATAATGCGAACACAGTCGTATCTATTTAGGTTAACTATTATTTATTATTAGCTGTAACCACGATGTTGAAAAGAGTAAACTGCTCTTTTTTCAATAGTTTGCAATGCAAAAAGTTATTTTATTACAATTTAACTTGTTACTATTCAACTTTCAAATATTTAATCCGACTAATGTTTATCCTTACATGTGCCGTAAATACTGTACATATTCTCTTTGACTGATTTAACATACTTTACATTAATGTTCTTAATAAATCATCCGCTTTAATCTTTTAAAAACAAAGAAAAACACTTATTCCAGACAGGTTATAATTACTAGATTACCTTATAAGAGGTAGTTAATCAGGCATGAAGCTATATAACTGAAGACTGGTTAATGTTTTTAACAATTTTACATTCAGAAATTATGTAGGAAAGAGTCGAAAAGTGGTGAATAACATTAAAGAAACTTGAAGAACTGGAAACTTTTTTTAGAACAAATATTGACCGTATACCATATTAGATACATCGCGATACCTGTTATATTCTCTTGCTTAGTGTACAATAAAATTTTGTCTATCTGTCATTTCAAGTACTACACTGGTGTAAGAAATTAAGAGAATTTGCAGACTTGGTCGATTATCTCTAGAACTACTAAACCGATTTTAATGAAATTTGATATGTACATACATTGATACAATACAAAACAAATAACCATTCAATAATTGTAATGCACACGCATGATCGTGCGTAACACTCGTTGGAGTCGAAAGTTATGAAACAGCGGTTGCAGAATAAACAAACAAATTGGTTAATAGATGGGTTGATAGGGGGTATGGTCCCCTCTTACAGATATACAGGTCTCGCAGCGTGATTTCATACTTGAAATAAGGCAGTTTAACATTTCCTGTGGCAATTGGTCCCACTCGTTCAGCAACGCTGTTTTCATTCCCTGGGTGGTTCTCGGAGGGGGTTGCGAGTTGCAATTGCCCTCCCCAGAGCGTCCCAGACATGCTCTATAGGGTTAAGTTCTGGAGATCTGGCTGGCCAATCCATCCGTTGAATATCCTCACTCTCTAGAAATTCGTCGACCAGAAGAGCTCTATGTGGCCTCGCGTTATCGTCCATTAACATGAACTCAGGGCCAACTGCACCCCTGAAAAGGCGAACATAGGGCTCCAAGACCTCATCCCTATATCTCACACCAGTCACAGTGCCTCCTTCAAAGACATGGAGAGATGTGCGGCCATCCAACATGATGCCTGCCCAGACCATTAAACCTCCTTCACCATTATGGTCGATTTCGCGGACATTGGGGGGTAGGTAGCGGGTCCCTGGTTCTCTCCATATGAACGTACGGCGAGAATCGGTGTTTAGGCTGAACCGGGACTCATCAGTGAAGAGAACTGTCGCCCATTGATCCATACTCCAATCTCTATGCTCTCTGCACCATGATAAGCGGATTCTCCTGTTCGTAGAAGTGAGCGGGACGCAAACAGCAGGTCTTCTTGCAAACAACCCTCTCTCATGAAGTCTTTTGGAAACAGTCACCTGATACACTGGTTCCTGTGGCTGCACACAAGTCACGAGAGAGCTGAGAAGCTGCAGCACTCCTGTTACGCCTCGCTATAATCGACAAATGTCGATCTTCTCTGGCCGTCGTGGTTCTTGGACGACTCTGCCCAGGCTTTCTCTCGATGGATCCGGTATCTTGGAACTGTTTCCATAAGTTTCACACGACGCTGGGCGTTAAATTGAACTCTCTACAAATTTGGACGTGAGATTGGCCTGCTTCTATCCTCCCCACAATTCGCCACTTCATTCCATCATCTAAACGTTGGTGGTTACTCATTTTTACTGTTACAATTTGAAATTAACCGATTGCTACAAAATTAACCCATCTATTAACCCACTTTTTGTTTATTCTGCAACCGCTGTTTCATACCTTCCGACTCCAACGAGTGTTACTCACAATCACGCGTGTGTATTACAATTATTGAATGGTTATTTGTTTTGTATTGTAATAATGTATGCACGTATCAAATTTCATTAAAATCGGTACAGTAGTTCTAGAGATAATCGACCAAGTCTGCAAATTCTCTTCACAAACTGAAAACTAATAAATGATATCGAGGGTACTTATCTTCTTCAATTCTGTATTCTACTCGAAATGTAACTTATTTATTTATCGTATATGTTTCCATACACACTAAAAATACTACATTTAAAGGCAAAATCAATTCGCATTCTGTGTAACAGCCTCAAAAAAGGTGAACTATAAAAAAAATATTGTTTGAAACATTGATAACTCAGAAATTATAACATCAACTTGCTACTTTCTTAGCAATTTTAAGAAGCAATATGTTTACATTTAACATCCGAAAGAATTATGTTAGTACTATATTTTCTTATTCAGGTCTCTCATTTCTTCAAATAATATTTTTTCTTTGATATTACTCACCTGGAGGGTATTTCTTAATATTGATTTTCTTTATATGTACTTTTCTTCACTCTTTTCCGCCTAAATTTTTTTTGTCTTTGACGCAGAAATCCGAAATACCTCAGATATTTTAATTTTCTTTAAAAATGTAGATATTATAAAGTCATTCCAAGATTCATTTACTTAAAATGTTCTTAGGGAAATCTCTAAAGCTTACTCCCGCACTAAATTTTTCATTTTACGGGCCATGAATTTGGGAACTAGGCAAAAAACTGCCACTAGTGAAATTGATTTATACGTTTACGTTTATCTCCGATGAAGGTTTTTTTTTTGGAAACTCTTGGGAAATCGTAATTCGGTTTCAGTACCAATTGTTTTTCTTTCAGATCAAAAATGCCTAAATAAATTTTATATAGAGGCCGTGGCCAATTTTAGACTAAGTACAGGGCACGACTGTCTGGCTGAACATCTGGCCAAAATAGGGATTGTTAGTTCAAGCGTATGCACCTTAAGTGAGAATGAAAATATGAAAAAAGCTCACCTACTTGTTGCTCGAAACTAGACTTTAACTTACGGCAGAATGGTGATTTGTGTGGTCTCTATTGGAGGTCCAGAGAACTTATGTCTTGATCTCACGGTCTTCAATTATTGTGCTTCTGGCTTTTTAACTTTTTATCCTTGAACTTTAATGTTTTAAACTGGTTTTAAGGCCTTTCAGTCGTTTCTTTTACCGTATCTTGGGGTTTCTTTTTTGTTGTCCTGTGTTTTTATATTTTTGTGCGTTGGGTGAGTGGCCAGACTTGCAAGGATTAAGTTCCAGTTGGCCATATGTAACAACAACAGCAATTTTTTATTTGAACTGAAAGAGCCTGTTTCACCTAACCCTGCTTCATGCAATTCTAATTACCTGTTACTTTTCTAAGCATATTGTCAATTTGGTATTCCATACCTTAAGAGGTGACCAAGAACGTTTTTTATGTACATTTATATTTCTCTTAATAATGCTCTCCATCTATATATCAAAATTAACTTCCCCGATTGAGAGTTCTCTGAAAACTAATAAGATATCCTCTGCTCAGAAGGAGTTGCTCAGCTACATGTCAGCTGATGCAATTTCTACTAACTCCCTCGCCAGGCAAAACTTCAAATATTAAAATCTGACTTTGACTTAACTATTACTAGAGCTGATAAAGGTGATCAAATTCTTTCACTTTATAAAAACCCCTCCCGTCCACAAAGTTAGTGAACTTCTAAAAGAAGGCCGTATGGAAAAGTTTAAAAACAAATTATTATTATCTCTCAAAAGTTAAAAATACAGAGGAAAAAATTCTGTTATCATCGTAAGTCTACTAAATATTTGATTATTTCACCCAGTGCTATGACTGTGCTCGTTTTTATACTCTCCCTAAAATTCATTAACAAAATTTGCCATTTAAACCCATTATATTGAACCCTTCAGCGGGCGTGCCAATTTTTGGAACACCAGCAGGCGCACGTGGCACAAAGTGCAACGTTTCTTTCAACCTTGATTATTATTACTTTTGTAATAATTTTTTTTTCAAATTGAAAATAATTCTTTGTTTTATGACATGATATAAAATGTTTATAATATTGAGATATATTTACAACTAAAGGCCAAAGAATGCAGATACAATCTCCTTATTTCAAAGCTGTCCGGTTTATTGGATCTAATGACAACTTGCGAATGGATTCCTATTATTTCCAAACACCTAAAAAACGATGAGACTGTCCATCTTCGTAATATGTGGGATACCGTGTAATAGCTGCACATTTGATCGAGTACATCAACTCCTGCTTTGTCGTATTTTAATCCAGTATAATCGGTGGTTTACCACGGTTAAATCACAACTACCAGTTAATGGAAAGTAATACAAAAAATCTGATCTGCATTATAAAGGGTGTAGCTATAAACAGAAGCTGCTTAGAACATTCGATCCTTACATGTAAAAACAAACCATTCAAAATTGCGAAAATCTTGCACTTTGTATAAGGGCACGCTTGATGAAAGGTTAACATAGGTAATGCCACAGCCTTCACTCTCTTTCCACTTTGTGCTTTTTCCCTTTTCTCTTCTAATATCAAAACTGTTAAAAACTCTTATGAAACTGTAAATAAAATCATCAATATATCTCCCTCTAAAATAGTTTGTTATTCCTCGATGTTAAATCACTCTTCATCTTCGTTATCATTAAAGGTATACTAATTTATTTAAAAATCAGACTTCAAAAATTCAATTGTTTCGATAGGGAGAATAAAAATTGCATTTCTTTAACCATACTGTTCTTCGAACAATTTTCCTTTAATAAGGATATCTGAAAACAAGCTGAGATCCTTGCCATGGGAAACTATTTATCCCCCCTTATTTGTAAAATCTACACGCATCACTTTAAAAAAAAACTTAAATTATATCAGAGAAAATATTGGTAGAGGTATGATGATGGCACATTTCCGTTTACACTTTGTAAAAAATTAATTTGAATATTTTAAAAGCATACCATTTTTTAAAAATTTTTGTTAAATACACCTTTAAGAATTAATTATGAATCTGAGAAGGAAATTATCTGCTTGGCTGGGGGGAAAATGGGAAATCATGATAATATATGTGTATACTAGAAAATAAGACTAGGTTTTGAAAATTTTTGCGGTCTATCGATCCTTCTCGACACTGTTTAATCTACAGCCTTAAAAATCCCAATTATTGATCTAAGGCCTTAAAAAGGCTTTATTTATCATGATCAATAGAATGTGTCTCCTTTTTTCAGATCAAAAGTTATACGGAAAATCATTAAACATACATTTTAAGGTATAATAAGCCATATTTGTCTTTAGTAATAGAAATTTTTCATAGTTCATACAAACATAATTACTTTATATCTCATTTTTGTTGAGAGCAGTAGAAAGCAATTAAAATTTTATTAAGCATAAAATTTATTTTGTATCGTTTCTGTAAACTTTATGCCTGAGATTGTTATAACTCAACATCCCAAGTGAATACTTTTTTAATAGAATATTCATTTAAATACTTTAAGGTTTATTTAAATAGAAAAACTTCTTGCTATATTGGCTCTTTCAGAACTCTTCAGTTTCAAAATATAATCCAAAAGCTATAAGTTGAATCTTTAATATATTTCGTTTTATGAAATTGATAATTTATCACTAATAAATTAAGAAATCAATTCTTTTTTTAAATCACTTATTTAAGTGAAAAATTCAGCATAAACATAAAATTTAGTAAATCATAGACTGTAACTGATAGTCTTGGTTATTGGTGCGTGTTTTAACAGAAGAAGATTTTCAGAAATTTAAAAAATTATGAAATAAACTTTGTTAATGTTGATAAACTCTTACGAATTCCAGAGCTTTCTCTGTCAGTTCTGTATTATTTTGATAGCATAATATTCATTTACTCTTAGAAACATTGAGGGACGCATGATATTAGTTTTAGAAAACATAACTGTTCCTCTTTAATCGTCTCTTAGATAGATTGGAAATCTTTATAAATAATAATAAAGTATTCTCATAGCATGACTCAATACAATAATTAATAAAAAGTTTTTTTTTAATTTCCAATGGCGGGTTCAAAAGACATCTGAGACTGACAAAGAAACAGTGAACAAAATAAAATACGAAAAGCAACCTCAAAAAGAAAGTCTACAGACCCATAAGGTCCCTTGCTTGCCAATAGCGCTCCCACGTGATTTTCGAGGAGAGAGCCGACAGCGGAGAGGGTGAGACCTGTCCATTATCTCTTGAAGGTCACAGAGTTTGCAGTAAAGGGTCATCGGTAACTTGCATACGATGTAAGTGCTTGGCAAGACAGCCGTGGAACGTAGCAAGGCCGAATTCAGCAACAACTGTCCTTCTAGACCGGCCTCTAATGCCTGAGATTATGCTCCACCACGACTTATGACAATTACACTCAAAAAATTTATTTGAGAGATTGTCCTAAAGTCAGTTTGTCAGATAGTCAGTTTGACGTTGTGAAGCGGAATTTCACCACCTCTGGAAAACTGAAGGAACGATGCCACTGTCTTGGCGAAAAATTCAGCTCTTTCTTTTCCGTCGATACTGTGATTTTCAGGGATCCATTGCCAGGACGACCACTTTGTAGCAGCTGGAAAGGTAAGTAATAAAAGGTAAGATCATAGTTTAAGTTAGTAGAAATTGAAACTGGTAAATTTTTATGCAAGTCACGTTTCCATGATTCCTATTTGAAGAACTTTTAGTTCCAACTCTGCTTGATTCCTCTATCTATAAATGTTTATTTTCATAGTATCATTTAAGCCAAGTACGTAAAATTTAAAATACACTTTAAAAGTTAATCTTAATTAAATTTGAGATTATGAAAGTTGGATTTTTTTTAATTGCGCTGTTCTTTTGAAACGATCATTCTATATTTCATTATTTTATATTTTATCTTTTAATATTTTATTACAAGATTCGGGTAAGATTTAACCATATGAGCTCTGCAAAAAGAGATTTTTTATACGTATCAAATGCATATCTGTTTTCAAATGTTAATATTAATTTAATTTATTCTCACACCAAATATTAATTGTGTTTCCTTAAATTAAATACTCCATAAAAACTTCTAATGGATGAAGTAACAAAGTTAAAATCAAAATTATCTAAACAAACAAAATTATTGTCTTGGTATCATCATGAGACCTTAGGTAGACCCTAGTTTTTAATAAACTACTTTTAATTCAACTGCTTTTAATTTCAAAACATTTCTGCAAGTCTGTAAAGCAATTATTTTACTTTGCCAAATAAAGATAAAGAAGTAAAATATAAAATAATAATGATGCATGAAATAAGGAATTGTTTTATGCTGTTTACCTTTCAAATCTCAAACTGTTGAATGAAACAATTTAATGTAAAGGGAAACAAAGGAAATTCTTTCAGCGTTTTAGAATTATAACAGAACAAAATAAAAAAAGGCTCTTGAGATTCCAAAACTTCTGAAATAATAATTTAGTACTAATTTATACATCGAAAGGCTTTTATTGTTATGAAAATTTCTTTTATCTTTTTACAAAATGGAACCGTGATGCTCCTGCTAATGAAATTTATAAAAATAACTTTACAAATTTCATATTTTTTGTGTCAAATATTCAAATAAAACTCTGCTTCAAACAGTAAAATTTATACTTTTTTAACAACTAAAAGGTAGCAGTATATTGCTTTAAATGAAGAGTTTTTCATGACTAATTACTCTCCGACTTCTAGAAAACTAACTATTTTCGTAAAATTACGTATCGCTGTAAATTATTAATACGCATACCTTTGAGTTCATAAATAACCCCTTTAAAAAGAAGTTGTTATTCGAAATATATGAAGTGCGTTGAATATAAGCTGTTATATCTGTTTGATAAACTTGAATAAATCTCATACATAAATTGCCCCAAATGCTGCATCTTAACGAAAATATTTTGAGCGATATCGGAATATTTATGACTAAAATAACTTTAGCTAAATTCAAAGTTTGTTCACTAAAAGCAGCTAATAAGATGTTTGGAAAAATATCCAAAATATTCATGAAATTATTTATGATCATGCGATGTAAAATATTCCTTTTAAGTTCATTCCATATACATTAGTTATATTTATCGAGTTTTTTTAATACAGTCATTAAATTTTTAAAAAGAATTGGAAGGGAAAAATATTCATTACTTCTTTTTCCCTGGTGAACAAAACAGAGTTCACTCTCACTTGGGGCTTTAGACTGGGGAGGAAGGAATTTCCTTTCATTTTTAAGAAGCTGGGAATTGAAGCTTTATCGAAATTGAGGAAAAATGGGATTTTATATGGCTTTTATATTCTTTTTATTTTTAATATGTACCGTCATTAACCTAATTACTTACTAAATATTCCTTTATTTTTCTTCCGATGGTGATTGACCTAAATAATGGGAAAATGAATCTTTAGAGACTTTGTAACTTTATTTTTATTGTAATAATTAATATTTTCTTGTAGTCTATGTCAAAACGACCAATCCTTAATCCTCAAAAAAAAGAAAGTAGAAATTCCAGAAATACATTTTTATAGTTGCGTTTTACGTAGTATAATCTCCGCATATTTATTTTGCTAGTGATAACAAATATCCAAGAGTAAAAGAACTTTAAATGCATAACTGATTTTATTGATCTCCATTAGATTTCGGATTTATTTCAAAGCATGAAAACATTTTTTCTTTACTTAAAGAGTAAACATGTTTTAATCCTGGCCAAAAAGAAAGTAGAAATTCCATAAATCCATTTTTATAGTCGCGTTTTACGTAGTATAATCTCCGCATATTTATTTTGCTAGTGATAACAAATATCCAAGAGTAAAAGCACTTTAAATGCATGACTTCTAGGGATCTACCAAAGGACATTGAAAGATTCCCGTAAGAGTAGCTCTTTCCTCAACATTTAGAGCTGGGTTTTGAATCCATTTAAAAGTGAAAGAGCAACTACGAAATTTAAAAAAATAATCTGATAGTTCCTAACGAGAATTAATTTTCAGAACTGTCCTGTGATGGATCCATAACCTTGCGTTAATATGGTGGAGTGTTTCGGACCTCTACATATGTTAATTTCTAATCACGTCCACTGTTCGAGACATTTTAATGAGATGTACATGCATTTCGTAGAAATACCCTAGTAATAGCATAACAATCTAGCTCTAATTATTGTTATATAGTTCTCTTGGTGAGTATAATTATGCTATAAATGCGACGAGAGTTAATCTTTGTTTTCATGCAATCATGTGGACTTCTATGGGGAAGAAGTGTTGGAGTGCACGTGTATCTCTGATTTACCATTAACTTTCAAAATTCTGAATAGAATACAACATAAAGAAGGAAATAGATATTTGCGTATCTTACGAAATGAGTAATTATTCATTCCAAACATAATATGAACACAAATCAGAGTAAACAGCCATTTATTTACGAGTACAGATCATACTTCTGAAACAGACATCAGTTCTACTACTCAAAACCCCAAAATAAGAGGCTGTTACGTCAGTTCAAAAAAATGCGTTGAAATACTCTCAAACAGATAGTTTTTTATATGAAATATTTAAAAAAAGGACATAACCTCTTAAGATAGTCGTCAGTATTCTGAATATTTCAAGAATAACCTCATGCGTATTCTATGAGTCAAAAAGCTCAAAAGTTTCATCGCTTTTTAGGATATTTATTTCTGGAAATGGTAAAATGCCATCTTAAATAAATAAAACCTCACCCGTTTCTCGGAAGCGATTTGAAAAGGAAAACAAGAGTCTTTTTCAAAAATGGCACAGACCTACTACAAATCAATGTTTTGCATTATAATAGCTATTCTGGCGTCTATTATCTAAATAAAGATAAAAAAAGATGCACTTGCCATCCATGTAAGAAATTTATGTGAGTGCATCATATTTTTCACAATAACAGTGGCAATTGCCGTTATCGCGAGGAAGTATAATATTCTGATTTGTCACTTACATTTCTTTTATTTGATCATAGCTTCTTATATCACTGTTTACATACTTTTCTAAAATAAATTTCGTTGATTTTGTTATCTTTCTGGATAGCTATTCTATCATTTGAAATAAGTTTTTTACCCAATAATTTTTACAGTTACAATATGTAATGCTCAGTTTTGTCAATTACATAATGCAATGTGTGTGTGTTATTTCTATTGATATTATGTGGTGTACTGGCACCTCACTACGCTAACTCATGATGGTGGGTGGGGGGGAGGAAGCTTCACTAAGGCCTATATTACACTATCAAAGTTCTTTGACAGAGATCTTTTATAAAAGCTATACATCAAAGAAATGCTATGACCTCAAAATACCCCTATTACACTATCAAAGTTCTTTGAGAAAGATCTTTTATAAAAGAAGTTTGACGAGAAATATGACAGTGTAATATCTCAACTTTGATAAAAGATAACTTTTATAAAAGTTCTTGTATAAAAGTTGGGCTCTTCGTAAAAGTTTTATAAAAGATTTCGGTGCCCGGATGTTATACTCGTAAACAACATTTCGAGCAATAGCATGTTGAAAAATACAAATGTGTGGAATACGCGGCAGATTAAGAACAAGATTTCGATTCGAAATTGAAAAATGCAAATTTTAAGGGGGTTAAAAGGGGCCTAACCCCCCTCCTCCTCTAAAAAACACCTATTGTATCTCTGGAACCATTGGGCCTAGGAAGCTAAAATTTTGTATGGTGGTTCCCCTTAAGCCCTAGATTACAAACCAATAAATATTTTTTAAGAACTCGAATTTTAAGAGGCTTATCCCCCTTAGATAGAAATAACATTTATAAAAGATCTTTGTCAAAGAATTTTGATAGTGTAATAGGAGTATTTTGAGGTCATAGTATTTCTTTTATG
The DNA here is from genome assembly GCA_907164885.2 of Dolomedes plantarius. Taxonomy (NCBI): domain Eukaryota; kingdom Metazoa; phylum Arthropoda; class Arachnida; order Araneae; family Dolomedidae; genus Dolomedes; species Dolomedes plantarius. The sequence goes on along the minus strand of OU015493.1, from coordinate 144,332,638 downwards.
TAAGGTCATAGCATTTCTTTTATGTTTTTGACCAAGATTTTTATAAAAGTTATTTCCATCTTTGATAAAAGTTATACAGGGTGGTCATAAAAATACTTTGCCGATGTATGGACCTCTAGCGGCTGTTCCGTTCAACAGATCGAGATGATTTCAAATATAGTTATACAGAGGTATGAGCTAAAGATTTTGTGAACGGCAACAAAGTGGCGCTCGGGGTTATGGTTATAGATACAGAGACTCGAAATTTTCGAATGGCAACGCTCCCTTTTTTCCTTCGCAAAATGCTCAGCGCATGCGAAAACCCTAAATAGCGTTGGTACGGTACGTGTATCACAAAAAACGGACGCGTTATGCACGCACAAATAAACAGCTCTGCGAATGGCTAACAAAAGCCATATATGGACCTCTAGTTCCATTAAACCTATCGAGATGAGATTTCAGATATAGTTATTCAGAGATATGAGCTCTGGATTCTGAGAACGGCAACACAGTTACGCTCACGGTTACGGTTATAGGTATAGAAACTTGAAATTTTCAAATGGCAACGACCAATTTTTCCCGTCGACAAATACTCAGCGCATGCGGAAACCCTAAAAATACGATCGGGGCACACGGAGGAAATTTGCATATGACAGAGGCAAGACACCGATCACTGATGACACTACAAATCGGACAAAAGAAAACTTTTATTTGGATTACATATTTTCCACATGGGTGCCATCACAGGCCGTTCGCAGAGCTGTTTTTTGTGCATGCATAACACGTCCGTTTTTTGTGATACACGTACCGTACCAACGCTATTTAGGGTTTTCGCATGCACTGAGCATTTTGCGAAGAGGAAAAGTGGGCGTTGCCATTCGAAAATTTCGAGTTTCAACACCTATAACCGTAACTGTGAGCGCCACTTTGTTGTCGTTCCCTGAATCCCGAGCTCATACCTCTGTATAACTATATTTAAAATCTCATCTTGATCTGTTGAACGGAACAGCCGCTAGAGGTCCATATATCGGCAAAGTGTTTTTATGACCACCCTGTATAACTTTTATCAAAGATGGAAATAACTTTTATAAAAATCTTGGTCAAAAAACTTTGATAGTGTAATATAGGCCTAAATTAAAGTGAAGTACTGATGGCTTCCTTGCCTTTTTGTTTAAAATACATATTCAACTAGAATTAAGAAAATGACTGTCTTTTTTATTTGTCTATAGTACTCTTGGTAAGTGAGGATAATTATGTTATATATGCTACGTGAGTTAATCTTTGTTCTCATGCAATCATGTGGCCTTCGAAAATTTCTTGCAATTGTAAAAATATTAGATAATTTACTTCAAATGATAGAATAGAATCCGGAAAGCTAAAAAAACAGTGAAATTTACTTTAGAAAAGTATGTAAACAGTGATATAAGAAGCTGTGATCAAATAAAAGAAACTTTTAGAAAATTTAGTAGTAAAAAAAATGGATACAAAGCTTTACTTGAAAATCAATGCGTCAGATATTAAACCAGATATTAAAGGATATTCTGAAAACAACCCTTTTCCAGCCGTAACAAAATATAAATACTCATTTATGCAATACCGTTTTGTTGCAGTTGTGGAAAAAAAAGATTTCAAGTTATCATGGGTGACTCATGTGCTTCGAAATGAATTATTTTAGAATGCCGGAATATAAAAATAAAATTCGTTTAATTTTGCCTGAGCTTCATTTCATATTTGTTGCACATATTTCTCTGTGTAATTACCCCTTTTTCAGTGTCGAATGCTATACAATTCATATTGGAGATGCTGGGCGCTGCATGAAATCAAGACTCTGATGATACTTTTTGAACTCGGCATTGGACCCCAATTTTGAACGAGCACCTTGAAAGGCGATATCTGGTGAGCTCGTACCCTCCTCCTACCCTTACTAACTACACCGAATCACTTTACGGCCTACATTAAAGTGTTCATACTTGGCTTCGACCCGATAACTTTCAGGATTCGAACCGAGCACACTCAGTATAGAAGGTTTAAAATCATAACTCAATGCTATAAAATAGTTGTACCATATTTTATACTATTGAAGCTCGAGCTCTCGGAAAATTTCTACATTTTCCATTCTTTGGAATTTTGTTCCTCTAACCTGTACCAAAATATATCCATACTGAAAGAAAATTAAAACACTAAATCTTATTGAATCAAGATGCTTTGTACTTAGCACGTTAAACTTCTATAGTAAATAACAATAAAACATTTCATTTTGCAAGAAGCAGATCTCAAAGAATGTCTCTTTAATTTTTCCTCCTTTTTCTCTTTTCAAATAAATCAGTGGTTTTTGATAAGTAATTTACGATATCTAAAGCCTGAAATGTCGCCTGTGTACCATGGCATAGACACTACTATTCTGCAACAATTGTAGAAGAGGAATAGTTATTTCAATATTTTTAGTCTGACTGCTAGAAAATACAATTTAAACTGGTAGGAAAGCAGACAGACAGCCTAGTTTATGCCAATAAGATATCTATAAGCATTTTTTCACTTAATTTTCACACTTTTGGAAAAGATTTTGTTTAATAACAACTTCCTTAAAAAGAAAATCGGCAAACAGTATTTTAAAACTTTTAGTTATTTTAGTACTTTTATTTTTCTTTCGAAGCTCATTCATATTTTTAAAGTATTTTTTCAAATAAAATCAATTCAGTTTATGTACAATTTTTGTAAAAATAATTTACTAGAAAAATGGAAAAATAGAATATGTGTGTTGTTTAGAAATAATCTTCCTGATAAATGAATGAAAGTTTTCAGTAAAGTTCTATTTAAATGAGGTTTTTAATATGAATAGATTTGCATAGAAATTGATTTTAAAAAGAAGTTCTTCATTCTCAGAAACCTCTTTCTTTCATCTGTTACAAAGTTGTAGACTTCAGAATTATGCAATATCTCAGAAGCAATATTTTTCACAGAATTTTATGTCATTTAATGTGTTATACTTTCATTACTACAATAGGAAACACATAAATAAGCTTAAATATCAATTTAGCAAGTCTATAATTCATATATTATAAAGCATAAAATGACTAATTTGTTTTAATTTTAAAATAAATTTATTTTTGATTTTTAAAAACCATTTTAAAAAATTTAAACCATTTTTTAAAACCATTAACATGCTTTATAATGACTATCCTTTTATTAACCAACTATTCTATTACATCCATTTTAAACATGTTCGAGGACGTCTGATTAGATCTAAATCATCTAAGCTACAGTGCACCACATCCCTATACGTACGTCAGCCAAATTTTCCGTATATCCCGATCCATCCCTCAGTCAATAGTGTGTAAAATAAAGAACAGAACATAACAGAACCCCAAGAAAAATAATGCACCTACAGTATTGATTCAGAATTATTTAACAATAAAAATAAAATTTCTTTATTCCGTCGGGGAAACTGCAACAGTAAAGCCAAAAGGGACAGCACAGATTGATTTGGGGAGATAAAAGACAAACTGACATTTAGAATTTCTGTACTCTACGTACGTAGTAAATAACTACGATTTTCATAAACCACCAAATAAAGGCAGTAGATTTCTAACAAACTGAGTTTGAGCTTTGAATGGGACTTTTTCCTTTAATAAATATCACTACCCTATAGTTTTATAGTAAATAAATAAAGGCAAAAATTTCGTTGAAATTTGCTGAAAAGTTTATTTTAATTGGATGAATAAAACCATCGTGACCCCCCCCCCCCAACACCCGGCCAGAAATCCCTTCGCGACCCACAAGTTGGGAACCCCTGGTTTAGAGTGAATGCTAAAGAAATACATTTAATATATCAAAAGTTTAAGTCCACTCTATGTAAAATGGAGTCAAGGATTGATTATCCTAATGTTTTTCTAATGTGTAAATATTTTAGAAAGAGATATCTTATACATTTCTGGACAAAATCTTCTATTAATAGAATCTATATATATATAAAACGCGTAGGTATGCAGCACAAAAATCGACGATATTTCTACACTCCGAATGGCAACGGCTGCCTCTAAAAGATGTAAACATTAGCGGCCGTCCGCAATTTGCAAAAGCGTGTCAACATGGATTTACGCACTGAAATCAAGAATGTTCGAAAGCGCGCAGCACGATCAAGTGAAAACGGGGAACAGTCTCAAGAAAGAAAGCGAAGAAATAATCCATTAAGAGAGAGACATGAAGGAGAGAGCATAAATGATCGCGAGGTTAGGCTTAACCGTCGCCAGCATAGCAACCAACAACCAGTAATAGTTAATTTTCTACACTTTTTTCAGTACTTACTGAATTTTTTCTCCATTTTATAAGTCAAGAAATTTTCTCAACAATATATTATTTGATATGATTAAGTGTAGATATCTGAATTGTGAACAGTAATACATACAGAGAGTGATGTAATCACTATATTTAAAAATTTTCCCCAACAATTTCTTATTTGTTGTAATGATAAAGTATAGATATCTTAATTTTGAAAAATAGTACATACAAAGAGGGATGTAATTTTTAAAATCATTGATGTTGGGTTTCTCAGTCTTATCTTTAACTCTGTTCTGAAGAAATGGAAATTCACATCTTTTGATCACGATGTTCTAGAATCAGCCTTATAGATAATACTCCTTAACAACGTATATTTATGATGACAGGTAATGGTAACATTCCTTACATATGTTACTTTCAGTTGAGTTGTTTTGCAAAAGAAAATGTAAAACCAAAATCGACCATGCTGGTTGCGCAGCGGCTATTTTTAAATAAACTATTTATGAACTTTACACTGTAAAACAATTCTAGGATTTTATACCATTTTAGCTATTAAATGTATAATTCCTTTTGAAATAATTGTATATTTTACTGATATTTAACAAGTTATGTATAACAATTTTTAAAAAATTAAATTTAAAGAAAGGTTTTACTGTTTACTCATTAGTCCTGATGAGCCAGTTTTTTTAGTGATTTAAAATTCTTTTGAAAAATTTTAAAATTATATAGAAGTAAAAATTATGTTTATGCGCTTGAAAGTTTTTAAGTTTTACAGCTGAATATTTATATTAAAAAACCATTTCATTGTTTCCACTCATAATCTACAAAGTCGCCTTTGTAATTGTTCTTTAATTTCCCTTTTCGTGCAGAGTCACAATACATTTTTATATATTTATAAACACACGAAGCAGTGTAACTGTACCTTTGTTTAAATATTGGAGTAAAAAGAATACTCCAAATTATTTACAAAAATTTCCTACGAAGAAAAACTTCAACAGCATTAATTCTAACTCATGAAAAATTATTAACAATTATTTGCAACTTAAAAAAATTAATATTTGCATTCATTGTGTTATATAATTATGGTTATTACATGACATTCAGAAAATATTTTCAAAGACTCTAACCAAAGCCCTTGTGATAACAAAATGTTAAAAGTACACAGGACGCACTATATTCTGGAAGAAATGAAAAATATCAGAGCGCTTGCCCTTTTCTTCCTTTTAAATTAATGACAAAAGTTTTATCCAAGAATAATATAAGTCGAACGACTATTTATGCATATATTGATTATGATTAAAAATTCAGTGTTCTACGTAGAAAACACTTGGGAAAGAATGTAGACAATTCTACGTCCAAGGAATTCCGTAAATAAATTAAGAAATGAAATGAACTTCTGCCAAAATGAAGAGATTCTGTATAATAATGAAGTTGCATTTTATTTGACATTTATTAGAGAGGAAAGGAAATAGATGAGGGAATTGACTTGATTAAGATATTATTCCACAGGCAGTAAGGGTTGAAGGTGTAGTAAAATAAACGCTTACTGCCTATTTCTAAACATCCAAAGAATGCATGACGTCATTCAGAATTGACTGAATCACTCCAAGTGAAAGTCGAAACGGAAAATTTTAGGATACGAACTTACTGGCATTTAGACATAAACTGAGTTATTGAATAGGTAAGACTTACATTCCGGAAAAAATGATGTTTGGGTGTATTTGAAGCTATAGGTTTATCGGACCTAAAGACAAACTATATTTAGGATCTTATAAGTATCACTCAGCAACTTACATGACAACATTTGGGCTGAGGAGCTAAGAAAAAAAGGTCGAACATGGGAATGGAAAGATACATGAACAATATTTATTTTCACCCTTATGTAACCATAGTCACAAAGACAGTATATGCAAATCGTAAGATTTAATCCAATTTTATTGCTTGTGGTGGCTCTGTGGTACAACGCGCTGGTTTTCGGTGCTGAGGGTGCTCAGATCGAATCCCGGCGTCGCGCCACTGAAATACCTCCATTTGTGTCGTTCCTTCATAGGGGGTAATGCTGGTCGCCTATATGGTGCCCCCAAAATAAATTGGCCAGATAACTGCGGTGAATTATAGGCGAATGTCTACATGACAAGTGCCTCCGCTAGAAAAAAAAATGCTAAAAATCCCTAAAATGCAGATCGGGATTTAGACAATGCAATTCTTCTGTACCTTTTTAATTTTTATATTATACCTTTTATTTATACCTTTTTAAAGGCTATAAATAGTTCTTTTTACTATTATTATTATCTTTTATACATCTGTTTGTATGAACAGACTTTCAGCTCACTTTGGAAAATACTTTTAAGGGCAGATGTTACGAATGGACAATTATGAAAAACTAAACCATATTAACTGATGCGGGACTGATAACTCAGCTGAATAATGGGTGAAATGAGTACGGTCTTATAAAACGATATGCAACCCTCTGCTGAGTTTGCAGGTTTTGCTACGCAGCTTCTGGTCTTCAGGATAAACAGATGCTTATGGACTGACCGTACGGGAAGCTAAATTTGTGGATTATAAAACGATATGTTAAGTTAATTTGTTGATGAAAGCTTTGAAATCCCAGAATAACTTTACTTTGCAACTTTAAATAATTTCTTTTTAATTTGTTTTTTTCTGATGTACCTGTTGTTGTTGTTGTTGTTGTTGATAATGCGGAGGCTATTGTAGAGTAACCCTTACGTCGGCTCATCCGTCTTTTTTACTGTTCCCAAGCTCATCGGTCTCACAGACCACTACGCTATAAACTTAGGATATTTTCCTATTTTTATAATATTTTCGCAGTTATAAGTCATTAATGCCAAACTACTGCCACCTCTCATTCTTGAAAAGGGTAAATAAAAAATAGATTATTCAACAAAAATTTCAGAATCCGATTCCTCAATCTCTGATAGTGCGAGAGAGACAAAATGTCTGGTTCGTTGTGAAGCAGGAGGAATTCTTCCAGCCATGCTAGCTACAACAATAAAACAAAGATCTTAGAAATAGAATGCATGCAGACTTACAGATAATTAATTCGGTTCAAGGATTATCGGTCATACAGACCGGCAAAAATTTAAATCAGTTCAAGGCTCATCGGTCCAAAAGACCGACTATGTTTTACAAACATTAAATTTACTGACAAAATACTAGCAGGCGAAAATCTCCGATGTGTTGTACTTGAAGGTCAGGACCCGACTGACGAACTCACAAACCCTCAACAGTCTGATCACCCCCACCCCCACCCCACCCTTCAGAACAAGTGCAATAGCGGTCTCCTAGACCGATGAGCCGACGTAAGGGAACATGAATTACCGGACTTAACAACGTCTCGCAGACACCAGACCAGTTGTGGTCAACATCGAATGCGGACGGACGCCCTAATTCACACCGCGGGACTTCTGGCCATTCTTTGGAGGGGGCACCGTAAAGGCGGTCAGCATTACATCCTACAGGCCGGTCTTGTAATTTAGAACCGAAACAAGTGCCGAGACCGATACACTTGACCCAGCACACTCAGAGGCAAAGCATGCCTAGAGGTTTCTGGCGTACCTATTTGAACGAAGTTTGTACTCTCTTATTCTTTTTGTTACGAGTTTCTTTTTATGATCTATGACTCGTCTTCTCTAACCACGACTGTAGTGAATGGCTTTAGGATTTTAAAATTTACCCCCAACTAGTCTGCATTTATTGTTCAAGGTTTAGTAGCACACATGAATTCTGAAAACTTAACAATACCAATCTTTCATAATTTTGAAGTGTCATTATTTATTCCACCTGATATAATTTCTTTAAATCTAGTCCGTGAGTCTAAATGCCCTAAATAAGTTATTCCCAACCTTTTTATACTTGAGTACCGCCTGAGAACTTTGTAGGGTCATGGCGTACCACTGGTTATGTTATTGATTGTTGAGGAGGGTTCAAATAAATCCTGACTGTTAGGGTTGCTGGAGCTTGAAGGACCTTCACCAGTCACCAACAATCTCTTCATATTTAAATATAGAAATCATTTAATTACACATCACAAAAATTAATCTTTTACAAAAATTATTATCCAAGCTGATAGCGAAAATAACACCAAAGCACACAACACAGTTACAGAGTATTCAATTAAAACTATACCTTTTTGATTATAACAACGAACTATTTCTAACATCAATCCATACAGTACACCAGTGATTATGAACCTTTTTTTCGTCACGGTACACTTTCAATAACTTAAAAATTTGGCGACACACTAAGATAAATAAAAAATAATTTTACTTGGATAGATGATTGATGTACCTATAATAAATTTTGTAAAAGTAGCATACGAAACAATTTTTCTTGAAATACAAAATGAAATTGCATCACAAAATAAACAAAATGTTCATTTAACTACTACAAATTACATTTAATGAGAAATTTGAGCTTGCTTTTTGATAACATCATCTGGGCATGAAAATGATAATGTTACTCTCATTTAGTGATCCATATTTAAAAGTCCAGAACTGTAATACTCCAGAGTTACCAGTCACCAGTCCATAACTGTAATAGTCATGCGCATTGGTTCAGCCAGTCCCAGATAGGAAGGTAGACCTGATTGAACTACTTGTCTGACGTTGCTTACGTACGGGTATTTGCAGTGGCGGCACACTTCAAGAATCTCACGGCACACTAAAGTGCCACGGCACAGTAGTTGAGAATCATTACCGTACACTGTACGTGTCAGCTCAACTTTACGAATGATGAGTGACGAGAGTTCAAACAGATTCCAGTCCAAACAATAACAGACAGGGATGACTCAAGCGCCACTTCCGATTGCAGGGCGTGCAGGCAAGAAAACCGGCTCATTGTACTTATACCATTATTACCAGTACCATTGTACTTAGTTATTGAAAACCCATTAAAACCTTTAATAAAGTTAAGAAGTTGGTTTTGGAAAGCTTGTTCTGCATTGATCCCGCTTTATCCGCATACTGAGATTAAAAATTAAAGCATTTTAACAACTTGTTCTTATCAAGTCAAATACACCTGAAAATACAGAGGGAATACTGGGGAAAACAGTACACATATGTTGAGAAATTATAACTATCTCTACCAGCACTGATTTCGAAGCATAAAAATATGACAACTCGAAACTCAAAGCTATGAACCTATTCAATACAACGTATAATTCAAACATGTTAATGAAAAATTCTTAAAAGTTCTTAAATCTTTATTGCCAATTTTGTGGTTATTAAGGCTACAGTGTACTAACCCTATTAGATTCTCTCACCTCAATGTTAACCTATGCAGAAAATGTGTCTACTATTTACAGCTACATAAATGCTGATAATCCAATAGAAATTGTATTTTCAGATACCTTGAACTTTTCTGCACCTCGCAACAGGATTCATTTTATAAATTTCGTCCGCAAGGGAATTGATGAGCGTTAAAAACACACTATACTGGAATTTTTCCCCGAAAAAGTTGAATTTTAAAATATAATTTCCATTTTTTAAAGCGAAAAATGTCTCAAGGCGTAAAATTTCTTTCTCTATTATTAAGTACATTTTCTAAAAGAAAAATTTAAATCCAAGTCGCCAATCCTTGGACAAATTTTCTCCATAGGTTAACATTGAGCTGAGCGAATCCAACAGGGTTAGTGCACAGCAGCTTCAAAAGAAGTTTTTCAGTGGAATAGATATCCAGCATGTTTTTGTCTCCTGATTTAAGAAATACACTTTCTAAAACGGAATATGCTTGGTTTTCACAGTATGGAACCCAAGAACGAAACACGTGCTGGGTTAAAAATTCAAGAAAAATATAAACTAACGAGTGAGGAAGTAAGTTCAGCTTCACGAACAATGGGGCATATCCAAGTGGTGGCCATGTTTTAATAACAACGCAGTAAAGATTAAGTAAAAAGACCCAAATATCCTGTAACTGCCACTTTGAAAATTTAAAACTGTTTCCCTCATTTCACAAATGAACAGGTTATATCCGGTCTAAAATATGTAAATATCGTGAAATTGAGAGGAAAATGGAGACACGCTGTAATAATTACATGGTTCATTTATTTAACTTCCAGTTTCATGGAAGATAACACAAAGACGAATATTGATGTATTTATAATGGACAATAATGTTTTTTTTATTAATATTTGTCGCTCCAAAGTTGTTTAAGTATCAGTCGACACAGTCTTTTGTAATCACCTCTCCAAATCTTTATCGAAGTCTTTATTTTCCCTAGTTGCACAGTAACAGTTTTGAAAACTATTCTCCCCTCTTCATAACTATTTTTCCTTGAGGATAGAGTTAAAAGTAAAAATATGCCACTTTTCTAATTTAATAAATGATACTTTTTCTGACCGTAAAAAGCTTTGCGTAAAATAAGATTTCTTGTTCTTAGAATTTTCAGTGGAGTTGAAACACATAGTACAAGAGATGTAAAAAAAATCTTTCAATAAAATTTCTTATCTTCGTATCCATTATCACTAAAATGTCTCAGACACTGAATTTCTTATCATAAAAGCTTTCCTTTTGAAAGTACATCATAATAAAGTATCTCAAATCTAATCATTTTTAGAATGTAGTAATATAAGGGAGATTGCAACGTGTAACACAGCATACAAATATGCGAAATATCCATGATATATGGAAGCAGAATCAAGGAAATTCCGTAAAGTGTTTACTATAAAGGGATACCAATGTAGGAAAAAAATAAAAAAACAGAAGATGGACATCGGAGAGTTGTACATATTTGATCAATTTCTTCCTTTTTTTATCTTTCCATAAGTCATGATAACAATAATTCCGTATATATATTATTAATGTATATATATTATTAATAAATATATATATATATATATATATATATATATATATATATATATATTAATTATATATATATATATATATATATATATATATATGCCATAAATGTTTTCGCCCACTCCAGGAAATTCTCTGAATAGAAAGAAAACAGAATAAATAAATTGAAGAAAAGTTATACAGAGATATACGTTTATAATATATTAAAGAAAATAAGAATGTGTGAGGTTATATAACAGTTGGATTCATACCAGAACGCTATAACTAAGTTAATAGAGATAAAATAATTTATAGTTACTTAATTGAAATTAGTGTTTACATAAGAAATTAAAAATGACAGGTATTTAGAAAAATTTGGTTTAATTGTGCTTTATAGATTAGCATTTTTGTGCATATCATACTGTTTTGGATATTGAATATTACGCATTAAAATCAAATTATTGCAATTAACAGGGAATATTAAAGTTATAGTATTTACATAACAAATTAAAGTTTCATTTAGTAAAGTTACCTAACACATGTACCATGAACCCACGTACAAATGAACACGTGTAAACCCTGTATAATACTTATACCGAGGGTAAAGGGCCTTTCAGGCCCTATTTGGTACTTCAAGAAAAGTTTATATCTATGTCTATGTCTATTTCATGTACCCATGTAACCCACGTGCCATTAAACCACGTAAACCATGTATCATGTTGTACCCATATAACCCAAGTACCATGAACCCATGTAAACTATGTATCATGCAACCATGTAACCCACGCACCATGAACCCGTGCAAACCATGCATCATGTACCCATGTGTTAGAAAACCCCAAAAATTGATAAACCAAAATAATGTACCAACTGAATTGGATCATATTCCTCTGATCCCGAGAAATAGATTGAGAATTTTTAGATTGTCAATAGAGAGAATTTATGAGCTTAATTTTTTGTTGCATTACAACAAAATTTTTCCACGTCTGATTTTCAGTTATTGATGTGAATTATAATTTCGAATATTAAATTAATAGTATTAAAGGGTTTTATTTTGAATATTGGAGTTATTTAATTTTTTAAATGTTATATATTCTTTCCATATTATGAAATTTTTGAAAACTCCATGTTCAATATTGATACCCAAAGTCTTTTAAGAAAATATATTACCATATTGTATTTTTTAATTATATCTTGTGTTTTGTTTAACTGTATTAGCAACTAGAATTATTTTTCAAATAATGTTCTTTATTGTGTTTTAAAAATATTTCAAGGACAGTATGCGGAGAATGACATAGAAAATAATATTTGACAAAATTATCCCCTTAAACTGTAAACTTCTCTTCTAAATTTATTAAGCTGTTCTTGCCTGAAGGGAAGCCTTTCTTGAGAAACCTGCGCCCTGCCCCTCTCGCAAGTCTTTTCCGGAAGGGGGGATATTGTAATAATAACGCCCAACTATTATTAATTGACCTAATCTAACGCGTATTCTAAATTATCCTGTTATCGTTTCAATAAAGCACAGTCCCATTTTTCTAAATTGTGATCTAGAAATAAACGAATTAACTAACTAGTTTGTCCCTTAAGGCACGCGTGAACAGTAGGATTTCTCATTAACCACAATGACTCAGGACCACGCGCCTATATTTCGTCATACAACGTGCGTTTTCCCGTTTGATTCGTAACCACGTGACTTTGACTCTGTGTCTCACGTGGTTTGCCCGAACCAATCAAAAGAATTCTAAGCCTAGCGGCAAAATCAGTTAGCACCTAGTATAAAAACGTCGAGAAGCAATTATCAGCCTCCCTCTCTTGCTCTTTTCTCTTTTCTCTTGTCCTATCTTCGCACTGCTACGCTGCTGTCCGATGTAATATTCTGTCTGTTCACTGCCCCGGCAGCCGGCCCGGTGGCTAATATCGTCTTTAATGTTCTTCCTGCTAATCTTATATGAACCTTTTGCGCCAAACCTTAAATGATGTCTGAAAAATCTACCTTATAGTGATGTGTTGAAATCGAATAAAAATATTCCAAGGATAACTACTCAGTTCTCATCTCTCAAGTGTCTCCGCGTTCGTCGGTCTGGTTTCGTCTAGACTGTCGTGTATCATATCCTCTACGTAGTTTAAAGTTAGCGTATTATTACATGTATATATTTGGGAGTTTGTGTACATTTACTTACACACACACACAAATAAATAAATAAATATATATATATATATATATATATATATATATATATATATATATATATATACTATCTACCACAAGTCCTTGTATGACGGTTAGTGGTATTTTCTTCCACTTGGTTTGGCAAAGACATGTAAGTTCCTTCACCGATTTTGGACAGTTGTTGTACCCCTTAATTCGGCGATCAAACTCATCCCAGAGGTTATGGATAGGGCTCATGTCTGGGCTGTGGACAGGCCAGTCCATTATGTTAACTCCATTACCAATCCATGGTCACCTTACCAATCCATGGTGAACCTCGCAACATGATAGCGGGCGTTGTCGTCGTGGAAGTAACATGGGTCCAAGCCGTAAAACTGCCATGACGTCGGAAGCACACTGCCATCCAAAATAGTGCAGTAGGCGTCGGTGTTGGTCTTACCATGAATTGGGACCAAGGGTCCCAGTCCATACCAGGAGAAACAACCCTAGACCATAATTCCGCCTCCGACGAACTTTACTGTGGGCACAATGCATTCTGGCAGGAGGCGTTCTCCAGGCAAACGCCAGACCCATACCTTGCCATCCGAACAATAGAGGGTGAACCTTGATTCATCGCTCCAGAGAACCCGTTTCCACTGATCTACGGTCCTCTTTCGACGTCCTTTGCACCACATTAACTGAGCAGCGAGGTTAGACTTTTGTGATCAAAGGCTTATGGGCGGCAGCATGACCATGAAAACCAAGCAGATGTGTTACGGATGGTATTCATTGAAACAACACTCCCGGATGTCTGTTGAAACTTCTGGAGTATATTGATCATCGGTTGGGTGCGGTTCTTTCGAATTTCTCCGGACAGTTTCTGTCGGTCTCTATCTCCCAGTTTCGTGGGTCCAACGACTCGGAGAATATTCTGACAATCACCGCTCACCTTCCACTTCTGAATCACATAGGTCACTGTCGACTTTAGTAATTCAGCTATTTGTGTAATTTCGTGAGATATGTCCCTTAAAGATCGGCCATTTCTATGATACCCGACGATTACACCTTTCTGGAAATCAGATAACTAATGCCAATGTTGTTTCCTACACGATATTTAACGGCGGAGGGTGTGACGTATATCAGGACCGCAGATATCGTTATTTGCATGGGTGTCCAAATACTTATTGGTAAATAGTGTATAGATATATACGTATATATATATATATATATATATATATATATATATATATATATATATATATATATATATATATACACTAAAAAAGCACCCTTCTAATTTCAGTTTACCGATTCTGCTTTGTCTGACCACCCACAACTGTTTTCAGGTCAGATGAGCAGCTCAGGAGAAACCCAATACGTGTTCGGCGGCCGTATCCGGATATCAGTTTCCTTAAAACCGTATATGGATATGATCTCAAAAATCACTTGAGAGCCAAAATCGAGATTCAATTCATTCGCAATTCAGCATAAAATATTGCTTCTTTAACTTTATCTCCATAACTGTATACTGAAAACATGCTATTTTGCACTGTTAGACGCAGTTCGGTTCAGATGTAGAAAAATTTAAAATAACAAGAAATCGAAAATATACGTTTCGATTATTGAGTAACTTCTATATTATAAATGAAAATATTTAAAATGAACAAGACGTGGTAAAGGATCATGTGGATGAATTTTTAGGGTATGCATCGCAGTACCCTAAAAATTCATCAACTTTTATCTACACTGCTGACACATAGGAGGGAAGAGATTAAGTACCAAAGATAGGTTTTTTGAAAGATAAGATTTTGATAGACATTGTTTTTAATTTCCATCATTAATTTTAATTTTTGTTTTTAATATTTTTATTTACGCTACATACAAATAAAATTTAAGTTTTTATATAACTAACCTTCGTATAGAAGCCATTAAACTTTGAAATATTTCAAACTAATGATTCTAGGTGGTGCTTTACTTTAAAAACTCATTGTTACGATGAATTTCGATTAGAAGGAATGTGTGTGAATTGCTCCAAAACGTCTGGTCTGTTGTCGCGATGTGTTTAAAAGATTACAAGTGTTAATAAAGTTTTTTAACTCTTTTAAACATGAGCTGCCTAGTCATCAATACGAGTTGAATACGTTCATCAAATTCTCAGTGCTGGGATATTCCAATCAGCTGTCGGTATGCTGCAATAGCCCCATGTGACATGGAATTCAAATTTTGTAATTATTTTAATTATTATACTATTTTAACTCTAAAATAAACAGTTTTCTTATTTAATAATTTGTAAACAACAATAATTCTGTTCCATGCACATTTTATAAGCATATATTATTTTATTTTGTAATATCTTAAATTTTGTCTGTCTTCTGAAAATCATCGCTGTAGTTTTTCATACCAGGTTTCCTGGATGAAAGAAATGTGCTTCCCACATGCAAATAAGTATGACCTGTAGCATTACTAATAGTACACGAGGTCACTTGCACAAGATGGAGAATTACTTGCCACCCCCACGGTCATTAAGGGGATACGGTTCGTCCATTGCAACGACCCACCAACCACCTTTAACCAATCAGGGGCTTCAAGGTGTTAATGTTCTAGAACATTTTTCTGACCCCTGCATTTTTGGTTGGTTTCCTGCCCTGGAAGTTTTCACCTTTTTTGTCAGTTGAAGAAAAAGCGGAAACAGTGAAATATTTCGAGGTATTCCTCTCTTCGACCCGCGACTTCTTTTTTTTATGCCGAAGTCTCCCGAGTCTCTGGTCTGCGTTGGATCAAGTATAAAATGAGAGCTGATCATCAGTTTACAATAAGGGTGGTGGTAAGTAAAAATAATTTTTATTATATGTATGTAATCAGGCGAGAGCACAGGATATTCAACACATATGTAGCTATTTCTGAATATGTGTTCAAATATTTTCTTAATATATGTAAATAATTATTATGCTGTTTCTATTAAAATTGTAACTAACGATTATATTGATTTAAAATAAGAAGAGAAATTAAATGTTAATATTATCTATTAAATTTGAGGGTTTATTTTAGTTATCTCAGACATGTGTCAAAATGTGTTTACTCCAATTAATGATTTTTAAAGTGCTACTATACATATTCTCTATTCTGTTACCTGTTTGAATAAAGTCAACAAGTATGTACTCCAGAAGAACGCTTTGGATGAAGCTTTTTCAGTCCATATTTGGATAAATGGACAATTTAATGGAAAAGACGTTTGCGGTGCACAGAATTATTGAGGGGATTTATCTATCTACATACTTCCTAAACATCCTCCAGATAATTATACCGAAATTAACGATGCATTCACTCAATTAATAAATAATTTGAACCAAGTTTAAGTACTTTAACATTGCAATTTGATCCGAGGGGACTACAAAATACTACAAAAAGCATAAGGATAAAAAGTACTTTCAATATCATTGCTGAATGCGACGAAGACCTTCTCGCAAATATTTATGTTCAGATGGGGATCTTCTCAATACTTCTGGTGATAACAAATCCTGCAGAGTGGCCCTTTCCAACAATTAACAATCTACAGAACTAGTAAAGAATGGTATTCCATAAATTAGAATTCCTCAAATTGCCTTAGTAGATCATTTGATGGGTTACTGACCTTGAGGTTTGGAGACCTGGATGCTCATTCTGGCTGCGGCAGACAATCGTTACTGTAGAACCCGATTAATGAAAAAAAACTGTAATGAACGTCTAGGAAAGATGTAACGCGTAATGTTGGCAAAATAATTAAACTCTGGCAAGGAAAAATATGTGGCAAACAATATTCTATGTAACATGCTTGGTTGCTCATTTCAAAAACAAAGAGAGGAAATGTAAAGAGAAGCATTCGAAAAATGAGAATTCCTTACTTTGTCGGAATACTTTCGTTGGTAGACTACCGACTAGAGTATCTGGTTCTTCCCGAAATCTGGTTCCTTCAGACGGTAGTTGCAGCTTTCTTTCAAAACTATATGGAAAAAAACTTATAGGATAGTGCTGGTATCAATATACTCGAGGCTGTTTTTCATGAATAAAATTTTAGGAAGTTTATTACGACAACAAAGGCAAAAAAGGCAAACTCACTTTACAAACAATAAATTGAATCTCCTATAATGGATAGAGTACTCTCGTATCGATATATCTAAAACAGTTCCGTAACTGACTAACTGACTGACTGACAGATAACGCACAGAACAAACCGCTGGACCTAAAGGGCTGAAACTTTGCATGGCGATTCTTCTTATAGTGTAGGGGTGCACTAGAAATGATTTTTGAAAAATTCTTCTTAGATTTTTTTAAATTAAATTTTTAAGCTGTTTTGTGATAATTTAAGCTATTTTGGTAATAAATTTTGCATTTAAAATAATAATCTGAAGGTTATAAAATTTATATCACGAGAAAGATCATAAAAATTCTTTTTAAATGAAATCATTTTCGAATTCTTACCTCTTTTTCTGATTTTTGGTGGATTTTTAAAGATTAGTTTTTAGAATTTAATTTATTAAATGCTGATCACGTGGCTTCATTTCTTTTTGTGATACTGTAAATTAATTTTGCGTCACGTGCATAACAACGAAATAAATTTACAGAAAAATATTAAAAAAAATAAAAGATAAAATTTGACCACTAGACTCATTAAAATGGAAGTTTTTAAAGATTTTAATGTTTTATGGATATTAAACATATAAATTAATGGCATACATTGACCGTTGTATCTAGTTTGAATATTTTCTTCTACATTATTTTGTCTATAAAAATCTCCGTTACGATTTTATTATAAATATTTTTTTGTCTTATATGGCATTAATTGCATATATTGACCGTTGCATTTAATTTGAATGTACTCCGTATTGAAGCACGGGAATTTAGGTAGTAATTTTATATACTTTTAAGAAGTATTTTCCTACAGAGAACTTTAAAAATACAATATTATAGATTAATTATAAATAGGATTTATTTTAAATAAAATACCACGTTATTTAAATATTGCCACCCCTGTTTGAAGATCTCTTAGTGAGGTTTTATTTTTGTTTTTTTGCCTACTTCTCTGAGTACCAATCAGACCATAGATATCAAAAAACATTTTTCCTGAAAATTTTTTTGCACAAAAAAAATATGATTTATTAACAAACAGTCTGATGATCTGTTGTAAATATTTATATCATTGGCCTAAATATACTACCTTGATTAAAATTCCCAAGATTTACCGAGTTCAATAAATAACGTGGGGTTAAAAATTATGCTGAACTACATTCAAAGAGTAAACTGCTGTAGGAGTCACCTCACCTTACATGGCGCAGATATTTTGAAGAAACCATTAATTTATAAACGCGTGTACCTTGCAGAAAAAAAGGGGGCTCAGGATTGAAAATATTGTCGGAAGTTGCTTTCAGGAAATTTCTGCAACATTTTAAAATGCACTAATATTTCATGTTTGGAAATTTGTTAAATCATTTTGACAGAACAATTAATTCCTATGTTTTGAATACTCGCAACTGTGGAATGTAAAAAGAAGTTTAAGAAAATTAGAAGCAATAAATTTCAAGTCTCAAAATTTGTACCTAATGCCACACAGAAATATTTTTAAACCTGGTAGAACATATATATATAAATAATTAAAGGGATATATATATATATATATATATATATATATATATATATATATATATAAAGAAATTAATATTCTCTAAAATATTCTGTTGTCAAAGAACGTAATGAATATTTATTCCTTTCCATAATTTTCAAAAACTATGTATATATAGGGTGTCCATAATTAAACTTCCCTAATTTAAAGTTGTCTACAGCCGAAACTATTGTTCAGAAAGTAGTTATGAAAATTTGTGTAGGACATTTTGAAGGGATGGAAATTTGTTTGGGCGAATAAAAGAATTAGTTCAAAATTTTTGATGAATTACACATTTACGACTTGTTCTTTACTTAAGATTTCACCATCTTTTTATCCATAGGTCACCCTAATACAATAAATCATACTCATTAAATTTTATAACCTTTAAAGTGATTGGAAAGTCGATCGGAAACTTTTTCGATAATTAATTTTTGGACAAAAGATTTGAAGGAACGAAGAAGAAACAAATATGCAAATTAATTTTTGTCGACGTAGAGCAGAAGCTGTTATAAAACCTAGAAACTTTCATGGAGATTTTGTTTTCAGCGTGCTTTCTATTGCTAATCAGAATGTCATCGTTGCGATTACCAGATCGAGCTTTGTTAGTAAAATTGTGTTACCAAAACGATAATTCAGCACTAGTTGCTCTACGAAAATTTCGGAGTTTCAAGGGGATACGAAAAGGTCCATTGACTATTAAAGGTCTTCGATTAACGGTGGCCAAATTTGAAGAAACTGGTTCTTTTAACATTCGTTCTGGAAGAGGAAGGAAACCTGTATCCGCAGAAGCTGTAGAGAAGGTTGCGCTTCATGTGGAAGAGGACAAAGATTCCAACGAACAGGCTAGTACCAGTGTCTGTCGTGTCGTAGAAGTATTGGATTTGCCCCGTTCAACTGTCCAGAAGGTCATGCGAAATATCCACCGGTATTATCCGTACAAGCTTCAATTTGTGAGGTTGTTTACACATGATTTCGAGACTCGACAGCGGTTCTCACTTCAGTTTCTTGCTCACTTTGAGGTTGATGCAGAATGACCTTGGAATATCCTCTGGAAAGACGAAGCACACTTTTATTTGGACGGTTCGGTGAATACTCATAACTGCGAATTTGGGAACCAGAAAATCAGCGATTAATCTTAGATGTTCCGATGCATTCACCGAAAGTAACCGCGTGGTGTGGATTTTCAGCATTAGTTATTCTTGGCCCGTATTTCTTCAAGGAATTAAGTCCTAGAGGTCCACTAACATGCTCAGTCACCGGGGAGCGATATGCATCCTTGTTACTGAATAAAATTTATCCGGATCTGCGATCACATCAGTGCCTTTCACGCACAATTTTTATGCAAGATGGAGCTCCTCCACACATTAGCTTTCGTGTTAAGAGTGTTCTCAAAAATCACTTTACAGAAAAGCGTGTCATTAGCCGCCACTTTCCTAATGTGTGACCTCCCCGATCCCCAGACCTCAACCCATGGGACTTTTGGCTTTAGGGGCATATGAAACATCTAGTCAATCTTGATAAACCAAGAAATATACCTGATCTGAAAGACAGCATTTCACGACATGTTCTCAGCATTTCCCCGGACACACTGTGGTCAACTGCAGAACATGCTAGCTTACGATTTCAGATGGTAACTGAAAATGATGGCAGTCATGTTAAACAAGTCTTGTTGTAATAACTTTTTTAACTATAGTAAAGGCTGGCTAAATGTGTAATTCATCAAAAACGCCCTCTGGTGGTGAAATTTTGAACTAATTTTTTTATTAGCTCAAACAAATTCCCATCCCTTCAATATGTCCAACACAAAATTTCATAACTTTCTGAACAATAGTTTCGACTGTGGACAACTTTAAAGTAGGGAAGTTTAAGTATGGACACATGATATATATATATATATATATATATATATATATATATATATATATATATATATATATATATATACTGCAGTTCTGGGAGTAGTTAATAATTGGACTTAAGACATTTTTCAAGAAAAAATTTCTTCATTGATGAAATAGTTCTTGTGCTAATTTTAAAAATTAAAGCAAAGTGTATTAGTTTACATGGGTGTTAGTTAAAATATTTCACTTGCAATCAATTTTTGATTCTCTGTATCATTGATTTATTAGTTATAAATTTTAATTTTATTCGTTTAAATTTTTTTAAGAACAAACTGGACGTCATCAGGAAAGTGTATCAGTTACCTACGTTGGCTCGATGTTCATCCAACGTTGTCATCAGTTTCGAAGTCGAACCTGTAGTCGATGAAACGTTCCCTCTGAGGAATTCTTTCAAAGCCGAAGTGAGCGTACAGCAGCCCTGTTGTCAAATACGCGAATAATACACTTTATTTTTTAGTGAAGCTGGTAATAACACAAATTTTTGTTGTTTCGTAGGGCGGGACTGTTTGTCATTGAAGACGATAAGGTTAGGACACAGCAGCCTTAAATCATGACTCGATATCCTGACAAACTAGAATTGCTATGATAAGACTTGGGAATTAAAAAAAAATTGTTTAGTCATTTAATAACCTAAAATGTCCGCTCCCAATGATAAACCTTACACCAGTTTCTAATAATAACAATTTTCGGACATTAACAAATTATGAAGATCTGTCAACGGAGTATTGCCTAGAGCCCCTGATGCTTGACATTAAAGTTAAATTCTGGGCGACAAGCAGCGAAAAAGTAATATGTGTTTACTCTTTAAAATATAAATTGCAAATAAATGCACAATTTAGTTCATTTCTCGATATACAAGCAAGGGAATTGTAATCAATCATTTTGAAGTAATATTCAGTTTTTAAAAAAACTAAAAACATTTTCAGAATATTTCTATGTTAAAAAGACACTAAGTAATAAATCGCTTTTTCGAATGCCTACCTAACATTAAAAAATTGTTTTATATTATCGATAGAAAATTTAGTTCCTTCATCAGTATTTGGGATGATCAATCATTTTTCTGACAATATGACATTCTCTTGTGTTCATATGTGTAACGATAGACGCACTGCTTTGAATACTTTAGTTAAAAAGTAAATATATATTCTTCTGAGTATTTTCAATTCCTATTATAAAACTAGGCGTTTGTAAGAAGAAAATTACAAACTTTTTTTTTAAACCGTGAAGTTATTTATCGCGTGGCCTTATTCCATTTTTCAATAACTGTTTCCCCGGAAGCGAGGAAGTTCTAAAATAAATACGTCTTTTCCTTTCTTAAAGGCAAAGAATGGCTATTCTCGTTCGTAGCAATGCATTATCTTCTTTTGGGAACGCAACACTTGGTGAAAGCTTGAAAAGTAAGAGTAGAGTATGCTAATTTTAGAAGTTACTATATGTATTACCCAGCTTCGCTCGGGATCCAGTTTCTATTATTATTTTTTTCCAATGATTAGCCTCATGTTATGATGTTCGAAAGTTTTCGATAAAATTCTTTTGCGGTAGCAAATAGCATTAGTTTGTTATCAGTGCTGTAGCGTCACGATGAAAGGTTAAGGCGATTCTCTGAGGCTTTGCTAATAATTACTACTATGGGATCCATAACAAAAGAAAGACAGAGTCCTAAATAACATGCGAAGCCAATTTTTAAAACAGAAACTTAACAAGTAGATTTATTTACAAAAAAAAATTAAACGTTAAACATTTCCTACATAATCACTTAATTTACGTGCAGATTCACAAATGCACGCTCCAGGGCCTATTCCCGGCCCAAAATACACAGGAGCCTAGAATAAACACGTCTACACTGCACGGAATCTATGAAGCGTCTCTCTCTCTCAGACAGGGGGTCAGCAAACGTTAGTGACAGTTTCTTCGTAACGCCGAACTTTATTACATTGCAGAAACGTTAGGATGACAGCTTTACTGGCTGCATCTGTGGGAAAACGTTTTTTAATCCCCCCAGGTGTTCAAAGCTGGTGGAAACTCGCAGAACTTTTCCCCGATAAAACGCAGCTGTGTTTCAAGCACTTGTGGGGTCTTGGGGAAAAATAAGACCATACATCCAGTACGCTACAGTGCTGTCGTTGTTCATCGATTTCTTCTCCTTTCGATATTGAAGCTCGAAGACGATCGTATGTTCGACGCGTTAAAAGTTTCTTCATTAGTCTCACTGCTTCGGATCACTACAAATCGAATTCTGTAGTCTTCGAGCTCTTGGGAATGTTTTTCCTTCAGATTCTTGTGTGCGTCTAACTGCATTTTGAATGCTGTTTGTTTCGCGCGCTTGGGAATGTTTTTCTTCAGATTCTTGCGTTCGTCTAACTGCATTTCGAATTCCGTTGGCTTCGCGCTCTGTTTTTTTTTCATCACATTGTTCATTTCTCAACAATCTTTGACATTTTGCCCTTACTTCTGCAGGATTAAAAGTTTCTCTCCTCCTTTTCGGCTTTTTAAAGCATTAATTTACAGCTAATCAATAACGTTTGAATGGATTTATTATTATAGAAAAATAATCAATAATGTTTGAATGGATTGAGATCACATTCAATATTAAAACACAGCAAATCTGGTAATTATTTAAAAAAAAGTATATACACGTATTTCATGCTCGGAATTCTTTCTCAAAACAAAATCGTCTGGTACGTTTCAATGCCACTTTCAGACTTTCTTAATTATAATATACACGTATTTCATGATTGTAATTCTTTCTCAAAACTAAATCCTCTGCTATGTTTCAATGTCACTTCAGTTATATAAAGCACCGCGTCAAGGCTAAACGCACGTGTTTCTAGCTAAGTGAACATGTCCTTCAGTATATTTGAGTTTGAACAGATAGGTTGGGATACTTTCAATTCATGAAATGGATAGATAACACATTCATTGAAAATGAATGACTTTCCATCCATATATTTTCATTTTTAAAAAGAAATATTCCGGCGTTGCCACGTATATGAAAATAATATATCAAATTCATTCTTGCATGCTCCAATATATGAATAAATTACGTTTTAAATTCATGTCAATTTATTTTTACGGAAATGTTATAATTTAATTGGCAACAATGAAATGTTTCATTTGAACAAAAATATCCGTTGATACCGCGCAAACTTGTTCTAACATAATTCGGGAATGGAACGTCGTAGCGGAATTAAAATAGTCTATACCCTTCGCACAAGTTCAAGCAATAAGTTGTCCAAGTTTCATCGCAATCGGATGAACCGTACGGCAGCGCATAAAATACGAACAAACAAACAAACATTCATCTATATATATATGAAGCCTATAATAAGACTTTAAGATACGGGTTCCGACCTGCCACTAACAGCTGGTATCACCCATGAAGTTACTGAAGACCAATCGCTACGTAGCAATACCTGCATACACAGTCGAGGGTTAATTTCCCATGTTCGGTGACATTTTTCATTATTGTAGGCCCCAGGGATGCCGGATGGACGGTACAGATCCGCCATCCACTCAAGGCTGTAGCGGGATGAAAATAGTCTATATCCTTCGCGCAAGTTCAAGCAATAAGTTGACCAAGTTTCATCGCAATCGGATGAACGGTACGGCAGCGCATAAAATACGAACAAAGAAACAAACAAACATTCATTTATATATATATATAGATATACCTATTTTAGTAGTTATATATCCAAAAGAAAACTGAGAATTCGCCGGTAAAAACGTCCCTGCCGTTTCTAGGCGATGCTAGTTTTTACCACCTGCATCTCATTTTATTTCCTAAAACTGCATTGTGATTGTTCGGTTGGAAAGACTAAATTCAGTAGAAAAATTCCTTGTGTATTATAAAAGTTTATACAACACTTACTTACAATTGAAATTAGATTATGGCGAGACATTTTTGTTTTAACGTGTTAAAATACGTTCATACTTCTTGAAATTAAAAACTAAAATCGTTTTAATTATTTAAAATAGATTTTAAAATCTTTAAATGTTTTTAAGTATTTTTGGTTTAATATTAACCACAACAATATACTGATTCGCAAGTTTACTTACAATCTCTTCAGTAATAATTTTGATGCTTAACATCAAGGAAAAACGGTAAAATATTAACAAGATTCAAATTCGCGTTTTAATGGCTGAATTAGATTAAATTCAATACTATAGGATAATTTTTAAGGGATTTTGTACAAGCAGTACAAAAGCTTTGAAAAACAATTTCAGGATTATGTACGTAACCACGCCCATATATATATATATATATATATATATATATATATATATATATATATATATATATATATATATATATATATATGTGTGTGTGTGTGTGAAATGATCAGAATGGTCATCTTCTGGAAATACTGCAATCGAGGCCTTACAAAAGGATTCCAAATCATAAAGAACAATTGAAATTTATTGACGAAAACAGCGACACATCTTACTTGCTCGGAGCCAATCTCGTGTCTAAATCGTAGCGCGCGAAAATAAAATTAGGTCAGAGGGGTTGCCAGAATTGGCGGATTAAGTTAGTATGTGGAAAGGTGCAGCATCTCGCCAAGGCGTCGGAAAGGTGCTACCAGTTGAGAGAGAAAATTCAGAAAGGGCGATTATAGGTTGTTAATAATATTTTAACCCCATCTAAAATGGATTGGAGCCGCGGCCGTCGACTCCAGGACATTCCAGATAGTGAGAACAAGAAAATTAGTAGTTAGAAAATTAGGTTGAAGTTGGCTCGAAAATCACAAATCGTTTATGTTAAAAATACAATTGAAAGACATAATTGTATGGAAAATGGCATAATTTTAAAAACAAATAGCTGGAGTAAAATAAAAATGGAATGGTACACATAAATGAAAACACTAATAACAACAGATGTAAAGACATTCCAAATACAGATACAAGTAAAAAATATTGTGCAGGTCTCAGTCCCTGACATGTGTATCACATTCTGAAAAGTTTTCAGAGTACTCGACGGGAACAGTTCAACTAGTTGTAAAAATCACAATATTTATTTTTATTCACAGTCTTTTGTCGTAGTATCGTTTATTTGTGTTAGAGATCTCCCGGGTTGTAGTCATTTTTTTCTCTTTACACAAAACACTTTCTATATTTTATTTTTATAATTGGTTTTCAATTTCAATTTTTTCACTTGATCATGTAAACAAAAATATTAAAATTATTCTTTCAGCAATTAGTAGAATAAATTTACCAAGTACTCTCAAAATGTTACTTTCAACATCAATACCAAATGTCTGGTACCTGATGTTGCAAATATTCGAACAAAAATACAAATTCCAACAATTCACACTAACATTCAATTATTATGAAGCATAAAATAATCAAGACAATGCAAACATAAATTTGAGGTATGTGACCTGTTGTGAGTACATCCTCGTGAGCGTTTACCAAATTGAAATTAACTAGGATGGCGATACGACAGGAGTGCTAAAATTGAAAGATTAAGGATAGCTGAATGATTTACATATTGGTGACTTATTCGTAGTATAGTTTGAACTTCTCAGGTGAATAGTGAAATCTCAATTTTGAGGAATGTACAATTTCAGTGGGTTTTTTCGAGTGGTAATTTTCTTTATCAATTTCATAATTAACTTAAGATAATTTATTAATAATCTGGTAAAGTCCTGAATAAGGTGAGGTTAACTTTCTAGTGTTTGGGTATTCGAATTCCTCATATATTACTAAGTCTCCAGGCTGAAATTTAGATTCCTCAAATCTAGTATCATATCTCGTCTTATTTTTCTGGTGGTATTCAAGAGTTCTGCTTTTAGCTAAAGTTCTTGCTTCATTAAGTGGAGCATAAGTATTTTGGTCAATTGGAGAATCGAAAGGAAGTTTGCCAAATAATAAGTAAGCAGTCGTGAACTTAGTTACGGTATGAGGGGAGTTGTTATATTCAGTAACAACTTGCTCTAGCACTTTTGTCCACGGATCCTTTTTAGAAGTAGCATTTACCTTACATTTTAGGCGGGTTACTAGGGATTGATTCAGCCTTTCCACTTTTCCATTTGTCTAGGGGTGATGTAAGTTAGTCAAAAGTTGTTTAACATTATGGTTTTTAAGAAATTTTTTGAATCTGGATCAGGTAAAAGCTGCGTCTCTATCGCTTAATACTTTTTCTGAAATTTGCACATTAAAAATTTGGCTTAGACAATTTGTATATGTTTCTGAAGTTACTCTCCTTGAGGGAAATGCCCATACATATCGGGTGTCATGATCAATCACTATATGCAAGTATTTTTTGGTTTAGTTGTAATAATTAAACCCTCCATGATCATTTCACTTCATAAATTTAACCCTTTTTCCGATTTCTAATTTTCTCCTGAAATATTTTGTAATATCATCATTGTTTTCATTAAATTTTCAACCTGCAAAATCACTAAAGGTAGTTAAAGTAGGTGTGAAGAAATTTTCTTTCAACACAGTTACTAATTCTGTAAAATTATTAATTTGATAACAATTTTGAATATAAGCGTTACGGTATTCCGTTTACAGATCGTGAAAAATGTATTAATTTATATTCATCATCTTTGTTTCCGTCCGTACATATTTTATTAAAATAGGATAACCATGAATCTATATCTATAGTGCCATCTTCAAAGGGCACAATGTTAATTTCGGTTTCAACATTCAAAATTATAAAGGAATCCTCTTCATCCACATTTACTTGGGCAGTGTTCATCTTGCTTCACTTATGATATTAGAAATTACAAAAAAAGAATATTATAGTAACTGACCTGTTTTACACCAACTTTTGTAATACAAAATACAGTACTTTACTTAAGATAAACATTTCAAAGTGTAAAACACTCTGCCGTTGATCTTCGCGTTGAAATTTTGCTTTTTAAAGCTCTCAAAGATTCCACTGTGCAGCGTTCAGCGTACACACAGGGAATCATAATTATTTTCTTGAAAATGAATTTTTTTTATGGTTATTGCGCACAGATAAAAAAATCTTGAAGCATTTCTTGGAGATTTATAGTTCAATTACGGATGTTTCACCACTGGTAATTTTTTCTTTCAAGATGGCGCAGTCTGAGATGAAAAATGGCGAGGTCAGGCAAGAAACGAACGGGAGCTGTACACGAAGACCTCATAACTTGCTCCGATGTAGTGATATTTCTGTAGCAATTTCATGGTGTTCAATCCTGTCGACTCGTGAAATGTCCGGAATGGTCATCTCCTGGAAATAACTGCAATCGATGCCGTAACAAAAGGATTCCAAATCATAACGAACAATTAAAATTTATTGACGAAATCAGCGACACATTTTACTTGCTCGGAGCCAGCCTCGTGTCTAAATCGTAGCGCGCGAGAATTAGGTCAGAGAGGTTGCCAGAATGCCAGAATTGGCTGATAAAGTTAGTACGTGGAAATGCGAAGCATCTCGCTAATGCGTCAAAGGTGTTACCAGATGAGTAAGTTCAGAAAGGGCGATTATAGGTTGTTAATAATATTATCACACACACACACACACATATATATATATATATATATATATATATATATATATATATATATATATATACCGTAAGATGGAGTTACTTTGTGACACATAGTAATTTTTTCGTATTTCGGATCTTCGCCGTATATAAATATATATATATATAAAACTAAATACAAGGATGCAACCCTCGGGGTTTGAACCGCGGTACTTTTGATTGAAGATCACAAGCGATATACCAGTGTGCACAATGCGGTGTCGTGTTTCACCCGAAAGATAATCATTTCTCCTTCCGTTCAAGTTTTGTGACGTCACAGTATAGGAAATCACGAAAAAACAAATGCGTGTTTTAACAGATCTATTCTTCGGATTAATGTTCACAAGGAATCTTTTCTTACTAAACCAATGATGCTCTACAACTTTGTAATTCACTTTTTTCCCTATCTCGTTCCGTTTTCGAGATAGGACTGCTAATTCTGCAGTTTTCCACCAGGTGGCACGGTAGGTGGTTTCATTCAGTAGCGCATGGCTACTTTACTATACCTAGACACCACTTTTATGAATATAGCAGCAGCCGTCCCGAAGTTAAGAGGGTGGGAAGGGACTTTAGTGGGCATACTGTATATATATATATATATATATATATATATATATATATATATATATATATATATATATATATATATATATATATATATATATATATATATGCATATACACATACATACATACATACATACATACATATATCTATCTATATATATATATATACATACATACTGTGATAACTTAAGACTCTGGGTAGCTAAAAAATATTCACAGTCTACTACATTAAAATACCCTTTATTAAAATTAACTCGGAGAATTTTTACAACTATTTACAGATTGGTTGATCTACCTCTAAACATAGAGGGAACTGGCCTTCTCAATAGCCAAATAATTTCGCTGAGAAGATGTCGGCAAGTACAGTCACGAACTGAAAACTATAAGGTCGGTACGCAGTCTCTAGAGCATACAGCTCTAAAAATAGAGTAACTTCGTAGGGAAGTATAGTGGGTGAGAAGCCTATAGAGCGTATAGCTCTGAAATATAATTATAACTTCGTGAGGAAGTGTTCTAGCTGACGAGAAGCTTATAGAGCGGGATGCTCTGAAATGTAAATATAACTTCTTGATGAAGTATCGTGCGAACAAGATGCCTGTAGAGCGGGATGCTCTGAAATAGATATACTTCAGGGTGAAATATTCTTGCTGACAAGAAGCTTAGAGCGGCTGCTCTGAAAAGATATGACTTCAGGATGAAGTCTGTCGCTCAAAGACCTCTGAGACGAAAGGTGCTCTCTGGATGAGAGTCTTGACCAAGTCTGCTAAAAAACTGGATTTTCTCTCTCGGCTCCGGAACTCTCGCTTCTGGTCACGTGACTGCACATTTTTAGGTTGGCTGGCCGAATTTGTGACGTCATGTTCGTTGGCTGTGATTCTCGCTTCATGACGACGCCACGTTGCCGGCTCTTATACTCAGCTGATCCGAAAATCATTAGTTCATGTCGAATAATCCATTAGTTTACGTCCTCCCAGGGGCGGCAGATAGATGCGACTCTTTTCTCTGCTTCCAGACACCTTGACGCATATCTATAGAATGTTCGTAGGTCACCTGTTGGGGGAAGTCCGGCTGTCTGGGTGATTTATTTGGAAGGTCGTAACGGATTGTTACAATACATACATATATATATATATATATATATAAAACTAAACATAAATAATCCAACGTAGCTAGATAAATACAAGAAGAATACAGACAAAAAACAAAACAGAAATCAAAGCACTCATATATATTCATATATATACATACATACATATATAGACATACATACATACATACATATAAATACATACATATACATATATTACATATATATATTACATATATACATGCATATATATACATACATAACATACATAACATACATACACATACATATATTACATATATATATATTACATATATACATGCATATATATACATACATAACATACATAACATACATACACACACACATACATACTTACATATAACCCCCTTAATGGCCGTTCTTACAAAGTGGGTAGGACAATTTCTAAAGAGGGAATCGTAGAAACGGTCCCTGTAAGCTAAAGGTTAAAAATTATCATTTTCGTAGAAACAGATATTCCCATGTTTCGATAGTTTGTTACCCAATTTTTCATTTGTACATCTAATTCTGGCCATTTTTCTAAGTTCGAACGGAATGTTTTCTTCTGTTTATATAGCAGTTTTAATTATTTTATTTTGCCCCATCACGAACCATTTTCTTTGTTTGTGGTTGACCAAAATGTCTTTTAGCTGCTCTGTTTCCTTATTTTATTTTCCATAATTTATCACATTTAATTTATAAGTAACGTTTTATGAAATTCTTTTGTTTTACATTCTTTTTATAATTTTAGAGTAAAAATTTTAAGGTTCTATTAAAATAATTCGGACTTACTAAGTTGTTTGAACTATACAAAATCAGACATGTTTACAGACTAATAGCTATTGACGATCATAGACAAAGAGTGTATATAGGCGATTCCCCCACATACCTCGAAATAACTGATATATTAAAATGTGTTTTCTGCGCATGATGACTTACATGATATTCTTTGTTTGTGGTTACCCTACATACCTACCTTTACTAGTGCGCTGTACTAATTTTATTAATATGTTGCACCAGTAATTGAACTGCGCTAATAACTTCCATGCAGTATAAAAATCGTATTTTAATGTTACTATCGTACCATAAGACGCACGCCAATTTTAAGTCGATTTTTATGTAAAAAGGTGCGTCTTGCAGTCCGAAAAATACGGTAGATTTATTTTGTATTCAAGAAGCAAATAAATGTAATTCAACAAATAATATTCTGTTTAATCTATAAAACAATTAAGAATAATCAGTTATTATTTTTTCTTCAACAAATACAAGCAAGTTGCCATATAAACGGAATATAATATTACGAATTCACAGTTCGGCGATTGAATGGACTTTGAATAAGACAGAATAAAAACAAAGATTTGTTTACAAGAAGTGAAATACTACAGCTTATAGATAGTCAGAAACTGACTACAGTGTTTCTAACACAATTTCTAGATCACAGAAGTACGGAAAAACTCAACAGAAAAGACGCGGCACGGTTTCGCACTTACCGTGGCATAAATCTCAGCAGTTCTCCGAAGAAAATCTCACAGCGAACAGCGGTGTTTTTGATAAACTCGAAGCACAATTCAGAACTGAAATCTGAATTCTACTGACTGAACCCCGAATCGAGGCTGTATTTATAGCTTCTCGAGAGTCTGGGAATTTCTACAATGTTAAAAAAAATACCAGGCTTAGAAAAGTCGCCAAATTTGGCACCAAAAAAATTATTCGCCAAAAAAAAACGTCGCCAGCAAGCCAATATCTCACCAATTTGGCGAAATACCATAGAAACCCTATGTTAAATGCATGGTAATTTAAGCTAAAGACACACATTAATGTACAAAATTCGTAACAATAACTATCAGTATTCTTTTTAGTACATAACCCAAAAAATTAATAACAATCAATTAAGAATTTTTATACAAATAAACGCAAGTAGCCTAATTCTGCATCACGAAATGCAAATAAATGAAATGTATAAATCGCATCTATTTAGAGTATACTCAAAAAAATTAATAAATTGTGCATCAAAATGGTGAAGTACCGAAAAGTATACATTTTAACCTCGTAAAGGATGATATACAGGTAATGAGATTCCCAAATATTATCTTTTAATTTGAGATTAAAAATTTGCATTCTTTTACATTTCATCTATTGTTTATGCTAGAATGTCTTTCCTTAGCTAGTCCGGAGGTTTCGGGCACTATTCCCACTCTCGGCAGGCGGTCGTTATATTAAGGGTCGACCATGCATGGAACGTTGATTGACCAATAGTAAAGTAGCAAAAATGTTCGCCCTGAAAATAACTGTCGTCTCCAAATTATAATTAAAAGAAACTGGAGCGGCTGGGGAAAGCTAAAAACCATCGTACGCCCTACACGAAAAAAGAAAGACGGTAAAAAGTGCAAAAAATAACAAAGTTCAGATAATAAGATTTGCTTTAATAGTCAGGGTGGAGTAGTGGTTAAGAAGTTGGCATTCAAGTTTAGAGGTCATAGGTGCAATTCCCACTCCTGCTGGGCGTCGTTCTGTTCTATTCATAACTATAAATTATTGTTTGAAACCGCTTCAACCGTCTTTGAATGTAACTAAACCTTCAACGTTTGATTAAGTCGAGAGCTTCGATTTCAGTATCAACAGTATAATGTCCAAAATTATTAGCAAAACCGAACATTAAAATGCACTAAAAGAAACTCTGTATGCGGGATATTCATAAAGTTCTCATTAAGTTGGAATATTTTTCCCTTTAAAAATATGAAAGTAAAAAATATGTATTTATCCACTGAAAGCAACTAGGCATGTGACATCATTAAAACTTTTCGGATGTCATTAATTCTGAACGCAAAGCAAAAACTCGCCACTCGGGCAATACATGGAAACTACTCAAATTGAAAGTATGACGATATCGAGAATTTTGAGCTTGTTTTATATTTGTTTGTTTCAAAAAATTTGTTTTTTTCTATATATTCTGTACCCTTGTGTTTCGTTTTGATTCTAAATTCCACTTTTGCTTCTCAAAATAAAACTTCTGGATAAAAAGTTTCATGTACAAAGAAAGAACTGTAGAAAATACACTCATAAACAAAAAAATTAGCGCACCGAGAAATAATTGAGGGATCGTAACGAAACTTGCAATGAAGGTACATGTCGGGGAGATATGCAAATGATTAGAAATGCAGCGAGATTGCGCATTACGTATAGCCGGTAGACGGCGTTGAACATCGTACTCTGTGGAGCATAAAACAGGTAACCAAAGCTTGTTTGAGTGTGCTGAATCATTTACAAAGGAAGAGCTGAGATAGACATGACATTACGCCGTGTTCGAAGACAATATAAGCAGTTGTCGCAGTTTGATAGGGGGAGAATCGTCGGGATGATGGAAGCTGGGTGGTCAGCTAGGCGAGTAGCTCGTCAATTAGGCCGCTCTGATTGTGTTGTGAGGAGGTGTTGGGACACACCATTTTTCAACAAGACAATGTTCGGCCTCATACGGCAAGGGTGTCACAAGACTGTCTCCGCACTGTTACTACCGATCCTTGGCCTGCTGGATCCCCAGATTTGTCTCCAGTGGACCCGAGAGATGTCATGTACACGAAGACCAGGCTCAGGACGCCCTCGACAGACCAGTCGTCGAGAAGACCGCCACATCGTAAGAAATGCACCCGTACAGCCAACTGCTTCATCGGCCACCATCCAGGCACAAGTAGCACCTTCACTAGGGGCCTCTGTGTCTTCTCGAACCCTACGAAGGCGCCTGGCTGAAGGACAGTTGGTATCGCGGCGCCCATTACGTGTGCTGCCCTTGACGCCCACCCATCGACGCCTCCGTTTGGAGTTTTGCCGCGCACGAGGAAACTGGACTGCAGCGGAATGGAACCAGGTCGTCTTTAGCGACGAATCCAGATTCAATCTCGGCAGTGATGACAATCGTGTTCTTGTGTGGAGAGCCCGTGGTGAACGCTTCAATCCTGCCTTTGCTGTACAGCGACACATCGCTCCCACAGCTGGTGTGATGGTATGGGGTGCCATTGCCTACAATACACGGTCACCCCTAGTATTGTTCCGTGGCACCATGACAGCCCAGCGGTATGTTCATGAAATCCTGCAACCACATGTTTTGCCACTCATGCAATGGCTCCCAGGAGCCATTTTTCAACAAGACAATGTTCGGCCTCATACGGCAAGGGTGTCACAAGACTGTCTCCGCACTGTTACTACCGATCCTTGGCCTGCTGGATCCCCAGATTTGTCTCCAATCGAGCATATCTGGGATCATTTGGGACGACGAGTTGGGCATCCCACGAGTTTGAACGAACTAGAGACAAGGTTACAGCAAATATGGAACGAAATGTCTCAAGACATCATACAGAACTTGTATGACTCAATGCCCGATCGTATCGCATCGTGCATTCGCGCTAGAGGGGGTCCAACGGAGTATTAACTCCTCCGTTCTTTTGCCTTTTTCTCTGAAATAAATTATCCTTTTTCTTTGATTTTCTTATCATTTACTTATATCAAAGTAGTCATTACGTATGTAAAATTTCGTTTCACTTTGACGACTCCTTCTTGGTGCGCTAATTTTTTTGTCCATGAGTGTATTTCCTTTAAAAATATGATATTTATATACTGATGATATAATATGATATTTACATGATATTTATATAATTAAGGTGCAGGAAAAAAGTAAATAAATGAACTTGTTTGAAAATGTGCTCTAGCTCGAAAATTTAAACATGTGAAGTGAAAATTTCATAAAATATAAAAGAAATAAGGATTTGCATTAAAAATGTACTTCATAATGTATAAATATATTGAAAATATTTCTTAGTGGTTATATAATGCAGCAAATTAAAATAAAAGTTTCTGCCTATATAATTTATAAATAAAAATGTGTAGGTAGACAGAAAAAAATCGATACGTGTAAGTTTATATCTCGACTACTGAATAATAATACACCGCTAAAAGATAGACGAGCATGCAGTAAATGCACTGTAAATTATATAGCTATTCACTTCTCCCATTTTCAATTCAGTACACGTTTTAAAGATTTCCAGGAGTTCAGCTAAATGTCCGGAAATTGTTTTATAACGTATCAGATTTATGGGCAAGAAAACACTTTAAAACATTCTCTGGATATTTCCTATAATAAAAAACTATTCACGAATTTTGAAAGTTTATACGGCTTTTAATAATCTAATTTTTTTAAAATGATATAAAAATGATATAATGTTACTTCTCTAAATAATATCAGTTATTAACTCTAAGTAATCGAAAGGAGAGGAATCAAGCGGTAATTTTTAAATCAGTCTTACTGACAAAAAGTAAAACGTAAAATCTACATCGTTTCTCCAAAAACATCCCTTAATGCTCTGAAAAATCTTGTATCTATTGGTTTTAAAATTTTGCATCAGACAAATGTTATTTACGACTGAGGCACTCTTAGTTCGAGTCCTAGTAGTTTTAGTCTCGCTACATAAATCTTTTAAGAGTCTTTCTAAGTTCTAAGTGATGGTTAAGAGTGAAGCCCCATTTCTCTCCCTCTCGCTATTAAAGTAGTCCTTTAAAGTTATTTGAACATCTTAATCCAAATCAAATCTATTGCAGGAATTTGACGTCATCGAAGCGTAATACAAGTACTGCACACCAGGCGAAAAACAAATAACAAATTTATTTTCCTTCTTATGAGAAAACAATAGTATATTTTATTCCGAATCGAGGTCAAACTAAGACGCCTTACTCATATTATCAATAGGTTCGGATTCTCAATCTTTTTAATCAGCGAAAAGTTAAGTGAGTGATATCTTTTTTCTCCTCATCAAAGAAAAAGTTTCCAGAATTGTTGTTTAACTTTCCATACATGGGAAAGTAAAGGTTGCTTTTCTTTATAGTAATTGCATTTTTGAAATCTCAGATTAAGTTTAACCACCAACCCTCTCCGTCAATCATTCGGCCAAAACGAGCGTTGTAGTCACATTTTTTTTTATCGTTTGATTGAATCTTTACGTATCACGTTTTGTAACCGTTTTTTTATTCTATATGACGTCAACCCCTTCCTTCTCGCTCCCGTCAAAATTACGGGGCACATAAAAGATTAAAACAATCCATTTCATTTACCCTGAAATTTTTTTATTTCTTATTTCGCATACCAGATGGAAGCACCAGACTATTTATAATGTAATTGGGGATGGTTTTATCTAAATTAAATGTGTCAGATCAAGAAATAAATTGAATCCTCCGGAAAAAATAGTCACTTTTATTACCGTTTTCTTGGAAATTATGCGACCGTTAAGGGGTTAAAGTCCCCTTTTGGTCAGTTTAACTGCCTACTGGTGTTTCCTTTATACTTTAAAAAGACATCGTGTCTCGTCGTTTTAATTTTGCTTCAGGATAACTTAAACATTCGGTGTCGAAATAGTCTCTCATAAATTTCATTTCCGTCTTCCGTGATATCCACATCTCTATCCAAACCTTTAAAAAAAGAATGAGGAAACGTAGGTGACAATATAATAGCAAAGCTTACACTGGATTACTCTGTTAGTTCTGTTGGTGCACAGCATATGAGGTTTGAACCTCATTCACTATAAACTCACCTTGCCCTATATAGTGAATTTACTACCACGGGAAGAATTTGTTGGAACTTGTTAGGTTCTTTAACACCAGTTAAGATCCATTTCATGTAATGTATGTTTATGGGTTGCTCCGAACTGACTTCACCATGCAACGATGAATTGAATTTTTATTTTAATTATGAGATAATGTTCCGTTCGTGTAAATGTGTACGATTTTTCAATCATAATGATGTTGACATTCCTCGGTTGGCCTTTTCAGAGGTTTCTAGGATATGAACAATTGTTGTAGGGCTAGGATTTCGACTTGTTATAGTTTGGAAGATCCTTTATTTTCAATATATGGCAGTTGTTTACCAGGTCAAATTGAAGACCAACCGAGAAAATACAAAATTTTGCCTTTGGATAAAGTCAAAAATTGGTCCTACTATTTGTCTAAACGGAGAATAAAACCAATTTATTTTCAAACTGAAATAAATACTACTTTTTATAATACCTACTGGACATAGGAATGATATTCATTAGGTCAACTTAGCATGGTGATTCAACTCAAAGACAGTCTCATTTTCGAAATTAAGTCTTTTATTCATCTATATTCATTTTTTTTTACAACTAAAAAACTTATGCTTGTTTTATGACATCAAATATTTTGACTATACAATTATGTACTTTTAATAAGTTCATACGAATATATCATGCAAAAGATAATATTAATAATCACATTATATTAACAAGGTTTAAACAGCATTAGCACGAGAGCTAAAATCTTAACTCCATGTTGAACAAGGCACTTTCAATTAACTTAAAAATAATTCTGAGAGTAAACAATTGCGATGCACATCTCTAAATACAGATTCTCTAAGGTTAGTTTTGAATACTAATGAGCTGATAAACATGTACACTGAGTTATGAAGAGCTTATAGACGTGATAAAACTAACTTAATTTGAAAAGATGGGATCTTCATGCAGGGAATTGATGTGCTTACACAATTCTGAGAAATCTTTAAAAATACTTCCATTATGAAATATTTATTAACCTTCAAAACCGTATTCGTATCCTACCTTGTATGAGTTTGCATTTATAAGCAAATATTTGTAAATCATTTAATTGGTAAAGACCAAGACAAGCACACAAGCACAATGATAATGGATGAAAAGTGAAACTAATAACCAGGCCATATAATTTTTCATACTATCTGTTACACTATTTCATTTATACACGATATTTAATAACAGATAGCTAAATTACATACTGTGTTTATAAGTATTACCCTGGGACTTAAATTTTAAAAATTTAGAGAAGAACCTGTATAACACTTCTTTAAAAATCTTATGAGAAAATAGATTTAAGTACACGATTAAAATTACAAGTTTAAGCCTCTATTAATATTTGCATGTAATTGATAAAATACTTTATTTTTTTTCTTTGCAGGGAATAACCACATAATCCACACAGCGCTCCCTTCAAGCCATTTCTTTTCGAAAACCATCTAAAATTTAATAGTCATCTGCACTTTTTAAGAGCACTTTTTGGCGTCACTTTTATTTAAAGTGACGCCAAAAAGTATTATTTTAAGCATGTGACGAATATCGTTTTATACTATCTAATATATAAAAATGAATGTTTGTATCTCTGTAATTGTATAGAAATCCACAGTTTAGGAGCAACGATCGTGAAATTTTACATACAGGCGTCTTTAAAAACAGCCGAGGGTCTGAAGAACTTCAAAAATCGAAATTAATTACCGTTGATTTTTAATTAATAAAAAACCAACAATTTGTAAGCTGTTACACTTTGTGGAATCAGCCCTCTGAATATGGCGTCCACGTTAGGGTTAGCTGGCAAACAGCGAGCGAAAAGATAAAAAATAAATAAAATCAAAAAGTTTCAAGTTATATATTAAACCAGAATAATAAATGAAAATAATAATCTTTCAAGTCAGATTTTATACTCTAAAATAAATCGGATCCAACGGCATATTGACACTCTCACACGCGATGGAAAATTCGAATCAACTACGCTAAGTGTCACGATCTTTTTTAATCGCTACTGAAATCCCCCTAGCTTATGTCTTTGTGTCTATTGAAGAGTTAAAGACTAAGCTTCTATCCTGCTAACTTATTTCTCACTTAAAACTC
Organism: Dolomedes plantarius; assembly: GCA_907164885.2. Classification (NCBI taxonomy): domain Eukaryota; kingdom Metazoa; phylum Arthropoda; class Arachnida; order Araneae; family Dolomedidae; genus Dolomedes; species Dolomedes plantarius. Next base: position 144,294,030 of record OU015493.1, on the reverse strand, counting down.
CTCTTACTCCATAAATGTATGTATATTCACCAACCCATAGCAACTTTCCAAAAAACTCATTGCGTATATTTTTTACTTTACTCACCAGTTTTGTGTATAATCGGGGCGCAGTCGTTAAAACGCTTCATTTGGTACCCCGTAAGACTCGGGTTCGAATATGGGATCGTACAAATTTTGCTAAACCTGTATTTTCAGCTTTTTTATGAAGGCTTTTTTATTTCAGCTTTAATTTTATTATTTTTTTAATTATTATCTTTATTTTATTATTTTTTTAATTATTATTTTTATTTTATTTTATTATTTTTTTAATTATTTTTATTTTATTTTTTTTTCAGCTTTTTTATGATGAAAGACCGAATATAGCTGAAATCTGAGGAGTTTATTATACATTTATATATTTTTAATTGGTTTTCATATTATTAATGTATATAACATTTCGTATGCTTTTTTTTTCTATGTTATTTATACTGTGTTTAGTTTTAAAATTGATCTTGGTTAACAAACATTCATCAATAATTTATTTCTGGGCATTGTATTGCTAACAATTAGGATAACTAACAATTTTTGAAGGATGCGATTTTGGATTCACAGATGAGCAATAGATGGCGCCACTATTTTAAACTTTTAGTATTCTATAAACCAACACCTCCTAAACGTGTTCCTAAACGAACGGTACATTCAAATTAAATAGAATGTCAGTGTATGCAATTAATGCCAATATATATATATATATATATATAATAAATACGACGATCAATATATAGGATGGATGTAAAAAAAACAAAAAAATATATTAATAAAAAAAAAAAAAAAAAATACAACTCCGATCTTGGCCATGCAGAAATATACCAACAATCTCCCTATCGCGACAGAAATTAAGAGACAATCTTTGGGAACATTCATTAGATTAAGAGCTTCACAGAAGGCGAATTGGATTAATGATGGAGGTACGGGCATATTAAAAACACAGGTGTCCCCAATTGAGAGTTGTCTAAAATTATTGGATGAATTTGATGTTACAGAATTGACGGTTTTGAATACAAACTTGGTAAACCCCCTAGACTTTATGGACATTGAAAATCACCTGGAAATAGATAACTCGGGCAAGAAAGGAATTCTAGAACCAATTTTAAGAACCACCTCATTGTGTGTATTGGATGAGAAATACCCTGAGTCTGAATGGACAAGAGTTTACACAGATGGTTCCAGGCTTCAAGATAAGACTGGTGCCGGGGTATATAGCAAACTATTTTCTCATTCTGCTTCTGGTGGAGGGGACATGTCTAGCTATGATGCTGAAATCCAAGCAATTTCATTGGCAATGAACAGCCTCATATTGAATACCAACCAATTTAATAAAGCTGTAATTTTGGTGGACTCAATGGCTGCAATACAGGCTGTTACGACGAATCGTCGCACTGAATTGCCTGGTATCTCCCAAATAAAACAAAATATTAAACTCCTTGAAAGCAATAATAAAGTGATAGTGTTTCAATGGATCCCATCGCACGTTGGCATTGAAGGTAACGAAAGAGCCGACTCGTTAGCAAAGAAGGGAACCCTAGAACAACAATTAAGTCATCCAATCTCTACAGGCTCAATAAAGAAAAACATCTACAACAAAATCTCTTTAAAACTTAAGACAGAGCAGAACTTGCTATCTAAAGGGAAACGTTGGGAAGAGATCCAGGACAGCTGGAAAGACTATAGTCATAAATCCCGTACAGAAGCAGTGGCACATTTCAGACTCAAAACAGGCCACGACTGTCTAGCAGAACATTTAAACCGAATTGGCATCCTAACCAAAAGTGAATGCCAGATCTGCAGGGCTGAGAATATGAATGCAGATCATTTACTTACATGCCCAGGACTTGATCCGGAAGCCCAAAAAAGTGAGAACTTTACCAAATTATACTGGGACGCTAGAGATATGATGAACTTTCTATGAATTTTTAACACCTTTTATCTGACTTTGTTTACTGTTGTGCTTTAGGCATCTGTTCAATGCTTAGTTCTTTGCTGTTTGTGTTGCCTGTAAAAATGGATTAATTTTCCAAATAAAGCCATAGGTTAAAAAAAAAAAAAAAAAAAAAAAAAAAAAAATATTAATAAAAAAATCGTAAGGGATATTTTTATAGACAAAATAATGTAGAAGAAAATATTCAAATTAAATCTCATAGGACATACTAAAGAATATAGTACAGTTAATGTAGTACAGTTTGAGGAACATATCTTTTACATTATTTTAATATTTTTTTGAATAATGTCCAATCGTCTGCCGCATTAGCAAGAAAAAAAGTATTTTTTTGCCTATTTCGTTTTTATGTGAAGATAAATTTATTTAAAGTAACAGAAAAAGAAATCACGTGATCAGCGTTTAATAAATTAACCTTTTACATGCCAATGTTAAGTTTTTGGAACACCATGTTTAATATTTTTTTAAAAATAAACTGTGATATCTGTCAGTTTGAAAAAATTACCGTATATTATAGAAGGCATGATTGATTTTTTGACTCTTTTTTTCAAATATGAATATTTTAGCGTAGAAAAATTTCTAAAAATCAGCTTTTTTCACAATTTTTACAGTACGTAAGAAAAAAATTCTATAAAATTCCTAAAAATTCAAATCCACCCAAAAATTTCCCCATCGTACTTGCAAAGGATAAGTTTAACGAGTTAATAAAATAAATTAAAATAATAACAAGAAATATTTCCTCAAGACTGCGTAAAAATGCAATGTTCCAAAAAAGGAACATTGGCATGTAACGATATACAAAAGCAGTGATATCATACGTGATCAGTGATTCTGCCGTCAATCAGCGATTCTGCCGTCTGATTACTTAGAAAATTCAGCCGAACTTACAAAGCTGTATGCCCTACAAAAAGGAGACTCTTTAGACGTCGACGCAAATGACATTCGGCAGTTTCTTGGATTACTGTTGTTTAGTGGCGACCACTCAGTACCTGATGAAAATACATATTGGAGCTCTCAGGAAGATTTGCATATCCTAATTGTTAACAATACAATGCCCAGAAATAAATTTCGGATGTTAAAAAAGTATTTCCACATTGTTGATAATAGTAAATTGGAACCAGGCGATAAATTAGGAAAAATTTCTCCCTTTTATAAAGAGGTTGGAAAAAATTTTCGTCAATTTGGATTTTTTCATGAAAATATGAGTATCGATGAATCCATGGTTCCGTGTTATGGACATCGTTCGGCTAAGGTGTTCGTACGTGGAAAGCCAATTCGCTTTGGTTTCAATGTTTGGATGATCTGCTCAGCAAATGGTTATCCTTATGCTATGTCTATCTACGGTGGAAAAAGTTCGAAAAATAAAAATTTGCCACTTGGTTCAAAAGTTGTCTCCGAACTATTATCTTTTATTGACAATCCAGAGAAACGCAAAATATTTTTCGATAACTTTTTTTACATCGTACAGTCTGCTGACAGATTTATCTAACAAAGACTTTAAGGCAATCGCCACAGTGCGAGAATCCAGAACGGGACAATGTTCTCTTAAAACAGCAAAAGAAATATCGAAATTTCAACGTGGAGAATTTGATTACCGATGCGATGCAGAAGTTTATATGTGCCATTGGAACGATAGTTTTGTTGTAACTATTACATAAAATTTTATCACTCACGAACCATTAGGAAGAGCAAAAAGATATGTCCGAGCTAAAATAAAAGTTGATTTTCCTTAACCTTACATTATAAAATTATATAATAAAGGAATGTGTGGAGTACACCTGTTGGACCGACTTCCTGGAAGTTATCGACCAAAGTTACGCAGCAAAATATGGTACTTTATTCCTTGATCATAGCAGGGCCCCCACATGCCCGGTGCTACCGTTGCTACGGCAACGTAGCCCGTGGGCCAAGGGGCCCGCAAGGACGGGGGAAAAATTAAAAAGTAGAACATTTTTAATAAATCATAGAAAGAAAACAATAATTAAATCACTAGGACTAGATTTATGTGTATCAATGAAATATTACATCAGAGTAATATAAATTGGTTCATTGGATATGCAGTGCGTTGCGTACAAAACGTGTCTGAATCTACAACAGCTGTGAGTAACAAAACCACCACCAGCTGACGTGAACACGACAACACGTGACACCTTGTTATAAATAAATAAATAATTAATATATATATATATATATATATATATATATATATAGGCATTAATTGCATACATTGACCGTTGTATTTATGTATTTAATTTGAATGTACTCCGTAGCGAAGTGCGGGTTTTCAGCTAGTTTATCTATCTAATATATAAAAATGAATGTTTGTATCTCTGTAATTGTATAGAAATCCACAGTTTAGGAGCAACGATCGTGAAATTTTACATACAGGCGTCTTTAAAAACAGCCGAGGGTCTGAAGAACTTCAAAAATCGAAATTAATTACCGTTGATTTTTAATTAATAAAAAACCAAAAATTTTGAAACTAAATGTAAGATGTTACACTTTGTGGAATCACCACTCTGAATATGGCGTCCACGTTAGGCTTAGCTGGCAAACAGCGAGCGAAAAGATAAAAATAAATAAAATCAAAAAGTTTCAAGTTATATATTAAACCAGAATAATAAATGAAAATAATAATCTTTCAAGTCAAATTTTATACTCTAAAATAAATCGGATCCAACGGCATATTGACACTATCACACGCGATGGAAAATTCGAATCAACCACGCTAAGTGTCACAAGATCATTTTTAATCGCTACTGCAACCCCCCTCGCTTATGTCTTTGTGTCTATTGAAGAGTTAAAGACTAAGCTTCTATCCTGCTAACTTATTTCTAACTTAAAACTCCTCTTACTCCTTAAATACATGTATATTCACCAACCCATAGCAACTTTCCAGTAATTTTAGTACATATATTCTCCTATTTACACAATACACCAGCATGTTATTGTGGCGCATTCGGTAAGAGCGTTCATTTACTATACTACATGACGCGGGTTCGAATACGGATCGTACAAATTTTGCTAAACCTGTATTTTCAGCTTTTTTATGGAGGCTTTTTTGTTTCAGCTTTTATTTTATTATTTTTTAAATTATTATTATTATTATTTTTATTTATTATTTTTTTTAATTATTTTTATTTTATTTTATTATTTTTAAAAATTATTATTTTTATTTTATTTTATTTTTCATATTATTAATGTGTATAACATTTCGTATACTTTTTTTTCTATGTTATTTATACTGTGTTTATTTTTTTAATGGATTTTGGTAGGTTTATTATAAATTTATGTATTTTATGTTTTACTTTTCAGGAATTTTTGCTCCAATGATAAAGGCTAAATCTTTTCTATGTTATTTATACTGTATTTAGTTTTTAAATTGATTTTGGTTAACAAACATTCGACAGTTTGACATTTTTACTTTTCAGCTTTACTTTCCTAAAGACAATTTGACATTTTTCCTTTTCAGCTTTTAGTGGTTTATTTTAAATGTATATATTTTATGCTTTACTTTTCAGGGTTTTTTTGCTCCAATGATGAAACGCTAAATCTAGCTGAATTCTGAAGAAATGATTGTAAATTTATGGTTTTTTATGTTGGGTTTTCTTTTTATTCATGTGTATAACATTTCACATGCTTTTTATTCTATGATATTTATACTGTGTTTAGTTTTTAAATTGATTTTGGTTACCAAACATTCTTAAAATCCCGGGCAACGCCGGATAAATTATCACCTGTGTAGGTTGATAATTTATAAATTTTAAAACTGTTACCACATGTATATTTACAGATCCACAAGAACTTTCCAATATTTTTAATTAATAAATAACCAACAACTCTCGATTCACAAGCGTACAGTAGATGGCGCCACTATTTTAATTTTTTTGTGTCTATTTCGTTGTTATGTGACGATAAATTTATTTAAAGTACCAGATAAAGAAATCACATGATCAGCGTTTAATAAATTAAATTGTATAAATTAATCTTTAAAAATTCACCAAAAATTAGAAAATGGAGGTAAAGATGCGAAAAGAATTTCATTTTAAAGGAATTTTTATGATCTTTTTCGTGATATAAATTTTACAACCCTCAAATTATTATTTTAAATGCAAACTTGAAAAAAGTTACAAAAACAGATTAAAAATTTAATTTTAAAAAATCTAAGAAGAATTTTTCAAAAATCTTTCTTAGTGCACCCCTACATTATAAGAAGAATCGCCATGCAAATTTTCAGTCCTTTAGGCTATGTATACATGAGAGCGTTGCAACGCGCGCTTTCTAACGCGCGTTGCATCGCGCGTTGAAAAATACAACTGATCAAACGATTGCGTACACATGCAACGCTCTCTTCTACTAGAACGCGCGTTGCAACGCGCGTTTGGAGAGTTCCACGCAGATCGCGCGACTGCAGCGCGCCTCGAGTTCCTTTGTGTTGAATTAGAGTGTACTCATGAGAGCGTTGCAACGCGCGCTCTGGTGCAGTTGACTACTGTTTTTTGACAGGCATATTTCTATTTTTTTACAAAGTGCAGAATAAATAAGATATATATGAAATACATGAATTTTTCAAAATGAACTTATGCGAAATTTTCAAATGTTATTATTTTTAAATTTTTTTAAACATTTGAATTAAAATAAGGTAGTTTGATGTTACATGAAAGATACGCAACTTCGTGCCCAATATGCTAATGTTTATTTTTTATTTTATGATTTATGTATTTTATTATTTTTCTGATATAGAACCACAATAATACATTCCCTGAGTACATTATAAATTTACATTTCTTTAAATTTTCTCTCCCCTTTCTATCTACAGATGATATTTTTTTAATGTAATATTTTTTGAATGTTTTTCGTGATATAAATTTTACAACCCTCAAATTATTATTTTAAATGCAAACTTGAAAAAAGTTACAAAAACAGATTAAAAATTTAATTTTAAAAAATCTAAGAAGAATTTTTCAAAAATCTTTCTTAGTGCACCCCTACATTATAAGAAGAATCGCCATGCAAAATTTCAGTCCTTTAGGTTCAACGGTTTGGTCTGTACTTTGTATGTCAGTCAGTCAATCAGTCAGTTAGTCAGTTACGGAACTGTTTTATATATATATAGATTTTTATTACTATCTCTATATCGTAACGTCAACTTCATGCGCACGCATTATTTTCCTATGCTTTTTTTATTACCTTTATAATAAGCGTAATTTTCATATGATTTTAAACAACAATCGTTTTTAACTGGCATTCAATTGGATGTTAAAACTTTATATTTACATCCTATTTAAAAGAAGTAGGGTGTAAATTGTAGGGTGGAAAGTTGGTAAAATTAAAATTTTGTGCAATGTATTTTAATTTCTCGATTAAAAGTAGTTTTTTTCTAAAAATCAATTTATTTCGCTTGAAAAGCTAAATATTTTATGCACGCGGTTTATATTATTATTACTATCTTTATATCGTAACGTTAACTTCATGCGCGAGCATTATTTTCTTATGCTTTTTTTATTATTATCATCTTTATAATAGCTTTATTTTCATATGGTTTTAAGCAACTATCGTTTTTATTCATATTATGTTGGTTTTTTATTAATTAAAAATTAAGGGTAATTAATTTCGATTTCGGAAGTTCTTATCTTTATTTTCATATGCTTTTCATTTATGAATCATTCAAATGTTGGTTAAAAAACTTTGGCGCAATTTATATATTTGTGTGTGTTTAATTATTAAAATTAATAAATTTATATTTCTGGAGAGAATGTTTCAGATTTTAGTGGTACTATGATGAAAGGCTGAATATACCAAAATTCTGAGGAGTTTATTATGGAGAGAAAAGGAATTTAATATGTAGAGGATGTTTATAGGAGTTAAATGTGGAGAGGAGTTGAATGGTTTGCAGCCCTCAATCAAACACTTCATTTTTTTAAGAGGCAACGCTGCAGTCATATCATTGTTCTATTGGAAATTTCTGCTGAACCTGTAATTGCAGCTTTTTTTTACCCCAATGATGAAAGGCTAATTCTAGCTGAATTCTGAGGAGTTTATTATAAATTTATATATTTATAGATTTCACAAGGTTTTTTTTCTATGTTATTTATACTGTGCTTAGTTTTAAATTAATTTTGGTTAACAAACATTAGAGAATTTGACATTTTTACTTTTCAGATTTTAGTATTAAAATGATGAAAGGCTGAAATTCTGAGACGTGTATAACATTTCACATATATTTTTTATGTTATTTATACTGTGTTAATTTTTAAAGTGATTTTGGTTAACAACAAACATTCTTAAAATCCCGGGCATCGTCGGGTACTTCAGCTAGTCTATATATATAAAACAGTTCCGTAACTGACTCACTGACTGACATACAACGCACAGACCAAACCGCTGGACCTAAAGCGCTGAAATTTTGCATGGCTATTCTTCTTATAGTGTAGGGGTGCACTAAGAGAGATTTTTGAAAAACTCTTCTTAGATTTTTTTAAAATTAAATTTTTAAGCTGTTTTTTAAACTTTTTTTAAGTCTGCATTTCAAATAATAATTTGAGGGTTATAAAATTTATATCACGAGAAAGATCATAAAAATTCCTTTAAAATGAAATCTTTTTCGAGTCTTTACCTCTGTTTTCTAATTTTTGGTGAATTTTTAAAGATCAATTTTTAGAATTTAATTTATTAAATGTTGATCACGTGATTTCTTTTTCTGGTACTTTAAATAAATTTATCGTCACGTGCATAACAACTAAATAGACAAAAAAAAATTTTTTTTTTCTTGCTGATGCGGCAGACGATTGTATATTCTTTTGTCTATAAAAATATCCCTTATGATTTTTTAATAAATATATATATTTTTTCTACATCAATTGTATATATTGATCGTCGTATTTATTATATATATATATATATATATATATATATATATATATATATATATTTGGCATTAATTGCGTACATTGACCGTTGTATTTAATTTGAATGTACTCCGTAGCGAAGTGCGGGTTTTCAGCTAGTATATATATAAAACAGTTCCGTAACTGACTCATTCATTCACTGACTGACTGACTGACTGACATACAACGCACAGACCAAACCGCTGGACCTAAAAGGCTGAAATTTTGCATGGCGATTCTTCTAATAGTGTAGGGGTGCACTAAGAAAGATTTTTCAAAAATTCTTCTTAGATTTTTTTAAATTAAATTTTTAAGCTGTTTTTTAAACTTTTTTTACGTTTGCATTTAAAATAATACATTGAGGGTTATAAAATTTATATCACGAGAACGATCATAAAAATTCCTTCAAAATGAAATCTTTTTCGAACCATTACCTTGATTTTCTGATTTTTGGTGAATTTTTAAAGATTAATTTTTAGAATTTAATTTATTAAATGTTGATCACGTGATTTCTTTTTCTGGTACTTTAAATAAATTTATCGTCACGTGCATAACAACTAAATAGACAAAAATGATATTCAATTTCTTTCTAATGCAGCAGACGATTGGATATTATCCAAAAAAAATAAATATCCCTTACGATTTTTTTATAAATATATATATACTAGTAGGTAACCCGCCATTTTGACGTCATAATGGAAAAAGTATATGAAAGTTAAAAAATATCCTGAATTATCTAAAATATTGCATTTAATCCACACCTTGTAAAAGCAATCCCTTTCATTATTTTTTTATTTATTTAGTTTTTCAAGCGATTGGAGTAGTAGACTGCCATCCAACCCGTCATTTTGATGTCATAATACTAAAAATGACGTCATAATGAAAAATTTATATGAAAGTTAAAAAAAATTTTTACAGTTTACTACGCGATTCATTCACATTCAAGTTTGTTGTTTACTTTCAGAATTCATCGCAAAAGTAAACAGATTTTTAAAAACTGTTAAATATACAGCTAAAAGCATCCATTTTTTTTTAGTTCTGAATGTTTTATAGAAAAATAGGCTGAACAAACGTGATTTGATGGAGAAGATATTTGTTTTTGGGTAAGAAAAAATTCTGATCCAAATCTGAAATTGAAATTAAGCCTATCCGGCGGTTTGTTTACTGAGGGCTTCAATTGAAAGATGAGTACAGCCCGGAAGTGTCATACAGAGACAACGGCTATTATATATAGGATATATTTTACATCAATTGTATACATTGATCGTCGCATTTATTATAAATATATATATATATATATATATATATATATATATATATATATTGGCATTAATTGCATACATTGACCATTGTATTTAATTTGAATGTACCCCGTAGCGAAGCGCGGGTTTTCAGCTAGTCTATATATATAAAACAGTTCCGTAACTGACTCACTGACTGACATACAAGTACAGACCAAACCGCTGGACCTAGAGGGCTGGAATTGTACATGGCGATTCTTCTTATAGTGTAGGGGTGCACTAAGAAAGATTTTTGAAAAATTCTTCTTAGATTTTTTTAAATTAAATTTTTAAGCTGTTTTAGTAACTTTTTTTAAGTTTGCATTTAAAATAATAATTTGAGGGTTATAAAATTTATATCACGAGAAAGATCCTAAAAATTCCTTTAAAATGAAATCACTTTCGAACCTTTACCTCGATTTTCTGATTTTTGGTGAATTTTTAAAGATTAATTTTTAGAATTTAATTTATTAAAAGCTGATCACGTGATTTCTTTTTATGGTACTTTAAATAAATTTATCGTCACGTGCATAACAACTAAATAGACAAAAAAAACTTTTTTTTTTCCTTACTAATGCGGCAGACGATTGGATATTACGAAAAAAAAATAAATATGCCTTACGATTTTATATATATATATATATATATATTACATCAATTGTATACATTGATCGTCGCATTTATTATAAATATATACACTGCTGGCCACCCAAATCGCAACACCAAGAAAGACAAGAGATATCACAACAAAATTTATTTTGTAGATAACATGTTGACCAAGTATCGAATGATTAAATTTATAGACTTCTGTGAAGTGTGGTTCCTGCCAAAATCAGTAGCCAGAGTAGCCGCCATTGTTGGAAATCACCGCTGCCACACGCCTCGGCATTGATTCAAAGAGACTTTGGATGAGTTTTTGGGGTACAGCAGACCAAGCAGCTTCCACACGTTGATTTGCTGTGGGAGCTGGGGATAGAATCTGGGTCAATCGTAGAGCAACCATGGACCACATGTTTTCTATCGGCGAAAGATCCGGAGAGCGAGGCGGCCAGGGAAGCAATTCAATCTGGCGATTGACGAAGAACCGTTGGAAAATGCGAGCCACGTGTGGTCGCGCATTATCCTGTTGAAATATGGCTGTGGGCAAGGCCTGAAGGTAAGGAAGGACAACTGACTCCAACACCTCGGAGATGTAGCGCTGGCTGTTTAAAGTACCGGCAATGCGTACTAGAGGTGTGAGAGAGTGATATCCAATACCGCCCCATACCATAATACCCGGTGCAAGACCAGTGTGGCGTTGCTGTTACGCAGCTGTTCAGCATCCTCTCATAACGCAGCTGTTCAGCATCCTCTCTTCACGGTGTCTCCAGACTCGAATGCGACCATTGTGGTATTGCAGACAGAAGCGTGACTCGTCAGTAAAGAGAATTTCATTCCATTCTGCTGTCCACCTCCTTCTGTCATCGCACCATTGGCGGCGGATACGTGTGTGGTTCTGCGTCAAGGGTAGACAAAGCAATGGACGTCTTGCGGACAGACCACTCTGCTGTAAACGGTGTCGAATGGTACGCGCAGACACTGGATGATGCGTTACAGACTGCATGTGCTGTGCTATAGTTCGTGATGTGAATGAGCGATCCGTCACTGCCATGCGCACAATTTGCTTGTCATCACGTGAAGTGGTGCGCTGAGGTGGATGCGATCGAACACGTCGGTCCGTCGTACCCTCCTGCATCCAACGATCACATATCCGCATTACAGTTGTTTGGTTTCGTCCAACACGACTACCGATTTCCCTGAAAGATAATCCACAATCTCGGTAGGCCACTATCCTTCCTCTGTCGAACTCGGATACTTGATCAAAAGATGATCGCTGTTTTCGACGAGGCATAATTGATCGTTTTTTTTAAAAAAACCACAAGAAAAGCACTATTGCCGAACTTGAAACCGTCGAAATCTCCAAGCCTTAAATAGTGCTTTGAAGTGGCGCCACAGGCGCGCGTGATGTGCGTCTGCGCTGAAATTCTAATCATTTGCATATCTCACCTCCGCTAATGCATGTTGTAAATTTCATGTTATTTGCATGTTTCCTTCAGGGTGTTGTATTTACAGTGGCCAGCAGTGTATATTTATTTTTTTTGGCATTAATTGCATACATTGATGGATGTATTTAATTAGAATGTACTCCGTAGCGAAGCGCGGGTTTTCAGCTAGTTAGGTATATATTTGATGTATAAGTACACACTACTTTGGTTCTTAGGAAATAAAAAAAATGAAAAATATATACTCATTAATGTTTGGTGTGGTATTATCTTAGAGCAGTGGTTCTTAACCGGGGGTGCGGGAAGCCCTGGGGGTGCGAGAAAGCATTTCTCTGGTTGCGAGAGAAGGTTCTATATGTTTAATGAAAATTATCAATTGAGTGAATCATTTGATGGATACTTTACCTCGCGAAATATAAGCAAAATTAATAGATGGATACTCAATCCTTTTTTGTTTGACCTCAATTCAATGGACGACAACGTTTTATTAAAAGACGATCTTTTCGCTGTATGAGCTAATGGCACGCATTGAAAGGGAATTTGAAAAGCTGGACTTAAGAGTTCTGGTGTACGCAGCTAGAACTTTATCCAGAAAAGACAAAAGCAGTATTAGAGACACTTTTACCATTTGCCACCAACCTTTGTGAAATGAGTTTTTCATCACTTTTTCACGTCAAAACAAAAGCCAGAAATCGCTTAAATGCATCTGATGACTTACGCGTGGCTCTTTCAAAAAAAAGAGCCTAGTTTTAAAAGGATAATTATGAACAAGCAACAACAACGTAGCCATTAAAAATGTGGATATTGTTTTATATGTAATAATATAGTATATACTGTAAATGTATTAATTTTATTATGCAATAAATAAATTATCTTGCAATAAATGGCTTTTCATAAATAAAAAATACAAGCACATTTTTAAGGGGGGTGAGAGCTTAATTTCTGATTCGAGGGGTCTTGACTATTAAAAAGATTAAGAACCACTGTCTTAGAGGTTGTTTTAACAAACCGTTTCGATGTTAAAATATAGAAACAGGAAGCATTCATGTCATAAAGTAACGATATAAAATATAAATAAATAGGTATCTGTACTTTAAACGATTAAAATAAATTTTTTCATAATATTTGTGATACGTGAATAATAACTATATTACGGCCATTTGGTGAAATTTCCCTGGTTAAACTTAGAAAAATTTTCTTCATTTTATGGCCTGCCTTTAATTTTTACCGTGTTTTTCTTAACTAGCTTTCTTGTGTGTTTGTTTGTGTGTGTATTTGACTAGTACAAATCTTGCAATCGATTTTTAACTAACTTACCGATTAGCTAGACATTTGAAACTTTTAGAATAGCTCAGAACACGATGACAATGCATTTTTTAAATACTTTTAGCCATCTTTAAGCAGAATTAAATTAATTTTCAGTCAATTTCAGTTAATTTTGTTTGTAGACTGTTGCAGCCATCTATTGGCCGGAAAGGGAACTAGTCAAATGCAACAAGTCAAATGCAAGTTAACTTCCAATTACCTACATTTTCTTTCAAGTTGATGGGATAATTCATCAAAAAAATTTTTAAAAAGTATTTATCAATACATAGAATTGTCAAGTTTATATGATTCAACAGAAAATTTAAAAACATGGTATATAAAAAGTCTTTTTATCTTGTAATTATTCTTTATTACATGTACATCTGAATCCTCGAAATCAGCTTCATGAATCATTAGGTGCAATTTGCTACTGACTGTTTACTCATTTTTTTTTACCGGTTTATGAAACTTAATACCTTAACCATTCAAGCCACAGCAGGCAACAAAATGCCCGATTCGTCAACATATATATATTTTTAAGACCTTACAGCTCAGGGGATTCAGTGTATTTTTCAAAATGTGTAAATAGGAGAGAGTGTAAACAGGAACAGCACATACAATGATCTAAAAATGTTTCTTCGTCGAGCATTTCCGTTTAGAAGTATTTTCGAGTTTTTCCGAGTTTTACTTCATCTGTCGTATGATTTATATTCCTTTTCCTCGCAATGGAGAGCAGCTACGTGTGAAATGGGGAAGAAAATCAAGAAGTTGGCAAATAACCGCGTAAATCAAGAGAAATATTTGGAATCATATGTTACTGTATATATCAAATTCTTAAATACATATTTTCGCTTTCTCTGTCATAAATATCTCCCGTCAAAGATTCGCCTGTGTATACGGCCATGTAGGAATTGAAATATTCTTGCTTTGGAACGCTGAATTCTTTGAAGAAATGCGTGAAAGTACCTTATGTAATATGGTAGTCTTTAACGAAGACGTGGGGTCTAAAAAATAAAAATTAATGTGCATCTTCAGCGCAACTAACAATAATAATGGGCCTAATTTTCCCCCTCATGACCTGCTGTTCAAGACGTTACGACAAATATGGGAGAACATTTGCATAAGTATTCATAAGATTTGTTTAAACTCAGAGTAAACAAAATGGCCTCTTACTATACTTTTAAAATTTAAAAATTTAGTGAAAGGGAAACTTCAGGTTATGTATAAAAATTTCATAATATTTTTTTAATTTAATAAGAATTAATAAATAAAACATACTTTTTTTAAATGATCATTATGAAAATTCTTATTTTTTTTTCCTTTGACATCACTAGTATTCAATAAATAGATATTGGTATTACCAGTAATGTTTTTTTCCTAATTTTGTGGTGCACTTAACTGATAAAATATGGCCAGTAATATGTTAATCTAAAGTTTGATTTAGGAATTTTTTTAAATAGGATTTTGAGAATATTTTTAAACTTTTAAAATTATTATGATTGCCAAAATACATTCATATCAAAAGGTATTATGACTGCCATAATGCCTTTTGTTGTTTGGCACGTCTTTAAAGTTCTGTCCAGGATCATATTTGTTGATTAGCAGGACTTTTACATTCAGTTATTTTTAAGCGAAAGACATTCAGCTTTTTTATTATAGTGCTATGCACTGCATTACTTAAAAATAATTACGAGAATTTTTGGGCTTTCACATGCACTCAAATTTATGTGTATGTGGATGTAGGTGCCTAACTATTCCTTCAGATGTTCTTGAAAGATACTTCATTTTTAAAATAAAATATTACTCCTCACTGTGGTTACACTGATTAAATTTTACAAGACAGCGATAAATTACCATAAGCCAAACTGATTAAGTTTTCCGTTTGTCTCCGGAATAATAACTTCAAACTGATAATTATTTCAGGTAACGACGGTAAATTGATCTACTAAAAGTCGATGAGTTATGAGAGCGACTGAGTGGGTGAAAGGACAGAAATAACGAAAAAATATTAAGTTGGATTTATTAGGGCATTCTGATCAATAGAGGCATTATTGTTCCACACCAAGACTAGGTGCTTGGTTTGGAGCTCTATGATCAACTTTTTGCTACAAGAAGGCTAATTAGCCTTATTTCACATTTACCCGGCAGTCAGGTAACCGACATATAGCCGAAACCGACACGAAAGTGGATCTTTTTCACACCCGGCTGTCGGGTAACCGACATCTAGCCGAGCCGACACGCGTTCAGACCTCATTTTTATTTAGACCTTCATTCAGTACACATTTGCGTTGAATAGTCAACTAATGGATCGCATTAAGTTAATAGCGTGGATGATCCTTTACAGACGTTTGAAGAAGTGGAGAAAAAATAGGATGCACTGGGTTCATCAGATCAATAAGGAGGTTCGTTTTTTTCCTGTTGGCCGAACTCTTCAAAACCATCATTTAATTCTTTAAAAACCTCGACCCAAGCACTTGTTGTTTGGATTCTGTCTTTATAAGATTCTTGTGTTTTATCCCATAAAATATGACGATCATGAACTAATGTAATTAGTACTTCAAGATCAACGTCTGCCATGAAAAATTTTGAACTGATTTAATACAAAATCAAGAAGACAAAACCAGGAAACAATCGTAGAAACTGCAAACTACACGTGTCGGCTAGACGTGTACTCCACCATTGGTCCCTTCCCCCATTTCCTTCGCCGGTTTGTTTTTCCGACACCGGCGGTCGTCCCTTGCAGTGGGGGCTGTCGGTTTCCCACACCAATAGCACGGCAGCAAGGTATCATTTACCCGAAAACGACATTTGTCGGGCAAGTGCGAAAAAAGTTGTACACTATTCGTCCCGATTATAGTGTACACGGCATCGTTTAAACGACAACCGGGTAAGTATGAAACAGGCCTTAGACCGGGAACTTCAGTTTAAAGCCGATACCGAACAGCTACAAACATCCATCCGACAGTGGGACTCCACAAGATCTGAACCGAATGCCAGTACCCTAGCCATTCGGCCATCACAAGGCTGACAAGGTGCTAGGTGAAAACTTTATATTGTAGCATTTAGAATGCTATTCAATATTCTGTACTTTGGAAGCTTCAGAGCTTCTCCAGATACATTGTTTAGGTTCAAAAGCGTTCTACCTATTTGTTTTGCTTTTACCTATTTTCGGAAAAATCAACTGCACGGAAAAAATAACCTATTTTGTAGAAATCTGCATATCGTTAGCCATGGCTGGTGGTTTTTAAACACAGAATTATCTTGCTTGGTCGGCCTCTAAATAAGATGTTATCCATATCGATGGAGTGTCTTCTTTTACAGCTAATTCGATGGAGGGGGCTTTATCCTCAAAGTAAAAAATCTGTTCCTTATGTGTTAGACTCACTTGACCGGAGAGCTAGTATTTGCTTTTCAGGGGCGCTTCCATATTTTTGAGGTAGCTAGGGTGAGAGAGTAAAAAAATGCACATTTATTTATTTATCCAAAGAATGAAGTGAGGATCATGGATACTAGAAACAGGATCTCAGTTGGATATAGTGAGACATGGTAATGAAGAGTAATCAATTCAAACTGCCTAAAAAACGTCAAAAGTAGGCATCTTGTTTGTATCAGTTTTGAATGGCGTGGGGCAGTTGCTTGCCAATACTTATCTTAAAATATATCATCTGACAAACAGAAGATTGTGCAGTAGAAAATTTAGGATTTCGGGCACAAATTTTATCAGGACTATTTAAAACATTTCGTATACGTTTGAGAGGCATGAAGCCGGATATCCATAAAACACAAAATATCACTTCTACCAGCTACATATTCTCTGATTATTTATAATTGAGTGATAAGAGAAATCCCATACTGAGACAGTGTGAGACAATTTTGATGATTTTTTAAAAAAAATCACAAAAAGTACAATTCACAACACTAACAATTCTTAATAATATTGCCGCAATTTCCATTTCTTGAGAGTGAACCGATGACTGTGAGGTAGCGATGTTGCTTTCGGAGCGCTCGGTCCTTAGTTCAAATCCCGCCGGTCTCGGGCTGCGTTTTATTTATTTAATTTAAATTTCCTTTCTGGAAATTTCCAGAATATCTCAGTATATATAAATTGAATTAATTTGAATGTTCTGTTAGGATATATAAGTTGCTGCACTCCACTTGAGAGGCAGTCCTGCTCTGTACTATCACTCCGATAGCACTTCATTGCTTTCAGTAAATTTCTATACTCCACGTCTGTGTATTTATCCGCCTCGTCAGTTTTCACATGACAATTTGGTGGAGGCGCCGGGTATCGATCTGGATTCCCATTAATCCATCGTGGCAGAAAGTGAAGAACGTAGAAGCCTTCGGCAACAGCAATTGCCTCTGGAATACGGACACCTTCCTGCACCGGTCAGACAAAAATTTCAAGGAAAGATGCCAGAGGAAACTTCCAGCCAAGCACGTCCAGGATTCCCTTTGATACAGCAAGTTAGAACACCTTCAACCTTCCATGGGGAAACTGGAGAAAACCCTACGGCGTGGCTCAAGGAATACGAACGTATATCAAAATTCATCCGATGGGACGACACGATGCGTCTTGCCAATGCCTACTTCTTCCTTAATGGTACAGCCAGGCTTTGGTACGAAAACAACGAAGAAAATTGAATTCTTGGGGAAAATTCCAAGAGCAGCTCAAGATGCTTTCGGATCCAAGGACCTCTTCATCAAACAAGCCGAACAAGAACTCAATAGACGAGCCCAGAAAACCGGTGGAACACACAGTCCTACATTCAAAGAGTGTTAGAACTCTGTCATAAAATTAATCCTCAAATGTCTGAAAGCGACAAAGTTTTTCATTTAATCAAAGGCATCATAGAGGACATGTACCCGTCCCTACTTGTTAAGTACATTGGTTCAACGTCAACATTCATCTCGGAATGCCAGCGTATCGAACAGATGAATCATCGGCGCATTACAGAGCACAAGTTCGCTAGACTGCCAAATGTCGTCCCTGTGGCATCAGTAGGAACAAACGATGACTTAGTGACATTCATTAGACAAATTGTGATGTAAGAAGTACAGCGTCTATCAGAATCAACGCTACAGCCTCCTCCACTTGAACCTCCACCCCTTGACGAAATGATTCGGGAAGGAGTCCAGAGTGCACTATGTCCAGTCACCCGTCTGCCGGCGGACAGAAATGGAGGACTGTTGCACAAAGACATCCTTCGATGTACTTTACAGCTGTACGGCGACCCCGACGTCCTCCAGAACTTGCAGTTACCCCCAGGCACACAGACCTTTGGAGGACGGACGATAACAGACCTGTTTGTTTCCATTGTGGTAGACCTGGCCATGTAATTCGTTACTGTCGAGACCGAAAAGTCATTTTTTACGCCAACCGAAACCAACAAGTAACCAACAGTCAGCCGCAATCACGAAATTTCGTGGATGAATCCAGCCGACAAGACGCCAGAGAATTGACATCCAGCCCATGCCGAGGAAGATCCCCATCACGCTGATATAGATCCCCATCTCCATATGACCGTCGCAGTGGCCGATCTCCCAGCCGCCGGAGTGAGGAAAACAAAGCGCTGAGACCTTTTGTGGGGGTGGGGCCGCTGGTTTTCTAAATCCTCCTGTGGCCGCAAAGATGAGAGGGAATCATCTTGACTTTACTGTCGACAACTTGCCGGTGAAAGCTCTTGTGGATTCCGGAGCATCATCAACTGTGGTGTTCGAGAAATTCCGTCATTATCATATGAAAGTGATGTTCCCCATTCCTAACTCCACCGTCCTTAAAGTCGCCACCGGAAGTTATGTACAGCCGAAAGGGAAATGCACCCTCCAGCTTGGAATAAAGGGCCGAATCCATCCTTTTGAGTTCGTCGTATTGCCAGGATGCGGCCATGACGTCATCTTGGGATGGAACTTCTTGCAGGCGTCAGGAGCTCTCATAGGCTGTGGTCTTAATTTTGACGACGCTGAAGCTGATAGAGAAAAGGCATTTGTCAAACCTTTAAGTATGTGTTCGATGAAAGACTACGAAATATCGGCCTACTCCATAATGATAATTGCAGTACAGAATCCCTGTCTAGAAGGCGCCGTGGACGTGATTGTCAAAGGATCCAAGCCGTTAACTTTCAAGAAAGAAATTTTCTTGCCTGCGACACTTGTTACTTTGAGACGCGGAAAAACTGAAATATGGGTCGTCAACGGCCAGCCCACAGCAAAATTTGTCCCTCAAGGTATGTGCGTTGCATTTGCAGAGCCATTCTATCTCGACAGCATAGAAGTAATTTCGGAAGCGTCATCGGAAGCTACCGAATTTTCCGAAGGCAAGCAATCAATTGAACTCTCGCCGATGATCGCACCTGCCCTTAATGCTGATCAAAAGCGAAGACTAGTAGCCATGCTTCAAGAGTATTCGGGAGCATTTAAGGAAGGAATGAAAACAATCTCCAAGAATCGCTGTGAAACATCGAATTAATACAGTTGACCACCCGCCGCTGAGTCAAAGAGTGTATCGTGTGTTCCCAACCGAACGTCGTGCAACCCATGATGAAGTGGAGAAAATGATAGAACGTGGAATTATACGACCCTCTGATAGTCCATGGTCTTCCCCTGTGGTCTTGGTACGAAAGAAAGATAACAGTTGGCGGCTTTGTGTGGACTACAGACGGCTCAACAAAGTGACTAAGAAAGATGTGTACCCCCTTCCTCGCATCGACGATATACTTGATTGCATGCAAGGGTCAAAATACTTCTCCATGGATTCATCCACAGGATATTGGCAAATTGAAGTTAACAAGACGGACCGAGAAAAGACAGCGTTCGTCACTCCGGAAGGCTTCTACGAATTCAACGCAATGCCTTTCGAACTGTGTAATGCGCCAGCCACATTTGAAAGGATGATGGAAATTTATTACGACATTTAAAATGAACAATGCCCCTTTGATATCTTGACGACATTATTGTTTTTTCTCAAACCTTCGAAGACAACCTGCAACGCTTGAAAACTGTTCTGCAATGCATCCAAGAAGCAGGACTCCTTTTAAATACCAAAAAGTGCATTTTTGGTGTCCGACAGATAACTATTCTGGGACATGTTGTGTCGGAATACGTTATAAGGCCTGATCCAGAAAAAGTAAGAGCAGTCAAGGATTTTCCCGTTCCCAAGAACATACATAATGTAAGAAGTTTCTTAAGTTTATGTTCCTACTATCGTCGACTTAAGGATTTTTGTTACAGAGCCCAACCTCTCCAAGAACTTCTTAAAGGTGATTCAAAATTTGCCTGGGGTTTGGACCAAATAAAATTGTTCGAAAATCTGAAGACCGCCCTTATTTCTGACTCTATACTCGGATTATTAGAGGAAAAGGCCTCTACGGAAATATATGTCGACGCCAGTGGCTACGGGCTAGGAGCAGTTTTAGTCCAGATGCAGAAGGAAAAGGAAAAAGTAATTGCTTATGCATCAAGAACCCTGACAAAGGCTGAGATGAATTTCTCCACAACTGAACGAGAATGCCTTGCGTCCATATAGGCTATTACTAAGTTTCGCCCATATCTCTATGGAAGATTCTTTAAAATATAACCGACCATCACTCCCTCTGCTGGCTCACGGGGCTTAAAGATCCGGCGGGAAAATTTGCTAGGTGGGCTCTACGTTTTCAGGACTATAATTTTGAAATTACTTATAAAAGTGGCAAGAAGCACAAGGATGCCGACAGTCTTTCAAGAAACCCCGTGGAAGAAGAAGCAGTAGCGCCTGAGAGGGTGGATGTCCCAACTGCCTTTTCAGATATTGCCGTCGAACAAAGGAACGATCCGAAACTATCTAAAATAATTGATGCTCATAAAAAGGCGGATCCAGCGACAAAGAGCTTCAATCTGATAGATGGAGTACTCTGCAAAAAGAATTTCGATCCGTCCGTAAAGAAATGGTTACCCATTATCCCCAAGCACCTCCATCTTGAAATTTTGCAGCATTTCCATGACGCTCCAACTGCGGGACATCTAGGCTTTGCAAGAACATACGACAGAATTCGGAAACGATTCTTTTGACCCGAACTCTGTAGGAGCATACGTCGCTACATTGTACACTGCCGGGAATGCCAAAGGAGAAAATCAGTTCCCCAGAAACCACCCGGTCCTCTCGTACCGATTCCACCCGCAACCATGCCCTTTGAGCGCGTTGGCAGAGAACTTCTGGGAAGGTTCCCTAAATCAACACGAGGAAATGGATGAATTATCGTGTGTACAGATTAGCTATCTAGTTTTGCAGTGACAAAATCTCTACCAACAGCCGAAGCTCCGAAAGTGGCCAAATTTATCACTGCTAGGGGCTCTCCGTGTTGAAACAGAGAGCTCCTAGAGTGATTCTAACCGATCGTGGCAAAGTGTTACAGTCCAAGCTGGTGATAGAACTAAATCACTTATGTAACTCTATGTACAGGATGACTACAGGATACCACCCCCAATCAAACGGGTTAACATAACGGTTCAACAAATCATTAGCGGACATGCTTTCAATGTACGTCGGAATAGAACAAAAGAACTGTGATGAGATTCTTCCTTTTGTTACGTTCGCTTATAACACCGCGAAACAGGAAACCACTGGTTTCACATCTTTCTATCTTCTTCATGGTAGAGAAGCTGAAACAACCCTCGACACGGTGTTCCCGTACAGCATTCACGATTCAGAAAATGATTACGTTAGTCGACTCGTCACTCCAGCTGAAGAATCAAGACAACTTGCCCGAATCATTAGAAGCACAACAGAGGGACAAAACCCGGTTTGATTCTAGACACCGGGATGTATTGTACAATCCTGGTGATCTTGTTTGGGTCTTCACCGCTGTAAGGAAAGTTGGTGTATCAGAGAAGCTACTAAAGCGGTATTTTGGCCTATACCGAGTTGTGCAACAACTGTCAAATGTTACATATAAGTCGAGGAGTTAGAACCATCACCACGAATACGGAAAACGAAACAGGTTGTCCATGTCCTCCGTATGAAAAAGTACTATGACCCGGCGGAAGAAGAACAAGTCCTTACTGACGACTCCCCGACACGATAAGATAAAGTCACTCCATACATTGCCTATGAGTCTAAAAGGCACGATGAAGATACTACTCCTGACGCTTCTGGAGAGGACACTTCCTACACAGGACCCATGACGAGATCCAGGACGCGGTGTTGCAGAAACTGTAGCTTGACATCGAGACGATGTTTCTTTTTAAAAGAAGGGTAATGCCGCATTTTCAATTTCTTAAGAGTGAACAGGTGGCTGTGAGGTAGCTATGTCGCCTTCGGAGCGCTCGGTCCTTTGTTCGAATCCCGCCGGTCGCGGGCTGAGTTTTATTTATTTAATTAAATCAATTTATTAAATCTCCTTTCTGGAAATTTCCAGAATATCCTAGTATATATGTAAATTGAATTAATTTGAATGTTCTGCTAGGATATATAAGTTGCTGCACTCCAGTTGAGAGGCAGTCCTGCTCTGTACTATAGACTCCGATAGCACTCCATTGCTGCCAATAAATTTCTATACTCCACGTCTGTGTATTTAACCGTCTCGTCAGTTTTCACGTGACAATATACAAAAATCATGTCGCAATTCAGTTATTAACAATTATCATATAATTACCTGAATTACGAAACGAAAATACCAATGCAATAACTAGAGTAAACTTTCATTCATGCAAAAGAGAAATTTCATTAATTCGTACACTAGTGCTGTTTTCATTTTCTTAACACTACGGGCCCCTTATCTCAAGCATATTCGCCCGTGAACATGTTTCTTATGGCATGGAAGAAATATTTCAGCAGGTAAATATTTTTAATAAGGAACTAATGTTGTTCATCACGGGCAAACGGAAGACGAATATTTTAGCTTTAGCCGGTTTTCGAATCCTTGGCCCACCCTGTGGAAGCTTACAACAATAACCCTTATACTATGTGGACGGCATTATAGAAGAAAACCAATAACAAAAGCCAATAACAATCCAAAACGACTTCCAATAAATTAGAAAAATAGATCATTATCTATAAGTTTTATTACTACGTCCAGTGTACCTACGTACCAGGTGGTTCAAATTAAAGTATCCCTATTTGGGACGCCCTGACGAGAAAAGCAGTGGACGCAACATCTTCATATTTGGAGGGTATACATATCAGGCCATGGGGAATTGATTTGCGAGGAAAAAACAATTAGTTCCAACAAAGACCTCTAGGTGCAAATGTGGCGCTGTGATCGGTTGAAGGTAAGGAAAATGAAACATGACTGTACGAAGAAAGGAAATGAAATAGCCATGCTGTAGTTAAGTGAGAATTTGAATATTCGACTGTGCGCGCAATACCGGAGAACGAAATTTTCATACGAGCTGGGTGAAAGAGCCCTCTCAACAGATAAAAAAGAGGGCTTACGAGTTCGGAACATTCTTCGACCGCCACGATGGTTCTTTGGTTGCCGGAAAGTGTTTTGCTGCTAAAATTATTTTACCAAAACAGCGATAACACCGTCAAAGCGCTTCGCTTGTACCGAGGGCAGAAAGCTTTGCGTAAGGGTCCAGTAACACCATGTTCCTTGTGGCAAATGGTAAAACGTTTCGAGGAAACAGGTAGCTTTGCCGTTCAATCAGGCCGAGGGCGAAAATAACGGATACCGCAGGTGATGGAGGCTATTGCAACCGCTGTCGTTGAGCAGGCAAATTCGAACACAACAGGAACATACAGTTCTCGTGCCGTATCAAGGCAACTCTGATTGTCACACACTACGGTATGGAGGTGCATGCGGAAAGCACTCAAAGCCTATCCGTATAAGCTCCATCGCTTAGAAGAGTTAAAACATGGCGATTACGATCTGCGTGAAACGTTCGCTTTAACGTTCTTGGCCCGTATGGAGATGGAGCAGAATTGGCAGTGGAACATCCTATGGACCGATGAGGCTCACTTTTCAATGTGCAAAACAGTGAACGCCCATACTGCCGTATCTGGTCAACTGAGAATCCTTACTCGGTCCACCAAATGCCCCTGCATTCACCGCGTGTGACTGTATGGATCGGCTTCACTGTGACCTTTATGATTTGGCCAATTTTCTTCGAAAAATTACCCCGCAGGAACCAAAAACCTGTTTAGTGACAGCAGCACGTTATCGGGCTATGTTGCAAGGTGTGGTCATTCTAGAACTCCAGCAGCGCGGATGTCTCGCTACAACGGTATTCCAAAAAGATGGTGCCCCTCCTCACATTGGACGGAGGTTCAACAATTGCTGCGACATCATTTTACGGAGGATCACATTATCAGCCGTGCATTTCCTACCAGATGGCCTCAGCGTTCACCCGACGTAACTCCGTGCGATTTTTGGCTTTGGGGTTACCTCAAAGATAAAGTTTATCGTAGAAACATAGGAAATCTGGCGAATTTGAAGAACAACATCCTCTTGCACGTACGCAACATCGGTCCCGACCAGTTACACGCCGCTGTGGATCATTCTATAACGTGGTGTCACGCGTTGGCCCTGAAGCACGGTCGACACATCGAAAACCACCTGTGAAATCCTTGTGTGCTGTTGTTACTACGGGCATGCCTTTCGTTTGCGCCTTCACTAACATTTCTGTGGGATCGACAGTTCTTGTGTAACAAACTGTACTATTTAAGTTAATTACCGACACCTCGTATTCTTTCCTTTCTTCGTACAGTTATGTTTCATTTTCCGTACCTTCAACCGATCGCAGAGCCTCATTTGCACCTAGCGGTCTTTGTTGGAACTAATTGCTTTTCCCACCAATCAATTCCCCATGGCCTGATATGTATACCCTCCAAATATGAAGACGTTACGTCCACTGCTTTTCTCGCCAGGCGTCCCAAACAGGGATACTTTAATTTGAACCTCCCGGTACTTGTGCGAACAGTACTGTTTGAAATACATATTGTTCGAAAGAATATCATTATCACCTGCATTTAATATTTATGAAATGTAGGCTTAAAATGTATTGAATAGCTCTAATTAACCTACAAAGAATGATTAACATTCGCCGATTGATAAGTGTTCATTTTTTCTGCCCCACAGAAGATACTTAAGTTGATATCTGAAATGTTGTAGTTGTTTGCGAGGCACTTGTCCATTAAGACTTTCGCACATAATCCGAGAGAATCGTTGGTTGTTTTCAATGGAGACACCGTATAAGTCAGTCATACTGTTGACTACCTGAAGAATCGGATATAAAGAATGAAAAGTTAGGCTTACCTTTGTTTCAAAGGTTGTAGATGACATTTTAAAACTAGTGGTTAAATAACTTCACACACACGAGCAATTCGACTACATGTTGTGTAACAATTTGACTACATGTAGACTGCATGTTGACTACATGAATACGAAATAATAAGAACAGCAACTTCAATACAAAAAAAAGAAATCTTTTTAAACTACATTGTACTCGCTTTCCGTATAAGCGCGTAGTCCTGGTAACGGTATCGGTCCGCCATCTAATGTTAAAATCTGTAACTATTCCGTTTCCAATACATACTCACCTTTTTTTCTCTCCTGCCACATACATAGGTTTACCACGTTACGCGAGCACTATACCTCATAAATTAATAACGTAAAAAATACTACTCAAAACCCAAATGTATTGAAGCTTTTATTTAAAAATTAAGTGATTTTTTTTAATGTTGAGATAAACTTATGGCTATTTTGGACAAATCAGGTTTATACTTACTACATGCTACTCTTAATACGTCATCAAATTAAGAATCAGCAAGATAATTTCTGTATACATTCATCGTATACGTCATTTTGGAATTGGACGTTTTACATAGGTACGTTGATGTGAACAACGTGACCGGCAGGTGGCACATTTTTGTACAGTTTTCAAGCACTAATTTTCGAATTGTGTTTACAAAAGCACGTACTTCATGGTGAGTGTGAGTGTGAGTGTTTCGGGCCGCACATACCAGCTTGGTGGGTTGCAGGTTGAGTACCCCTGGTATACGTGAACAAACATCACCCCAAATCTCAAATGTAACTCTCAAATTCAACTAACCTCATCAAAGTGGCACTTAAAACGGGAATCATCACCTTTACCCAAGTTGAAAAAACAGAAATTTGCTGTTTGTTCGAACTTCTATAATTTATTTTGTTATTGTTCATTATATATGAAATTTTCAGCATTAGTTCTCAAAACTTTATAGATTATGTTCACTGAATTAATTTTATTACAAATAAATAAAAATTTTATTTATAAAGTAAGAAGCGAGTGCATTTTCTGAAAATATGAAATTTATACTGATACACTACGCGCAGACTTACAACATCACTTACTAAGTTTCAATAACAGTTTTTGCATTTTTGTGATGTTAAACCATTAGGTGTATTTCTACATCTATTTAAATTTTAAAACACCGAAAAATATTTACTCCCGGACAATCAGATTTTTAAAAAAAATGAAAAATCTCATTAAATTGACAAGTCAAATGCTATAAATTCATAGTAAAATATTTTTTCTAAAAAATTAGGTGCATATTTTTGGTACCATCATTATATACCTATTCTGTAAATATGAAAGCAATATCTGCAGTAGTTTCCTTTATACAGTGCCCGCAAGCATGAAAATGTTCATTACGAGAAAAAGACTTTTAAAGGGTCCACATTGGTAATGTTTCCATTGAAATTGCTTCTTTCATGTCATAGTTTTTAATATTCTAGTTGGAATATTTTATGTTTTAAATGATTCATAAATGTTCAAATATTCTAAAAATGCAAAAAAGTAAAATTCGATTTTTTTAAGGTTCAAAGGTGAGGACTCCCCTTAATAAGCTCGATAATTATGGCAATAGTGACACAGAATATGGACCAATGCTAAGTTTACTGTCGCCAAAAGCAAAGATATTTCAAACTCTTATAAAAAACGGTGACTGACTAACGACGAAATTCAAATTTTGAACCATAGGATTTTTTTTAGCATTAGTAGACACAGCACACAATTATCACCAGCATTAGCAACCATAACAAATTACGTGTGTGTATAATATATATATATATATATATATATATATATATATATATATATATATATATATATATATATATATATATATATATATAAATACAACGCGTAGGTATGCGGCACCAAAATCGACGATATTTTTACAGTCCGAATGGCAACGCTGCAACTACAAGATGTAAACATTAGCGGCCGTCCGCAATTTGCAACCGCGTGTCGACATGGATTTACGCACTGAAATCAGGAATGCTCGAAAGCGAGCTGCACGATCAAGTGAAAATGGGGAACAGTCTCGGGAAAGAAAGTGAAGAAGAAATAATTCATTAAGAGAGGCGTGAACGGGAGAGCATAAATGATCGCGAGGTTAGGCTTAACCGTCTCCGACATAGCAACCGACAGCCAGTAATAGTTAATTTTCTACATTTTTTTCAGTACTTGCTAAATTTTAACTCCATTTTATAAGTTGAGAAATATTCCCAACAATTTATTATTTAATATGATTAAGTGTAGATATATGAATGTGAACAATAGTACATATATAGAGTGATGTAATCCCCACTATATTTTAAATTTTCCCACAGCAATTTCTTGTTTGTTGTAATGATTAAGTGTAACTATCTTAATTTTGTAAAGTAGTACATACAGAGAGGGGTGTAATTTTTAAAATCGTTGGTGTTGCGTTTCTCGGTCTTATCATTAACTCTGTCCTGAAGTAATGGAAATTCACATTTTTTAATCACTATGCTTTAGAATCAGCCTTATAGAGAATACCCCTTAACAAAGTATATTTATGATGACAGGTAATGGTAGCATTCCTTACATATGTTACTTTCAGTTGAGTTGTTTTGCAAAAGAAAATATAAAAACTAAAAGCGGCCATGCTGGTCGTGCAGCGGCTAGTAATATATACATCTTGTGTAGAATGAGATTAGTTTCTTAGAATCTCATCTTTAAAAATAAATTTTATATTTTGCATCCATTCAAAAATTTTATTTATCCAAGTAAAATTTTATTATAATTATTAAATTATATTATTACTATAATGATACGTCATTATTAGTCTTATAAAAGAATAGAGAAACATTCATTTTGAAAATCGGAGGGCTAATTTCAGAAAACTCCCACCTACTTTTGATATGAAAATAGTATAAATTTTCTTTTATGTATAACGATGTGTGCTAACGTAGAAAAAGAATTTTTCTGAAAGAGTTATTTAATTAATCTGTAGGGCATAATTCTTTTCTGTGAAAATACAAATTCAGTTTTATCTTTCAATTTAATAACGTCTCCCTATTTTATTTAAATCGGATAATTTATGCGTTGAAATTCGTGAATTCTGTCGACAGTCAGATTGTAATACAAGTGTTATTAATTTCTTTTATTCATATCTTTTAAATAACGCGTTTCGTGAAAAGTGACATGTTTTATATTCTCTTTATTGTTATCCTTAAATAGAAGGAAATATTCGTATTTCTAAAATTTAGGATGTATCTTCACTTAATTAAATTTTTAACAGTCAGAATAAGAAATTTTCCAATTTCTGTGAAATGCCGCAATATTCACATGAAACTTTTGCTTCATTATAAACCAAAATATGAAATATACATTTTAAGGAAAATGATAAATTCAGTTATTAAAGTAATTCAGTTAAATTAGTTTTACACATCTTTTCAATTTTTTCTTTAAATTTCTGTGTTTTATATATATATATATATACATACATATATACAAGAACATAAAGCAATATGATTGCTTGGAGTGGGTGAAATAAATGACACGTACCGGAAAATGACGATTCGGGGAACGATCGATCGAGATTCCAGTAACTATATAATATACTAGCTGAAAACCCGCGCTTCGCTACGGAGTACATTCAAATTAAATACAACGATCAATGTATGCAATTTATGCCAAAAAATAAATATATATATTTATAATAAATGCGATGATCAATGTATACAATTGATGTTATTATATATATATATATATATATATATATATATATAAATCGTAAGGGATATGCATTTTTTTTGGATAATATCCAATCGTCTGCTGCATTAGAAAGAGAAAAGAATATTTTTTTTTGTCTATTTAGTTGTTACGCACGTGACGATAAATTTATTGAAAGTACCAGAAAAAGAAATCACGTGATCAGCATTTAATAAATTAAATTCTAAAAATTAATCTTTAAAAATTCACCAAAAATCAGGAAATGGAGGTAAAAATTCGAAAAAAATTTCATTTTGAAGGAATTTTTATGATCTTTCTCGTGATATAAATTTTATAACCCTCAATGTATTATTTTAAATGCAAACGTAAAAAAAGTTTAAAAAACAGCTTAAAAATTTAATTTAAAAAAATCTAAGAAGAATTTTTGAAAAATCTTTCTTAGTGCACCCCTACACTATTAGAAGAATCGCCATGCAAAATTTCAGCCCTTTAGGTCCAGCGGTTTGGTCTGTGCGTTGTATGTCAGTCAGTGAATGAATGAATCAGTCAGTTACGGAACTGTTTTACATATATATATACATACATACATATACATACATACATACATATACATACATATACATACATATACATACATATATGTTTCATCCATAACATTGGCTCCATGTTGTCTTTAATCAGTTCTGAAAATATGGCCATTAAGAGGAGTGGCCAGCTAGAGAAGTTTCGCTGCAAGTATGAACATTAAAATTAAAATTCTGCTCTAAAAATGTATTTTCTTATTCGAAAATACAATGGTCTGTTACGAATCCTTATTTCCCTGCTTTAAAATAGAAATTATACTGCTGCATATCTCAGTTTCTTCCTCCAGAACATCAAATAGAACCACTCGAAAAATGAGTTTATCGTCTCCCAATATCGGCATACGAATAAAGACAAATAATTCCCAGGACGTTAGCATCGCCATTATATACATATCGTTGATGAAGTGCTAAATTCTATCTGGTGAGGGAAAATTCAGTCCAACGTGCTCAGGATATATATCAGCAATAAGTGAAATTTTGAACTATTTTCCGTTAAGTGGCAATGAGGTCAATAGAGTTTTGTTCCCATTACTTTTTTAAAATCCTTTGTTGTGTTTGGGTGCTATTTGGAAAATTGCATTTATTCCAAGCCACAGTTAAGTCTTTTTTCTCTTCTCAAAAGAAACATCATGTCAGAGTTGAATTTATCTAAAATTAACATACTTTAATGGCGTAGACCAGTGATTCTCAACCTGGGTGGGGGGTAGAGAGAGTTAGCAAAAAAAAAAAAGTGTAGAATGAATTTTTGAAACCTAAGAGAACCTATATATTAAAAGAAAATTACTGGCGTAGACATAAATGTCTATGTATAATCCCGGAGTTCGAAGTTTGAGGTCAATCTTCAGGACAGGATGGTAAAAAATTAATTCCAAAGTTAGACACCCCCCCTCCCCCAGGAAACAAACTTGAAAACGGCGGTATTCCACACTACTATAATTGTTTTTCGCACCATTTGGCGCTCTGCGCAAGGACACACCAAAGCAATTTACTCCCGTTTGATTATTAAAATCTTCATTAATAAATGGAAAACAAAATCCCTTGTTTATTTTCACTTAATTTATATATATTAACAAATACGTTATAATGATCTTTAAAAGTCTAAAATAAATAACCGAAAATACTACATCAAAATATCGCAGTGGATAGTAACGTTCAAATACACTGATTGCCCCCTTTTCATAAATGACAGGCCTCAACTTTTCCAAAATATTCTTATGAAAATTCATCTGAAAATAGAGTTCCATATATATTCTGTAGCTTTCCGAGATCCTGCACTTCCGCCAAATGTTTAAACTTTAGTATAACTTTTTAAACTCCCAAGCCAAGCATTTCAAAATCTTTCGAAAATCTTTCAGGCATTTCATTAGTACTTTTCTCCTTGCAGTAAGATGCTTTGCGTTAAGAGAAATGATGAAAATACTTCCATTTGTGGAAAGAACTTAGAGTAACCTATCTCCACTCGATCAAAGGACGGCCTAATTTTCATAAGGGTTATGAAAATTAGGCAGGACGCAGAGTATATTCAGACAGAGTAAGAAAGGTAAAGTAATGGGCTTAGAATCTGTATTCTAGGCTTAACAATTATTTGATTTTCAAAAAAAAATTGCAATTTCAGTGTTATATTTTATTGATCATTTGCTAAATCCGAAACTCAAATTGATTGATAACTTGACAATTATATCTCAAACTCAGAGGATATTTCCTCTTTTGGAGTTAATGTTAAATCAAAGGTTATAAATTTTGAATAATATATGTCAATTATATCATCTTTATTTTTAACGGTTTATTGTGAATTTTCAAAATTTAAAGTAGAGAACTCAAAATTGCATTTTATAGTCGTCACAGATTTGATTAATTTTCGGCTATGATTTTCTAAAAAAGATTAAGGGAAGGATCGTAACATCAAAAGTACATGAAGTAAAATGTACGCAATATTGTAATGTTATGCCAAAAATATTAAGCCAAATTTTTTATACAAAATTTACGAGTTATTTTCTAGCGTTAGAAGAGGAGGATTTGTTGCATAGGTCATCAGACCGTTTAAAATTCTCATCAGATAGTTTATGTTTAAAAAGGTTAATAAGAGTTGGTTGGTTGATTTTTTGTGGTACAAGATCCACAATGGACAAGCTGCGCCAAACACATGACAAGAACAGAAACAATCTGCACATATAGAGTCAAAGTAAATGTAACATGCAACACCAGTATAAGAGTTGATAAAAAGGTAAAATCAGCGATATATAAAAGTTGATAAAAACAGTCGTGTATAGAGGGTGATAAAAACAGCTATCTATCAAGTGTGATAAAATGTTATATATAAGTATGATAGAAACAGTCTCGTATAAAAGTGATAAAAGCAGTCGAGTAAATAAAATAACAGCGGTATAAAAAAATTGATAAAAGGCCATAAGTGAAGCAAAGAAATAAAAGCAGTAAGGGTAAAACTTCTGCCATACATACATACATACATACAATTTGAACTAATAAACACTTCACTGAAATTGAGAAAAATGAGTTTTAATACAGCATTAAATAAAAAATTCCAATCGCAGATGGTTTGCTAAGTAATATTTTTAGTAACTGGCTAAACTAATTATTCTTTCCCTGACAACTAAGCATGTGACCAGTAGGTTAGTTCCATGTCGCATAACACTATCCCCTTTAATATTCCTTCACTCTAAATATCCTTAAGTGATGTGTATTTTTTCCCTCCGGAAAATTTTGCCCCACAGAAGCGGCTCCATTCTCTTGCGGTCAAGTCTATAAGCGAAATAATTAATAGCTGAGGAAATTAGAAAAGCATTGATAAAAAATATTCAACAGAAAAATTTCTTAAAAAATCAAACGTTTGCAAAAGAAAAGTTAGATCTTACTTAAAATTAGTTCAGCTTACTTTAGCGAACTTTTAAATGAAGATTAACAATGGGAGTAGAGGGAAGAATGAGTAATGCTAGGATTTCAGACGCCTGTAAACATTCTAATACAGTGTCAGATAATACTAATGTCATGTATTTAACAAATATAAACACGCGAGTAACCATAGA
Organism: Dolomedes plantarius; assembly: GCA_907164885.2. Classification (NCBI taxonomy): domain Eukaryota; kingdom Metazoa; phylum Arthropoda; class Arachnida; order Araneae; family Dolomedidae; genus Dolomedes; species Dolomedes plantarius. The sequence goes on along the minus strand of OU015493.1, from coordinate 144,260,977 downwards.
AGAGAAAAGGCTTCATAGACTATCAGACATACTTACACTGTTTTAAATTTCATTAGTAAAACTGATAAATGAACACGAAAGTGCTTCAATTGTTAAAGACACCGAGCAAATACTGCAACTCAAAGATATTTGGGGGGCGGATTTTCCAACATCTAGAATCTCTCCAAGCAGTCTATTTTCTTATTTAAAGTGCTTTAGACAAACCCATTTCAAGCAAAAATGAAAACTAGTCACTAAATGTTATGGCAACCTCATCTTGAGTTTCGCCTTGAATTAGAATGCAATTTATAGAGCAAGCCATTTATCGCCGCACTGCAGACTCACGTAATTCAATGAGGACAGGAACCCCTCGAAATAAAGTGATTTTGACATCATACTTAAGGACGACTTAAATTATCGGCAGCGATAATGAGAACAAAACTTTCCATTTCTACAACTGTACATCTGGCAGTGTTCGTGAAATAAATTTACACAACGCTCCGTTTACTTTATTAACGAAGCATATACAATAAAAAGCTGAAAGCTTCTTATGACATGACGTTCATCGGTAGCTGCTACAAAAATCCCCTCTCAAATAAGCAACATATATAAAATGTTATAAAAATAAATATGAGCACCACTCCACGGGACCAATTGTAAACCTGTAAATAAACATAAAAAAAAGCATACCAGAGTTGAAATGAAAACAAAAAAATCAACACCAGGCTTCGGAGCTTCAACGGAGACCAGACGATGCAAAAGACATTAAATGATGAACATACCCATCCGTCTTTCCCTTAAATGCATAAGCCAGTTCACGTACCATCGCTGCATCACATAACGCCTGCAATCATCCTGCCCCGGATGTCCAATGGCTTTAGCCCAGGCCATTCATACCCAAGTAACACAAAACCGTTGGCAAGTCGTTGGTCACCCACTTTCGGGCATGGTTGGCCAACGGTGGTTTTTGGCCGTTGGCGAGAGGTTGGCCCAACGGTTGGCCCAACCATTGGATTTGCAGGATTTGGCGGTTGGCGTTCTGTTGGCCCAACGGTTGGATTTGTAGGGAAACGGTTGGCGTTCTGTTGGCCCAACGGTTTGATTTAAAAGGATTTGGCCGTTGGCGTTCTGTTGGCCCAACGGTTTGATTTAAATGATTTGGCCGTTGGTACGAGGTTGGTCAACAGTAGGCATTCAGTTGGTCCAACAGTCAACTTTGTAGGTAAGCCTACATTAAATTTATTTGGGGATATCACGATTTTTCAACCCAACCAATAACTTTGTTCATTGGGCCAATGGTCAATAGTTTGACATTTTGCTATTTTTCAGCAAACCATTTACATAGAGGATTTCCCCTTTTTAAACAGTTTATTAAGTTCTAGTATTTAGACACCAATAATTTATATATAAATAGCATTTTCAAAAAAACATTTTTCAATAATACTATTTTTATATAAATTATTGGTGGCTTAATACTAGAACTTAAAAAACTGTTTAAAAGGGGAAAATCCTCTTTGTAAACAGTATGCTGAAAAATAGCAAAATGTAAAACTATTGACCCTCGACCCGATGAACAGAATTGTTGGGCGAGTTGAAAAATGCATGCTTTTCCCCAAAAAAATGGTTTGAAAACTGCAAAATTCACCCCATTTTATGAAATCAAAATGGTTTCAAATTTAAATATTAAAAATGTACAAAATGCAACAATACATTTAGATTTTAACGTTATTTTTAACAGTTTACGTTTTGCTTGACATAGTATAGTGTTTTGGTTTAAACACTTTATATCTCTTAAAAAAGAATAAATCTTATAGATTATATTCTTAGTGATATTATAAATCTCATATCAGTACATATAAACAATTATAATACCAATGGTATCTGTTATTTTTTATCAGTTACTTTAATACGCATTTCAATTTTTTTTAATAAACACCTTTCCATTGCAATCAATTGGTGTCAAATTGCACACTTATGTTGAATTTATGACAAATACTTTTTGTAAGATTATCTTTATATAATTATTTTTTTCACTATATATATATATATATATATATATATATATATATATATATATATATATATATATACACCTTATCTTCCAATTTGTCTTCAGGTCTGATTTGTTTTTAAACTTTCCATAAAACTTATATCAATTTTTGGACTTACTTTAATTTTTTAAAACAGCATGTTATGGTAATTTTAATAAACAACTACTTTTCATAATTTTTTTTTTATCTTAACAGGAAATTAATTTCATATTGACAAAAAAAGAAAAATACAGAAATAATAGTTTTATGTTGTAATAGTTCTCTTGTCCCGACCTCCTTTCTCGGTCCTTTGCAAAGCGAAAAAACCTCTAATTAAAGTTTCAACAAAATTTTCCGTTATTACATCATCCTGGTGAGCCAGTCTGACAGAAGCTGTTAATAGAAAAATAAATTAGTATAGTAAATTAGTCAAAAGAAAAATAGCTATATATGCATCGCACAGTCAAACAAAAATGCCTGATTAAGTCAGTTTTTTTAATTTTTTAAAAACAAGTTAACTTATTTATGAAATCTAACCCTAGCATTTACTTCATAATCAAAACTTTCTTCATGTTGCATGAACTTGTCTTAAATATTACTTCAGGTAATATAACAGTAAAGGTTTATTTATTTTCTAAATTATCAAAGCACAAAATAAAAGAACTATTTCAAATATGTAAACTAAATTAACATCAGAGAAAAATTTCACACTGCACAGATATTTAATAATTTTAGTACATGTTTACATGAATAAATCAACTGTCTGAAAACTTAAAATTTAGAAATAAAAAATTTAAATATCAAGAGCTATTGGCAGAATCATTAAGTAAAAACCTACCTATTATCACCTTAACAATAAGTGCGTTCATTAATGGATACTTTTGATTTTTCCCTGTCCAATTAATATATAACGCTAAATTCTTTTAGAACGTGCGCAAAAGAATTCTTCTTGTATCCTTTGCGCGAGCCCCTCCAATGATTTATAGATGATTTGTCTAAAGAATAATAAAAAGAAGCACATAATAAACATTACTTTTATTAGAATCACTGTAGTTGATTAATATATATTAAAGTTTACCAAGATTTGGACGTTATTTGTCGAGGATAACCAGTCCTCAGCTGATTTCAATTCATCAATGGTATCAAGGAAAAACTTTGGCATGTTCCCCTCTTCAGCAGCTGTCTCTTCAGCCCTGTTCGGCATCATTCTCATTTTCAAAATTTTAAGATTACTAGCATTCTCATCTATCTTCTCCATTTTGAGCAATTGTCTCATTACAGCTTCCTGGAATCCTAATAATATTTAAACAGATTTCTAAAAATTAAAAAATTATCCTTTATCACTTTTGAAAAATAGCAACATCTTTAAAAGACTATCATATAAAAAAATGATATATTATAACCAAATATCATAAATCATAATCATATTACAAAAAATTTAAAGTATACTAAATGAAACATTAGAAATATTTTTATTAAAACATTTTATACATACGGTGAAATTCATTTTGCATTGTGGCAAAGACTTCAATTATGGCATTTGTACTCTTTACATCATTTTGATCTAAAATTAATAACCAAAATTAGTGAAAATTGTATACATTTCAGTAATTATCAACTTTAGCAACTTGCTTTTCATTTAAACATACTGCAATATATTTTTTAAACAAAAAAGCATGAGGAAAATGAAATTTCATATTACTGGAAGGCCTATCTTCATTGGCAGGGGTATCTTCATTGGCAGGGGTGAAAACTTGTGGTTGTTGTCTATTTGATGTACCAACAGAATTAACAGTTGGTACATCAAATAGCGAAACACTGTTCATGCCATCATCATCAGAAGAAGAGGAGGAGGAGGAGGAAAACAATGAAAATTCCGCCCTTTCACAAAAACTTATTCCTTTTTCTTTTTCGATCTTTCCTAGATTTTATCTTTTCTGATTCGGATACCGTATCTAAATGGGACGTTTCTTCTGCCTCCGGTAGCTTCTCTCGGGCTTCAGAATAGCTTTCTATATCAAGAATATAGAAACTTGCTCGGGCTTTCTATACAGAATAGCTTCTAAGTCAAGAGAAAAAAATATAAACATTAATCTTCAGGAATGAAGAATTTTATACCCTGAGCAACTACTAACACTCACTAAAAAAATTGTCAATATTTATTTACCAAGAAAATGAAGTGTAGTATTATTTTTTAAAAAACTTTCATTCAAAACGCAAGCACAATTCGTTAGAAATCTACAGCCCTTATTGGGTGGTATAGGAAAATTTGCTGTTACTTAATACATACAATACACAAATTCTCTCTTTCATCAGACTGTGCTGTTATGTTTGCCATTACCATTGTAGTTCTCAAATGGAATAAATAAATTTAGGTAAAAGTTTTCTATTTTTATTGTAATATAATTCTGAATCAATACAATTGGTGCATTATTTTTCCTTGAGATTATGCTGTGTTCTTTCTTTACCATTCTCTAGACAGTTTGAATTATACTAAATGTCAATCCTAATCATACATTGGCAGTCCATCAGTATTTTGAATTACCAATGTATATACCTATTATAATTTATCTCAAAAACTAATAATGAAATTTACCAATGATGTCTGATTTAGTTTGTAGTATTGCAAAGCATGCAATCATCATTAAATTTATAACATTTTTACAACTAATTTCTTGGAAAACATCAATAAAAGAATTATGTAAATGCAAATTTAATGGTGTAATATAATTTTGAATTATTGAATAAAAAAATATTAAATATAACTTACCAAAACTTTTTACCACCTTTACATCAAAGGTCATGCCATTCCCAAAGTCTGGTTGAGACTCTTTATTCACTAACAACTTTTGCAGTTTGGGGCCTTTAACTGAAAGCCACCAGCACTTATTCTCCTGGATCCACCTTGATGGCACAATCTCGATAGTTTTTTCCGTGGTGAACTCGACAATTGAGAAAGCCATGTCTATTAAAAAAATTGCAGGAGTTGTGGAAGTAACATATTTAGTATTTTTTCCTTTTACGTATGTTAAAAAATATACAATGTTATTGTTTAAGTTTATAAAATTTTTGAAAACAAGTGTAGAAGGTAAGCAAGACTTTACTGTTATTAGGGAAACTCAATATATACTCACAATCTACAGTTCCCCGATTTTAAAAATAGTATGAAAAGAAAAAGTAAATTTTGCATACAATTCCAAATTTTTGAATGTTCATTAGGGGTCGAGTGATTTTTTAAATTTAAAACAAGTGAGTCACAGTTGAAAAAAAGTTTGTGCACTGAAATAGATGAAAAATTAATAACATATTCAAATTACACTATATAATTAAATATTCAAAAGCAAGAATGAATTAAAAATGACTGTGTATAACAGGAATACAAACATGAGAATGTTTATACTTAAAAAGAATACATTTACAAGATAATGCTTCATGGGAAACTGATTGAATTTCTTCAGATAATGCAGAAATAGTAAATATATTTAACTTAGAACTTTCACAAGGTTTGCTAAAAAAAATTTTCATATTTCTCAAACACATAACATAGTAAATTTTTATTAACAAGAGAACTATCATTATTACTTTCATTTATTTCCTGTACAAGGACACACTGATTATCTTTTGTTAAGAAACAGTTATCTGGCTCTTTACTACTTACAGGAAACACTGAATACTTAATATAATTATTGTTAAAGGAAGACATTTCAGAGACTATTAAATATTTGTTATAATGGTTTATTACAATTCCTCAACATTCTCTTAATTACCTGCAAATAAGACTCAAATTGAAATGCACTAAAGTTATCCACAGGACCAAACTTTAAAACATCATCTGGCAAGTGTATCAAAGAATGAACATTATACACAAGTGTTTTAGAAGAATATAACTGTGACATCAAACTTACAAACTCTAATAACATATTTTTAGCAGAAGCATTTAATTCAGGAATGTATGCAAATTTACCAGCAAGAATACGCAAAGCACAATGCAGTAGTTGAAAATGTTGATACAGTATTCTTGAATGAATATCTTTCAAAACAACAGGCCCAACATAAAATAAAAATAACCTGAACTCGATTGCTTTCCAATATTTTAATTCACTAATTTTGCGCGGTTTATGGTAAAATTCTGATGGGATATACGGTATCAATCCTGTGATTACATCTGAGAGAGCGTTAACTTTAATAGAATTTAACCTAACTTCTAAAGGCCCAATCACCCACAAATTCAACATCTTGCGGATTACACCCAATAAAATTAAATGCATATAATCAAGAGGTACTTGTGAAATTAAACCTAACTGCAGAGAATTAAATGGTGAAATGCCTGTCTGATGATCCTCACTATACTTAAAATTTCTGAAATCATCATCATTACGCTTACTCGCATTTAAATTTTGAAAAGTAACCCTCCCACTGTCCCATTCACCTTCATCTATACACTTCTCGCAACCAGAATAAGAATTATGCGTTTTTACGCATTTTACATAACTACGTGCTGGTTCATCAGCAATAATACAACTAACATAAAAGTTATAATTACGATTACCTACTGTAAGCCCATTTTTTTCTAAATTTATCATTCTCTCAACAACAGTGGAAAGATATTCAGACCCTTGAGATTTTTGTTTACCCATATGCAGCACAATAAGGAAAGGCTGTTTATTAACTGACTGATCTAATCGCCCCAAGACTGGCCAAAACTCAACATTGCTAGATCGCGATATTGGAAGACCATCAATAAACAGAGTCAAGGAGAGAAAATCAACAACACCTAACGTTTTCAAAATAGGATAATCACCCTCAGTTAAACCTGCGGTGACTCTGTCACAAAGAGGTTTATCAAAATAAAAAAAAACTGTAAGATCCACTAGCATCTCCTTTTACTGGCACAGAACGTGGAGTTTTCAAAATAGTTCGCGGATCAGATGGTAAGTTGCACCCTAACATATTAAAAATTGATAATAAATCTTTCAATGCCGTATGTTTAATGAAATGCTTTACAGCCCATTCACACGACTTTGTTTTTAAGTCAAAACCTGAACTTCCATCAATAATTTCAGCATCTTCCCCCAAAGACATTTCATCCGAACTTGATGAATACGTATAACAATCATCAATTTCAGCTGAAACATTCCCATAACTACTAAATGTATTAAATTCATCAGTTTTTGAAACCTTTTCTGAATCCTCTCAAATCTCGTTTAACACTTCCTTCAATTCCTGTGCGATCTTACGACGCTTTGTGCGATCAGACACTGACATTACGTAAATATTAAGTATTACGTAAGTTTTAATAACCGAAATAAACATACAAACCAACCACATACAAACCTATTTTAACGTATGCGTTTTATTATTAACTACGGTCGACTCCACGTGTTTCACACTCAGCAATCTTCATGATTTCAAATCGCGTGTAAATTGAAGTGATAAACCACGCGAAACACTACTTACTAAAAGTTTAGTTGTCGACCAGACTCTGCAATAAAACCATGGTATCGAGTTTCGGAACCCTGGTTTTATTTTTGTCGTTCGGGGACAATAATTTTTTATTGTTGGTAATAAGATTATTTTATCTGCTAACTAGCTGAAAACCCGTACTTCGCTACGGAGTACATTCAAATTAAATACAACTTTAATAATTTGTTCGTATAGCTGATATTTGTCATCTGTACTAAAACTATACAGTTTTAGTACAGATAGGGTAACATTCCTCCTTTAGTGAACGACCTTGCCTTTTTTTTCCTCTTGTACTCTACTCAGAAAAGTTTAATTTCTCATTTAAGCAGAAAATTTAAAAGACCACATACTGCAATTGTCGAAGTTGAGGTGACCTGTCAGGCTTGTTTCACACTTACACGATTTTTATCGTCTGTCATTTAAACCACCGGTTCTCAACCTGGGGGGCGTAGAAGAATTTCAAGGGAGGCGTGAGTATTTTTTTCAAGGTTGAACGACCTCCTTGGTGATAAAAAAAATCTCCCATTTCAACAGATAAATGAATTGAAGGACCTTATATCAGGGCATTTGGTAGCATTGCAAAATGAAATTGCAGACTATTTTCCAGATATTAGTTCAGAGAACTGGGAATTTAAGCTGGCAAGAGATTCTTTTATAATCGACGTGCATGTACTTCCTGATCAGGAACAGGCAATCGACCTACAATGTGATTTTCAAGCAAACGCGGAATTCGAAAACATGGATGTTGAAAATCTTTGGTTACGCTATTTTCCTGTCTACCCAGAAGTTGCTTCGGAAGCTTTGAGGTTGTTAGGGCAGTTTTCAGCCACATATCTCCGTGAATCTGGATTTTCAGCATTGGCATACATAAAGTCAATTGGCATACTTGCGGCCTTCATAAAAGCTAGCACTTGTATTAATTAATATATTTTTTTTCCCAATGCGGAGGCACTTGTTGTCAAACATTCGCCTATACTACGCCGCAATTTTACTGCCCATTTTATTGTGGGAGCACCCTATAGGCGGACAGTATTACCCCCTATAAAGGGACGACACGAACGGAGGCATTTTTCATAGCGCGACGCCAGGATTCGATCCGAGCAACCTCAGCACCGAAAACCAACGCGCTGTACCACTGGGCCGCCACAAGCCCATATGAATTAATATTTAATTATATAGATTACAACAATTTCCAAATCAATAGTATTAAATAAAGAACGGCATGAATGTATGTACAGTGTCGGCCAAAATAAAGTTGACATTTTGAAATTGTTGTCTAAGTCGCTACAATTGTATATTTATCCAAATGAGCTTCATTTACCTTGATTGTGTGATACTTTAACTACACTTTATATGCAATTTAATGCTCAGAGTTTCTTGGCAATACTATCAGACATGTTATATAACATGTCTGATAGTATTGCTATCATATATATGATCTCTGCACAAAAACTATTTTCTTACTATTATTGTTGTGACTGACTCCATGTACGTTAAAATGTAGTATTTTTTCTGCAAATAAAAAATTAATGATTAATGTTATAACAAGTTTTTATCCTTATGTGAATACAAAAATATTTTATATTGTAACTTTTTATGTCAAATAATGAATAAATAAGGACTTAATTTTTTTTTGTTATTTTTCTATATAATGCACCAAATTGTTAAAACTATATCTAACTATAATAATTTCATAAAAGTCGCATTAATAGGTTCATCAACTTATGCAGCCTCCTTTATTACTACCTAATTTACATGTGGCCTCTAATGGTAAAAAGGTTCCCCACCTCTGGTATAGAAATACCTCCTTATTAAACATTTTAAAATGTTTAAACATTTTAGTAATTACTAAAATTTAAAATTACTAAATTAGTAATTACTTAATTGCTAATTAATTAGTAAATTAATAATTAATTAGTAAATTACTAATTAATTCGTGCTTATTAATTTATTGGTAAAATCCTTAATTACTAATTAGTAATTACTAAAATTCATTGTGCTCTCTCCTCCTTTTAATTGAACTTTGTTTGATAAAACATTTTACAGTAATTGAACGCAGTTGGGAGAACGTTCTTTTGTAATTGTTGGCCCAACAACACTCATTAGCTGTTGGGCCAACAGCATTTTTATACTTGTTGGCCCAACAGTACTAATTTGCAGTTGGGCCAACCATATTTTGTAACCGTTGGCCCAACCGCTTCCATTTGCAGTTGGGCCAATGACATTTTGTAACCGTTGGCCCAACCGCTTCCATTTGCAGTTGGCCCAACTGAAATTTCTGCCAACGGTAACCATTCCCCAACGATGCCACGAAAATATGCGGTTGGGCCAACGGTGTGCGTTACTTGGATATTCTTTACATGTGGGTGGAATTATCCAAAATATTAGCGGCCGACCTAATGTAGCACTCCAAGAAATTCAGTGGTATGTTATTATCATAGTATTGCTTCGCCTTGAAAACAAAAAAAACTGTTTACCAATAGCTTTTTGAGAATAACATATCCTACAAAATCTCAGTACCTGGCATAAAATTATGTTGATGAAAATTCATTTAGCAATGTGTTAACGACCAGTGTGTTAACGATATTACTTTCAATGGGAACGCTTCTCTTATCGTATATTGACATGTATAAATATCAGGTTTTTATTTCGAATTCGATATCCAAGAAATCTGCATTAAGAGAGCAATCGTTTGTGTTTTTTAGTGTTAGGCAATCCGGATTTATATCATCTATTTAAAATCACGTGGCATATTGAAAATAATATCATCAATGTAACAAAAAATTCTTAAATACAAGTTAACAGAATCACACGTATAGTATGCATGTTCATATTAGAATAAAAATAGGTTGGCTGCAGTACTGGAGTAACTAGTTCCCATACCTATACCATTCGTCTGCAAAAAAATATCCTTTCCTACCATATCAGTTATTAAATAAACAAATATTACATAGGTCATAAAATAGGTCAACTGCCCACCATATCCTCCTTGATATCGTCAAACAGTTTTAGACTGTTTTTAAATCTGTTATTGGTACGTTTGTAAATAAGTTCTCAAAATCAAGTGTGCGTATTGAATGGATATTTAGAAAGTCGTTACCCAGGCTTTCCACAAGTTCCATAGTATTGTGAATTATCCAGAATGAACTATTTTTATATTTATATTTTAATATATTTAAAATCTGTTTTAGGTACTTCTTACCTGAGATTGAAATTATTGCCAATACTACTTACATTACTGCATATAAAACGAAATTTTAAAGGATTTTTATGAAATTGTGGTGTGCGAAATCAATAGGGAAGAGTTCTCTCAGAAACAGGAATACCATTTTTTCCTTCGAAGGCACTAAACTTTTTAAATAATACATTAATATATCGACCATATAATTTATAAGTATTACTATTGCTTAGTTCCGCTTTAGTTTTTTTTATACAAAATTCTTTTCAAATTACTGCAAAATTTGACCCTGCTTATCTAATGGGCAAAAAACATTTTTTTCCTAATATCTTAACCTCTCGACCAGCCGTCCTATTCCAGTGATGATATGTGTGTTCCTTATAATTGAAATAATGATGAAGAAAATCCTCAACATAAACTAAAATTCTTGATTTCCACTCACGGAACAAAACTAAAGGTTTACATATCTATAGTTCAGGTTCAAAATATAACTGTCCAGATCATTTTTAAAAACGTCACATGCTGTTTCAAATTCGATTATCTTATTTAACCTAAATTTTGCACCCAGAAGCAAGTATAACCGAATAACATTGTCTTTTATGGTATCTAGATCTCCTGTAAAGCCATGCCCTATGTTTGCATCCACAAACTTTGAACCGGAATATTCAGCTCACTTTCAAGCCACATCGTCACCACCCGCACAAACAAACGCACCGCAGTTAAAAAGACAACTAGCTAATGGTTTCGTGTATCTAAAAGGTTGGTATTACTGTGATGGCTTTTACTGGAAATAAATCAAGATTATCCTTAACAGCTCAGTGCAATTTCAGAAAATCAAAGCTTTCTTTTGTTGAAATTCAAAAACAAAATAACTCTTAGTGCCAGTGCTACTAATATTTCTTATTTTCTACATCAATATAGTATCTATAATGAGATCCATAAACTGCTTATGATCGCTCTTCCTAAAAGCACACACCGGGCCCGACCTGGCAATAGCCCAACTGGGTAAATCCCGATGGTACCGATAGACCCGCAGCTGGCAGCCACCCCGCGGACGATCCAGACAAACATCCCCCGCACCGCACAGCCACACGACAAGCCCCACATCACAAGAGGCACGGACCGGTTCTAGGCAGAACAGACGGAAAAGCTTAACTATTGAAATAATTTTGAATAGCAACATAGTAGAACAGCTCTGACGGAGGCGACTCGCAATTGCCAACCTGATACATTAGAAGAGGAAGCAAAACAGACTGGCCCGAAAAGAACGACAGCGCATAATTAGTGGCTACGAGCGAAAACGCGAACGGATAAGAGCCGCAATTTCGTCACTATCTCGGACTGGCTCAGAATAATTAAGCTTAAAGGACGGCATCGTCACAAATTCCGGACGGGGAGACGACTGGGTCTAAAATGGGGATGGTCGATTTTGGGAGGGAACAGTCTCAATCCTGGGCGTAGAACCAGCAACTGGATTGATCCTCATCGTCACTGAGCAACCCACCCTGCGGAACCTTCGTGAGCCAGCGTGTCCTGTGCTCGCCAAAGGGCACCACCCCAATGACGAGGACCATGACCTTTAGGGTTCGACCAATTCGAGGGAGGCCCAGCTAACTTGACAAGGCTGCAGTCGATAGGTCAAAGTCCGTGGACAGGACAAAATCTCCTGACTTACGCAAGCCCCGTGCCATTTCGCTCATCATAGCAGGCCCTAACCTTGACCCTACCTTGCCTCCGGAGTCCCTACTCACCACGAGTTCTGAACAGTTTCTCCTCGGGGAATTCTATCATTAACGCTCTGGACCATTCAGATCAACTAGAACAGCTAATTCAGCTAAGCTTAAGCCGGAATGATTTAAGTTAACTTACTGATGTGAATGGGATGTTAGGGGGTAGTCAGAGACAAGTAGACTCAACTACGGCTTATCAATTAGGCGAAGAAGCAGGAGGATAGATTTTAATGGGTGAGATGGTAAAATATTACTTACATTCGACCCCCGGCGCAGAAGTAGAGTTTACTGCTTGATAACCTGCTGTTACAGTTGTACTAGGTATTGCTAGCTGATGGATTTTGTTGTCACCGTGTCTCCTTCTTCACTAAGATTTGCCGAAACAAGAATTTGTAGTCACCGAGCCAAAATAGAATTCTTCGAAGGAGAAGCACAATAAAACACAATCCTCTTCGGCCGTGGCCCCGGCGCACGCTTCTAACAAGTCCACTAGTGTGTGCGCCAAACAAGCCCTCAGGCGTAAAACAGAGGATAGTGATGAGCTGACAACTTGACACATCCTAGATGGGTAAAGAAGGGGGGGGGGGAATCCTAGCCAAATTTTTTTTGGTTTTTAAGATTTTTTTTAATAATTAGTATTGTTAAGTTGTTAGAAAAGCTGGGGAGCCTAACTCTTAGTAATTAGTGGGCTATTTGTAGGGGAACTGAAGAAAGAAGGTTAAATGTATAATTGTTGTGTAGTGTTGTAAGGTGAAAAGAGAAGAAATATTAGTACATGGAAAGTGGTATTATTTAGTGAATCAAGTGTTAGTGTTGTTTGTGTTTGTATTATTGGTGTGGTAGTCTGCTATCTTGTCAATGTTTGATTGCAACCAACACATTATGTTTTCATTTTACCTTGTACCCATTTATTACCTGCTATTTGTTGATACCAGATTTTAATGTTTTTATCTGTTGGACTCTTAAGGTGTGGGCAGTTATGGAGAGGGAATTTAATTAAGTAGTGTTGCCAGTCCCCAATCTCCCCACAGGCGCATAAGTTGGTGCCCCAAATTTTGAATCTAAGCAGGTAAACCGGAAAATTACCATGGCCCGTGTATATTTGAACTAAGTGCTTATGATCGCTCTTGAACGTGTCCAGTGTCTCTCGCAATTTTTTTAAGTGTTTTGATATTTAGTTTGAATAGCTATTTTTACATAATTTTTATTTAGCTCCATGCAAAATCTTTTACAAAGATTCTCTAAAAATAGTTTTGGCACAATATTGAGTATACAGAGTGTAAATTTATGGCTTCCTTTATTTCCTCTATTATATTCAAAATATTTAGTGTCTGAAAAATCTTTAAATAACCTATAGATACTGTTGTCACTACCCAAGCTCCTGTTATAATTGAAAACAGCATTTAATCCGTACGGGTACATTGTACGGTGCTTTAGAATCTGAATATTTTCCTCTTTTTATCTATTGTTACTATCAGTTACTGTCTTTATTATTTTAAATTTTATATTTTGAAAACCATGCCGATAACAATGCAATATTTCAAAAGCAGAATTTTTGCTGACTATTTACATTCGAACTATGCAGATAGGTCGAATCTGCATAGTTCGAATGTAAATGTGTCAACCTATTAATCCTAATGTGCAGCTCACCCCCAGTTTGCCCTATACATGCTTGTTTTCATACGGTTCAGGTGATTTTATACACTACATCTCTTGATTTAAAAAACAGATAGGAAGTTGCACTATCATCAGAGCCGGCATTGTCAACTACACGTGTTTTTCACCTTTTACTTTTACGCTTCAAGAAAGCCATGTTGAAACGAAATCAGAGTCGTACTTATTTTCAATAAAGATTTTTAGAGTTTTTACTCTCTTGCAAAAAAACAACACACAAATAATACAGCTAAACAGCACCAAACAGAGATTTACAGCAAAATAACAACCGAATGTACCATAAAGGAAGCACTTAAGAGTTTCATATTTGTATTAGTTATGTACACATATCACGTGACAAACAACCCCTAATAAATAACAAATAGCATTCGTAGCCATGCGCTAAAGCAGCCCTTAACTACAAAGCATAAATACATCATTTGTAAAAGTTGCAAGTTTTATAACCATATGTAGGCTGCAGCCTAGCAACTAACAACTAAAATAGGGCGAGTTTAATTATTTATAACTCATAAAACAGTATTAAACTCATTTTAGACAATCTTTGTAAAAAAATTTTCATGGAGCTAAATGTAAGTTATGTAAAATTAAAACTATTCAAAATAAAAATAAAAACATATTAAGCTTTCATTCTTATCTCACATCTTATCTTATGATGTCATAGTTTTGCATGACGTATGAATGTTATTTTCTTTTATGTTACTTTCCTTTCTATCAGTGGCAACCCTGACTCTAACTTGTATTTAAGGAATGCAACATGCAGTCGAGCGAGAGTCTGGTCTAGGCTGCCTAGTTATTCTTGCAACTCGATAGTATTCGAGTGGTATATGATATTAGTTAATTTAGTATGTTAATAAATTTAACTTTATGCTTTTAAACCTGTGTCCTTACTTTTACACTTAAACTCTGCTAAAGTCTTCGTCTTATTAAGGCACTGGGACTATCAAGGTTATGGGCCTTTAGCAAAGAGTTATGGACACAGGTGTTAGGCAGTTTTATTTTTAATATACTTTTATCAGTACGTTTTTCACACGAAGAGGCACTAATGAATATAGTGATGGCGGGCCAGTCATTAGAAGCAAGCATTGAACAGCTCACCGTTGACAACTATTCGTCATGGTGTGAAGATGCTAAAGTACTACTGATGGACCTTAACGCATGGAATATAATTACCGGCACAGAGGTTAAACCAGCTAAAGACGCCGACCAAAGGAAAGACGAGATTACGCTACTAGAAGGGCGAAAGCGTACACTACGATATACTTGAGTGTTTAAAGGCATTTTCGACCACTTATATCTGGAACTGATGATGGCAAGCTGGCTTGGGAAATTCTTAATCACTTTCGGCCAGACTCACGAGCTCGAACGATTGGATAACTTTTTTAGCTGTCGACCTTCGGAGGAAGAATCCATAGGACTATTCGCCGCTCGATTAAGAGGTATAACGGATCAACTCAGAGATACAGGTAAACCAATTTCTGACTGGTTTTATTCCTTCCAGTTGATAAGGTTTCTACCCCCTAATTTTTCTGGTATAGTGTAAGCTATATACAGGTGGTACAACGAAGAATTTAAGCCTGAAAAGGTTCTTCAAGAACTGTTAGCTGAGGAAGCTAGGCTTAAACAAATTATTAAACAAATTATTATGGACAATCAACTAACAGCACTGCATAGCTCTACATCAAAATCTAAAAATATTAAGGATGAAGATGTATTTAGCAAATATCAGAAAAGAATGTTTTTCATGTGGGAAAACCGGTCATTTTATGGCTAATTGTAAAAATAGAATGCTTAAAAATAAGGGAGATAAAAAGGGGAAGAAGCAACGAGACCAAACATCTAGTTATATTATAGAAACATGCTACGATGAAAATGAGGAATTAAAAAGAGCATGGGTTTTTGATTCTACCGCGAGTGCCATTTTTGCTGTAACAAGAATTTGTTTGCATCATTTGAGGCGGTATCTGATACCTCAATGGCGGTTGCTGTTGATAACATTTTATGTCCAGTAGAAGGGATAGGAACAGTGGAAATGCAGTTTACCCATTTTGGTAATGAAAAGTTAATTTTAAACAATGTCATGTATTCCCCACGGCTGAGGCGAAATTTGTTATCCGATTCACTCATTGAAAAACAGGGAGGATCATTTATCGGAAAAGCGGGCAAATTATAGTACAAGCAAAAGACGGAAGAAAAAGTTTCTTTGCACGTAGAAAGGAAGGGTTATATTACGTTTACCCCAATTATCCTAAAAAGACTATTTCATCCGAAGTTGAAAGTTTGGTAACGTTTAACACAAATGATTTAGAATTATGGCACCGTACGTTTTGTCACGTTAATAGTAAATACATTCTTAACACAAGTAAACATAATTCTGTCAAAGGTCTACCAGATATTCAAAATGCAGAATTAAACTGAGAGTCCTGTAAATTAGCAAAATCGCGCAGAGTATCTTACAATCCTATTAATAAAGTGAGATCTGACAAACCACTTCAATTACTTTACATGGATGTCTGTGGTCCCCTCCCTACACAAACGAGAGAAGGATTCAGGTATTTCCTGACAATTATAGATGATTACAGTAGGAAGGTGACGGTTTATCCCCTCAAACAAAAGTCAGATGTATTCGAATGCTTTACAAAATTTCAGAAACGGGCAAAGCGGTTTTTAAATTCGAAAATTTTAAATATACGAACTGATAATGGGCTCGAATTCATTAATGAAAGATTTGCGAAATTTTTAGATGACCAAGGCATACAGGCAGAGCGAAAAAATTTTTACACTCCAGAACAGAATGGGGTAAGCGAACGTTATAATTATACCGTCATGAGGGCAACGGTGACAGCGAATGTGTAGGTTGGGTGTTTCGTGAGCTCCTGAAAATAGAGTTTTTTGTGAATTTCTATATTATTAGTTATATTTTTTGTGTTCAATAGTTGCGATACGCTTATTTACCCAAATAGGACTTAAATTTATAGTTAAAAACGTTTTTATTTTATATTTCTAAGTTAGAAATATTTCTGGCCTTAGGACTAACAGGCCTTCATTGAGATATGGCGGCCTGAATGCAGCATGGAGTATTGTGGAAATTTCTAAGTGCTATCTTTGTGGAGAATAAACAAAACTAACTCTTGGTGAAGAGCAACTGGGCGCATTAAGTGATTCCAACAACTGCTTATATTGGATATACTGCTCAACTTTGCCTTGTGGTTTTACTGTAGGCTATATCAGCCAGATTATTACAGTGGTGGGGAGGGGTATAACCCCCTGTAAAGCAAGATAGCTCTTGTGGCTCAATGTAAAAGGTAGGAATATCTGTTTACATATCATAAATTGCATGCTGCTTCTATTCGACGATTGAAAAAGAAAAAAAACTGAACTGTCGTCTATTCACATAAATGCAGTAGTTAATAAGATAGACTTGACAGTGACTAGTAGTATTGGTAACTGTTCTAGAAGATAATATAGATTGTTTAATTGAATGTTCAAGTGTAAAACTGTTTAAATACATAGTCAATTCGGAAATCGCTTCTACCATTTTGTACATTATTGCAGGTGGGTTTCAGAATTATATGTAGTATTCGTATTTATTGAATTGAATGCATAACGTGCTATTTGTAAGATTACTTTTGTATTTGTTAATATTGTTCTTAATATGTCTTCATTCATCCTCAATTGACTACTCAGTAATATTTTGTTAGTTTGTCGGAAAGAGAAAAACTCACGCTAGACAATATTGAAAACTTCATTTTTGACGTGGATCACCCATGTAGTGATGAAACACTGGTCGCGCTGGAAAATGAACTAGAAAAGCGAATAGAAAATATAAGTGATAACATAAGAAAAAACGATAGAATTAATAAAGGAGATAGAAAAGAATTTACAACCGTAATATCAAAAAACTACTACCTTGTAAAAATACAGAGAAGCTTCATATTAGACTTAAAAGGGCAGATTAAAGCCTTAAGGGTCTTAAAGCCTTAAGCAGCTTAAAGGGCAAAGTTAAGACAGAGGAAATTGAGACAAAAAGAACTTACGCAGAAATAATAAAAAGGGCCAGAAAAAAGGGATAGATCGAGGTCAAAAACTAGGAAAGCTCAAACAATACATACACTTACCATACTTCCAAAGGAGGAACAAAACTCGGAAAAAACAAAAAAAGAAATACAAGAAAACATAAAACCAGAAAATATAAACGTGGGAATAAACACGATAAGAAAAATTAACAGAGGAGGACTAGTTGTGACAGTTGATAGTAAAGAAGATGCAGACAAGTTATTAAGAGAGTTTCAACAGGCCGAAAATATTCAAGATAAATACACAATTATCAAACCTAAGAAAAGAAACCCGCATATAATAATATTCGGAGTAGAAGAGGAATTAAACAAGGAAAAAATAGAGAAAAAGCTAATTCTACAAAACGAAGAACTAGAAGAGGAGAGTACAAAAGTGATATTCAAGTTCAAAAATAGGCAGGGCAACAACTGGATATTTAGTGTAGACGGAAATTCATTCGGTAAGATTATAAAGAAAAATAAAGTCAAAATAGGTTGGCAGAAGTATAACATCAGAGAGTTTCTCAGACCAAGAATCTGTTATAACTGTTATCGAATTGGACATCTGGCCAGATTTTGTACAAACAAAAAAAAGTGCAGAAATTGTGGAGAAGAGGAACACGGAGATTGTGAAGAAAAAATTTGTTGCATAAACTGCAAGTACACGAACGAGAATTTTAATACAGGATTTGAAACAGAACATTTACCATACAACAACTGTGAAAATTATAAAAAAGCCATAGAGAGACTGAGGGAAAGAACTGACTATGAGTGCACCGATGGTACCAGATCCGGACTTGCAGGTTGATCCTCCGTCAACTGGCGGTCCTCAAAATTGGACTTGCCTTCACCTCAATTTGAATAACTCCCTTCATGCTGTTTATGAACTGGCGGCGGATCCTAATTACGACGTTATCTCATTAAATGAACCTTATTATAGAAGAGGTGAAAAAGATGAAATCATCGGATTCCATTCTAGCTATCAGAAAATTTATTGCGAAAAGAACCCTAAAGTTGCGCTAATTATTAAAAGACGGTATAAATTCATTAAACTAATAATATCTGATCATATTGTCGCCATTAAAACCAACATTCAAAAAGAAGAAATAATAATCGTGACAATATATATCCCACCGGCCGGAGGCACACTTGATAGAATGGAACCACAATGGACCCAGTTGAAAAATATAGTAGAACAAGCTAAAGATAAAAAAAATTATACTAGGTGATCTAAATGCTAAATCGACAGTTTGGGGCCAGAGGCCGACGGATACTCGTGGTGAGGAAATAATCAAATTTGTTATTCATTATAACGCTCATATAAGAAATAATCCAAATAGCCTGCCCACATATAATGGGCCGTTTGGCAAGGGCTGGCCTGATCTAACCATCACCATTGGTCTAGAAGATGACAGAATACAGAGATGGGAAGTAATAGACAGGTACATCAACACTGATCATAACGCAATATACTTTGAGGTTGTCCCAGAGGTTAGACATAGCAATGGCGAGAAAAGGCACAGGTGGAAGATAGAACAACTTCACTGGATGGAATTTAGAGTTAACATTAAAAAAGAAATGTAAAAAATTGTATGAAGATATGCAAAACTTAACTATTGATGAAATAATACATAGGATAAATACAACTACTAATCAATTATGTAAAAAACATAGAAAACCAGAAAGAATGTTAAGACAAATACCCCATGGTGGAACCTCGAATTAGAAATTAAAAGAAAAAAATTAAGAGCCCTACGCAAAAGGTCTCAAAAAGAAGATCCAACCAAAAGAAGTCTACTGAAAATCGAATATAAAAAAGAAAGGGCTAGTTACATGAAAAGCATCAACAAAGCCAGAAGAAACTCGTTTAATAAATTCATTGACAAACTAACCATTAAGGACACCTTTGGTAAAGTCAAGGTTCTAATCAATGCAAAAAAAAACTAACATGCAAGAGTGTATACAACTTGATAATGGAACTATATTGGAAAATGGGAACGACATTGAGGAAGCGTTGGTCAAATTTCACTTTGAATACGAACAAGTGATTGAGAGTAATATAAACAGAGAGAAAATAGAAGAAGAAATGCAGGAGATAACCATAGAAGAAATAGACTATATAATAGGGGGAATAGCCAAAGATAAAGCCCCAGGCCACGACGGCTTCACGATAAGTATCGTTAAAGAGATTTACAATAGTAACAAACAATTTATCAAAAACCTCTTTAATAGATGCTTAACAGAAATGTATTTCCCAAAACACTAGAAAAAAGCTATAGTAATATTTTTCCCAGAGGAAAATAAGGATCTAAAAAAGATGAAATCCTATAGACCCATATGTCTATTGCCAGTGATGGGTAAAGTTATGGACAAAATATTAACAAACTGCCTCACTATACATTTAGAAACGAATAACATCTTGTCTAAACATCAATACGGATTTAGAAGAGGCATGGGAACCTTACAGGCTCTTGATAACATAATGGAAAATATTTACGAAAATAAGAAAAATAATAATCATACTTGCATCATTTCAATTGATATACAAAATGCATTCAACTCGGTGAAAAAAAATATACTTATAGATAAATTAAAAAAAACTATTTGAATGGCTACTTCCTGGGTATTCTTATAAATTATATCACTGATAGAAAAATAACTAATAAAGGCTTGATAGATTATAATATTGGAGTCCCTCAAGGATCATCACTAGGACCTCTGTTTTGGCTTATAATAATTAATGACCTCTTAACAGATTATGTAGAAAATGATAATACTAGAATCCAGGCCTTTGCTGATGATATACTAATCCTAAACAAATCTCCGGTAATTTATAAATTTAGCGACACAGCTACAGGCATACTGAATTATTGCCAAGATTGGATAAATAAAAACTAACTTAAAATAAGCATAGATAAATGCAGTTACACCATAGTGCCAAGTAGGGGCAAAGTCAGCAGAAAACCTACTGTTAAACTGGGTGTTAACAAAATAAAATTTCACGATTTTATTAAATATCTGGGTATCCACATCGATACAAAAATAAACTTCGATGATCATATTATGAAAACAAGAGAAAAAACTTTGAAGCTATTCTATAAACTTAACAGAATTTCAAAAAATACCTGGGGGATTAAACCCGACATCACTAAACAAATTTATGAAATTGTCATAGAAAAAATTCTACTTTACGCTGCGGAAATATGGTATAAGGACACGGAAAAAAAATAGAAGAAATCTGCAGCAAATACAGAGACCAGTTTTGTTATTCCTGACAAAATGTTATAAGACGGTTTCCACTGACGCTTTAAATGTACTAGCTGGTTGCATACCTTTATATTTAAAAGCTAAAACGGCAAACAGTCTATATAAACTATACGATAAAAACAGGAAATTGATATCAATGGTACTAAATACGATGAAAATAATTGCTCAACCAGGGGGAAAAAAATAATGAAAATTGAAGAACTCATCAGGTTTGACTGGAGTTTCGACTTAAAAAATAAGACTAGTACAAAAATTTATACTGACGGGTCAAAAAAAATTAGAAGACTGGAGCGGGAGTGGTGATTTACAAAAATAAATTAATCATAGATAGGATCAGAGAGAGATTGGATTGTGCCAACTCATATACAGCGGAGCTTAGAGCTATACAATTAGCAATTAATTATATGATCTCTAAAAACATTGATAAAAGCGACATATACACCGATTCTCGGAGTGCTTTGGAGGCCCTTAACTCTCTAAACGAGAGATATAGTTCAAGACATAAAAAAACAAATAAAAGCAAATAATATAAAAATCTACTTTCACTGGGTAAAGGCACATGTCGGTATTGTGGAAAATGAGGAAGCAGATTTAACGGCCAAAGAGGCAACTGAATTAAGGGAAATCAGCTATACCTATAAATGGACTAAGAGTAAAATAAGATTCTTACTTAAAAAACAGGAAATTAAGAAATGGCAGGAAAGGTGGAATATGAGTAATAAAGGAAGAAGAGTGCACGATATATTTAAGATAGTTAATACCAATAGGTTAAACGCTGACTTTCTTATCAATCAAGCCATTACGGGCCATGGCTCCTTCGGGAGCTATCAGGATAGATTTCATAACAAAAACGACAGTTGCCAATGCCAAAATACTCAAACTCCAGATCATTGCTTATTTGAATGCCCGATGTTTAATGAACATAGAAAAAATCTACCTAGTGATATAGCTGCTTGGCCGAAGCACAAATTCTTTTGCGACTATTACTGCAAAAAATTTATTGCTCAAGTTGTTTATCACTTACTTTTGATCCATTTTCCGATCCCCTCTGTTGCTCCTTGATGTGGCTGGTCCTCCTGCCTTGCATTCACCTTTCTTGCAATGATTAGCTATGTTTGTGCAAAGGTGATAAATAATGACTCTTTGGCTTACTCATAACAGCTTTTTTAAATTGTTTAAAAAAAGGTGAAAAAAAAAAAGAAACTTTAATTCAACTGGTCCTCTACTTGAATTTGTTGGCTTTTGAGTACTGGATGGTGCTGCCGCTGAATTAAACAAGGAAGAAAAAAAAATAAAGAGTAATTAAATAGGTAATCAACTGAAATTCACTCGTTGAACTTATGTGTTACATCTGCGGTGCTCATTATCTTGTATCTGCTGTGCTGTTTATTTTAGAACACTGGCTATATTTATCTTCTTATTATATCAAGTTATACTATTTGCACCTCTATTGAACTTTATCCAATGTTTATACTGCTTTGTTTACTTTGTGATATCATCATATTGTATTCACTTGTATGGGATTAATTTGCTTAGTTGCTTTTGTGTACAAACTGGACTTAATTATAAATAATTCAATTACATAATTATACACTACACTTAGCTAGTGTAAATAACTTGTTGCAATTATGTTCTGGTGGTTAAGAAAAAATCCTGTTGTTTTCAACTACTTAAGCTTAATTCCTTACCTGTTTTAGTGTACTCCCTAGCGTTAGATTTTACTGAATTCAGTTATATATAATTCATGTGTGCTAATTATTATATAATTGTTTTTGTATTTATAATTACCAATGTAATTAAGGGGCAAACCCACTGGGGATACACCTTATTGTATACATTATATTAAATTTTTTTTTACTTTACACCTGCTAGTGCTACTGAAACATTAATACACCTTCTTTTAAATCTAACATTGCTTACGGGTTAATGAAAACAATTTAGCTGGGGTTGCTAGCAGTTGCAACACTTTCCGCCGTAGGGATGACAACGCTTGCTTTGATTTGGAATTACTCCTTATTCAATACTATAGTTGGTACTTAATTTTGTGTGTTAATAAAAAAATAAATAAAAAAATTCTATCTCAAAGCTAATCAATCTTACTTTAAGTTAATTTATAAAGTTTGGTTGTGATCTCGGCGGCCTCTTGGGTGTTCACATAGTACTTACTTTCATATTGTCACTGGTCAGGGCTTAGGCCTACCTTGCCTAATTGCGGTGGTTTGTTTACTTATATTTATTACTAATTCACTTCAGCTAAGTCAGCTAATATTAAACCATACACTTACCCTTGACTGTGCTCTTCTGAACTAGTTGGTTTATCCAATATCTTCTATGTTATGCTGTTTTTCTTATTATACGTGATAAACATTAAGAATTCACGGTAAACACCCAATGGTGGGTTGTTCAGCGCGGTTCTGCTTTCTTCTGAACTGCAACTTATTGGGGTATATATATTACTCGTTTAAATAATCAATAGTGGGTCAATAGTTTTATGTTCAATTTTTATGTTTTATTGGTGTAGTATTGTTTTGGTATTTGTCTAAGGTAATACTGTTCTAAATGGTTTTAGAAGTAAATTAGGGAGTTAATTCAAATTGTGCGTAAATCACACCTATTCAATAATGTTTATTGACCTACTTTGTGTATTAAATTATTTGTTACAAAGTCAAATAACTTGTAAAAATTGTATATTGTATTAATTTAATTTGTATTGTGGGAGACATGTAATTGTGTCTCAGCATGTAATTTATTAAAGTAGCTGTCAACAAGTTTGTGGTACGGTATTATTTTATGTTCAAATTTTTATTTTGATTTGGCTACTTCCGGTGAAAGCCTCAACGAATAATGTAAGGGAAGGAATGGCCTGTGTACTGGAATAAAAAAATTGATCTATCAAACAGAGAAAAAAAAAGACTGAAGGGGGGGGGGGGGGGGAACACAGTACCTACGAGCCCTTTATTGTATTTAATGTGTTTTTACTTTGTATTTTTCAACTATTTGTGTTGGTTTCCTTTTAACTTTTATCGGTTAATCGCTCCTTTGCCACCAATAGGTAGGTTTATTCATTTTTGTGGTTATTCCGACTTGGAGGTGTTTTGTTTGTGCCTGTGCTGCCCTGCGGGTCTTGACGGACCGGCAGGATTGCGGTAGAGCGGCTGGTCAATAGTTTTTTGCCAATACGCGCAAGCGTGGGGGGCAGTGTAGTTTAGATATCCCCTTTTATGACAATAAATGGCTCTTTTTTGTTGCAATCATTTAAATACACCCATGATTCATCTATTGTGACAATTGTTTTCCATTTTTCTTTGGAGAAGTGTTTCTCATATAGAATTCTGCAGCGTGTCCTACGTTCAGCGATATGATTTCGAAGAAGACGATGCACATCGCGTTTTTTCGCTTTCTTAAGATTTAAATCAACGTTTATCATTTTGTTTACAGTGGACACCGTGCATTTTAATGATTTTGCAACTGTCCTTTGACTAGGGGGATTTTCTTTTAACATTAAACAACGTACCTTTGCAATAGTCGAAGATGTCCGTTTTTTCCTTGGATACTTGTTTGGAATTTTTGTCCCACTTGAGGCTCCAATTTGACGTTTTTTTTTCCTTTCTTGTTGACAATATTACCTATCGACGCTTTAGATATCACAAAACCATGACTCTCACATCGTTTTTGGATAACGGAGTATGCATATTTCTCTTCGGAAAGAGCATAAATGTAGCCTTCGAACCACTGCTTTGTTAAAAATGCCATTTTGAATAAAAACAAAACTTTCAAGCCGCAGACGATAATTTTGACTTTTAAAAACATAGTACAATTGCAATTATTTCTTTTGAAGCAAACGATTTTTTATTACCGCTTACCAAAATCGTCTAAAAAATGTGCGAACAGCCTCTGTATATATATATATATATATATATATATATATATATATCAATCGCCATGCAAAATTTTAGCCCTTTAGGTCCAGCGGTTTGGTCTGTGCGTTGTATGTCAGTCAGTCAGTCAGTCAGTCAGTCAGTTAGGGAACTGTCTAGCACTGTGTGTGTATATATATATATATATATATATGTGTATATATATACAGTGCTAGATTTCTAGAAATAGAGGTGCCGGAATGGTAACATTCCGGGGTGGGTGTGGGGGGGAGAGCTATTCCAAATTATTGGCCTGAAAAAAAAGAAATCGTTGGTTATACAAAATCTTGAACATTTTATTTAATTCCAAATTTTATTTTGCAAGACAAGTACAAAAAAAGTTGATGAATTTAAATACCTTGGCACTATAATTAATGACAAAAATAAACTAAGAACAGAAATTGATGATTCCAGAATCAAAATGGATAATAAATGCTTCTTTGGGCTGAGAAGACAATTGAGATCTAATCTCGCAAAACTAAATTAAGAATTTATAAGACACTAATACTACCTGTCTTACTTTACGCAAGTGAAACATGGACCTTGAGCCTAGACACGCAGCGCTCACTGGACATGTTTGAGAGAAAAATCCTTAGGGCTACCTTTGGCCTAGTGCAGGAAGAAGGATGTTGGAGAACCAGATATAATTTTGAACTGTATAGGCTTTATAGGCAATCACAAATAACACAAGTCTTCCGTAGTAATAGATTAAGATGGCCTGGCCATGTTTGGATAAGATGGGAAGATAATCCCTCTGAGATCTTGACATTTAAAAAACCTGAGGAATCCCGAGCTAGAGGTAGAACACCGACTAGATGGTTAAATGACGTTATAAAAGACAAAAACTTTGAAAATTAAAAATTGGAGAAGAGTCGTCGCAGATAGAAGACTCTGGAAGGAGCGCGTGGTGGAGGCAGCCAGGGCCTGTAAGGGGCTGTTGTGCTTGTGAAGAAGAAGACAAGTACAAAAATGTGTTGTAGAAAAGTAATAAAAACGGTGAAAAAGCACAGTTTAATGATTGTTTAAGTTTTGTGCCCATCCTAAAAGATTGTCCAAAACTTCAACATGTTTTCATCATACTTCTTGTCTCTTGACCTCTCCCTACTCTTGACGGCTAATGCTGAATGGTGTCCAGACAAAAGCCAAGAGTTAACATTTTTTGGTTAAAGAGCCGAAGAGGAGAACTATTGATCTTTACAAACAACAGGCCAGACACTGTTGCAATATTCAGTGGTGATCTCAATGGTGTGATAATGAGGTTTATCTGTGAGAAACCTTTCCCATTCACTCGACGATATGGCTATCGAATTGGTTGACTGTTTCAACGGGTTGAGACTTTCCGGGAACACTCTGAAGTGGAGATACTCTCGGAATCCTATAATTAGTTGCCTTTCATTAAGTTTGAACTTAGAGGCAAGTTTCCGCATTTCATTTTCCCCACACGTTATTGGGACATTTTGTGGCCAGTTGTTTTCATCCTTTACTTTGATGGTGTCAGCAAGCTCAAAGTCGTTTTTACTGAGCAGTATTCTTTCAATAGACTTTTTAAGTGCCTCGTAAAACTTTTCGGAGTTCAAAGGCTGGTTGTTTTTCCTACCTTCTTTTTCGTGGAGAGGAACTCCGAAAAAAGACGAGTTTACTGCTTCTTAAGCCATCGATGAGTAAAATCCTGGAACTGATTTCCTTTCCTCAAACAAAGAAATTGTAATTTTTAACTTTTTGTTAGCATAGCTTAGATCAATGTTGCGATGTTGCAAAGCTTCACTTAACTCTGAGAGCTCTTGCAATGCATCAGCCATCAAGCCCAGGTCTAAAATGAAATTATTTTCAGTAACCTTTTTGAGGAGGCATTCTAACGTACTTTTCTCTTCGCTGTCTCTGGTTGGGTTATTTGAAGCTTCTTTAAAGTGATGGACTAATGCTTTATAAGACCTCCAAACGGCTGACACAGATATGAAACTAGACGCAACCCATCGTGTGCTTAAAACTCTTCCGATTTTTAAAAGTTCTGTCTCTAGTAAACTTGCACAGGTTCGCAGTTCCCTGCTGTTCTTTCGTGAAGCATGATACACAACATACAGTTTGTCGATGAAGGATTTAAATCTATCAACTCCTGAAACTAACTGAACTACATCAGACACTTAAATCTCAAACCTGTGGTTAGCACAGTGCCAAACAATAACAGAAGGGAATTTTACACAAAATAATGCCAAAACACCTTTCTTTTTACCAATCATAGTAGCAGCGCCGTCACAAGTTAAACTTTTTTTGTTTTTACTTAAAAACGTGTCAGTTATTCCATTAGAGTGAAGCCAGTTAATCACAGAGTCAAATACTGCCTTAGCAGTAAAACCATCAAGTTCTACTAAATCTAAAAAGATGTTAGTAGAACCACACATACCAGGTAGTAGAACAACGAACGTAACAAAGAACAACGAAAGTAAACAATCAAACTTGACTTGTTACTAAGGGATGTTGACTCATCAATTATCATGCCAATTTTCGTGTCATTCTTCATCATTTTATTGACAAATGTTTTCTTCATTTCTTTACTTATGTGCAAAGCAATGTTAGTACAGACTTTGTATGAATGTAAAATGCGACCCATGTCAACCCCATTAAGTTCTTGCAAATCAATTTCTGTTTCAAAATTGTGAAAAGACTGATTTTCTTTAACAATCTTATATGCAGTAAGAAATATATTTTCAGTAACTTGTTTTTCGTGAGCACGCTGCTTCAAAACAACTTTCTCCAATACTTCATTTTTAACTTCACATAAAACTTTGACAGCTGCTCTATGCCCAGCACTTTCTTTGTGTTCATACTTTTTTTCCTTAACGAAGTTTGCTTTTTTTCTTTAGTGTCGCCGTAGCTACTTATCTCACCACTTGCCCACGCTTTTGAAATTTTCTTACCTGTTTTTTTTATGGACAGATAAAACCCCAACCTTTTCACAAGCACTGCATCCTAACGTTCCATTTTCAACAAACAACCAGTCATATTTTTGGCAAAACTCGTTATTTTGCAAATTAGTCCAGCAATCTGGCAAGACATTGTCGCACTGAATAGGTGTATATTTTTCTTTAGGGTATTCTACATTACAGTCAAGATTTTGAGAAGGCATTGTTTCGCTTGCAGTGTTACAGGACGGTTGCGAACTTAGGCTTTTCATTTCGCTGTCATCGTCATTAACCACTTTCTCATCACTGGTATCGTCACAACTAATGTTGTGCTCGAGTCTTTTACTGCCACCCGAAAGTGAGAAAAAAATCGGTTAGTTTTTTTGTTTATTTCACTTCACAATCTATCGCTCTCACACAGACTTGACACTGCTCAAGCGCAACTAACCTCAACAACACAAGATATAAGAAGGGTAGCTGCCTCGGAGAGGTCGATTCTCGAAATGAGGGGTCGGGGCTAATCAATACCTCATATTTGCAAACCCGCGAAAAGTCAGTGCATTCCGTAAAAATGAGTCAGACTACCGTCCCGTCAGCCGGTCAAGGTCTAGCCACAATACCACCCGCTTCAGTGAAATAGTCGCAGTTCGCTGTACTCAATAGTAACGCTCAACAAACTACCCTAGCCTCACATCATAATCGATCTTTACGACCAGCGAATGGTTCTTTTACGTGAAGTGTAAAGAGTAGTAAGTCAGGCTCACTCACTAACAACAGAGTAATTTGTGATTAAATAAATGTTTTTAACTATCGTAATTTTTTTTCCTAAAGAGAGGTACCGGAACGCCGTTCCGGCTCGTTCCGCCTCAAATCTAGCCCTGTATATTATATAAAATGAGATAATCTAGATATATAAAACAGTTCCGTAACTGACTGACTGACTGACATACAACACACAGACCAAACCGCTGGACCTAAAGGACTAAAATTTTGCATGGCGATTCTTCTTATAGTGTAGGGGTGCACTAAGAAAGATTTTTGAAAATTTCTTCTTAGATTTTTTTTAATTAAATTTTTAAGCTGTTTTGTAACTTTTTTTAAGCTTCCATTTAAAATAATAATCTGAGGGTTATAAAATTTATATCACAAGAATGATCATAAAAATTCCTTTAAAGTGGAATCTTTTTCGAATCTGTACTTCCATTTTCTGATTTTTGGTGATTTTTTAAAGATTAATTTTTAGAATTTAATTTATTAAATGCTGATCACGTGATTTCTTTTTATGGTAGTTTAATTTATCGTCACGCGCATAACAACTAAATAGACAAAAAAAAAATTTCTTGCTAATGCGACAGACGATTGGACATTATCCCAAAAAATATTAAAATTCAGTAGAAATGTTCCTCAAACTGTACTATATTAAATTTACTATATTCTCTAGTATGTTCTATTAGATTTAATTTGAATATTTTCTTCTACATTATTTTGGTCTATAAAAATATCAGTTACAATTATTTTTATAAATAATTTTTTTTTTTTTACACCAATTGCATACATTGATCGTTGTATTTAATTTGAATATATTCCGTAACTAAGTGCGGGTATTCAGCTAGTATAAAATACGTTGATTTAGTCGAAACTTTTTCAGATCAGTCGTTATTTTAGGAGTTGTCACAGATAATTTTAGATTTGGTCAAAACTTCCGGGAGTTTTTTCTAAAAATAAAATTTTCAGAAGAAGTTTTGAGGTTATATATGGGAAAACCTTAATTTACGGGAACATTTTTAAATCTAGTGGGAACATTTTTATGTTCGGATAACTAAGTGAAATGTGGCGCTGAGAGAATAGCGTCTAAGTTTTATAGGTTTAATGCTGATACCGTATTTTTTGGCCTATAACGCACACTTTTAATATAAAAAACAAGATCGAAATTTACGGATGCGCGTTATACACTGGTTATAAAAATGACAAATTTAAAAATAAGCAAAAGTTTAATATACAAATATTATATTTCTACATATACCTAAATGCTGTTTATTTAAAAGAAATGGCAAACCTTATGAACTTACAAATTTTAATTATCGGATAACAAATAGTTCGTCATATTCGTCTTCCGTTATATCTTTAGGCACATCATCGAATTCTGTTTCGGAAAGAGTTTTGAAAGAGGAAACATCCGACTCCTAATTCCGCGAATTTATTCAGGTCAGAAGTGCGTTCTTGCCTCTTGTTTGCAGAATTATTTACTCCCTCAAGCATTCTCCCCCACCCACATACACATTGTTCCCCCTTATCGCTTGTCAATTCAGTGTACCATTGTTCGAAAGCCTGGGAAAATTCTTGGAATGAATAACTTCAAAAGATAAGAGTATCACACATGTACATTTCAGGTTTCTTCGTCAAGAAAAGCGTGCGAGTTATACGGAGAATATACTTAAAAATTTAAAAATGTAGTTTAAAATTATAGGTGTGCGTTATAAGCCAGAAATTACGGTATATATATATTTTATGAGTTTATTACAAGTAAAATAAACGGAATGTAAAGATAGATTTTTCACTTCAATTTAGCCAGAAATTTGCTCCTTTTGCCAGAAAATGTGTGAGGAAAACGTCTTTATGTGTAGAAAAAAATTTTGTACTTCTGATGAGTATAAATGATGCTACGCTATTTTAAAAATTGTCGGATTTTTTTATATATAAAACCGTAAACCATAGATGCTAAGTAATGTTAGGGATAAAATTTGAATTATAATCAAGGCATCTCAGTAGAAGATAGGGGTTGATTTAGAAAAAATAAGAGTTGTTCAATTTTAAATTTAATGGAGATTTTTGTGTTCATTTGGGCACGTGATTAATTTTAAGATTATCCGCGTAAAAATAATTTTAGTAGGAATTATAACCGAGGAAAGCTAAGTTTATCCGATATTTTACTATTTTTATCCGAAAATACAAATTTACGTAGAAAGAAAAGAAGTTGAAACCGCATAAATTTTGAAAAAAAATTTAGAATCCGCATAAATTTTAGAAGTTTAGTTATTTAATCTCAATAAATATTTGATTTGTTAAAAGAATCCTATAAGAGGAAAAATTACAAATGAAAAATATCTTAAGTATATACAATTAATTAGTCAATATAAGAAAATTTTTTAATTTTCTTTAAACTATCAGTAACAACAATCTCAACTTGATATTCATTTGAAATATCTGTATTCGCTCTGTAAAGAGTGTCAAGTCCAAAATCGTAGTTTTGAAAAAACGGGATTAAAAAAAACGGCTTTTGTAAAGACAGTATTATTAAGTTTAATTTTTAATTTTTCTTTTAAAGTTAATTTTTCTAATTTTATTTTTGTTGAGTAAAGAGTGTTAAGACATTGATTGGGACATAACCCCTTTATAACTAACATGTTTGTATTTTGTTTCACTTATCCCAAATTTTCTCTGAATAAAAATATTTAGGAGTGGAATTGGACTTTGCTTTCTGTACCTTGCAGTATCCCTCGATTTTTCAAACATGCGAGTTTTAAAACTCATGTTTTGCTTGATGTTATCAAATCAGGCAAAACAGGAGTTATGCTTGATTTTAACTCATTTTAGCCCATTTTGGAATTAACATCCTTTGCACAGCAAACACAGATATATGAAAACTTTTAAACTATTCAATGTATCTTTTCAATTTACCTTAAAATGTCAAGTAAACTTTTGTGTGTGAACAGATATAGAGCCTACTATAAACAATAACAATTATTGTGCAATAAAAATAGTCATTTTGTAAGAAACTATAACTTTAGCTATTAGATGCAATTTTGTAGTATTTTTAGAACCATTTAAATTAAGACCCGCTCACGCGTTAGATAATCTTCAATATTAGAGGATTATTATTCTTGGAGACTTCCTAAGAGACCTGTCATTTTCCCACAGCCACATAAATCCTATTGTAGTGATGAAGTGAGCAAAACCGCTTGGAAATTCTACATTTTAATTTTTTTTAAAGTTATATAATAAAACTCTTAATACCAGGCTCCCTATCTTTAAATAAATTGCTAATCTAGGACTTACTACACAGCTGGCCACCTAAATTGCAACACCAAGAAATACAAGAGATATCACAACAAAATTTATTTTGTAGATAACATGTTGACCAAGTATCAAATGATTAAATTTATAGATTTCTGTGAAGTGTGGTTCCTGCCAAAATCAGCAGCCAGAGTAGCCGCCATTGTTGGAGATCACCGCTGCCACACGCCTCGGCATTGATTCAAAGAGACTTTGGATGAGTTCTTGGGGTACAGCAGACAAAGTAGCTTCCACACGTTGACAAAGTTGATCTGCTGTGGCATCTGGGGATGGAATCTGGGTCAATCGTAGAGAAACCATGGACCACATGTTTTCTATCGGCGAAAGATGCGGAGAGCGAGGCGGCCAGGGAAGCAATTCAATCTAGCGATTGACGAAGAACCGTTGGACAAGGCGTGCCACGTGTGGTCGTGCATTATCCTGTTGAAATATGGCTGTGGGCAAGCCCTGAAGGTAAGGAAGGACAACTGGCTCCAACACCTCGGAGATGTAGCGCTAGCTGTTTAAAGTACCGGCAATGCGTACTAGAGGTGTGCGAGAGTGATATCCAATACCGCCCCATACAATAATACCCGGTGCAGGACCAGTGTGGCGGTGCATAACGTAGCTGTTCAGCATCCTCTCTTAACGGTGTCTCCAGACTCGAATGCGACCATCGTGGTATTGCAGACAGAAGCGTGACTCGTCAGTAAAGACAATTTCATTCCATTCTGCCGTCCACATCCTTCTGTCATCGCACCATTGGCGGCGGAGACGTCTGTGGTTCTGCGTCAAGGGTAGACAAAGCAATGGACGTCTTGCACACAGACCACTCTGCTGTAAACGGCGTCGAATGGTACGCGCAGACACTGGATGATGCGTTACAGACTGCATGTGCTGTGCTATGGTTCGTGATGTGACTGAGCGATCCGTCACTGCCATGCGCACAATTTGCCTGTCATCACGTGAAGTGGTGCGCTGAGGTGGATGCGATCGAACACGCCGGTCCGTCGTACCCTCCTGCATCCAACGATCACATATCCGCATTACAGTTGTTTGGTTTCGTCCAACACGGCTACCGATTTCCCTGAGAGATAATCCACAATCTCGGTAGGCCACTATCCTTCCTCTGTCGAACTCGGATACTTGATCAAAAGATGATCGCTGTTTTCGACGAGGCATAATTGATAGTTTTTTTTAAAAACCACAAGAAAAACACAATTGCCGAACTTGAAATCGTCGAAATCTCCAAACCTTAACTAGCGCTTTGAAGTGGCGCCACAGGCACGCGTTATGTGCGTTTGCACTGAAATTCTAATTATTTGCATAGCTCACCTCCGCTAATGCATGTTTTAAATTTCATGTTATTTGCATGTTTCCTTCAGGGTGTTGCATTTACAGTGGCCAGCAGTGTATGTACTTCAGTAATGGGCTTCAGTAACGGACTTCAGTAATTACAAGGCTGAGAACTTTGCCCAGTTTGCAGAAAATAAAGGAAAATTCTATGAATACCATTTTAAATTTTCATAACTTTATACAAAATTTAATACTTTACTGAAAAATCCTCGTCTATCCTTTTCTCTTGTAAGACGATATACAGAAATTAGTCAGAATTATTTATTCGATAGAAATACTCGTATTTGTTTAATTTTCATGCAAAAAAATTAAAATATAGAATTTTACATACATTAATGGCGTAATAGAATCATTGTAAAATCGTTTTTATCTGAATATTTCATATAAACAAGAGATAGAAGGTATAAATTATGCTGAATAGTTATTACAAACTGATAAATATCTAAGTGCTTATAATCACAACTTGTTTCAATTGTGTATGTGGGGAAGGAGAAAGATACTTTTAAGTTCAGACTCATAAGAATGTTGTGACATGTATTAAAAAAAGAAGGCTAAACTTCCATCAAAAATAATTTTTCCAAACTATTGGGAGATAACAGTAACGCTTATTTTGCTAAAAAAAAGAATTATAACTCTCAAATTTTATGTGCAACCTCCATTCCTGAAGATCGGAAATTACGAAACCGAGGTATCTTCGACAGCTCCATTAAACAACTCAGTGAACATTTTAAATAGACAGGAGACTTCTCCCGCAATAGTTTTGAATATATCTATAAGTAATATGAGTTTTAATTTTTTACGGATGTGTTTGCTTTTCCAAAACAAACAAAAAAAAAAGACTTGGTTTTTTTTTTTTGAAAACACTGAAGCGGATTATCGTATTCGTGTAGGTATACTAGGTGTGCGCCTGAAGTCTGCAAAAATCAAGTGTTCATTCAATTATTTTAAAAAAACTTTTTGGGAACAAAGAACCAATATAAGGTCTATGTAGACTTTTCGGGCTGAGGAGTGCGGTTCCGATTTACAATAGCACCACAAGGGTTGAAAGTTTATCTTGGCTAGGTGCCACCCCAATTTTCACTGAACACCTCCAGGGGCAACATCTGGGGGAATCTTATCTTATCTTCTACCGTCTTTGACATCATACGACTTTCTGATCTACAGATTTAACATGTCCACATCCGGTTAAGACACGAAGGTATTTAATGGCGCTTGTCGGGATTAAAACCGAGCACCCTTGGCCCCGAATGCAGACGCGCTACCACGAGACTACCTCGGGCGCACCTCCGAGTTTAGGTAAAGACTTAAAAAGTTAAAGGTATTGAGTAGGTTTTTACAATGAAATATAATTTTGAAATCAATTATGGCTTTCAAAAAAGAAACTAACTTAATTTAGGGAAGATAATTTTTGATGAATGTTAAAATTGACATTTACATGAATTCAACTTCCGCTAAGAAATATATTTCTTTTATACTGGGCAAAGGAAGTGTTTGAAGTTTACTCACATGTGAGTAAATGTAATTTGTCCTGAGGTAAGGGATCCTCAAAATTTGGTTGCATTTTTAGAATGCTCAATTCACCATCGCTTGTAAAACGAACAAATGCATCTCAGCGATTGAAACTTTTTCGTATGTACATGCATAGTTAAGACCCATTCAGAACAATCATTTCCTAATTTGATCGTTGTCTTTGTAGCACCATTTTTACTTTGTAATTCGCAAACTTTTTTACTCTTTATGATTGCCCGACAAACTGCAGAAGCTGTTTTCAGTATATTATTAAGCATATTTGGGATAATTTTAATTTGTCAAAAGGTATTGTAAAAATTCTAATTTTGTTTATAATTTCCTCTTAATCCTTACGACCAATTAAAAAAACAATTTTATAGCCGGAGGTCTATAAAAATTTTACTGTTTTCTTCTGCAATCCGTTCAGATGGCAAAAAGTAGACTGGAAAGGAAATATTTCTGCCTCAACTTTTAAGCAGTTTTTTTTTAATCCTGAAAGTTCTTTAGCCAGAGGTACGCTCTTCCAGGGCTTAAAACATTCCCCTTAAGTTTAGTTGTCTAGCTAAAATTTAAGGGAAGACAGTAACGCCTCTATTATGAATACCCCACTTCTTACTATCGTAAGATTTTCTTAGTCTAAACCCGTCCGACGGGTTTGTAACCAGTTGCGTCGTGTGCGTGGCTACATTCAATTACATAGGTTGCGACTCATCACGGACTGGTTTGTGATTTGAGTCAGTTATCAGTTTCTTTTGAGTTGCTCCGTGTGCAGACGGCCTTAAAGTGCAAACTCAGTTAGAATTCCACCGCCTTTATTTGGCGGTAAATGATAATCGCGGTTACTGCGTACACTACACAAATTCTAAACGTCAGTTTCTCTTTATAATTTGTTTTTTCTGGCATTACTCTTTTAGTTTCCCCCACGAAATAAAGAAATTTTTTCTAGGTACGTTTTTTTTTTTTTTTTTTTTTTTTTTTTTTTTTTTTTTTTTTTTTTTTGTTATACAATTCTTAATCCGTACGGTAAAAGAGTTATTTTTATTGATTATCCGTTCTGTTCTACCTTTTACACAACTTTGACTGGGGATGAATGTTTCTTAATGTTCTCCATTTCTTAAAAATTTCGATTTTGTTAAATTAAACATTTGGGTAGAATTAAATTATAAAATGCATTTGAGTGTTTTTCTTTATGTCTCAAGGCTTTTTTAATTAAAATATGCAAAGGGTAATGGGGAGATGGGGACTTAAGATCCGTGTAAACCATTGAAAGGGGTCGCAACTTGAAAAAGGTTGGTAAACACTGTACAAAGTAAAGCATCAATAACTCTGACGTTAGGTTTAAAGGGCAGGCAAAACAGGAACAATACAATCGATAGAGTTTTGAGAGTTGATTAGATCAATATTTTCTACCACGATATTTAATGAAAGTGGACCTTTTAAAATTCTTAAGTCATAGCCCAAACGATTAACCACGCAGAAAATATCTTACCCACGCTAAAACCTTTGAACACTTCATTTGCAATGACTTTATGTAAAATTAAAATTACATTTAAATTACATTTTGCTGCAAAGTTTTCGAAATGGGTTCTTAAATTTCCGCGAGAAAATTTGCTTCCCCTGATGACAAACTTTTGATACGTATTCCTCCTTTACTTCGATAAGAAATTCAAAAGATGGAAAGGAAAAAATTAAAAATCAAACAGTTGAAGTTCACATCTCATTCATTGAAGTTTTAGCCTTTGAACAAAATTTTGGCATCCCTCCCCGTTTCGAATCAATTCGGTGCTTTCGCCATTAGCTTAAGCGAATCACGATAAACGTGTTCCAGAGCAATCACAGACTGGCGTTATAAAAACGGTTTACACTCTAAGGCTGAATGCGGAATTTTTAAAATTTAAAACCGCTCAAACTCTGCTTTGAAAGTTCATATCTGTATAGTTGTTTATTGATTCGGAACATTTATCTAATAGAAAATTTGTGAGGTTTACTAATGAAGATGACGACGGTTAAGGGCATAATGAACAGCACATTTGTCCGAAAAGAAGGATGTTTTAAGGTTTGATTTTTAGAATAAGTGATAATGTTCATAACTGTAAGAATGTCTGGAAAATTGATTATACTTATAACAAAATTTATAAGAATAGAGGAAATAATGAAAACTGCATTACAGAGGATGTTTTCGGTAGAGTAT
Organism: Dolomedes plantarius; assembly: GCA_907164885.2. NCBI lineage: Eukaryota > Metazoa > Arthropoda > Arachnida > Araneae > Dolomedidae > Dolomedes > Dolomedes plantarius. The sequence goes on along the minus strand of OU015493.1, from coordinate 144,223,678 downwards.
AGATCAAAATTGTCTGCAACATCTGAGCTATCCAGTACTATTTCGATAAAAAAATTTATCAATGACAAGATTTGGTATGACTGTTCTAACTTCAGAGAAGCTGTTTAAAATTATTTTAATTCTAATCAAATAAAAATATGGCGGCTATATCATGGAAGTTTTAGTTAAATCTGAGATCCTTAATATCAATATCCATCCCCTAAATGCAAGGTTTACGCAAATAATATATTATTTTCAGGTAAACGAATCAAAATGATTAATAAAGCATTCTCAATTTGATTTAAATTTCATAAATTGCCCCTTATTGAACAAAATAACTGTATATGTCACTTATTTGATTTCGGAACAATCTGTACTGATTTTCCCTCTAAGCTTAGCAGATATCACCCCTTATCGGGAGTAGCTTCCGGACGATCTCCAGACAAAGATGTGTTTCAGTTTTGGTTTGATCTGTTGGTTGGACTCATTCAGCTAGCACTTCTTTTTGCATTAATTGAATGAAATGCTGTGAAGCGGCAGTGCGTGAGCTTATTCATTACTTTTTGATATCCGTGAATTTTGTTACTGTTACTTTTAATTAGTGATTGTAATTCGCGATCACAATTCAGAAATTTCCTAAATGTGAAAACAGCACTCCTCTGTCGGGATAGTTATAAATCGTTATTCGTGATCACAATCCACGATTTCCTTAAATGTACGAGTAAAATGATGCTTTATATCAGTGGTGCGCTAACTATGGGTTGGGACCCACTCAGCGGTCACGAAAAAAATGGGAGAGATCACGGTTAGTTTGAAGTAAATCTATATATTTGTATTATTTAAATAAAAATCTGCTTTAAATTTTCTATAACATATTTGTAATATTTTTCTTTATATTTTTATATGATGCGATATTGTTATATAAAAATATATTATATGATATTGTTATATATGGTGTCAAACAGCCTTGCAAGACTATACTTATATTGCTTCTTTTCGCTTCTACCTTTCTGTGAAGGGCTTTTCAAAAATTAGTTGCCATAAAAACCATACAACGATCTTGACTGAACACGAAAAATGATGCAAGAGTAGCACTCTAAAATATTTAAACAAATATTAAACAAATATTATTCAAGGACTAAGTTTACCCTTCTCATTTAAAAAAAAAATTTAGTTTGAAAATTACGAACAGCGTTTATTAATATAAGTGTTAAAATAGGAATCTGTTTTGAAATCATGCTCTTTTGACTAAATGAAATACAAATCTGGCGTTATGGCAGATGTTGATATGTCATTTTTTCACGTTTTCGGCAAATTAAAAAAGAAACTTTTGTTGTGAAATGTAAAATCGCTCAATTAAGATTTTCAATCCAAATATTCTTTAGTTAATACTCATATTCAACCTTAGCATATGGCTGGTATTCAATGAAAATATTTTTTTGAATTAGGGACTAAAATTTTGGGGTGGGTTGAGAAAAAAATATTTTGCTAAATTACGAATAACTTGGTATTTTTTCATAATTCCACTACTAGCTTTTGCCACATAAGAGCCAATTTTTAGTGTGCAATATGAACTTAAAACATAAAATTGAATTTTTTGGACATATCAACATCTGCCATAACTCCACAGAAATACATATTAATACACTGAAGTGCCACTAAATTAGGGATACCTACCTAGTATCGAGTTGGGCCTCCTCTGGCCTTGATAACGGCTGCCACACGACGAGGCATAGATTCAACAAGTTTCTGGAATCGTTCCACGGGAATGGCTTGCCAAATATTCGCTAAATCTGTCCATAATTCAGTAAGGTTCTTTGGTGCTGTGTGATGGCCTTTCACGCCTTGTTCCAAAACATCCCAAAGATGCTAGATAGGATTTATGTCTGGGCTTCTAGGTGGCCAATTCATGACAGAGAAGTCAGAGGAATGCTCATCCAACCAGCCAGTAGCCAACTGGGACTTGAGAGGTATAGTTGTCTTTCTGGAAAACTCCATTACCGTGCGGATAACAGAACATCATAAACTGATGGAGGTGATCACCCAGGAACTCTACGTACCGAATTGCATTGAGGGAGGTTGGTACACGCACCAAATATCCCAAACTGTGCCACGAGAAAACACCCCAGACCAGGATTGAGCCACCATGCCCTTATACAGTTCCAGCCAGGTATGCATGATCCATGGCTTCATGAGCCTGACGCCATATTCTCAGCATCCCGTCGGCGTTAAGTAGTCGGAATCGAGACTCATCACTCCATGCTACTCGTTTCCAGTCCTCTACACTCCAGTCTCTGTGCTCTCTTGCCCAGGCAAGACGTGCAGCCCGGTGGCGAGTATAGAGCAATGGTACTCTCGTAGGTCGACGACTCCCGAAACCCATACGGTGAAGCGAGCGTTGCACAGTCCGTTTACTGACAGTACAACTGGCACCGTCATTAAACTGGGTGGTAATTTGAGCTAATGTTTGGCTTCGCTGGCTACGTACAATACGCCTGAGCCGTCTCTCACCACGCACTGTCAAGGCTAATTGTCCTTTGCAGTTTGCCCGATCGCAAGTTTTTTTTTCCACCATCCATGTATTCTTTGTATACTCTTGACACTCTCGACGTTGAAAATCCTAGCTGTCTGACGTTTTCGGAAATTGAATGGCCCATGCGTAGCCCACCTACGATTTGTCCGCGATCGAAGGCGTCTAAATCAGGCAGTTTACCCATACTGACAATTCCAACAACTAATTCAGAACAACCACAGTACGCGCTATATATGCAGTTACCACAGCGCCCTCACTTGCGCATACATGATGCGCAGCGCTACACAATTTGCATAGGCTTGCTATCCCTAATTCAGTGGCACTTCAGTGTATTTCAATATAAAGTTTTGGTCCCATGATGTTTGGCATAACGAAGTGTAGACGGTAAGCAAGACTTTGCCTAATAACAATAAAAAAAGCAAATACATACCCACAATCTACATATCCCTGATTTTTAAAGTAATTTGTAAAAATTTGCTTATTTTTTCTACTTTTTCTAACATTTTTCTAATTAAGAAAATTGTTACCACCAAAAAATTTACATTGGGGATCGGGTAATTTTTATTTTATTTTTTATTATTATTAAAGAAAATGGATCGTGGTCGACGAAAGTTAGCACACTTCTGCTATATACGACTAAATATAATTTTATTTTTCAACTGCGCCAAGTTTGCTCCATGGTTGCTTGTTTTCTGTCGCTTATTATAAGGAGGAGAAAGTATTAAGAGAGAAAACGCGGTTAATAAGTTTCGCTCAAAAAGGGCGGAATAGCTTTATTCCTTTTCTGCGAAGAGAGGAGTGAAATTTAGCTCCAAATATCCGTTACGCGTTGGCTGTATTTACTGGCTGGGAGAAATAAAACCTGTAGACGGTAAGGTTGGGATCTTTTTACTTAAAATAAATGTAGAGAAAATTTTGGCGTTCTTAATTTATATTTGACAATTATGGACATTTGTACCCTTTTTTATTTACGTCTCTTTATTTACACTCTCACTATCTGCTTTGATGTATAATTTTTCAGTCTTGCAAAACACACTGGTCAAACAGCGTAATGCAAGAGTAAAGGATGACAAATCGTCATACGTCATACTCAATGCGGTATGTATAGAAAGCATGAAATTACTTCGAAATATTAGTTAGAAATGTACCTAGTGAAAACCTGCGAGTAAATGAAGAAAACCGAGTGCTGCCATATAACTGAAGCATAACTTCTAAAATGCACCTCGGGTAGAGTTTGAGAGCGCAATGTTCTTTTTTTGCAATTTGAGGCTAATCAGTGGGCGACATACAGTTTAAAGACGATTGCGAACAGCTTCAAACACCCATGCTTCCCATTTTTGTTATGGTTTCCTAGTCCGCTGAGCATGTTCACTCTCTTTGCATTTTAATGAAGGATATTATATTTTTTGACAATATTTGAAAATACTACAAAAAAAAATTTTTATATCAAATAAATCTGGAATATTTTTTCGTTTTCTCTCTTGAAAATTCCAAGAATTGTTTAAAAAATACGAAACTTGTTTTACTTCAGCCTCGACGCCTTCTTTTTATTTTAAACGGCCAGCACATTTTTCAAATACTGCCTAAGCACACTACATAAATATTATAAATAAAATTAGATTTTATACTCGTAATAAACAAAGATCTCACTATATTTATAACAGTATGAAGTTTCTTAAAAGCAAGTTATTCTATAAGAGTTGCCTGTATTCACGTGCACGCTGTTATAACTCAACTGTATTCGAAACGCGAAACTGAGATCTTTAGTTTTTTAATCATTGTTTCTTGTTTAGTTCTTCAACCACGCCACGTCTTCTGCTTTATAACCCTAATCTTTGCATATACCAAACAGGTTAACTTATAGAAGCAAATAAGATGGGGGACCACAGAGCCTGCCACCTGTCTCTCCCGTATCAATTTGCATTCTTGAAGGTGAAGGAGGAGGTACCAATTTCATTGGTCATTTGGTAGCAACACTGAACAGACCCTCGTTTGAAACAAAACCACTCAGTGATAGAATTGATACGAATAACAGTTTACATATCTATTAAATATTGTTTACTAGCTATTTCTTTAGCTTTTGTGGCAACAACACAATGCATTTCACATCTCCTCTATTCTAGATGAAATATGCTAATTTTGTGTTATATGCCGTCTTCTGTCGGTGATTAGTCGAATGGCTTAGGAAACTTAATTTATTGCGTCATATTACCAAATGATTTTATATAATTTTTTAATTGGCTCGTAGAAGGCGCTGTCTGGTATTATTTGTGACCGTATCTCTGTCTGCATCATATAAAAACGCATGCCACGAGGTATGAGGCATGCATTTTCCTCTCTTGTTGAAAGACGTTTCGCCGAGGAAAAAATATTTTGCGTTCTGAGATTGTATTTATAGGTTGCAAATTTGTATGTAGCTGTTAGTGTATTCAAGGATTAAATTAAATAAAATAGATTCAGTTCAAGAGTTTTTATTGGATATTCACTGAATCAGTGACACCAAATTGAGTTATTTCAAGTCGTGATCCAACACACTAAAGGAATCTGGATTATTAGCTCTGACCTTTTTTATATGTTACAGTTCAGGGAGCTATTACTCATATCGTATCATCAATTCAATCGAGATCCTGCATTAGAGTAGTCTCCTATGCACTAAAGATTATAATATATTAACATTGTGTGGTCAGTTATTTTATTAATCTAACTATCTTAGTGAACTGTTTAAGATTCCATTAACAAAAATATTTAATGTTCTTCTTTAAGCGCAACTAATCAATATTCTTACTTCTTTTAATAAAGGTAATACTGGAATGGCTTACCTTTCACATCCTTATAATAGTTGCCGTGTTCTGTAGTCGACTCTGTCCGTAACGCGTCCGGAGCGACCACCTCATATCCATCCATTTGGCATCCATTTTGTTTTATGAGTTAGGCTTAACAAGTTAAAAGTAAAGTTCAAAAAGATTATTTGCCAACTAAACCCAAATAATTGTAATTAAAACAACGTAATATCGACACAAATCAACTTTATTTCGATCAATTTTATTTCAAAATTATCTCTTCATTAGAGAATTATCTCTTTTCCGCCACCTTTCGCGTTATCATAGTGTTACTCAGAACTTGAAAATGTAAACACAAGTGAGTCATTCATTCACCGTGATTCGTTAATTTAAGAAAAATTGAATCAGAATTTTTTTCACAGTAAAACAGGTTTTCATTATTTTAACCATATATAATATATGTAGGAAGGAGTTAGTACTCCTTCCTTTAGAAGTGAATCATTAGACTTAATTATTTTGAACATTTAATTAAACTAGACGATGTTTACAAGACAGGACTAACACTTAGTATGAAATTAAAAAATAAACACAGAAGCATCAAAAGAGCTAAACATCGGGAGCTTGCAGAACAACACATCCGCTTAAAGTCCTTCGTGCCGAAGTAGTAGGAGTGGAAGTTGTAGTAATAGTTCAGTTGTGTTGCCAAACTCACTCTCACACGGCCGTTCTGACTTTCCAGACGTCCGCGGCTGGGTTGTAAACAATAATTCTGAAAAGATAAAAAAAAAAGAGCAGAAAACGGAAAAATATTTCAAAAATTCAAGCAGTGTTCAACACAGTGGTATTGGTGTTCAGTTTCTGCACCACTGTTTCATTTTGTCCGCTGCAGTTGATGTTATGGTTGGACCATCGTGATGTCCTAACTTTCGAACTTCGTAACGATCGTTGGGGTTGATGTTCGTGATCTCATATGGTCCGAAGAACTTTGGTCGGAGCTTTAATCCGGTTCCAAATTGAGTTCGTTGTATTGCCACTTTGTCATCTATCTTGTATTTACGAGCTGGTTTACGCCGTTTCTTATATTGTCGTATGTTTTCTTTCTGTTTTCCAGATTTTCGCGAGGACAAAATGCAAAGAATAGAATTCGAAATAATTTCTTGAACTAATTTCTTAAGTTGAGGAATGAAAAATTCACGAGAAACAATTAATTCGGTTTTTTGTGAAGCAAAATGACCTTGTGAATGGGCGTTTAGCACTATTTCTTTCTGCATCATTTGTGGTACTACTAAAAGTTCGGCATCCTGATGAAGTTTATAAAGAATTCCGTTTTTAACAAAAAATTCATCAGAAGGTGTAGATTCAAGCATAGATTTAATTTGAGATATAAATTCATCCTGGTCTTGGGCATTTTTCACCTTTTGAGTGATATCATTTGAGGTAATTACAAGAATGGGGTTACGACTTAAAGCATCAACATGTTTCATCTGTCTACCGGGTCGATGACAAACTTCATAATCAAAGTCTTCTAACATCAATGCCCATCGAGCAATTTTAGCTGGTAGGTCTTTTTGTGCATCGTTTTTTGGAAAGCATCACAATCGGTGATAATTTTAAATTTTGTTCCCAACAAGTAGTTTCGAATTTTTTTTAGCGCTTCAATAACGGCAAGAACTTCCAGTTCATAACTATGATATTTTTCTTGTTGAACTGTAGTTTTACGGCTAAAATAATGAATAGGATGAAACTGTCCATCATCGGATTGTTGCAAGAGCACAGCGCCAAAACCTAAGGAGCTGGCATCAGTGTGGAGTTCTAATGGGTATCCCTGTTGAAAAACATGAAGAACTGGGTTTTGTGAAAGAATGTTTTTAAGTTGTTGAAAAGCTGCTATTTGTTCAGAGTCAAAATTAAATTCTACATTATCCCGAAGGAGGTCACTTAATGGTCTAGCAATCAGCGCATAATTTGGAATGAACTTTCTGAAATAACTTGTTAATCCAAGAAAACTTTGAACTTGTTTAGGGGTTTGAGGTTGTGGGAAATTTTGAACAGCTTGTGTCTTGGTAGGTGAGGGTTTAACTACTCCATTTTCGATAATGTAACCAAGAAATTCTATCTTTCGCTGTAAAAATTGACACTTTTTAAAGTTCAATTCAAGGCCATAGTCTGCAGCTGTTTGGAGAACTAGGCGTAATTTTTGTAGACCTTCAACTTCATCATTAGATGGTATGAGAAGATCGTCCATGTAAACAATAAGAACATTGTCGCGAATGAGATTTCTAAAAACTGTGTAAACATATCGTTGGAAAACACTGGGACTGTTACATAAGCCAAATGGGACACGTAAAAATTCGTATTGTCCTTCATGAGTCACAAAAGAAGTATATTTAGTGCTATTAGGGTCCATAGGTACATGAAAGAAACCATTTTTGAGATCAAGTGAAGTGAACACCCGAGATTTTCCAAGTTTGTCTAAAGCTTCTTCGATGAGCGGTAAGGGAAATTTATCTTTTATCATTTTTCTATTCAATTTGCGGTAATCAACACAAAGTCTATAATCTCCACTTTTTTTCTTACATAGAACAATCGGTGCGGCATAATCGGAGCAACTTTCTTTAATAATTCCATCATTTAACCAATCTTGAATTTGGCTTTCTACAATTTTCTGTTCCGCGAAAGGGAGTCGTCGAGAACGTTGAGCTACAGGGATTTCATCTTGTAATAAAATAGTCATCTTAATTTCAGTGTCTTGAACTTTATGTGGTTTGTAGGAAGTAACGATATTTTGAACTTCCTCACGAGTTTCAGAATTCAAAATGTGTGAAAGATCAAATGGGAAAGCTTGATCATCAGAAACATTAGCAATATTAACGAAGGTGTTATTTTCAGGAGTTTTGCATAAACGAATACCGTCTTTATCAAATGTAAATTGGGTTTGCTGTAAAAAGTCGATTCCGATAATCACATCAAAAGGAATCAAGTCATCCTCTAGAACATGTATTTTAGCAGGTAAAGTAATGGTTTGAATTTCGATGGAATCCTGAAAGAATCCGATGCTGTGAACTTGGTTTTTGCCAATTCCTGAAAAGGGAATGTTGGTGGGCTGCAATGGTGGCGAACCAATTCTTCGATAGGTTTTCTCATTGATGAGGGTTGCCTGTGACCCAGTGTCACAGAGTGCTGTCAATTGAATTCCTGCAAGTTGAATGTCAACATGCATGGGATTTTTCGATGAAGTTTCAGGAGAAAGTGCATTTACAGTTTTATCAGAAATAGGTTTTTGAGAATCAGGTTTTGGTTTAGAATTTCGATAACTTTTAGGGCAATTAGCATGAACATGACCAAAACTTTTACATCCGTAGCATTGTTTACCATGTGACTTATTCAAACATTGGTTGCTTTTGTGACCTCTCAAGCCACAGGAAAAACATACTGGCTGTGTATTTGGGCTACGTGTATTATCGACTTTCACATTGAGGTAGGAAGCATCAATTTTTTTCTGATTATTTTGTCTGAAATTTTGTGATCTGTTAAAGATTTGTTCATAAATTTTCAACTTTTCCTTAAATTCAGGGACGGATTTACAACCGTAAAGAATAACTTTATTGTTTGTTGAATCAGGAATTCCGTTTATGACATACTCAAACAGAGAGGAGTCATCGAGAGAACCTTTGTGTGCCAAATCTCTCATAGCTAAGAAATATTCTTGTAGGGTTTCAAACGGTTTCATACGTCGAGATTCCATTAATTTATGTAACTGAATACCGTTAATTTTGTCCGAAAATTCGTCTAATAAATGGTGCTTCAATTGTTCCCAATTTGTAATTCCACGAATAGACCTAATTAAAGTTTGAGCGGGACCAGTTAAACATTTTCTAACAAAAGTAATTTGGTGAATTGGATTGTTTATCTGATATAAACAAAAAAGTTCTTCAACGTCAGATATAAAATTTTCAACACTGTAATTATCACGAGACGAGAAAGGTTTTATTAAATCAACAACGTCTTTCAGACTAAACAACTGGAAAGAGATTCGCAGTTTCAACTGAAGGCAATGAATTTTGATCTGATTCACCAACGGAAATGTGTGTATTTTGCTTATTCGAAGATTCTTTTGCGTCAATGGTGGGGAAAAAGGGAGATCTATTTTCCTCTATAACGCTGTTAGTTTGGGATGAACGTGCACCCGGAAGTGAGTCATCATTCACTTCGCATTCCGAAAGATCAGAAAATTCTGCTTTTAATAACGATAAATCACTAAGACTCATAAGAATGGTATTGGCACATTTGTCTGGGTCAGTTGAAAATTCTAAATGAAGTAGATTACAAATAGAAATCAAGTCTTTAAGTGAAAACTCTTTAAGTACTTTCTGTTTCGTTGCTTCCAACACGAATGGCTGTTTAAAACCTGTAAATTTACGTAATCTGGTACGATTTTGTCTGTCGCCGTCTGTACCAAAAATTAAACGATGTAGAACCTTTATTTGATTCGTGCTACCAAATTTTAATGATTTTGCAATATTGGGGTAATCGTTGAGAGTAGCCATAACTATATACTAGGTTCAAACAATTATAGTACACAAATATACAAATATTCAAAACCAAAATCAATAATTATAATACGTAGTTACTCAAATTCAAAAGTAGAAAATAATATTTCAAATCGAAATTTTTTCAAATACCAATTCAATAATAAAATATTGATTCTCAAAATATGCATCAAAATAAGTAATCTTTAAAACAGGTTTTGTTCAAGAAAACAAAATTATGAACTAACATAAGCATCAAATATCAAATAATAAGTTCTTCAAAATAATTTCTCTGGTTGAAGAAAACAGATGACGTAAATTTAGATATGTATCAAGTTAGATATTACTTCAGCAAAATATTCATCAAATTAATCTTCAAAATAAATCACTGTTGAAGAAAATAGAGGATGTAAATGCAGCATCAAATAATAGTTAAAGTTCTAATGTTAAAAGCATCAAAATTGGGAAATCGAAAGTATCAAAATTGTGAAATCGAAAGCATCAAAGCATTCTGCAAAATAAAAAATATTCTCGCAAGAAAACAGCAGAATTAAGTTCAACATCAAAGCGCATCAAATAAGCAAAGTTGTCATCAAATAAACATTCGCTTCGTCAAAATTATGCATCAAAATAATAATATAATAATCTTCAAAAGTATTCAATTCGCGATCTTTCAAAATATATGTTATGTTGTGGTTTGTTCAAGGAAACAAGATTCTTCAAGTTAAATGTCGAAATTTTCATCAAATCATCAAATAATTTCATCGAAATAGAATTCTCTTCAAGAAAACAGAAGTGATAAATTCAACGTCAAAGACCATCAAAAATGAATTTAGCATCAATTAAATTCTTGCATCAAAAGAACGTTGAAATATCTTTCAGTTTTCTTAAATCATCAATAAGTTGAGAATTCCCTTAATCATCAAAATTTTCTTGAACAAGCGTCAACGTATGCATCAAATAATTTTAATATGATCCAAGTTACTTACAATTCTGGTTTTGGTTCTCATCATCCCATCAGAGTATCATCAGAGTCCGTGGCACATCACTTTGGCTTTCGCTTTCGATATCCAAATCCAAAATGACAGACAACAGTAATCCAGTCGAAATCAAGTCGTATCATCGAAAGAAAATAAAGTTTTTTTTTTTAAAGTTCAGCATGCTAGGGGTATTTTTCGAGTCCGAGGGCCGAGCCCCCATGTAGGAAGGAGTTAGTACTCCTTCCTTTAGAAGTGAATCATTAGACTTAATTATTTTGAACATTTAATTAAACTAGACGATGTTTACAAGACAGGACTAACACTTAGTATGAAATTAAAAAATAAACACAGAAGCATCAAAAGAGCTAAACATCGGGAGCTTGCAGAACAACACATCCGCTTAAAGTCCTTCGTGCCGAAGTAGTAGGAGTGGAAGTTGTAGTAATAGTTCAGTTGTGTTGCCAAACTCACTCTCACATATATATATTTTAATATATACTATATATTTTTTAATACATAATATATAATATATATTACAATACAGTATTACAATTTAATATTACAATAATGTCGAATTTAGTTGCAAACTTGACGCATGCGCAGTGATATGTTCCAAACTGTACGTCACAAAAGTTGCTGTAATAATAAGCTAGCCGGTTCGAAAGGCCAAATCTGCAGTATACAGATTTTTTGCATTTACAACACATGGAATTCTATATATTCCACATCTAATACGTGTTTGGTAACGATTCAATAAGTTTGTATGATTTTTAATCAGAATTTCTTTAGTTTATATATATTATTTTGCTTAATATATATTTATACATATATATATATATATTTAACAATATATAATATATGTACATTAAATTGAAATACACATGCAAAAATTTTTTGCACATGAATAATTTGTATGATATTTTAATCTGATTTTCTTTATATATTTTACTTTTGCTTAATATATTTATACATAGCCTATTTATACATATATATAGCATAATATATAATATATGTACATTAAATTGAAATGTAGAATATGAAAAAGTAGTTTTGAGCAATCAGTGCAGAGCTTGAACCTATTGAAGTAATATATGTAATCAGAAAAAATGGGGGGGGGGTTAACCCCCATCAACCCCTCCCCTGCATACGCCACTGTGTTTGGGGCTGTTTTTATAAGGAGAGGAATGATGAATCGGGGAAATTTTCATATTGCAACATTTTTGCATTTTAAAATTTCTCTTAGATTGTGGGTCATTTAAGATAACTGTCATATGTGTCGCATTTTAGCTAATTTTCATTGAAAATTACTTCAAATTGACCAATTTATAAAAATGTATGGTATTTACTGGCAAGTTTTTGTTTATTTTTTAATTTTCAAGTGCTATTTTACCATAAAAAACAAAAAAATCTTTAAAAAATGATTTTTTTAAAAAAATTGGCTCCAAATGTAGGCAGTCACCTTAAAACAATATTTCAGGTGATTATAAGGGGACATTTTATTATTTTGTTTTGTGCCACTTTCTCGAATTATATTACTTTATTTTTCAGATCTAATAAAAAAAGTATTAAAAAATTTCACCTTCAAATTAGAAAACAATTTAAAATTAACAAATCAGACAGCAAACATTCAAGTAAATTTAAATGTTCTAAATTGCAACACATCAGGTTGCAAAACAGTAATATTCTGTAAAAATTTCTTATATTTTAACAAGGTTATGAATCTTTTTTTTTATTGGAACTGTTCAATTACTTACCATCAAGTTTTGACAGGTACTATCTACGGTATGTACTGTATAGTAGTGTGCTTTTCAGAGCGAATACCTATCATAACGGCAAAATTTTCTTAAATTTTTAAAAGTCTGTAAATTTTCCAATACCTTTCACGTTTTTATAGCGTTTCAATTAAATTAATAACAAGTATTCATTTTATATATTCGGGACTTGAAAATGTAAACATGAAGTTAGTCATTCATTCATCACGTTTTTACATGTACTATCTACGGTATGTACTGTATAGTGGTGTGCTTTTCAGAGCGAATACCTAACATAACAGCAAAATTTTCTTAAATTTTTAAAAGTCTGTAATTTTCCGATACCTTTCACGTTTTCATAGCGTTTCAATTAAATTAATAACAAGTATTCATTTTATATATTCGGGACATGAAAATGTAAACATGAAGTTAGTCATTCATTCATCTTTTTTTATATATATATATATATATATATATATATATATATATATATATTTATATTTTAACCATACTAGCCGCTGCGTGACCAGCATGGTCACTTTTAGTTTTAAATTTCCTTTTGCAAAACAACACAACTGAAAGTGACATATGTAAGGAATGTTACAATTACCTGTCATCATAAATATATGTTGTTAAGGGGTATTCTCTATTAAGCTGATTCTAAAACATCGTGATCAAAAAATGTGAATTTCCATTACCTTAGAACAGAGTTAAAGATAAGACTGAGAAAGCCCACATCAATGATTTTAAAAATTACATCCCTCTTTGTATGTACTATTTTTCAAAATTAAGATATCTATACTTTATCATTACAACAAATAAGAAATTATGGGGGAAAATTTGAAATATAGTGTTGATTACATCACTCTCTGTATGAATTACTGTTAACAATTCAGATATCTACACTTAATCATATTAAATAATAAATTGCTGGGAAAATTTCTTCATTTATAAAATGGAGCAAAAATTCAGCAATTTTTCAAAATTAAGATATCTACACTTTACCATTACAAGAAATAAGAAATTGTTGGGGGGAAATTTTAAATACAGTGTTGATTTCATCACTCTCTGTATGTATTACTGTTCACAATTCAGATATCTACACTTAATCATATTAAATAATAAATTGTTGGGAAAATTTCCTCACTTATAAAATGGAGCTAAAATATAGTGTGGATTTCAACTATGATATTCATAAAACTTCTTGATATACAGATTTGAGTATTTCAAAAGTAGGAGATACTAAAGCGACAGAATCAAAAGAATGGATTCTAGATAAACCTACATACAACTGTCCATGGTTAAACACTGGATTTGATAGATCTAAACATGTATTATCAAAAGATCAGCGGTTGTAACTTATGCCGCCACTACACACACGCGGTTTTAAATTGCGGACAGCCGCTGTTTACATCCGGTAGTTGCAGCCGTTGCCATTCGAAGTGTAGAAATATCGTAGATTTTTGTGCCGCATACCTACGCGTTTTATATATAGGGATTATTTTAACCAGATATTACAATAATATCAAATTTTGTATTTTCGGAAAGTTGCAAACTCGACACATGGATAGTGATATGTTCAAAAGTGTCTGTACGGTAGCGTGCTTTTCAAAGCGAATACCTAATATAACCGCAAAATATTCTTACATTTTTTTTAAGTGTTTTATTGAATATTTCTAAATTACCAGCACACGTGGCTTTCATATGAATTTCTAATATTTTAATAAGGTTATGAACCCTTTTTTTTATTGGAATGTTTACTTAATAACCGTCAAGTTTTGACGGGTACCATCTAGTCATCTGAATAATACTTGAATGATAAGTCAACACTAAAAAATTTAGTTCCATGCGTGTATCCTTAAAATGCATTTAATAATTGACTTCATTTTAGCACATAACTGTTGAATTCATGACACAATAAATAACCCTTCGGAATTAGGTTTTACAAAATGAATAATTGACTGCAAAATGTCAACAGTTTGAACAATAATCTGCACAGAATCTTTAACAAAAAAAAATAAATAAACGGAATCGCATCCAACATAGCGATTTTTGAATTCTTACATGACATTGCTTAGAATAGAATATACACCACAACAAATTAAACATTTCTTCGCCATTTTCTTGCCATTACTCAGAATCGAATGTGCAACAACAGAATAAAACTAATTTTAGCTTGAAGTAAAAAAAAAGTTACATAGTGATGCCATCTATTGACCAGAAACACAATTAGAATACAAATTACAAACATATGATGAATAAAATGAAACAATTATTAAAATATATCATTTAAAAATAAAAATTAAAATAGCAAATCTTTTATGAAGACTGAACAAACATAAAGGTAGGTTTGATTTGGAGCGCTTCGGTCAATTTTTGCTACACGAAGGCTAATTAGACCGGGACCTACTGCTTAAAGCCGATTCTGAACGACTTCAAACATCCATGCCAAGAGTGGGACTTGAACCCACAGACACTGGTACCGAAATGACAGCACCCAAGCCATTCGGCCATCGTCCGGCAACAACATAAAAGTAGGATCTACGAATTTTGCTGAGGCAGAGACCTGGTGTTGACTGAATGGACTTCAAACAATCAGTCGATTACTAGGTATTATTGTTTAATAAAGTACCTTACAAACATACACTGCTGGCCACCCAAATTGTAACACCAAGAAAGACAAGAGATATCACAACAAAATTTATTTTGTAGATAACATGTTGACCAAGTATCAAATGATTAAATTTATAGACTTCTGTGAAGTGTGGTTCCTGCCAAAATCAGTAGCCAGAGTAGCTGCCATTGTTGGAGATCACCGCTGCCACACGCCTCGGCATTGATTCAAAGAGACTTTGGATGAGTTCTTGGGGTACAGCAGACAAAGTAGCTTCCACACGTTGACAAAGTTGATCTGCTGTGGCAGCTGGGGATGGAATCTGGGTCAATCGTAGAGAAACCATGGACCACATGTTTTCTATCGGCGAAAGATGCGGAGAGCGAGGCGGCCAGGGAAGCAATTCAATCTAGCGATTGACGAAGAACCGTTGGACAAGGCGTGCCACGTGTGGTCGTGCATTATCCTGTTGAAATATGGCTGTGGGCAAGCCCTGAAGGTAAGGAAGGACAACTGGCTCCAACACCTCGGAGATGTAGCGCTAGCTGTTTAAAGTACCGGCAATGCGTACTAGAGGTGTGCGAGAGTGATATCCAATACCGCCCCATACCATAATACCCGGTGCAGGACCAGTGTGGCGGTGCATAACGTAGCTGTTCAGCATCCTCTCTTAACGGTGTCTCCAGACTCGAATGCGACCATCGTGGTATTGCAGACAGAAGCGTGACTCGTCAGTAAAGACAATTTCATTCCATTCTGCCGTCCACATCCTTCTGTCATCGCACCATTGGCGGCGGAGACGTCTGTGGTTCTGCGTCATGAGTAGACAAAGCAATGGACGTCTTGCGGACAGACCACTCTGCTGTAAACGGCGTCGAATGGTACGCGCAGACACTGGATGATGCGTTACAGACTGCATGTGCTGTGCTATGGTTCGTGATGTGACTGAGCGATCCGTCACTGCCATGCGCACAATTTGCCTGTCATCACGTGAAGTGGTGCGCTGAGGTGGATGCGATCGAACACGCCGGTCCGTCGTACCCTCCTGCATCCAACGATCACATATCCGCATGACAGTTGTTTGGTTTCGTCCAACACGGCTACCGATTTCCCTGAGAGATTATCCACAATCTCGGTAGGCCACTATCCTTCCTCTGTCGAACTCGGATACTTGATCAAAAGATGATCGCTGTTTTCGACGAGGCATAATTGGTAGTTTTTTTTAAAAAAACCACAAGAAAAACACAATTGCCGAACTTGAAATCGTCAAAATCTCCAAGCCTTAAATAGCGCTTTGAAGTGGCGCCACAGGCGCGCGAGATGTGCGTCTGCGCTGAAATTCTAATCATTTGCATATCTCCCCTCCGCTAATGCATGTTGTAAATTTCATGTTATTTGCATGTTTCCTTCAGGATGTTGCATTTAAAGTGGCCAGCAGTGTACTTAAGAGAACACGCATACGTAACAAACATCTCTCTATTCTAAAAAAAAGTAACTCCCGCTGCCGCTGTCAAAAGCTTGTCACGTTATCTCCTCCGAAACCGCTGGAGGTATGGGGTCGAGAGTGATACCAATGGATGCAGAAAAATGGGGGTACCAAAGTAAGACATGTCTCATCTTCGTCGGAAGTTTTTTAAATTTTATATTGTGGGAAAATATTGACTTTTTCATCTTCAGATTACGATAACTCGCCAAAAGATGATCGTAGAATTTTCCTCTTTTTACAGTCTAAGACTACAGACATTTCTCTTTCAAACTAGACCTCATTTGTTTAAAAATATTTTAAAACAGACTAATATTTTCATAAAAAAATTAAACAGTTTTTCAAGAAATTTCGTCCTATATATGTGGATGTAATATCGATGCTCCTCGTGATTTTATCTTGCAAAGAAAATATTTACATCATCTGGAAGTTGAAAGCTTTCTTATTCATATAAACCTCATTTCAAGTCTATCTCAAAATTTCGATTTTTAATTAAAATTTTAAAGCTGATAATTCAACAGTGATGAAAAGCCCTTCGCATAAGGGTGACAACAGTAAATGGATGGAAGCTGTTACATTGTCCGAGAATCACCCCTATGTATCTCGCTATTAGCCCTGACAGAGGAGCGAGCGTATCGAGTCTAGGGGCGAAGCCCCTAGTTCTTAAAAAAAATTAGTTATATATTAGCATAAAAGGAAAATACTTGCTTCGCCTAGGCAGTGGAAAAAATCGTATAACTTTTAGAAAGTGAACCATGAGACTCCCCTCGTACGTCTCAGAAATTTATTCAGGTGAAAAAGGTCTTCAGTAAATTGTGACATGGATTTAATTTGCATTGACTATGGAGAATTATGATGCTGGCATCAATAGTCTGACGTCAGTTATAGAAAAGGTCACGGTGAGATACGAGTTAATGCATAACATAGCTCAGAAAAATTATCAGGTTGGTGCTTTTATACCTCCAATTTATTACCATGTTTTTATTAACTTGCTTTCTTGTTTGTGCGCGTGTTTGTCCCTTACAAATCTTGCAATCGATTTTTAACTAACTTCCCGACTAGCTAGACATTTGAAACTTTTAGAATAGCTCAGAACACGATGACAATACATTTTTTTAATACTTTTAGCCATCTTTAAGCAGGATTAAATTAATTTTCAGTTAATTTCGTTTTGTAAACTGGTGCAGCCATCTATCGGCCGGGACGGGAACGAAAAGTTAAACGCAAGTTAACTTCAATAACTTCCTTTTCTTTCAAACTGATGGGATAATTCATCAAAAAAATTTTTAAAAAGTATCTATTAATACATAGAATTGTGAAGTTTATATGATTCAACAGAAAATTTAAAAACATGGTATATAAAAAGTTGTTTTTATCTTTTAATTATATTTCAATTACACTCGTTTTCCAAAAAAAAATATTTTCAGTATGTTACTAATAGGAGAATCGCTTATGATCCTTTTTAAATCATTTTTATTTATTAATCCTGGAGACAAATTCTACAATCTACATGAATATTATGAAACAAAAGTGATTTCTCGTTCTAAAAATAGGGGAGCTATTCGTAGTTTAAAAAGTAAAATAACTACAGGCTAAATAAATTTTATTTAGTTGGTTGCTTTTAACTGGTTAGAGCTAGGGTAATTTTTTGTTAAAGGAAAGAAGTTCTAATTAATGTTTCTGTCTACACCCTCTTTATATGAATGTGAACATTTTTACTGAAATTTCGATTAAAGCTTACATTTTTCAAAAATACTGATCTCAGTTTATAGCACATAGTATAAATAAAATTAAATACCGATATCGAAAATTTGATACAAACTTCCAATTCTCCTATTAATGCCGCAAGAAGAGATATATTGAACACAACATATTTTTTTGGAACCAGTGGGATAAATGTAAGGATAGTTATTCACTTTCATTCAGATATTTGTTTCCTTTGAAAATTCGTTACTTTGTGTTTCATTATAGCTATTTTTAAATAAATCTATTCAATTTATTCGTATTTACAAAATTATTAAAATGCGGAATTTGTGTATTTGAAATCATTGTGCACTCCTAAAGAATTAAATAAGCGTTTTTAGTAGAAACCTATCGTTCCATTTTATCAAATATGCTACGATAGACAAGCTATAAATTAGAATTCGGGCCGAATGCTCTCCGAATTGAACGTTATCAACATAATAAAGTATAATAATTCTTTCAGTTTTCTCGCTGTCATTAAATTTAAAAACTCTAATAAAGTAAAATTTATTTATAATATAAAAACTAAAATATAAACTCAAAGTTAACTTTAAACTATTAAAAGCAATCGGTACTCCACAATTGGCGTTGTAGGAATATACGACACCTACTGGAAGACCCTCGAAATCTCTGGGCGCCTCCGAACTATTAAGTCCTAAAACTGTTTACTTTATATAAACCACAAAATACAAAAACGATGCACTTTAATTATGAACAATGCTGTGGCAGTAAAGACTTTTTGACATTCTTTTTTCCCCCGATTTATTATTAGAGCATTTTACGTAATTTAAATTTTTAGTGCCGGTTGGCAAATGTAGGTGGCGGCACTAGACAATGTTAACTGATTAAAAGCTTTTTACCGTTGTAGGGTAAATTGGCAGTTCTGACATTTTTCTTGAAACGAGAAGGTGACGCCTTGTCACCTCCGTTAAGGACTGATCAGTTTGATTCATGAGTAGTTCTAATGAACGTTTATGTAGAGTTTTTAATGAAAGTGTACTCGGAATTCAAGTTGTGGTGTGCGAGTTTTTCCAGATGAATTCTGAGTATTCTATTACTCGTACAATGAACAAGCTTGAAACCTATCGCCATTAGCACCCTCCGATCGGAACGACTTGTTTTAATGGTTGAAGATCTTGTATTTACCCGAAAGCATTATCCTAAGAATAAATGTTTCGGTTCGTTGAAGTTTAAGATTTTTTTTAGAGTTTCATTGTCAACTTTAATAAACGCAAGCGTTCTGTGTGAGAGATTTTCAGGTTTCAACTGAACTAAAGCAACCAAGCATATTTCATGAATTTAAAATTACAGAATCAAAACTGTAGTCAATCGTACAGAGAGGCGAACGTGAGTAAATACATTTACGTATATCGATGACAGCAAAGTTAAAATTTTATAAACTAAGGTATTATACACAGTAGAGTAAAACAGATTATATTGTGTATTATGCGCTTAGAGAAAATCAAAAAAATGCGGTAAAAAAACCAAGAAAGTAATTCAAAGGTTAATGAAATGACCTATTATGTTTTATAATTTTTAATAATTCAAGATC
The DNA here is from genome assembly GCA_907164885.2 of Dolomedes plantarius. Classification (NCBI taxonomy): domain Eukaryota; kingdom Metazoa; phylum Arthropoda; class Arachnida; order Araneae; family Dolomedidae; genus Dolomedes; species Dolomedes plantarius. The sequence continues at coordinate 144,203,734 of OU015493.1, read as the reverse complement.
AGCAATGGGCTACTGAATTCTAAAACAAATTGCCTCGTTTTCGATGGCAAACTCGCAAATAAAGAATTCCGAGGAAAAAATACCCACGGAAGTCTTAGGTCTACTATATTAACTTATTGAACGAATCTTACATGTACATCACAATTTAAACAACTAATATAGACAGACTTTTCTCTCTCTACTCCCTTTTGAAACTCAAATTCAGACATCAGATAGCGAATTTTCCTTGCAATATTAAAAAGAAATTTTTTTAAAGGTTAATCTCATTTTTGTAGCTTTCTAATAAAACGCTTATTTGTCGCACGCTGATTAATTCGGTGAAACTTTGGACGTCTTTAAATGAACGAAATGCGAAGCAAGCAACAAATACCTTTCTCATGGAGGATCTTTTTCCGATACCAATTTCGTAGGTCTCTGCGCGACCTAAACCGATTACGACTTTTCTTCTACAATATAAATGAGAATTGAACGATATTAATGAAAACCCCTGCAGCGCAGAAAGATATATTACTTGAGAAACAGAGCAATGAATGACCTTTCATTATCGGAATTTTATACAATCGTGAATATTATACGGAATCTGAACAAGGAAAGGGTAGACCACAACCAGCGACCTCTTCCTCCTTACCCCCAAAAATAAATAAGTTATGGAGTAGTTTGTAAAATCGGGATTTTCTTAATTGCCTAAAGACAGTCATTAATTTTGACAAATACAATTTTTGATAAGTGGAACCTCTCGTTGATGTAAAGATCGTAGCAGAGCTTATAGGTAAAACAGCACTTCTCATTTGTCTCGGATGCGGGAGATCTCGTTCTTGAATTAAATTTTTTTAAAGTTACTATGTATGGGAAAAGTAATGCAGGGTGGTCATTAGCTATTTGATTTTGATTTTTCTTTGTTATAAAGTTACCTAAAAATCAATACAATGCACGTCACAAATTATATAAAATGATTCTTATAGAATATTTCTTAACGAAAGTCTCATGAATCTTTGCTTTGATTGTTCACTGAAATAGGCACTTTACACGGCAGTTCAGTTTTTTTCTGCTACAAGATTTAACAATATTTGCAGTAAAATATAACACATGCTTCTCTATGCATATAAAACCAACAAAAAAATTCCTACAGTTGGGAGAATAGTAAATTTTAAAAACTTCTTAATACACAATGGGAAATAACAAATGGCAAATATTATCGAAATAAGTATATTTTTAAAGCAACATTTTAAAATCCATCTACCATTTTAAATCTATATTTTAGTTCAAAATTAGATATGCCATTCGAATTTTCTTTTGGATTTTATACTTTTTTAAAACTCATTATTATAATGCACGTTTTCAAGAGGTCCAAAATATTTTATTTCGTAGATTTGATTCATTATGTGAGTTTTTTAGTGGTCTTAATTTATTTTTAACTGCGTCATTTATATATAAAATTTTATCACTGAAAGCACAATACCTATTCAATTTATAAAGTTGTTAGGTCTAAAATTTACATCATCAAGAAATGAAAATTTCATTAATCATACGTTTTTGTACTGAATAAGCTAAGTAAATTTATGATGGCAGACCATTGAATTTTGAATAAAATTTCTTAAATGATATTTTAAAAATTCCAAAGGGATATATCCTGTAAATGTTGAATTGCATTGCAATTTTCAAATATTTTAATAACATTTATCTGCATTTAAAGGGTAATTCAACGTCAGCTTGGTCCGATACCGTACATTTTACAGCATGTCTGGTTACATTATATCTGTAATAGAAACTATTTTTCTTTAGTCGTCAATAATGTAATTTTAAGCAGACAAGGTTTGTCATGCGTATATAATTCATTATCAGCACATTGGTGTCCAAAAGTAAGCCATAATTCGTAAAATGTTCAGAGTAAAGTGCTGAGGCGAACAAAAAAGCAAAAGTTCACATGTAGATCTTCACATCAAAACCAATCTGTGTATGCGTATGCATGCACACGTCTTAAAGTCATATATATAGCTGACCACAAAGAGCATATCTTAATCCTAGCAGTCTGAGAAAAAGGTGCTAGAAATTTGGCGAAAAGTCAGTTCCGTTTATTTCTGGAAAGTAGAGGTCATTGGAGTGATTGGATCAAGACAGTCACAGAACCAAGTTTCTTGAAAATTTCACAAAGAAGAATCTCAGTGTATTTTTAATCCATTTCTACAGACTTTGACAAAAACCAGAATGAAAACTGTTCAAGAGTTAACAGCACCTCAGCCAGCAGGACCGGATTCTAGCATAGGTTGACGTCACCAGACAATAACTTGAGCTTAGAGCCACCACATCCAGACAAACTGAAAAAGTTGAGCGAGACGGGACTCTCCTCTCGTGTCCAGATTCAATTTACAGACTAGTTCTTGTCTCACAACAGTAGCGTAAGAACAATGGAATGTTACCATCCCCTCAGTCATAAAAATGGACCAATGTAGAAGTGTTTTGTTGCTTGTATGTTTGGGCATAATTTTAAACAGGCGCAGAGAACTTTACATCTTCTACAGTCCTTTTGTGTAGCAATCTTGCAGACAGGTACCAAGCCGATTGAGTAACGATATTGATGACATGTATCATAACGACATAATTCATGTTCGAGCCTCTCCGGATATTATTGATATAGTCATGGTTGTAGTTTACAGTTTATAGTCATGGTTGATAAAACGTGTCTTCACCTATGACAGCAGGTCGATGATTTTCTAAGACACATTAGTCCAGGATTTTAAATGACAGTATTTTTACTTCGACAAACGAAAATCATATGGCTTTCCTTTTTTACATAATTCACAAATTATATTTTTTCTGTTATGGTATTTTCAATACCTTGATATACAAGCACACCAAGTCTCGTTCTACCACGGGGTTTTTTTTTCTTTCTTCTGGAAAAATTTGCGATTTTATAGCATCTTAACTTTTGGACACCTTGGTGTATTGATAAGTCCCTCCTAAAAATTGCAGATAAAAATCACAGTGAAATATTGGTTAGAAACCTTTTTGCGTCTATCTTCGGTTAAAGGGCAGTTAACTATCAGCATCAAAAGTAACATCGATGCTTTAAATTTTTCAATTATATTTTTATTTAAAACTCTTAATCTCTCAAATTTTAATCGTAACTGTTTAGAACACGTTAACTCCATGTTGCTTTTATTTTTTTGTTAATACTTTAATTCATATTAATTACTATTGTTACGAATTTTACGAGTCTATGGTAATCTAGCTAAATATGAGAGTTATCGCCAAATTGGCGATGGATTTGGTGACTTATTTTGTCACCAAATTTGACGATATTTCGCAATATTTTTCGATATGGCGCCAAATGGTCACCAACTTGCCATCTAGACCTTTCTGGAAGCTTCTGGAAATATCTAGGTGGTTGACAGATAGAGGGCGCTTTGGAAGTCTATAAATATACCTGACATTGGAACTCAATTTTTCTTTTCTACTCAGAATTGAATGTGTTGAAAGGGCGTAAGGCGTGGTATCCTGACTTGCGATTTTTTTAGAGTTTTCTGCTGTATAGAAAACAGTTGTTACGTGTTTTCTTCTTGAATTTATGTATGCGCATGAAGAATTTACAGAATAATAAATTTTATTTTGTATGTATTTTCTAAAGAGATTTTATTCAATCCTAACGAACCCAGGAAAATTGGAACACTATACAATCTGCAATCGTAAAGTGCTGTTATTTAGCATTTTGTTACATCCCACCCCCACCCAAGAAATTTAAAACTTCATTTCTATTTTGTATATTATTAACATATTGAGAACTAGGTGTTTTTGGCCATTGCTATATGTTCGTGCTTCCCATGCACGTCACCCTTAAACAGGTTAAAGCAAAACAAAAATTTATCGAATAAGACTAAACATTCATAGTTTTATGCTTACATAAATTGCCAATATAGGAAATTTTACATTCCGCTGATAATTATAATACATATAACATTTCGTAGTTTGCTTGCTGATTGAAACCTTTAAATGCAGATAAGTTTTTTTTTTTCGTTGACAAACTTTTCATTACACCTCTCAAATAAGATTATAAAAATTTCCCTTTTTCTGGATAAGTATAAAAATACAGAAGCATAAAAAGTATATAAGTGAATATAAGTCTTTTTTAACATGAGAATTTTTTTTCACACGAGTATATTTTTGTCCGTTTATAAAAACTTAATATACTTCCAAATGAAAAGATAATATCTAGAAAAAGTGAAAAGTTTTAAGTATAAAAATTGCTTTGGATTTGTTAAGAGTTATTTTTATGAAATTTTGAAATATTACAAATGTAAAAACTCTCAAAGAAAATTTTTGAAAAATGCAACTGAATTAGAATCAAACCCAAAGTAATGTTTTTGTGATTTTTATATTTAAAAATAAGACATTAAGAATCTTTTAGATTCTGAAATAGCAAGATATATCAGTTTCAATATAGATATAATTAAATATAATGTAACTATAAGTTCACTATTACAGATTTTAAAGAAAAAATTACTTGCGAAAAAATTATATTCCTGATCTTTCCCTGTGTTTAATTTTCAACTTAAAAACTTAAATGAAGATTTTAAATAAAAAAGACAACCGTGCAATGCCCTCTTAAATTGTAAAATTCAATCCTATGACTGAAAATAAAATTTTAAACATAAAGGCCATTCTTTCAATGGTAAAACTATTAAAAGTTTTCCAGTCTTCCCAATTCTTTTTCAAACAGATTTTAAGTTCATTCTTTTCAGTATAAGTTATTTTAAAATGTAAGTACACTTTTTTAGCAGTCTTTTTTTAGCTCTGGAAAATTACAAGTATACCCTTAATGTTATTTCTTATTCAAAAGAAATTTTCAAATATTTTCGAGAAGAAATGGTAGTTTTTTGCTTCTATTACAACAATAAAGTTTTACAGTTGTTTCGTGACATAACTTTTTTTAGGGGGGGGGGGGGGGGGGTAGACATTTTCAAATCTAGATGTGTTACTGAATAGTTATTACACTGGGATTTTTTTTCCCTTAAGTGGGAGAGGTAATAGATTTTAATCGGATGTTTTCTATTTTTTTCCTCTCCAGTTTTCTGGGTAACTCTACTCAGTGTTATGAGTTTTGCTAAGCTTACAGCATTTGTAAAGTGTCATTATTTCATATAAATATATTATGAATCTGGCGTGTGTCGATACACATGCCATACTTTCTTTTGTTCTGAATATAATAAAGAAAATTTAAAGCTTGTAAGAAAAAAAAGCTTTTAATCTTATTTTAATTTTGAAAAATCATTTAATATTTCGCGTCTCTAAATATCTTCCAAACACACCGATCAGCGAAAACATTAGAACTGCCAGACTGATGAGGATGCTTTCTCACCTTCTATTATGGTTTCATGCAGCGAGGTTATGTCGCACTTTTGAAGGGTGACATTTTCCACAGCGTTTGAGATGGTAGCTCTGAGGTGAGAGGCAGAGATAGTAAGTCGATGAGTTTTACAGAACATTCACACACTATGTCGCACTTTCCCCGGAAGATTTTACAAATCAGTAGAGCGACATTATATCTTCGCGCAGAAATTGTCACACACATGCCAGCGTCCCCAAAGTGCAAGAGGAATGATGATTTGAACGAACAGATAACATATCAGAAGTCAGTTTCTTATATTCCAGTGCCCACTTCAAGCTCAGGTGGCGTTGAAGAGTTATTTGCGTAGCCATAAGACGAGGTCTACTGATCTGTAACACTGTATGAAGAAACTCTTATTTGGCTCTGAATATGCATTGTAAGCAGTATATGTTGCAGAATGTCCACGAGTAATGGAATATCGAAGGTTCCTTAGAAAGTTGGCACGTGAGATTTTAAAAATTGGTCACAGTTAAACCTATTTGAAGGCTGGCAAGGCAAAAGCAGGATTTTCTTGCCCAAAACTAACTTTCACAAAACCAAAGTCTTTTCATAGTTCTAAACTACGATTATAGCATTGTAACCAATGTCAAACAAAAAAAAGTCAGTAGTTGATTAAAAGTTGAATAGGGATAACAAATGCCTTAATACCATTCTGAACTCAGAAAGTAATGTTTCTCGTGCTGACTTGATTTTGGCTAGGCATGTTTGTCTTCGTAATTTTATTGTAATAAACTTCATTCTCGTAACTGGGATTTAAGTGATAGCGGACATCTAATAGCTGCTCTGCATCTTGACATGTGCAGAATACAAGGTTTCGAGCCACGATAGAAGCACCGGCAATCCATATTACGAATGACGCGAGGTTATATTCATGGCTTTTCCTCATAAGAGTGTTCGATGAACAGAGTTATCAGATATTATCATATTCACAATCGAAAGTACTAGATCGTGCCGCAGTACCCCGCTTTTGTTTTATTCAAGACCACGGGTAGCCAAGGCTGAAATCATTCGACAAGAAGTCAAACTAATAAGGCTTTTGCGATGTATCGTTATTTCTTTGCTTTTGGTCCATATATGATAAACTCGTACCACTGATGTTAAAGAACAGTTCACCAATGTCGCAGTTTCGATGATGCTGTGACCAAAACTCCCGATCAGAGTTTGACATTTGTTACTATAAATTCTGATTTAGCCATTTTCGAACTCGGACTGAATACGAATCGTGTCGATGTCAGCATTGATTCACCAGTTCGTTAACTTGTGCCTCTGGGCTGCAACAGACTTGTTCATTTGCATGGCTAAGTAGTCCAATTGTTTTGACTGATCGGTTACATTAAACTTAAATATTTGTTCACAAAGTAAAATGACATCTGTTGTTGTCAAGAATTTAAAAACGGGAAAATGTAGTCAAAAATATGCAGTTTATGTATTATTGAGACACTATAACTTTAACGTTTCATTTCCGTATGGTTAAGAAAAAAGTGTCTCGAAGAGCAATTATGATATCAGAAATAAAGGTGTAAATATAATTCCGATTATGTTAAAAGTATTTTAGAGAAAGTCCTAGAAATTACTTTAAATAAAAATTTCAGCTATTTTTATAAAAGCTTTTTCTTTTAAAGTTTGCCTATCAAAAAGTGTATGCATATTAATGTACAAATTTGCTACCTTTATAAGAAAGCAATAAAATGAAAAGAAAATATTTTAAACATCACTACTTGTAGCATACAAATTTTTTTAACTGAATTAAGGATTGAATTTCAATATGACAACTTTGCAACACAATCACTTTTTTTCAATATGAGAACTGAAAAATTCAATAAAATATAAAAAAAATTAGATTCAGAAAGTATAAAAGAACAAAACAAAAGAATCCTTGTATTTCACTAAAAATGAGAAATGGTTCTTCTATATGTAATGCAGATTAAACAATTATATGTGATCAGAATAATCTGTTCATTTTTGTCTAGCCTACCATATGGACTATTCATTGTTCAAGAAAAATTTTTATTTCTTTACTGATATATGACAAAAGAATACTTGTTCCTAAGTATTAGAACTGTAAACCTCCCGCTTTCCGAGACATATGCACTGAGCCATTCAAACTATAAGCCGTAACAAGATCTTTTCTAATTGGCTTCCCACTTATTTCCACTTTCTAAAGTTTAAAAATAAAAGTATAATAATTCCAGTATAATAATAGAAATGGTGAACAATGAACTATACACACTAAAATTAACCACTTTAGAAACCACCGGTTCAACAAAATACTCCAATGATTTTAATTCAAATGTTTAAGAAAACAAAATTTAGTCTGTCAAGATGAGGAGAGTGAGTAAATAAACTTTTTTTTAACTCTCCTGGATTCATTCATTCGATAACCCCTTTTCCCTTCAAAATCTTTTTTTCAGTAAGAGGTTTTTCACAGAACCCATTCTATTAATTTAATGAGTAATAGATGATAAATTTAAAAAAATGGAAAAGTTAGAATATAATTTACAAACAAAGACTTCGCATTTCGTTTATTTTTACATCCTTAAAAATATTTCTCGTTATGTGAAAGCGCTTAATATTGTTTCTGGGGCTTTTGTCTCTGCATTTCAAATCATATTGAGTTCTAATCTACAGATGAATTATCTTTGAAAAAAATTTTCAATTGTAATATGATAGGCCATTAATTAAAATTAATGAAGCCAGCATCTTATTTTGTATGTGTTGGGATACTCAACACTTTCTGTCTTTCCAATTTGGAAATTAAACGTTATGTTGTTTTTCCCGTACGAGGTACAAGCTTCAGGAATGACTTAATGTAACCGTTTCATTACGATCGCAAATTGAGATGTTCAGTTGCTGTCGCTAACTGCGATGTTTAAATTTAATATTTCTTATTTTCGATGTTTATATATTTTTGAAATATTTGTTATTTATTGTAAGTATATTTTTGTGTGGCAATTATATTGATGTTTATTTAGCATAAACTTTTTCTGTTTTCTGCATATGTAATTACGTTTATGCAAATCAAGCCAGATGGACACGTGGTTTTTTGAATGAATATAACCTGCTGGCTTTTCTTAGCTCTCTGTGTCAGGCGGAGCATTGTGTCAGGCAGAAAGCTATTGTCGATGCTCGATGTTATTTCGAGTTTTTTCTGTGGTGGTTTACCTTTTAAAGAGAAAACAAATCTACGTTTATTTGTTTTTAAGAAAGACTGCTTCTTTTACTTGCTGCTGCTTCAACCCACTGCTACATTCTGAGATATTGCTTTTAAAATATCTGCCGTATATTATTTTATTGCTTTAATCAGGCCAACAGTATACCCTATGTGAATTTTCGATTAGACTAAAAAAATATTGAGAAATTATTCCCCCCCCCCCCCAAAGAGTATTTTTAAAATTACTCGTGATTTTTTTTATGTGTACTATACACGAAGTATTGGCAATTAGGCCTAAAACTGTTGATGAATATTAGGGAAAAAATGTTTCATTAACACACATTTCGTTTAAGTTTCCAAGAACATTACATTTCACCTTATTTCATAGATTTAATATTCCCGAGTTAGCCAACAATAATTAACCAGAAAACTTTTCGAAGTTCTATAGCTTATGGCTGTACTAAAAAAATTAAAGTTAAGATTTCAGTAGTGCATTCCTACCTAATTATCAAAGAAATTTATATCACAAACTGCTTTGTCTCTGAGATCGACTACATTCTTAATACTGTGATTTAAAATATATCACACTAACATTTGCTTCGCTGTGTCACTTTTGTAGTCGTAATAAGGCCAACAGCATAGAAAATTGGGTTTGGGGGCTTGAAGATAATCAATATTTTCCTTCATTCCTCGGAGTATACTCTCTGAATTACTTTCAAATACACGCGATATGCATCAATGCCAATTCGATTCCCATATACCTCTAAAGAAACTGTACTATGAAGCACTGCAAATTTCTACAGAATTTTAATCAGATTTTTCCCTATGCGAATGAAAGAGTTTATAGTATGCACAAAACTTTTAATCTTTAAAATAAAAGGAACTGAACCTTCACCTCATATTTTTTTGAAAATAAAACTCCTCTGTGATAGTAGATACATTTGTTTACTGCAATGCAAAATCCTTACCGATCGACGGAATAAGTTCCAATAAAATTAGAATACTGTCAGAAAATCATTCATTCTAAGTGTTCATGTTTCGATCCATAAATAACGTCGTACAAATTTGGCTTTTTTTTTATTTTTGTTTAACTGAAGAATGATTTTAAGTTCCTGTGCTTTACGAGAGAGACCTAATTAACATGTAAAGAGTTTAGCAGATACTCGCGGATTAAATCAGTGCAAAGAAATTTCATAAAATGCCAATGAACTAAAATTTAAAATATATATATTTAGTAAAATTTGAGTTTTTTTTTTATTATTTCCTATTGCTTGGAAATGTGTGCAATTCGTACCGAATATTTATAAATCTTCATATTTTTAATAAATCTTGAGGACTGAGGAAATCTCAGGAACAATGGAGTTTAAGTGGCAAACAATACATTCAGGAATTAGATGTACCGTTCTCATCGTTTAGAAAACTTATCTATTCCTATCTTAGTCAAATACACATTCTTTATGCAATGCTATAATTGTTGTGTCAGATTTTTGAAGTTCGATTTTGAAGTTTTGTAAATCTAGAGATGTAGTATATAAAATCACTTGATCTGTGTGACAGCAAGCATACATTGCTCAAACTGGGAGAGAGTTGCATATTAGGATTAACCTGCATAGGTCGAATGTAAATAGAGTCAGCGAAAATTCAACTTTCGAGGTTTTTTATTTCAATAGGCATGGTTTTGAAAATATAAGAATTAAAATATTAAAGACAGTATCAGATAGTAACAATAGATTTAGGGAGGAAAATATTCAGATTCTAAAACACCGTATGATGTATCCGTACGGTTTAAATACTGTTTTCAATTATAATAGGGGTTTAGGTAATGACAATAGTGTCTATAGTTTATTTAAAGAATTCTCTGACACCAAGTGTTTTGAATAAAGTAGAGGAAATAGAGGAAGCCATAAATATACGAACGATATCAACAATATTGTGCCTAAACTCTTTTTAGAAAATCTAGATAAGAAATTTTGCATGGAGCTAAATGTAAATTATGTAAAGGTAGAGTTGTTCAGACTTAAAATCAAAACACTTAAATTACAAAAGATGTTGAACACGTTCAAGGGCCACAATAAACAGTTTATGAATCTTGTTAGAGACATATTGCCATACAGAATGAGAGATATTAATAACACTAGTACAAAGAGCTATTTTGTTTAGGAATTTCAACAAAAAAGTTTTAATTTTCTGAAATTGCACAATGCTGTTAAAGACAATCTTGATGCATTTCCTGTAAAGGGCATAACAGTGATACCGACATTTAGGTACACGAAACCTTTAGCTAGTTATTTTTTTTGAATTACGGTACGTTGGTTCGTGCGGGCGGTGTCGATGTGTCTTGAGTATGTGCTGAATATGCTGGTTCAAAATTTGTGGATGAAAACTTAGGACATGTAATTACAGGCGATCTGGATATCATAAAAGATAATTGTTGCGGTTCAAAAGTGTCGCAACATTCGGCACGGATGAAGGAATCAATTAAGAAATGATCGAGTTAAGAGAAGCAGTGACGAGTGATAAATAAGCGAGGGACGTGGACATAGTTTAGAAAAGAAACAGGACGTTTAAGTGCCATTAAGGATGAAAAAGAAACCGCCCAAAGGAAATTTACAATGTGGGGTATGCTTAGACCAGATGCAGATGTGAAAAGATATAGGAAGAGGGGAAAGCACACTAACGAGAAAAATGCGTTGAATAGTGATGGTGTGGGCTAAGTGGTGAAAATCGGAAACAGATGATATTCGAGAAGATGGGAATATTACCGTGGGAATAATGATGATGGGAGGCGAGTGGCCCCACCTACGAGAAGGCGGAGAAAAAGAAGATTCTGGAAAGAAATGAGTAGCCCAATAGAATAGGAATAAGATATCTCTGACCAATAAGAAAACGAAGGAATGAGCAGATCAGATGATGCGGGAATCCTAAAAAGTTATTACGACCGAGGAGCAGCAAGGACGAACACCTAGACCGTAGTTAAAAGCATGAGCCGACGAATTAATTTAGAATGAGAAAGCTCGAATTGAAACTTATCCAGCGTATGATAAATTAATATAGCTTGACGCTTTATTTGCACCGATGTCCCAAAGCGTAAATACTAGGCAGTGACTAACATCGAGATTAACCAGATTCTATGAAAGAATAGAGCCGGCCGACCACGTGGAAGCAGGGTGCCACATCCCGAGAATCGATTTGCCTGAGCAGTATGACCTACCGTATGCTACAAGCTGAAGTTACGAACCCTGAAAGCGTGACGCAGCCATAGACGGGTTTGAAAGGAGGGTCCAAAGCCGACGCGAGCGCATTTAATGGACTGCAGACGAGTTTATCAAAGGAGGGCAAATTGAAAGACCAAGTCCCCGACAGTGCCAGCGCATTTAATTGACTTCATGAGAGTTCATCAATGGAGGTATGTGTCGTTTGTGCTCAGTATTGATCACTTGTTTTAAACGTGTGCCATCGCGATTTCTCATTCATACACTACATATTCCGAATATATATACTATAGATCTTTCTATTAGAAATTGAGATAACGTTGAAATATGATGTTATTATGAGTTGATGAACGGGTTATAAGATCCATTAAATAAGAAAATATTGTAGTAAAGGTATAATAATTGATAAGAAATTACTAGTGATAATTGTATTGTAGGAAGTAAAATAAAAAGGGTTATAATGATATTGAATGAAACTGTAAATGAAGAGATTAGTTGTGATAACATAATGTATTAATAAATGTATCCGTTATTATATCAATCTGATAATCTGTCATTCTTCAAAAAACACAACGCAATACTTAATTATACATATGTAAATCATATCATTGGGTATCATAATTAATAACCCCAATCAACCCATTATAATAATGTTATTCGGTCATTTTTACTTCTAGGTACAAAATTTAGATTAAATTAAAAAAATTTAATTTAAAACAGCATGCGACGTTTTTAAAAGGAATCTGGACAACTACATTTTTGGCCTTAGCTACAAATATGTTACACCTTTAATTTTGTTCCGTGAATGGAAAACAAGGCTTTTGACTTATTTTGAAGATTTTCTTCAACGTTATATCAATTACAATGATCATACATACCACCGATGGAATAAAGCGATTTATCAAAAAGTTAAGGCACTGAGAAATAAATTTGTATTTTTGTCCCATAGATAAAGCAGGATCAAATTTTGCAGTAATTTGAAAGGAATTTTTTATAAATACAATTAAAGCGGAGCTAAATAGTGGCGATACGTATAGATTATATAATCAGTATATTAATGTATTAAAAAATTTGGTGCCTTCGCAAGAAAAAGCGGCATTCCTGTTTCTGAAAGAAGTCTTCCCTATTTGTTTTGTACTCCAAAATTTCATAAAAACCCTGTAAAATTTCGTTTTATATGTAGCAATGTAAAAAGTATTGGCAATAATTTCAATCTTAGGTTTGAAAAATACCTAAAAAGATTCTAAATGTGTTAAAATATAAGTACAAAAACAGTTTTTGGATAATTTACAAGAGTATAGAACTTGTGGAGAGTCTGGATAACGACTTTCAAAATATCAACTTAATACACATCTATGATTTTGAAAACCTATTTACGAATATACCAATTGCAGCTTTGAAAAATGTCTTAATACAACTGTATGATGACGTCAAGGAAGATTTGACGGATGTTTGATCTACTTTATTTTACGATCTCTGCAATTTCTGTTTATTTAATAACTTTGTTAAGGTCAGAAAGGATATTTTTTTGCAAACAAATGGAATAGGTATGTGAACTAGTTACTCCAGTACTGCTGTTGGAACTAGATGACGGATGGCGTCTTACGGTTCCCTTCCGATTAAGAAATAAGTAAGAATGCTGCTTCACGCTCTCTTTGACGTCACATGCGCGCGCCGAGGATGTTTTTTGCATCGTGCAGAAGAAGTTGAGTAAGAAATATCTGGCATCTGAGCCAACGATCTTTAAAAGGAGGCGTTGTTCGTGTAGTGTGGATGTGACAGCTGGTGAGAGTGTGAAGCAGTATAATACCCTTTTGTAATATCTTTAGTGCCAGAATTTGCTCCAGCATAAGGTTTATGTGTCAAGCTATATGTTTTTCCCGTCAAGAAAGAAAGGAATAGAGCCTTTATTTGGATTATCAACCAAGTTGTTACAATTCGTGGAGTGGTGAATTCTTTTAGGTAAGCCACTCTCATTACTCGCCATCAGTATATTTTTACAGAACAAAATAAGTAGACTCACTGCGTCCTATATTTTTTTTTATATATGTTCCTTCCCAGACCGGGTAAAGTCGGGTACACTTAGCTTAGAGTCTGAGTCGACGAGTGCCCATTTCAGTGGGAGGTACTCGATTTCTTACAAGTGGCGTCCGCGACAGGATTTACAGTGGGTTTAGCTTTAGAAAAGTATTTCAAAGTATTCTTTAGTACCTGTTGAATATTTGTTTGTTACTGTATTTGTATAGAATTAGCCTTCATTATTAGTAATGGATCCTTTGACGTTAAAACGTGGGGGATTACGTTCCTCCTTTACCAAGACTGTTAAAATTCTTGATAAAGAAATTGGTAAGGATGACAGTTCAGAAGGCGTAATTAAGGATAAATTTACAAGGTTAAAAAGAGTGCATAAAGATCTCGAAGAAATTAATGAGCAAATTTTGAATTCTGTAGTGACAAGCGAGGAGACACAGGAGGAGATTACGGCAGAAATGGAAGATTACGAAACTTACTCCGATGAATTTATCACAATGACTCGTTTAGTAAATGAAAGGTTTCTGGAAATGCTAAATTTTGAAGCAGGTAGTGAGACTTCACTAGCCGTTAGTGATACTGCAAGACGAAACGCTATGAGCTTCCAAAAATTGAGCTTAAGAAGTTCGATGGGGAGTTACTGAATTGGCTTCCGTTTTGGTCACAATTTGAAAATATTCACGAGGATTCTGAGTTGCACGAGAGTGACAAGTTTCAGTATTTAGTCCAAAGCATGAAACCGGGACGCGAGCGAAAGATTTTATTGAGAGTTATCCGATGACTTCGCAGAATTATTCTAAAGCCGTTAGTGCACTTAAAGAGCGTTTTGGTAAAGCTAACCTGTTAATTGAAGTGTACGTGCGGGAATTAATAAAATTAATTATAACAAATGTAAAGGTTGAGAACCGAGATAATCTACCACTATCACTATTGTTCGATAAAATTGAAGCACAGTTAAGGGCTCTCGAGTCTTTAGGTATCAAAATAGATGGGAACTCTTGTTGGTTGTGTCCAATGGTAGAATCCAGTCTCTCAGAGGATGTTATGAGGGCTTGGCAAAGAAGCTCGCTGTTTAGTGCGGGAGATGAAAAGAAAGATACTTCTCTTCTAACCAATTTTATGAAATTTTTGAACTCCGAAGTAGAGGGCGAGGAAAGGCTCAAATTAGCACGTAGTGGTTTTGATAATTTCGACGATAAAGAAAAATATCGCGATAGACAGAAAGGGGGTTTAAACATAAACTTAAGTCTAAGAAATCCGTAAATATCCCCACAACAGCAGATTTTCTTGCGACCAAAGATAACAGTTGTATTTTTGCAGTAGGCAGCATGATAGCAAAGATTGCTATGGCGCGCGTGCCCTATCGCGCCAAGAGAAAGTCGACAAAATAAAGGAGAAAAGATGTTGTCTAAAGTGTCTGGCATATGGCCAAGTCCTGTAAGCAGTTTATTCGGTGTTATGCATGTGGTAAGGCACATGTAATTTCCCTCTGTCCACAAATGCACTTGAATGTTGAAAGCCAGCAGGAGAAGCAAACAGCTGAAGCCGTGCAAACAACCACCTCGATCCAAACCTGTTCCACCGACGTGAGTTTGATGACGTTGAAGGTTAGGATTGTGGGTAGGGCAGCTACTCAAGAAGTAAGAGCACTTCTAGACTGTGGGTCTCAAAATTCATATGTTTTAAAGTCAACTGCTAAAGAACTAGAGTTAACACCCATATCTAAAGAGACAGTGGGCCATACTTTGTTCGGCGGGATTAGAACTGAGACCAAACTACATAGCAAATATCGCATTAAGTTACACTCGTCTAATCCAAGCATTACGCAAGCTTTAGAATTTGAATTCTTGGATCAGGATACAATTTGGGGGGACCAACCGCGGTTACCTAAAGGAGCTTTGTTAAAAGAATTAAAACATAAAATATGGCTTTCGCATATGGGATCAGGCTACTCTCAAATTGAAATGCTAATGGGTAGTGATATTTACGGTAAAATTCTTACTGGTCAAGTTAAGCAACTAAAAGGGGGCTTAACGGCCGTCAACACTAAGCTCAGATGGACTGTGTGTGGTCAATATAAGGAGCTTCCCAAACAAAAAATCGAAGACATATCCGCGCTGTATTCAACCTCCAATTTAGCTGTTCAAAACTGGGATGTTTCTGATCTGTGGAATTTAGAGAGGATAGGAATCTCGGATAACGGGGAAACCTAACAAAGGACGCAGAAGAACAAATAGCCCAAGAACAATTTTTGAGTTCCCTCAGCAGGAACAAAGAGGGTTGCTATTGTGTTTGTTTACCTTGGTTAGAACACAATTTGGACCTATCGACAAATCGTCATATTTCCGAAAGGAAACTTCTTAGCACAGTGCGAAAACTCAAAAGTTTAAACCTGTATGCAGAGTACAATAGAGTATTTAAGGAGTAGCTAGCGGAGAGCGTTATTGAGGTAGTTCCAGTGGACGAATTAGATTCCAGAGGGCACTATCTTCCTCACCATGCAGTAATGAAACCAGACAGTCTTACTACAAAATTAAGACCGGTGTTCGATACATCGTGCAAAGTTAATAGATCACCCTCACTTAATGACTGTCTACTTAAAGGACCGAATTTAATTAAGCAGATACCCGCAATACTGTTAAGGTTCAGAGAAAAGCGTATAGGAGTTACAGCAGATATCAGACGTGCGTTTTTACAAATAGAACTGAAAAGGGAAGATCGAGATTTTTTAAGGTTCCTTTGGTGGGAGAAGAATGATGTGATAAGAGTATATCGTCATACACGGGTAGTTTTCGGGGTAACGTCTAGACCATTTCTTTTAGGAGCAGTTATCAAGGCCCATCTGACACAAGTACCGTTCGAACTAAAGGACATCGCGGAAAAATTAGAAAAATCATTTTATATAGATTATTGTGTTACGTCCGTGGACAACAAGAAAGAACTAAAAGAATTCATTGATAAATCAAGTAAAATTTTAGCAGAAGCAAAAATGGACCTTAGTATGTGGACATTTGGCCCTACGGAGAATGGCAGAGAAAGTTTTCCTAGTCTAAGTTCAGAAGACGTGTGTGATGACACTGTATCAGTTTTAGGTCTTCTTTGGGACAGAAAAGATGATAATTTTACCATTTCTGTTAAACCCACTCCAAGATGTGAAAATTTGACTAAAAGAGAAATTTTATCCGTAACTCAGAGTATTTTTGATCCCTTAGGGTTTCTGGCACCCATATTATTGCCGGCCAAATTGTTAATTCAAGACGTTTGGGTGACAAGAGAGGGGTGGAGCACACCCTTAGCAGAGGATATCAAGCAAAAATTCCGAAGAGGGCTTAGTGAATTTTCGGCAATATCTCGTTTAAAATTGCCACGAAGAATCGGGTATGGAGACAAACATACTTGGTCATTGCATGTGTTTTGTGATTCTAGCCAGAGGGATTACGCGACTGTGGCATTCTTGCGATGCGAGGGCGATGTCTTCGTGACTTTTCTTGCCGCAAAATCACGGGTTGCACCGTTAAATAAAATGACCATTCCCAGCTTCGAACTTTTAGCTTGTGTGTTGGGGGCGCGTCTAGCGAAATACATTGTGGAAGCACTATTACTAAAGATTATCCCGAAACATTTGTGGTCCGACTCCACTACAGCTTTGTCATGGATCAAACGTAATAACCAATGGGGAACATTCGTGGGTAATCGCGTCAAAGAAATTTGTACACTCACAGATGCAGAGCAGTGGTCCTACGTGCCTAGTCAGTAAAATCCGGCAGACTTACCATCCAGAGGCTGTAATTCTCGTGGGTTTGGAAAGGAGTCATGGTGGAAGGGCCCGTATTGGGTGAGTAACTCAAAAGATAACTGGCCTACTCTTGAAATTAAACCTGACGAGTTATTGGTTTCCTCGGAGCAAAGAAAGAAACTGTCATCTTTAAATGTATATGGTAGTTCCGAGTCCGTTAAATGGTATTCGAAATTCTCGGAATATTCGAAAATTATACGAGTTCTAGGATGGGTTCACAGATTTATTAAAAATACACAGAAAAAACTGTAACTAAGGCAAATTTTCTATCCTCGGAAGAAGTACAGAAATCTAAGAGGGCAGCGAGTTTACTAGTACAAAGGGAGAGCTTCTCTCAGAGTGAAGATGCCGTCGGCAGTCTTTCAATCGTCCGAGATCAATCTGGTTTAATTCGGGTAAAGACAAAAATTCTCGAACGAAATGATGACTTTAATTTCAAGTATCCTATTTTGCTTCCATCAAATCATCCCATTGGGGAATGTCTAATTCGGGAATATCACAATATGAACTCTCATGCGGGCATTCAAACGCTTATGGCAATTATTAGGGAAGAATTTTGGATTATGTCAGCCAGACGTTCCATCAGGGTGGTCGTAAGAAGATGCATTAAGTGCAAAAATTTAATAGCAAACCTCCGCCAACCGCACCTATTCAATTACCATTGGACCGAGTACGGGATGCATTACCGTTTGAAGTTGCCGGGGTAGATCTGTGTGGTCCTCTCTATCTACTAGATAAAAGTAAGGCGTGGGTGGTGCTTTTTACCTGTGCCGTGTACAGAGTGGTACACTTAGAGCTCGTCACATCTATCAGTACGGAGATATTCTTGCAAGCGTTGAGGAGATTTATAGCGCGAAGAGGACGTCCAGCAGTTCTCTACTGTGACAATGGCACTAATTTCACCGGGGCTTCTGCCGCATTAAATAAAATCGATTGGACGAGATTAGGTGCCCATACAGTTTTGTGTCCCATTCAATGGAAATTCATTCCACCCACCGCCGTATGGTGGGGCGGATGGTGGGAGCGTCTCATTCGTTCTGTTAAAAATCTCCTTATTAGAGTTCTAGGAAGAGCATCAGTGACCTACGAGGAACTGATAACTATCCTTTGTGATGTTGAATCGGTATTGAATAATCGTCCTTTAACATACATTTCAACCTATTCTCGGGATCTTACGCCATTGACGCCTTCCCACTTCCTACGGGACTTACAAAGAGACGGGAAACCATGTGTTAATTCTACTGTCGTGAGAACGTTGAAAAGATATTCTGAAACAAAATTTATTGCGAACAGGGAGCCATCTGGACGACCGAGAATAAAACTTTACGTGAAGACAGGGTATTGCACAGGATTTCACTTTCAAACAGAAATATTAATTCCCCTCAAATTTTGAAACAATGAACTTTGACATCGAATGTGAATGTATGCCCAAGAACTGAGAGAGGAAGACTGCTGGAAATTGTACTATTACGAGGCTACAAAGCTCGCACAAAACCATTACTTTCCGATTTTCAACGCAAGAGGAGATTGGCGTGAGCAAGGAATCATTCATTATGGACTGTTAAAGACTGGGAAAAGGTAATATTTAGTGATAAAAGTCAATTTTGTATTTCTGGTAACCAAAGTAGTGCCTATATAAGACGACGCACTCATGAGAAATTCAGCCCTCAGTTCCTGAAGCCCACAGTAAAGCACCCAACGAAAGTGATGATATGGGGTTGCATGTCTTCGTGGTATTGGAAGACTTCACATCGTGAGCAGAACAGTGAAAATCAGGGATTACATTGAAATAATACAAAATAAATTGCTACCAACAGCGGGAGAAAAATTTAGGGATCAGTCATGGATTTTTCAGGACGATAATGCTCCATGTCACCGTGCGAAGGGAGTCCAGAAATAGTTTGAAGACAATACTATGAATAGGACGAACTGGCCAGGACAGTCTCCGGATCTTAATCAAATAGAGAAGCTGACACAAAATTTGTTATGATATTTCAAAGAATAAACCTTTAAATCTGCAATTAACTCAGGTTTGTTTCATGTTTTCCTTCAATCATGTTGTCACGAAATAACTTCTTGTGAAATTGGTACATTCCAAGCCAAAAAAGATGTAGAGCTGTTATTAAATCAAACGGCTGGCTCTTAAAATATTGATGTTCATACATGTAACAACCAAAATTTAAAAATGCATATTTAATGTACTGTATTTATAAGAATTTTTGTGTTATTCTACTACGTATATTATGTTGGACCAGATGTGCCAGACGCACCTCCCTTGGCGACAACTTGGCGGCAAAAAATTTTTTGTCGCCAAAACAGGTCTACGCAGACACGTAAAGCTAAGTGTCCACTTGTGACAAAACAGTCTCGAGAGTAGTCTCGACACTAGACTCACAAATGGATAGGGGCCTGAGAGCAGTCTCGCGACAAGCAGGTGCAAGTATCGCGACAAGCAGGTGCAAGTAGAGATTGCAGCTGTCACAAGTGGACATGCTCATTTCTGCTCTCGTGACTTAGTCTCCAGTCTTCTGTCGTTGTTTGAAGATTTTTGTCAGAGCTGAGACTATGGGAGGCGTTACAAATTTCGTTGCTAATCGGTTGGAGGTTTTTCATTGGTCAAATATATTTCAATACTTTAACGCTTCCGCTATCGGACTCCTATGTGAACAGGCCCTTGATTTCCCGCGCTTTTATTTATTCATTTTTTATTTCGCAATAAATTGGCAAATAATATTATTCTTTACATGTTCTTTAAAAATGAGTGAAAAGAAGGTTTTACCCGATAAAAGAGTGGACAGACGATGAAGTGTTTGAGTTAATCCATCTGTATGAGGAAGAGGAGTTTTTAATGGAATGTTACACATAAATTTTACAGGAATCGGGGAAAAAATGAGCGTGTTCGAAGAATTTGCAAGAAAATTTAAAAATTGTGATGGGAATGAAGTACAGCGGAAGATTCATAACTTACGTTACCAGGTATGTATATTTATCAAATTGAACTAACCCAAATTCGCTGCCACTTAACTGATTAATTAAATTTACTGTCACTCTTAACATTTTAGGTATCACACGAAATGCAAAAAATGAAAAGACTGAAGAGTGGTGATGGTGCAGATGACAGATACGATAGTAAATGGAAGTTTTTCTGTGCATTAAAGTTCATTGTGCGTAGCTTCACACCAACAAAATCTACGTCAAACGTTGCGAGTATATTTATTAATTTAATTCAATGTTTTTCACTCTTAATGAATTGGTTTAATATTTCCTAAATAATCAACCTATGTAATCGACCAAAAAATTATTTAATAAGCCGTACGAAAGATTGTTCAATACGCTATAACTTCGGTAATACTGGTCGTATTGAGATGGGATTTTTTTTTATTTTGTAGATCTCAATTTCTTCTTTAAAACGATATAAAATTCATAACTGTTGAAGTGAAAAAAAAAGTCGAGAAAAAAATTAATCTTTCTTATGATAAATATGCCGTAAGTATTATTACAAATTTTGTATTGTATTGTAATGTAATGTAATGTTTTGTTAAATAAACAGAATTATTCAAATATTTAATTAATTATTTTATTTAACATAAAATAATTCATTTCTTCTATCCACCCATTTTCTCACCCAACACTCCTTTTTTTTCACTTTCCGCTTTTTCACAATTTTATAGGCAATTACAATAGCAAGGGCTTGACGCGAATCCATTTTGAAAGAAGAAAAACAAACTGCGATCAAATCACAGAACTGACTGCGAGTTCACTCTCAAGTCGACATGAAATGTTCCCGCTCTCGAGACTGCAGTGACCATAGAGTCTCACGAACCTGTCTCGAGAGCGTGAGTGATCTCAAATGGACAACCCCCTGAGATTAATCTCGAGATTTTCTCTCAAGTGGGCACTTAGCTTTAGGTTTAAAATAACAAATATAAACAAAATATCAATAACAACCCAAAAATAAAAATAACTTCCAAAACAAACTTACCAATGGCAATAATAAACTTCCAGAAACATGACAGAAATCCTCAACCGCTACTTTGAAACACACACAAATATATCGAACGCCGGGTATATTAAACTTCCAAAAACACTACAGAAATACCCAGCAGAAGTTCAATGAAAGGGAAGAAATTGATGAATCTAGTTTAGGGAAAAGGAAATATCCTTAACTTACTCAAACGTATAACTCGTCAATTGCAAAACGCAACATTTTAAATCAACCACAACGTTTTAAAAAATCAAATGCATAAATCAACCATTATGTAAGTCCATCAAACCACATCTAAATTAACCGATGAAATTAATAGTTAATTTCAAATAAACCGGTAACTTAACCTAAGATAGCAAATTAACGCATGCGCAAAAACAAAAACCATAAAAATACCAGAAATAGCAAAAAAAAAATTACAAAACATTGCTCAACACTTTTAACAGATATTTTACACTCCTCCCACTTTATCTCCCTAACGATCTCAATAACTTTAATAAATGGATCTTCCCCAGTTTCGGCGCATTGGTGGTAAAACACGTATAAGCTTAAATAAAACTGAAAATCGGCCTGTCTATTATGGGTAGGTAATGTGCTTTTAATATGCCTCCAAATACTTTCAATGGTAATTGTATGGCATCCTGACGCCGTTTCAACAAAATGTATACTGTGACTAACGGATAAATGTTTGAAACCCTCATCCCCTATATCCTTATAAGACGCCCAACCATTAGAATAAATAGTGGTCCCGGGTAAAATCCACTCCTTAATACACTTCATTAAAGTTTCCTTACTCCTATCCCCAACCGCCACTAAAAAAAGTCCCCCCCGACCCCCTTTCCACCCCTCCAAAAACCCACTGCCCCTCCACTGCATGGCCTCGGTGATATTTCCTTTTTCCAAACTTGGAATTTCAGTTGAAGAAATTGATTTAACCATGGAAACCACGGCTAAAGATATAGCCCCAGGCTACTATGGCCTAACATCGAGTATCATAATGGCCTTACATGAAACAGATAAAACAATACTGTGCGATCTTTATAACAAATGCCTAAAAGAGGCTTACTTCCCAAGAGCATGGAAAATCTCAAGTGTGATCTATTTCCCAAAGGAGGGAAGAGAGAGCACAAGCAGGGTCATACCGTCCAATCTGCCTTCTTCCCATAATGGGTAAGATATTGGACAAAATTCTGACAAATAGATTGGTAATGCATCTGGAAAATAAGAGTTTACTCTCAGAAGGACAGTTCGGATTCCGTAGAGGGAAAAGTACTTTACACGCACTGGGTAATATTATGAATAAGATAAAAGAAAACAAGGAAAGAAATGAACATACGTGTCTTATCTCTTTGGACGTAAGAAATGCCTTTAACTCAATAAAGAAAAGTTGTATAATAAGAGAGTTAAAAAAGTTTAAACTAAATAAATACCTGTACAAGATGATTGTCAATTATTTAACTGATAGAAAAATTAAGTTAAAACACAGTGAGTATGAAGACAATATTGGGGTCCCGCAGGGATCTTCCCTTGGTCCCATACTTTGGTTAATTATAATCAATGTGATTCTGAATGAGAAAATAAACAGGAGCTACTATTTTATTCAGGCGTTCGCGGATGATTTGATGATCATTGTGTGAAGTCAAGTTGTATACAAATTTACGGAACTTGCAACTGAGCCGTTGAGAATATGTAGGGAGTGGGCTGATAGAAACGAATTGCGTTTCAGGTTTGAAAAATGCGAATATACAATTATACCCAGTAAAGGGAAGATAAAAAGGAAGCCGCCAATTAAGTTAAAAGAAAATTCCTTAAAGTACAATGCTGAAATTATTTATTTGGGAGTAAAAATTGATAGTACATTGAGTTTTCTAAAACACTTAGACATGGTTAGAGAAAAAGCAATCAAATCTAGCTTGTAAATTTATTTACAAGCTAGCAAGAATTAGTAAAAAGATTTGGGGAATTACTCCAAATATTATTAAAGAAATTTATAAAACGGTAATAGAGAAAATAATACTCTACGCTTCAGAAGTATGGTATAGAGATGTTAAATTTTGAAATTGCAAGTTAAAACAAATTCAGAGACCGTTCTTGTTAAATATAACTAAATGTTTTTAAATAGTATAATATATGGAATTTATGATGAAGGAAAAGAATATGATATAAACGGAGAAGTGTTCAATAGGGATAATTGTGAGACCAGAGTAACTAGAAAAGTTAGCATAAAAAATTTAAAGAGCCTGAACTGGTCGATGGATCGTCACCCTCAAACGAAGGTGAGTATTTATACAGATGGATTCCAAAAAGATGGTAGAGTAGAAGCAGGTGAGGTGATTCATGATGAAGAAGGAGATAAAGAAATATTAAAAGAGAGAATTGCAGGTGGGAACTCTTATGTAGCCGAACTACGAGCATTACAATTGGCAGTTCAAAGAATGAAACAGAAAAAAAAAATCACTGAGTTTGATATATTTACAGACTCAAAGAGTGGTTTGGAAGCGCTAAGAACAATAAGCTACAGAGGCGATATAGTAGAAGAGATAAAGAATATGATTATACAAGAAAATATGACGGTATATCTGCATTGGGTCAAGGCCCATGTGGGTATAGCAGAGAATGAGGAGGTAGACCAAGTAGCCAAAAATGCTACAGAAATGGAGGAAATAGGAGTCCAGTATAAACAAACTAGAAAATCAGTCAAAATTAAAATTAAAAGGTATGAAAAGAAACTATGGCAAGAAGAATGGAACGAAAGTCTATGAAATATTGAAGGAAGTAACAGAAGAAAGGCTAATGGGTGACTTTAAGATTAATCAATTTATAACGGGTCATGGATGTGTTGGGGAATATCAAAGCAGATTTCACCAAAAATCAAATATGTGTACCTGTGGAGATATCCAAACGCCAGACCACTGTTTATTTGACTGCCAGCAGTTCAGGGACCGAAGAAAAATTGCCAGCGGATGTTAGAACATGGACGAAACATAAGTTTTATTGCGACTTTTACTGTAGAGGCTTTATTAGGAAGGTGGTCGGTATTCTTATGGATACTTGTATCCCCTTCTCTCATACCACATAGCAGTATTCTTCTGTTGCAGGCTTGCAGATAACGTGCAAGTTTTTAGTGCAGGTTACACAGTATTGCAAGTAAATAAATGTATGTAAGAAGTAGAATGGTTAATAATATAAGTTTGTAAAAAAAATCAATATATTGTATTGGTAAAGTTTTATTTAATCACTGTAGCTGCAAAAATGTTTATACATTTGGGAATGTTTTAGAAATTACACAAAAGTTAGTGTATAGGTAATAGTGTAAACAAATGTATAATTGTGTAAATAATTAGGTTAAATTGTTTTGTTATGTTTTAATAGAAAGTCAAGATTAAATATTTAAGTTTGTATCAATTGAAATTTGTATTATTGTACGTATGTGAATGTATTAGAGTAAATTGTTTTATATGAGTGCATTTACGTAATTGTTAGGTTAAATTGTATTGTCATGTTGATATGTATATAAATTTGATGTAATTATGAAAAAATAATAATGTGAAATAGTAATAATTGTGTAATGATATTGTAAGCATTATAATGCAATCTGTAAAAGTAAGCAAAAAATAATAGGAAGAAGGAAAAGAAAGAAAAAAACAGGGAAAAGTGAACATAGGAATGATGGTTGCCACTAACTGCTAAATTTTAAAAACAATTTTGTTAATGAATTATTAGACGGTCTTCGGTTTAGGGGGTGGGGTTGAAGGCCCCGGTGTCCTTGAGCCAGTGTGTCCCAGTTGTGCAGGATTGCGCTCGGGACGATTAGTTAACAGTTTTCCCGTATACCTTAACGGTTGGCCGGGCATTCAATTGTTTCCCAAACTTGGACTCCTCAATCTCTACCAACTTCCCTTCGCCACCTATTTTTTCGGAGGTACTACAAACATAATCCAAAATTCATTCATTTACAAATTGCCTCCAGTCGGCTATTAGTAAGTATGGCCAAGTATGGCTATTGAAACTCCACGCCCTCTCGGTATCGCATGTCCTCCTCTTATTCAAAATTTCGAAAGTTTAAATAAAAACCTCCTCTATCGTCAATTTACTGGAGGTAAACCACGATCCGTACCTTAAACTTCATTGCGATCCACACTCTTTAACCTCTGTCCTATTTCTACAAACCCACACAAAACCATCAGACACATTATTTCTCTTCTTAAATTTCATTTTTAATTCGCATTTCACACAAAAAATAAGATTAGTTTAAAAATTCCACCTCCCATAAAAACTCAAAAAAAAAACCATCCTGACACCATGCAGAAAGCCACTGAAAGTAGAAGTTACAAGGAAACCCACGATTAAGTTTAAAGGGGAGAACATCAAATACGATGAGCATATTAAATACTTAGGAATTTACTTAGGACGAAAAGTTAAATTTTAACTTTCATATGAATAATATTAGAGATAAGGCATTAAAATTTCAACACAGTATCAATAGAGTCAGTAAGACCAGAGGCACACGGAGCAACTCAAAAGAAACTCATAACTGACTCCAATCACAAACCAACCGTGATGAGTCGTAACCTATGTAATTGAATGGAGCCACGCACACGGCACAACTGGTTACAAACCCGTCAGCAACGCGTTTGTAATCAGTCGCAGACAACTCAACGTGTCGAGTCGCTAGCAACTTCAGTCGCCAGTTTCTCTTGCGTTGTGCGTGTTATTACACAATCTATGCTACAGCCGATCTTTTGGCAAGCTGCCAAATGACGAACACGAGAGCCACGTGACTTCTGCCTAGCAATGAAATTAAATTCTAACGTTGTTTGTTGTATGGAATATGTGCGCCCATATGTACAGTCCATTTTTAAACGATTTATCAAAGACAATCTATTTTGACAATTTTTTAAAGTAAATTTATTTCTGATAATTTAAACTAAAAAATGCCCGGAATAAGGATGTTCTTCCTTCCATAACAGGTCACAAATTATTGATTTGAATAACTTTTGAGCAGGCCCGTGAGCGGAGCCGCATCACTAACGAGTTTGCAGCCGATAAGAAATTTCAATCGCTAACCAGTTCAGTTTCCTTTGAGTTGCTCCGTGTGCAGATGGCCTAAGAGTACTTGGGGTTTGAAACCTGAGATTGTCAAAAAGTTATATTTAACTATAATAAAAAAGATACTAATGCATGGAGTGCTGTCATGGTATAATGGTAAACATACAATGGATTTAAAATTAACAACGACCATTCTTAATAATGTTAACTAAATGCTACACAACAGTTTCGACTGATGCACTCCACGGTCTATCAGGATGCATACCATTAGACTTAACAGCTGAAATTGAAAATAATATAGATGAAATCTACAATAAAGGATCAGAAATAAAATTAGGAGACATGGTACTGAACGCGCAGAATTGCGAAACAAAAAGCCGACCTCAAAAGAAAGTACGTGAAATGAGGAAATATGAATGGACATATAACATGGAATCAAAATCGAATATTAAATACTACACTGGTGGCTCAAAAACCAACGAAGGAGTTGGTGCGGCGTGTATACGTTAAAACCTTAATGTTTTAGAACAAACAATACTTAAACGTCTACCTAATAATGCATCATCCTATAGCACCGAAGTTGAAGTCATTGAAATTGCCATCACTGATGCTATAAGTAGAGGAATACAGGAAATCGACATATACAGTGATTCATTCTAGAAGTACACTGCAAGCAATATGTGCATATTATTTTAAGGGAGATAGGTTTTTTATATTTTCAATCCTAATAGAAAGTCATGAGATAGCAGTAAACTTACACTAAGTTAAAGCCCACTGTGGGATTAATGAAAATGAGATGGTAGACGCTGCAGCTAAACAAGCGACAACACTGAATGAAATCACAGGAAATTATAAATTAACTAAAGAACAGATTAAGAATAAAATTAACAATTTTTCAGAAATATATGACAAAAAAATTGGGAGAGAAGCAGTTTAGGAAGGAAAGAATTTGAGGTATTCCCTAGAGTTTCTACGAAAAGACTGTCGGCAGATTTCCTTGTTAATCAAGCAATAACTGAACATGGATGTATATCGGTCTATCAAAACAGATTCTTTGCTAAAACAGATCTTTGTGAGTGTGGCAATATACAAACTATAAAGCACTGTATATACAATAGTAGCAAATGGCTGAAGTACGGAAAAACTTACCAGTGGGCTTTGAAGATTGGGCCCCTAGTAAATTATTTACGGATTATTGTAGAAGGTATATCAAGAATATTATGCAGGAACTTATGAATATACACTTCCCCCTACAAGGGGAAGGTGGATAGCCCCTCAGATTGAAAAGAAAAAAAGACACGTAAACGAACTGCAAAAAGAAAAACTTCGTGAGCTGGATTGCCGTCGGGATGATTAGTTTTATTATTGAAGGGACTTATAACCTTCGGGTGTGGAAGGCGGCGATATTTCTTATCTTATATTACTTAATCGTTTTACGCTTTAGCTGTCAGTAAATATAGGTGTCAGCAAGTTCAAACCTGTAGAGGCGGTACCGGACAGTAAGTTCTGTTTGGTACTAATAGACTGGACGTTAATCCCCTGTTTATTTGGTGTTGAGGAAAGAGGCTGGAGATCATTAGTCTGACACTGTGGTGATTAGACGTATGTTATGAAGTTACGTAATTTATGATGTTGATTATGCAGATAAAGAGCTATTCCTTAATTTATTCAACAGATGCTGGTCGGAGTCTTATTTTGCTGTGGATTGGAAAAAAGTAAGTTCTGTATTTTCAAAAAGAGGGAAAGGAAGTAATGAATCCTGGCTCATATCGACCAATCTGCTCACTTCGTGTTTTAGGAAAAACTCTAGATAAAATCATTACCAATAGACTGATTATACATCTGGAAAGAAATAAACTGTTATCTGAGGCGCAATACGGTTTTGGACGTGTCATAAGTACATCCCATGCATTGAATAACATTATGAGAATCATCAATGGTAATAAAAGTAATAAAATGCACATGTGCCTCATATCGTTAGATATCAGGAATGCATTTAATTCTATATAAAAAAAGAAAAGATTATTAGAGAGCTTAAAAAGTTGAACTTAGAGGGTAAGCTTTAAGATTATTAATAGCTTTTTAAGTAATAGAAAAGTAATATTGAAAAGAGGGGAACATCTTTATAATGTAGGTTTTGCCGCAGGGATCGTCCCTAGGACCGATCCTGTGGCGTATTGTAATCAATGAATTGTTGAAGATAGAGAAATATAAAGATCATTATCTTATTCTAGAGTTTGCAGATGATATGATAATGTTAAGGAGTCCAGTTTAGTATGAATTTACAGAGTTGTCTAAAGAGGTACTTGAAGAATGTGAAAATTGGGCAAATAGAAATAGCCTTGATTTTGGCATCGATAAGTGTTCTTACACGAATGTGTCAAAGAAAGGATCAATAAATCGAAAACCAACGATTAAAATAGGAAATAGGAGTATAAAGTATAGACACGTGATCAAATATTTAGGAGTACTCATCGATGCCAAAGTAAACGTCTTAAAACACTTAGATAAAATTAAAGAGAAGGCCTTGAATTATATGTATAAATTGATAAGGGTAATTAAGAAGACTTGGGGAGTTAACACAAAAATTGTAAAGAAAGTTTATAACGTTGTGATAGAAAGAATGTTGCCATATGCATAAGATACATGGTACAGAGATCAAAAAGTATTTAATAATAAGTTGACCCAAGTTCAAAGACCCTTTTTACTTATAATAACGAAAGCTTATAGAACGGTATTAATAGATGCAATGAATGCTATGGCGGGATGTATGCTCCTATACTTAAAAGCTAGTATGAGTAGGAAATTTTACAACATTTATGAAGAAGGAAAACAAGTAGGGGTGCAGGGAGAAATATTGGGTGAAACTAATAGTGAAACAAGGGCTAAAATAATTAGAGGTATTGAAGATCTAATGAGTATAGAGTGGGTATTTGACTCTAAACATCAGACAAATGTGCACATATATACAGATGGATCAAAAATAGAAGAAAGGGTAGGCGCAGGAATGGTCGTGTATATGGAAGGAATACAAACGGAGATATATATAGAAAGGATACAAGGGGGAAACTTATGTGGCAGAGTTGAGAGCAATAAATAAGGCCTTGAAGATCATGAAAGAAAAGAGCATAAATGTCTCTGATATCTATACAGATTCAAAAAGTGCCCTAGAAGCGTTGAGAACTGTAGGTTATAAAAGAGACATGGTAGAAAACAAAGTCATTCATTAAGAGAGAAAATATGCAAGTAAAGTTTCACTGGGTAAAAGACCATATCGGAATTGAAGGAAATGGGGCAGCGGAAAAGAATGACATTGTAAAGATCTACAAATATAACAGGCAAAGCGTAAAGAAAAAGTTAGAAAAGTGGGCAAAAGAGTGCTGGCAAGACAATTGGAATATGTCGGAGAAGTGAAGGCGGGTGTATCAAGTATTCCCGAAAGTTACAGAGAAGAGGTTAAGTACAGACTTTAAATTAAATCGGGCTATAACAGGCCATGGCTGCTTTTTCAGCTATCAAATAAATTCCATCAAAGATAATAAGTGTACTTGCGGAGCTATAGAAACAGTGTAACATTGTCTATAAGAGTGTTTAAAATACCAGCATTTGCGAAGTGTCTTACCATCTGACCATAGTAACTGGGATAGAGAAAAATATTTTAATAACTATTACTGCAGAAGAGTAGTCAAGGCAATAATGAATGCACAAATGGATTACCATTTACCGTTCTCAGCTGTGGGAAGCGGTACTCAGAGCTCGTAGTGTTAGGAGATAGGCATCGCGAATATAATGCTACGATAAATTTTCATGTTTAAAGATAGTAATCTCTTTGACACCTCGGTCCCCTCCCCCCCGCTTTCGAGTAAAAAGATAGTAAAATGTTGTTTTAGTAATTGAAAAGAAATGAATGAGATAAAGGTGAATATTAAAAAGAAAAAGAGCTAAGAAATATAATGAGATAAATAATGTAGAAGATAAGGTTAAAAGGGAAGTTTAAAATGGAAAATGGTAACTGAATTATGTATAAAAAGTAATGTTTTAAGTAACTATAGTACGTCTAGTATAAGAATTGGAATGAATGTAGTCATGAAATAAGGCCTACTTGGAATAGTAAAAGCAATTAAGTTAGATAAAATGAATATATTAAAGAGGAATTACAAAGATTATCTTAAGTAATTTTACAAGCGCAATGTCTAATATAGTAATAAGATCAAAGCAAGCAATAGCATAGAATAAGGTAAGGTAAGCAATAGCATAGAATTAGGTAATCAAATATTGGTCATCAGATCACAAAACCTTGCCGTTTATGCTTTCGCAGTGGTCGGCATGATTTACGAATTATAGTACTGGTCGTTTTACTCTTTAGTTGTCAGTAAATACAGGTGTCAGCAAGTTCAAACCTGTTTAGGCGGTACCAGACAGTAAGTTCTGTCTGGTACTAATAGACTGGACATTAATTCCCTGTGTATTTGGTGTTGAGGAAAGAGGATGGATATCGTTAGTCTGACACTATGGTGATCAGACGTGTTTGTTCTCTGCTGCTGTTTTTTTCTCTTTTTTGCTACTTCAGTCACGTTAACTTGAGAGGCTTTGGGTTTCTCATGTGTGATGGGGCTGAATTTATCGATTCTTGGCTTGCCCAGGGATTTATCCCTGCTGATAATGATACAGACGCCGGTCTGCTTGATTTTGATATGGACGCCGATACGGACACAACAGTAAATATGGACTCAACTTCTACTCTGGAAACTATGGATATTGGAAAGAATAAGGAACCTTCTCTAACGGACATTTAAATTAAAATTATGGAAGACTTAATTAAAGGAACTATCCCCCCTACGCCATGGAACCCTTGGAAAGGACTTACCCTTTATTATTTGAAAGATTTCGTCTGAGTAAGCATGCTTTAGCTGAAAGTGATCAATCTAACCGTAAAGCGCATTCTTTCACTAACCCATTTCAACGTCCAAAAACTTCTCAGGATAAAAGTGATGATTTTTCTTTCCCTCCCTTTAGACTTACTTCAAAAACTCCGTTACCCATTAATTCTGATGCTCCTGTTACAACCAACAAATTTGATGCCCTTAAGGAAAATGTTTTAAATGACCCTAATGTTGCCCAACCAGAGCCTAGAATCAGTAATAACGTGCCTAAAATTAAGCACATCACCATCGTTAAAACTCAAAATTATAGGGATGTCTTAAATGAAATACCTGATAATGATAACTGTAGAAAATTCCAAGCAAAGGTGGGAGTTTAATTTATTCGACTTGAACCCCAGACCGAAACTGATCATCAGAATATTTCAAAATACTTAAAATATAATATTGGAGGCTTTATTCTCCCACTTAGTATTGTTCGTCATGTTAAAATTGACAGATGATTACCTAGAGACATCCCTGCTACTGACGTTCACGAGGAACTCAGACTTTAATTATCTGTTCTCAAAACCACTCAACTAAGAAAGATAAGTATTACAAGTATTGGGCCCCGGCCTACACTGGGGATTATGCACAATAATAGGTACTGTTCATTTTGCGCTTATTTTCTCTTCTTTATGGGTAATAAAAACGGGTAGAACTTTTGCACTCACCCATATCTGGTGATGCACGTTATTACGATCTTTTGAAAAAATTCTCTGATATCACTAATCCAAACCAAAAAATTCAACCTGTAAAACACTCTACGGTTCACCATATTCAAACGACAGGACCTCCTGTTCATTGCAAACCTCGACGACTACATCCGAAAATATACAATGCAGTTAAACTTGACTTCGCTACAATGTGCGAAAAGGGAATTTGCCGTCCTTCGAAAAGTCCATGGTCTTCACCATTGCACGTAGTTGTCAAAAACACATCGATAAGATCCGTCGGAGACTACAGACGTTTAAATGCGGTAACTGTACCAGACAGGTACCACATTTACACGATTTTTCACATGCCCTTTCTGGAAAAACTATATTTACAAAACTAGACGTACGTGCATATTACCATATCCCAATACACGAGAAAGATATTCCTAAAACTGCTATTGCTACCTGTTTCGGTTTGTTAGAGTTCCCATACCTAAATTTTGGCCTATGTAACGCGGCTCAAACGTACCAGCGTTTTATGGAGGAAGTCTTTAGAGACATTCCATTCGTTTACATATACCTCGACGACATTTTAATTTTCATTGATTCGGAACAAGAGCATTTACAGCACTTGACTCAAGTCCTACAAAAGTGTTGGGAATACGACCTGACATTGAATGGCGGCAAATGTATTTTTGAGGTAAAATAAATTCCCTTCTTAGGTCACCTAGTAAATGCTAAAGGTATAACACCATTACCAGAACGAACTGAAATTATCAAGCGTTTACAAAAACCCAGCAGTATAAAAGGTCTGAAGGCATTTCTCGGTCTCAATTTTTTTCCGTATACACTTGCCAAACGCGGCATCCGTTCAGAAACCATTACATGATATATTAAAAGGTCAACAGTCTAAAAATAAATCAATTAATCGGGATTCAGTATCGCTTGAAGCTTTTGAAAAGTGCAAGTTACAAATTCAACAGGCAGTACTTCTAGCCCACCCTTCTCCTACAGCACAACTTGCGCTGCACGTTGATGCTTCAGATTTCGCTGCTGGTGGTGCGTTACATCAACTCGTTGACAATACCCTACAAACCCTTGCGTTTTTTTTCAAAAACTTAACTCCAAGGGAGATATGCTATAGCGCGTATGACCGGGAGTTGTTAGCTATTTACCTTGCAATTAAACATTTTAGACAGAAGTGGGTTGAGTGTACGCAACGGCAACACCGTCATCTTGACTTTATTAGTCAATGATGTCATGTAGGTATGTAGGTCTTTTATATGATGAATGTAGGTACTGAATGTAGGTAATATTTTAGTCCGTTGGCATGAGAGACATTCTCTTGTCCACTGAGCACAGTCCTTGTTTATTGTTGGCCACACGTACCTTGAGCCTAGAATTTTCGATGTAGCTCGAATTCCAGGAATTCATAAGCACACGCATTGTGCTGTACAAAATATAAACGTACCATCTCAACGGTTTCAGCATATAAACATCGATATTACTGGACCACTTCCACCCTCAAATGGTTTCCGGTATTGCCTCACACGTATCGACACATTGCCTCACATGTACACACGGTGGGTGGAGGTTTTGCCAATTTCTAACATTTCAGCGTCAACAGTTGCTTCTGCACTTCTTTCAGGTTGGATCGACCGCTTCGGTATGCCAACGCACATTACTACTGACAGGGGGAACGCAGTTTGAATCTTCGGTGTTTCGCAGTTTAATTAATCTACTCGGCATTCAGCGTTGTCGCACTACGAGTTTCCACCCACAAAGTAATTGTTCAATTGAAAATTTCCATAGACCATTAAAAACTGCTTTAAAATTTCATGGCACCACAAATTGGACGGATGTTCTTCCAATCGTTCTTCTCGGACTCGCGAGCAGTCAGATAGGTGGACGTTGATAGAAGCGGCTCGCCAGATATATATTAGAGCAGATGTAACAGCGAGAGAGGTGGAATTGAAATAATAAAATGTTTGTGTTGTTTTAGTAATGTTTCTCGACTCTGTTCCCGAACACGCTTAACCTATACACCCGTCACGGAGAAATAACTACAAATTAATTGAAAAAATATCTTTTATAACGTCCATACAAATACCATCAGGGCCCGGACCTTAATTGAGTTTGAAAGTACATATTGTATAAGTTCACTGTAAGTTATCGGATAGAAATCTCCTAAATTGTTGTACCAGCCATGTTTGTTTATAGGGAAATCGTTGAACGGAAAATGAAGAGATTAAATTAGAAATATTATCCTCAACTAAAAAACTGTCCACCTCTTTGAATTTACTACAAAATGCTGTAACTGAAACATCTTTAATCAAAGATTTATTTTGATTAAATGGCGTCTCCTGTGTGATGTTAATCAAAAATTCGCGCCAGGAGTTCCTCTTGGAGGAACTTAGCAGCTTCTTATATTTGGCGTTTTCCTTAGCCCACCTCTCCTTGTGTAGGGCTCTATCGGGTTCGCTCGCCGTAATACGTGGATACTTCTTACGGAGCGCCCTAACACGCTTCCTGAAGACTAAGTTCCAAAGTCCACCAGGGGACTCTGTGGGGGGGCCCTCGACACCAAGAGAACATCATCAAACTGCCAGGAAATGAACTTTGAACTAAAATCTGGATGTCACTAACAGTCTTACATCTGGTCGTATAATTATAATCATAAATATTATTAAACAAATTACATGTAATATTTAACCAGTTTTTCTGCTTTAGATTATATTTCATGAACTTGATGTAGGGAGTAAAGGTAGAGGTTATGGACAGTACAAAGTCTATATTATGGTGTTCTGAACCATTGTGCTGGTCTGACACCAATTCGTAATATTTAAACCTTCATTGAAAAGGGACAAAGTAAGATCGATTCAACTCCTACCCCTGGAGGAGACAAAAGATAATATCCATGACGGAGGACCCTCTATAGCCTGTAATTGGGCTGCTCCAAGCTGAATTTTTGGAATTGAAATCACCGAGGAAAACAATATTATTCCAATTTTTAGTGTTTATTATGTGAACAATTAAATTCAAAGTTTCGTCAAAAAGCTCCTCGTCACCGGGGGGAATGTAAATATTAATTAATAAAACATTAAACTGATTTACAAAAATAGCATTGATTTACGGATTACAAAAATCTATGGTGTAAGGAAGTTTATTATCGATGATGATGCAGGCTCTAGGGTTAGTGACATCAGCAACTATTTTAAAAGAGGACCCAAAACCCACAACTTTATTATCCAAAACGTAAGGTTCTTGAACAAAAACAAAAGTAAGAGGAGTGCCGCAAATATCAGCCATAAGCTGGCTGCACGCAAAGCGACTTCTACCGATGTTAACCTGACGGCAAAGAAAAGATGTACTATCCATAGTTGATGAAAGTACGCAGCCTCTTTCTGAAACACGACACATCCTCTGAAGTTAGCTCTGTGGTTAGTTTTAATATGGTTTTTCTTGGAAAGAAAACTCTCATTCCTCTTTATCAAGTTCAACTTACCCCTTCTGTCAAAACTAGAACTATCAATGATCTAACCTCCCTATTTCATACCGCATAACAGTTGAAAAATATAAATCCCCCCTTAAGAGTCAACAGTGTCATAACTGCAACTACTTTCACCATCACTCAAGCAACTACTTGATGAAACCACGTTGTGTTAAATGCGCAGGTCCCCATAAAACATTGACATTAAAGAAAAAACTCCCACCCCCCAAATGCTGCAACTGCTCTGGTGATCATCCTGCTAACTGGAGATGATGCCCCAAATTCCCCCATAATTTACCTCAACCTAAGAAAAAACAAACATCTAATGGAAATCCTAATATTAGTTATGCTAACGCTGCTAGTTCGCATTCTCTTCCAGTAAATTCTGCTTCCTCTGATGCTGATTCTATCCCTGAACCTTCTACCAGTGTCACTGGCACGCCCAGCAATAGTGAAATTATCAATCTCTTGGCCCAAATGAGAGAAAATGGTTCTATTATGAACGACATTAAAAACATTCTTGGAGTAACTGACTTCTCGTATCTGCTAGTTACACTAAGGCAGACTAAGTAACGCATTCTCGAAGCCAAATCTTCCGATGAACAGGTAGTTGCTTTCATCTACTCTATTCTCACTCTTCCTTCTAAAACTGTGCCATGAATGCTTTTAAATCTCTTTCCATTCTCGCTTGGAACGCCAATGGCATTATCAGTAAAATTCGGAAGTTCATGGTTTTTATAAATGAGCATTGTCCCGATATTATCTTTATTCAAGAAACTCACCTTCGACAAGGGGATAAGTTCAAAATTCCTAATTATGCTGTTTACCGTAGTGACTATGTTGACCCCACTCGAAATGATCACGCTATGAGAGGTACTTCGATCGCCGTTAAAATGACCCTCCCTCACCATGATATTGTACTGCCTGCGCTCAATAGTCAAAGTTATCAACGCTACTGCGATTAACGTCTGTCTGCGGAACCACCCACCGTATACTATCATTTCTACTTACATTCCCCCCTATCTAAATTGTATGGATATCTCTGAAGATTTTAAAAACCTTAATAATATTAATAATACCATTATTTTCGGTGACTTAAATGCTACCTATCTCCTGTGGAACGGCCCTAATTCTCTTATTAATCCCTATGGTATGGTCATTAATAACTTCACGGCTAATATAAATTTCGATATTATTGCCCCTACCGACTTTTCCTTTTCCAGAAATAACATTTTGGACTTTGCCCTTGTTATAGGTATCCCTCGTGATCTGTACATTGACTCCATTTGCGACCTGTCCTCTGACCACAATCCTGTGTTAGTTAAAATCTCCCTCGACCATAATCCTTTCAATATTAAACAGAAAAAGTTTACTAACAGGTCTAAATTCAAAATCATCCTCACTAGTAACCCCTTTGTCCACCCTGTTGTTAATGCTATTGATGATACTGACGATTTCAACAATAGTATCATTTATGATACAACCTTGGCCTATTTAACAGTACCCAAATCATTCCCCTAGTAATAAATCTAACGCTGACCCTAACTTAAAATTACTGATAAACAAAAACAAAGCGCGTAAGAATTGGGAGCATAATAAAACTGATATCTATAAAACTATAATGAATAACGCTCAGCAGGACCTTAAATATTACTTAAAAGACAAAGCCACTTCTAACTGGGAACAGTTTATTACTTCTCTTGACACTACAAGCAATTCTATTTGGCGTGTGGCCAAAAGATTAAAAGATTCAAAAACCAATTTAATACCATTTCCCTCTTAAAATCCCCAATTTCAATTCTCGTGCTAGCACTGAACTCGAAAAATGTAACCTTATTGCTAAAACTCTTTCTAATTATTTCGCTCCCAACCCTTCCCCCCTCAAAATTCCACCACTGAAAGCATTGTCAAGACTAATTTGTCAAGACTCTAATAATACGTCTCACGATAGCCCCACCCCTTATATTGTTCCTCTTGATGTTAAAGATATTACTAAAAATCTCCCCAGGAGGAAGTCGCCTGGAAGTCTCCCTCCTCGTTATATCTACAAAATTACCGTTCTCATAGTTTCAATTTTTGAATTTGAGCATTTCCCTCCTAAATAGAAAAATTCCATTATTGTTCCGATTCGCAAACCGGGTAAAACCCCTTCCTTTCCCGATAGTTATCGTCCTATAAGTTTATTAAACATTATTAGCAAAATTACTGAAAAGTTTCTTGCCCTCGAAATTAACAAACATCTGGATGCCGATAACATCATTATTCCCTATCAATTCCGTTTTCGAAAATCTCTTTTTGCTCCACATCAGGCCTACCGTATCACTGAGATCCTAACCCGAGCTAAAATTAATAAAATGTCCTCCGCTGCCCTTTTTCTGATTGTAGCACGCGCTTTCGACCGAATATGGATTGGTGGTATCATCCATAAACTTATCAACTACAACTCCCCCCAGCTTACTAAAATTATCTCCTGGTACTTAAGTAATCGTACCTTTCAAGTAAAAATCAATAATAATTTATCAGACCCCTATCCCATTTTTACTGGGGTTCCTCAAGGTTCTCTTATTGGTCCCACTTTGTTTAATATCTACATTAACGACATTCCGCAGTACATAAAGACCGAAATTGCTATTTTTGCAGACGACACAGCTATTTTTGCCTGTAATCATTAATCATAATCTAGATATATAAAACAGTTCCGTAACTGACTCATTCATTCACTGACTGACTGACATACATACAACGCACAGACCAAACCGCTGGACCTAAAGGGCTGAAATTTTGCATGGCGATTCTTCTAATAGTGTAGGGGTGCACTAAGAAAGATTTTTCAAAAATTCATCTTAGATTTTTTTAAATTAAATTTTTAAGCTGTTTTTTAAACTTTTTTTAAGTTTGCATTTAAAATAATACATTGAGGGTTATAAAATTTATATCACGAGAAAGATCATAATAATTCCTTCAAAATGAAATTTTTCGAATTTTTACCTCCATTTCCTGATTTTTGGTGAATTTTTAAAGATTAATTTTTAGAATTTAATTTATTAAATGCTGATCACGTGATTTCTTTTTCTGGTACTTTCAATAAATTTATCGTCACGTGCGTAACAACTAAATAGACAAAAAAAACATTTTTTCTTTCTAATGCAGCAGACGATTGGATATTATCCAAAAAAAATAAATATTCCTTATGATTTTTTTATAAATATATATATATATATATATATATATATATATATATAAATATTTTTTTACATCAATTGTATATATTGATCGTCTCATTTATTATAAATATATATATTTATTTTTTTTGGCATTAATTGCATACATTTACCGTTGTATTTAATTTGAATGTACTCCGTAGCGAAGCGCGGGTTTTCAGCAAAGCTATTAATGACCACGTTTCCCTTATTAATTCCTGGCTCGTTAAATGGAAAATAAAAATTAACTTGGATAAGTGCATTGTCAATATGTTCACCCATAAATTCGATAGAACCTATGCTAACTGCAATATTAAAATTGGTTCCACCATTTTTCCCTGGTCAAACACTGTTAAATACCTAGGGTTAATCCTTAATAAATAAAAAAACTCACTTGGAAACAACATATCTTTAATAATCGTGATAAATTTCGTAATGCTAAAAGACAACTTTATCCCTTAATTGCCCGAAATAGTAAATTGAACTTTAGCAACAAAATGCTCATTTATAAATCTTTCTTAAGACCCTTACGTATGCTGGACCAGTTTGGTCGTATGTAGCGGATTCCAACATTAAAATTCTAGCTGTTGCTCAAAACATGATTATTCGGCAAATCACTAACTCCCCGTGGTATTTTCGCAATGTTGACATTTATAGGGAGATAAATCTCCCCACAATAGCAAGATTTCGAAGATAATTTTGAATAAACTTCCATAAAGATTTACCAAAAATCTTACCGATTACGACCCTGCTGACCCAGCTAACAAGAAACGGCCCTGTGCCTTTCTTGCTCGTAACTTTCAATTGTTTGTCCTGTGCTTTGTTCTCTCAGTCTCTTTTCCACCGTGTTTTACTTTTACTATCGAAACTTTGTTTTCCCCACTTTCTATTTTCCTTCCTACTTTCGTTTTTTACTGATCACTGAAATTTTATGCATTGCTATATCATTCTACAGTAGAGGGCCCGGCCCATGTACTGTAGCCGGCCCATGTACTGTAGTTACCACTACTCTTCCTGAAGCTCCTGAAGCCCTGTCTATTTAAAGATGCTAGCGCATATCCAGAGGCGTGGGACGCCAAGAGTGCCAGGGTACCGAAATTTTTCGAAATAGAACATTGGCAAACCCATAAATACATTAGCTGCAAAATACTGATCTTCAAATGAGCTCGTGCAAAAAAAGAACCTTCTCTAGTTGAACGTTTGCAATCGTGATTCCCTAATGAACATCGCCATTCACATCCATCCCCTAAATCTTTTCTAACCGTTACTCTCAAATTTCCACATTTTGGACAATCATACTAAGAAGCCATTATGCTTACATCGCGACACCACTCTATAGCCTTCATCTCCCCTAATCTTTCAAGCTCAACCAAGAATTTAAAATTTATATAATTAGAATCCATTGCACTAAATATACCAAAAGAGCACCCAAAAAACACACATAACATCCAATAATACTCACAATTTAAACTTACCTTTATAGCACACCATTACACTTCACACATCGCATTCAAAATTGTTCAACAAAAGATTTTTCTAATTTGTCAAAATAAATCACATGTCAAAATCATGTGATACATCCGTCATGAAATAATAGCGCCCTTTACACGTACGCTCTTTCCCGCATGAAACCACGATCCCGCGCGATTGAGTGCACGTGTGAAGGTGTCGGAGAGGAAGGGAAAGCTGCTTTTGAGCGTACTGCAAGTTTTCCCCCCTTTCAATACCGTACGCTCTTTTGCGAGTGCTTGAAGCGTGCGCGCAATCCCGTACGCTCCAAGCACTCGAGAAAGAACGTACGTATAAAGGGCGCTATTCACATGACAAATATGTTACGAATTTGCAGGAGAAACAACATTGGCCCCTTAATCGCCTCAGCTTGGCAACAAAAAATTTGAGCCAAATTGGCGAAAAATCTACCTGACCGTCTTATGCAGTCTTGCCTTAAGGCTGCTATGCACTAAAAAAAATCGTATTTCCCTTTTCCCCGTCTTGCGGACTCTTGTGGTGGGAGGAGTCCAGTTGACAGTTCGAGAATTCCAACCCCCTTAGGATTGACATTTTGAGGGATTGTAATGGCTCTCTCTCTATAGGGGGGGGTCAAGCGCTTCCCTGCGATCGCATCCCCTTTTCAAATAAACACACAAGTGAAACCGCCAACTGATCTGTAGCTGGTTGTAGCGGGCGAAAATTCAAAACGGTCCGACGTCCGAGGCTGAAGGATTTTGCCATGAGTTGCCTCATGGCTACGATAGGTCCCGCCATAAGCATAAAAGTAAAATTAAAACCAACTTTCACAAAATCAACGAGAAATTAAACAAAACAAAAAATACAAAATATAACTTTCAATGAAAGAAAGTTCTGATTTTATGTCATGAAACAATGTTGCAAATTATCCTTATCTACAGAGAAGGTTTGAAATTATTTATTAATACGAGTTCTTTACAGACAATAGTAAATTAAGGATTTTAATACTGAAAAATTGGGATTTGCTGGTGAAAATTAAATTAGGTTTAAAAGAAATTATCTAAGAAAACTTTGAATCTTCAAGGAATTGCTAAGAGGATTCCGATAAATTAAAGATATCTGCAATGTCGCCCCGATGTGCGATATTGCAGATATCTTTAATTGAAATTTTGATCTAATCATTTGGAAATCACCAGTCATTTGCTGCTAATAAGTATCCTGTGCCTGTGTTATAAAACATGACTGTAATAAAAATTTTAGATATCTTATGTTCAGCTTTCACAAATTTCAACCTATTCCAATACAAGCGAATACAAGTCTAAAACTGCCACATCTTACTTTACCCTTCTAATGACTTTATTAATTTGTTATCTAAAAAAACTGCTTATGTGTTGTATATATTAATATTCGGAACTTTAATGTGATAAACGTATCTGTATTTTGGAAAATTTCAGAGCCATTGCATCGTATTTTGAATTATTTTATCAAAACATAGTAAGAACTACATTTTTTCCTCAAATTTATGCGTACTTAATAAGTTTTAAAAAAATTCATTTCCATTCAGTAACGTAAAAGGGATATGATATTAATGTATTAAATCTGAAGTTATGGATTTTAAAATATTTATATTTGAAATGATATAAAATTATGTTCTCTCTACTTCAGAGAACACTTAAACTATACTTTTTTCTAATTTCTAAAATGTACCTTTAATGTACTTGCTATCTTGTCCTTGATAAATAAAGTATTTTCAGTACGTGAATTCTTAACTTCTTAGATATAACCGAGCCATTTGAATAATCTTTTTAATGTATTTTGGTGGCACAAGAATATTTGAAAACCATTCTTCCTGTCGTCGTCGTGTGCGCTGAAGTAAACAAGCACTGACTTCTTGTACATAAATTTCAGAAAAAGGTTCAATATCTTGAGAAAATTGTCTAATATACAAAAGTACTATAAAATAATTGTGCAGGATTATTGAAAGTTTTCACATGACACAAATGTAGAAATTCTAGAATAATAAAAAGGTAGATTGTTTTGTTGTAAGTTTCTCCAAAC
Organism: Dolomedes plantarius; assembly: GCA_907164885.2. Lineage (NCBI taxonomy): Eukaryota > Metazoa > Arthropoda > Arachnida > Araneae > Dolomedidae > Dolomedes > Dolomedes plantarius. Next base: position 144,161,337 of record OU015493.1, on the reverse strand, counting down.
ATGGCGGGTCCCATGGATAAGACATTGAAAGAGGCACCAAAATGAGGCAGAGTAAAAATACGAAATTATCATCAAATAACGATAAAATATAATAGCAACTAATATTAGCAACTAGTTTCAAACTAATTGATATAGTTTAGGCCACGGACAACGGTGTTTAATGTATTTACTTAAATGTTATTGTTAGAGAGCCGAAATGCAACCACTGCAGGGGCGTAGCTACCGTGGAGAAGTTTGAGCGAACTGCTCCAGGCGCACGAATCATAGGTGGCGCAAAATTTGAAAGAGTGAAACAAAAAATTTTTTAAACTTTTGTATAAATAATTTCGATTTGTCAGATTTTCTATAAAATGTACAAAAAATAAATGAAATATTTTTAAGTAAATAAAACTACTTGACTTACCATAATTTGATTTCAGAAAATTTTCACTGTAAATTTAACACTTTATATACCAGTAATAAACCTATAAAAATGTATGATGATTGCTAAGAATGTTTAAAAGTACTACTATAGGCACTTACTATAAGTATTATAAGTTGTGTTTTACTGCAAAGAAGTTGCATGTATCGGGTGAATCCCACGAGCGCAAAATATAAACCTTTTTTTTTTTATCTGGTTCTACTAGAGTGAGGAATAACATAAGACCACTCTGTCCATTATGTTACGGCGATTCTATGTTTGCCTGGGTAAATAACTCATCAGATTGAAATCGCAATTAGAATGCAAAATATCTGCAATATCGCCCCAAAATTTACTGCAATCATCTGAGCAATTCCTTGAAGATTTGAGGTTTTCTGAGATTTCTTTTAAAACTAATTTCTCGTTAATAAAAGTGAGGAAGAGAAGAAATATTTAGTTGGAAAACGCACTGCTATTTCATTTGTCAAAATACCTGGTGTATACATGCATTCAACCTTTTTGTTGGAAAAACTCCCCGTATTTTGGAGCAGTTGGCACATTTTAATCCATTTCAATTACATCTATTAAATGATAAATGCAAGCAAAATGTAACAAGTTCTTTAAGAAAAAAATCAACTATCAAATATTAAAACTAATATTGCGTATAAGAGATTAAACTTCTTCCGGTTTCACTATTCTGCATTTAAACGGAAGAATAATGGTATAAATAATATTTATAGACAAAACAGTGTTCAATACTATGAATAATTAGTTAAACTTTACTTGAGTTAACCGAAAAAGATTGAAAAAGCGACAAAGTGCAAAAACATATGAGCAAATATAACATTTGTGATTGACTTTCAATTGCAAATGTTATACTTGCAATATTAGTGCAAATCAGATGCACTAATATTGCAAATGAACAGATGTAATTATTTTTGTGTTGTTATTAGCATAACTATCATAATTCATTGAATTTGAATCCCGTTAACACCACCGAAATCAATTACGTGTTTAATCGGGTGCAACGTGCACCCAAATTCCAAAATGGAATCTCTCTATTCAAAAATAAAGTAACTCCCGCTGCCGCTGTCAAAAGCTTGTCACGCTCTCTCCTCCGAAACCGCTGGGGGTATGGGGTCAAGAGCGATACCAATGGATGCAGAAAAATGGGGGGACCAAAGTAAGACATGTATCATCTTCGTCGGACTTTAAGTTGTTTCTTTTACATTTTATGTTTTGTGGGGAAATATTAACTTTTTCATCTTGAGATTACGATAACTCGCCAAAAAATGATCGTAGAATTTTAATCTTTTTACAATATAAGACTACAGACATTTCTCTTTCAAACTAGACGTCATTTGTTTAAAAATATTTTAAAACAGACAAATATTTTCATCAAAAAATTAAACACAGTTTTTCAACAAATATCGTTCCCTATGTGGATGTAATATCGATGCTCCTCGAGTTTTTATCTTACAAAGAAAATATTTTCATCATCTGGAAGCTTTCTTATTCATATAAACCTCATTTCAAGTCTATATCTTAAATTTAGACATTTTGTTGTTTAAAAAAAATAAAAGAAAATAAAAGAAACACCAAGAAGTTATCCGAATGGGACGAAAATCGGTAGATGTGATGTACATGCACAGAAAAATAAATGATTAGAATTTGAGAAAATTTGGATGATTTATTCAAAAGAAAGAGCTTCACAAAGTGAAAATGTCAATAACTCGTTGGTCCACCTCTGGCCCTTATGCAAGCAGTTATTCGGCTTGGCATTGATTGATAGATGCTGCGGAGGGCCTCCTGCGGGATATAGTGTCAAATTCTGTTCAATTGGTGCGTTAGATCGTCAAAATTCCGAGCTGGTTGGAGGGCTCTGCCCATAATGCACCAAAAGTGCTCAATGGGGGAAAGATCCGGCGACCTTGCTGGCCAAGGTATCGTTGGGCAAGCCCGAAGACAAGCAGTAGAAACTCTCGCCGTGGGCAGGCAGGCATTATCTTGCTGAAATGTAAGCCCAGGATAGCGTGATATATCGTGGACGTGCCGCTGTAAGAGTGCCGCGGATGACAACCAAAGGGGTTCAGCTATGAAATGCAATGGCACCCCAGACCATCACTCCTGATTATCGACCCGTATGGCGGAAGACAGTCAGGTTGGTATCCCACCGCTGTCCGGGGCGTCTCTATACATGTATTCGCTGGTCATCGTGGCTCAATTCGAAGCGGGACTCATCACTGAAGACAATTCTACTCCAGTCAGTGAATGTGCCTGACACCACTGCAGACTGGTTTGTCGGTGTACAGAGGTCAATGGTAGTCGGTGCAAGAGGCGCTGTAAGTTCAGCCCCCTTTCTCTGAGTCACCTATGGATGGTCCTTCCGGTCACTGAAGTACAAGATGCAAGTACGATCGATGATAATGATGAATCTGGGGTTGTGAGTGCCACTCTGACGATTGCTCGGTCATCACGTTCTGTCGTTTTTCTAGGCCGACCACTTCCTTCTTGACGCTGTGTTCGGCCATGGTTCATCCATGCCTGCCAACATCGTCTAATAGTGGCATCGCTTCTATCCAAATGTCGAGCGATTCGCCGATTAGACCAACCGGCTTCTTTGAGCCCAACTACACGTCCTCTCTCAAATGCTGACATCTGCGCTTATTGTTCGCGCACCTGTATGCGAGGCATAGTTACTGTCTACCTGAGTACACGGAATGAAATTTGCAAAGAATTTATGACCTGGAATCGAAATTTCTCCTCATTAATATCCTGCCAGTTGAGCAGTTAAGATGCGTTGCATCGTCACATGTTCATTCATTGGCCGCCAAACTTTAAAATTTTGCATTTTCCGTTGAAACATGTATGCATATCAATTTGTGTCCAATTTGCATTACCTCTTCTTGGTGCGTCGCTGTTTTATTTTTTCCCAAGAGTGTATTTATCATTGAATGGAAAAAATTAATTATGACGAGCAACGTGAAGCTAAAAATTTGATATATTATTTTGAACAAATTTCAACAATTATTTTGGTAATTGTACAAAGTAAAATACTCGAACCTGTTAATACAGTTTCGAAAATGCTGGAAGGTCCTGAAAATTTAGAGAAATCCGTTGAGATGCTTTCATCACTCCTCACCCAATTCCAGAACTTAAGGAATAATTTGGGAGTTTGTTAAAAACTATGCCCGTAATTTATCAGCTCTATGGAATATTGAACCTTGTTTTCCCCAAAAAAGATTGCGTCGTGTGAAAATTTTTTTTGATGAATAACAAGTAGATGAACGCATTGAAAACAGTGAAAAATGTGTTCAAAGTCGGTGTTTTATAAAGTAATGGATTTAATAATTAATCAATTAACTATTAGATTTAAATCCGTTCTACAATTATGTACACTTATTAAATATCTATCACCTGCATATTTCGTCGCGTCACCAGATAAAAGTATCCTGGAAGAATCAGAATTGTTACAATCGGCATATCTTTCCGATATTTCACCTAGTTTGGGACCTCAACTGTTTCGATTTTTAATGTGCTTTTTTATTCAATTAAAACAAACTACTTCTATACGCGAAGTTGCAGTACTACTTTTAATTCACACCGCAGCCTCAAGTAGCTTCTCTGACATTATTACAGCATGCATGGTTTTTTTTAACTTTACTGGTGACGAAAGCGACATCAGAACGAAGTTTTTCAAAGCTGAAATTAATCAAAACGTATTTAAGAAGCCACATGTCACAACACCGTTTTAGCTCTTTGACCATCATATCAATTGTAAAAACAATAGCTTGTCAACTTGATCTGGAGAAAATGATTAACTGACTTGCAAACGAGAAAGCGAGAAAACAATTTTGAAGGGTTTTTATGTGCAAACTAAACATGCTCAAGTACATTTTGTCAATACATTATATAAAATATGTAGTAAATATTAGTGGATACTCCATACTGACAGAATTTTAATTTGCTTTACTATTATATTCATATTTATTAAATTGAATTTCTTATTGTTCACAGAGAAAAAAAAGTCGGTCAGTCGCCGGAATAAGTGGGTTCTGCAACCCACTTCGCGTGGGTTATTGTGGGTGGTGAGTTAAACAAACCACTATCCGTGATTTTGAACGCGGATGTAAGTGAGTTCAAATACTACTGAGTCATCGCAACTGTGTTATCGAAACAAGTGTGTTAAATAACTTATGTTATCTGAGTTTACTGCGATGAAAAACCAACTTTAAGTATTAGACCGTAAATGTCATGCAACTTGAAAGGCTGAAATGAAGTATTCGGGTTCAAAATTTTTTAATGTACTTAAATTTTTATTATTTTTTATAAGGAATTTAATTTTTGGAATACGATGTCTATTTTTTTAGACGAGATTAACAAAAATTCTTTTCTGATATTCTAAATCAATTTTGTGTTTATATTTAATTTTTGCCTAATGACTATTGTTCTCAACGTAGAAATTATATCCTTTATGTAGGAAATGCTTTAAATTAAAAGAGTATCTTTTAAATCCAAGTTATTGAAAAATTTTGCAGATTTTTTTTATGACGTAATAAATGTACAAAGCAACTATCAGTTTCAGACAAATTTTGCAACAAAATTAACATTCTTTTACGAAAAGAAGCTGAAGTTCTTATGCGTAGGTTGTTAATATTTTACGTCTTGATCTGTAAGGCAGACGCCTAGAGGTCGAAAATAAAAGGCTGGGATTCGCAGGTTTGCATTTTCATAATTTGCTCCTAAACTTAGCTTAATAGGCTACTTACGATTCGCACGCGTCATAAGGAATACTTGTGAAGATATTTTTAAAAAGAAGTCGTTGTTATGGGACATCGCTTATTAAAAATCACGTAAAATTTATCGCTATAGAATATACCTCCATCGCACAGCTATCAAAAAGTTATATTTACCCACCTTTATACACATATATCGGATACATTATATATATATATATATATATTTATATTTATATAAACCCAAACAAAGACTATAATTATTTTCATTTTACAGACTTTGCGACACTGAAGCTTCTTATTTTTAAATGTTTACGATTTTAACTGTATATTATATTTTTCTCTAATATGTTTTTTTCACACCCTTTTTATTATAATTTTCCGGCCAAAATCTAGCCACTACTAGCCTCTTATATTCACAGAACCTTGACGTTTATCGTTAATAATAGTTTAAAATGTATATCTCGGTTTCATAACTTTTTAAATATTAAATTTATAATGCTGAAAATGATTAGTTTAACAGCTATTAAGAATTGTCATTAGCAAATAGAGGTCATCTCTTTTTTTAGAATTCCATTGTCCGAGTTATCCGTGGAAACTCTCTTTACATGTGCTCGCCAGAGGACAGGAAATAGGTATTTTTTCTCCCGCCGAAAGTTTTTCCAATTAGGGTCTCTAGTGTCCGCCATGTGTTAGTACGTACCAGTAATGGCGGGAACCTCTTTATGATTTGAAGGAAAGGAGTCTTAAATTAAACTGAACTAAGATGTCGTAAACACAGGTGTGCCACCTAACAAGTGCTAAATGGGTGCATGATTGCTAAGATGTGTCTGACACACATATGTGTGTTTACACGTGGAAAGAGGAATAAATGTTCAGGGCACTGCCAGCTCGGACTCGGGCTTGACTACCATGCTGTTGCAAGTTTACAATGGCTGCGCTGCCAGTATAGATTGCGGCTTTAAAATCATCCCTTTCCTGAGTTAGCCAAGGTGAGTTCAATTTCGTTATTTAATTCTTTTATTATTGAGACTATTTCTATGTCAATGAACGTAATCCTTATCTATTTTACTTTTTAAAATTTATCAGTAATATGTAATAGTAGAAATTGTATGGAAAAGCTATTGATTTTCACACATACTATATGTGCAAATATATAAAATTTGTGTGTTTTCGTCTATTTAAAAAAAAATTATTGTAGATGATCATAAGGGTCTAAGTATTAAAGACCGATGCTCCTGAGACCTATAAATTTAATAAGTCGATGCTATCTCTGATATAGATTTGCTTTATTTTATTGGGCTCAGATATATATTTGTGGTGTCTGATTTTACATATTCTGTTTCCATATAACAAGATAACAGAATATGTAAATAATAATCTTGTTTTAACATTTTCATCTTGCATATAGTACTCAGATAATTTTTCTGTCTCTTAATTAAATTTACTAGGCATGCTACGAAATAAGTGCTTCGGCACTTTATTATTTAACTTAAACTATAAAAGAAAGGGACAGTGTAATAAATTTTGTATGTGAACATATTTTTATTCAAATGAGTTTAAAAGTGCAATTTTAAGCAATTTCTATCTTTCTACTTATCATTATCTATATCTGTGTATAGTACATCTATATCTATTTATATCCATATCTACACACACACACACACACACACACATATATATATATATATATGTATTGGATATATATATGTATTGGAAGGGGAATTTAGCAATATATAATAATGAATTAATATGCTGTTTTTGTATTCAGCTGATGAAATATTAATATTCTGCTCTAAATTTTATTTTATACCTATGTAAATATTATAGTTAACATTTTCTTCTGATGTAACAATTTCAAAAGGATTTATCAGTAATTTTATTATTCATCTGAGAATGCTGAAAATAAAACAATAAGAAAATAATACAGGATATTGTGTTTCAGGCATGCATAAAGTATTAATTTTTAAATACAAAATGAGAGGTTCTGTCTCTTCAGTTCCTTTTGTTTTAGCTGAAATATTAACTGGAGATACACACACACACATATACATATATGTGTGTGTGTTTGATTCTTTTTTTAAATTTCAAGTACTGTAATTGGTTACACACATAGCTTTTTATCAAAAACAAAACTGAATTAAACCGTCATGTTTTGTTTACATTTGTTAATTTTTGTTGTTCACATATTTCCTGTAGTATTTTAACAATTTTAAGTTCTTTATATTTTTTTCTGTGTTAAAAACTGAAAGTATACTTCAGTTTTGTCTTTGCACAAACACTGCCTAGTGTCTACTATGCATGTCATATCTTACTGGTATAATGATAGTATTCTACCTTCATATTTGAATACTATATATACAGCATATTTCGTTTCCCACTCATGCATAATTTAACTGTTCAAAAGTCACTACTCTGTGGGTAGTTTAACCCCTAATAAACCCATCTAGGTTTGTCTGTATGGATGGTAAAGTTATTGTAATTAATAAAATTTGAAAAGTTATTTTTTTATTACTAAAAATAAAATCTATTGTTTTTGCTCCTGTTATTGAAAAGTTTGCTATTTAGGTTGATGAGCTTGTTGAGGATTTATTTATTAGACTGAATTCTTAAGGGTTTTTTTTAAACTTTCATTCAAAAAAGTTTATTGTAGTACAAAACAAAATAACTAAAATTATTTAAAAGGCAAAATAATATTTTAGTTTATATGTATTTCTTCTTAATTTTATGCGAAATATGTATTCTGATTTTCAAAGAAATGTCTGTTAAAAAAGTTAAAAAATTTATGAATTTTAATTTTGGAATAAATAACATACCTTTTGTATTTTTTAAAGTTTGGCTTTATTTTAAATATAGTATGGAGAAATATAGTTGAGTTTATTAATGTTCTGAGAAAATATGGATCTGCATTCTCAAAGTAATAAAAAAATATAAATCTTGCCATAAGTTTATTAGGATTTTTGACCATTGGAAATAATGTGTTAAGACAAAGTACTTTTTTTTTTCTTTTTTGAAAACAAATATCAATACAGGTTAAGAATAACATATCTATATCATTTTTACTGCAGACATAGTTGAAGATTTGTTAAAATCTTGAGGCAAAATTACTTTTATCTTTTCCCAAGCAAGTTTGTAATGTATTATGCACTTTAACATCCTTTTATAAACAATTTAAAAAATACTTTATCATAAGTGCTGAATAGATGTGAACATGTATAAAATGTTGCTAAATAGTTACTAGTTTTTAGGATAAATTAATATTTTTTTCTGTTGATTTAGCTACTTAGTCTAGATTCAGTTAGTGTAGGGAAACAATTTCTTCATGACATCTGCACTTTTTTAAGTCTTTTTCTCCATTTTCAGATATTAGAAGCTCCATTAGACCTACATGGCTTTTCACATTTCACCAGATTCAAAAAGCATTGACTCAAGAGGGGCTCAAAAGGGTAACAATAAGGATCTTTTATTTCAAAATTGTCTTTTGCTGTATTTGAAACATATGTTACAGTATATGCATTTTGCATCATTTGCTAATTCTAATTCATGCATTAAAATAAATTTATCTTCAACATCATGAATTATAAAGTTTTTGTTATGCACATTTTTAAATTAATGTATTAGTAGTGCTTGTATGAGATTCATCCTTAAAATAATAATAATAATAATAGTAATAATGCACACATTAAGATTTATACTTTGGAGAGACTAGTCTATTAATGTAGCAGTTACTTTCTTGAAACATGGATAATCAGTTCTCTATGCTGCATCTGCAGTTAAAATTTTGTTATGGACTGGTAATGACAGATATATCCACTCACTCTCACGAACCTTTTTAGCTTAGTATGGAAAAAAATGTTTGCTCCTGTGTGTCATTTCTTGCTAGCTTTTATTTCAAAATTGAAAATCCTAATGAAATAATTTTTCAAACATTGCAGTAAAAATCGGGCAAAACAATGTCCATTGATGTAGAAGCTGTCAGTGGGCACTTTAAAAGTTTAATTACATGAACATTAAAATCAACTTTGATGCTGAAATGCATAACATTTATGAAGTTTATTTTATATTTCAGGTGAATAATCCTCCACATTCGAAAGAAAGCTTCACTATCTGAAGGGTTTTGAAGATTTTAATTTCAAAATAAATTTTTTTTATAAAATTGTACCTAGTTGTTTAAAAACAAAGATATGTATATTACATGTTAATAAAGTTTCTCTGTATTTGTAATTTTGTTTGATGGGATTTATTTTTTGTTTGAAATGTGAGTTTATATTCATTCTCATTAAAGTGTGCATTTGAAACCATAAGATTTAACAAGAAGAGTCAATGCATTTTACACGAGTTATTTTATTTCTATGTAGAAAAGTATATAGTAAATATATATTTGCACAATATAAAATTTTCAGATTATGTGCACAAAGCTATTTTATTTAGAGCAACTAGGTAAGTATATTAACACATTATGAAGTTTACAAACCATGTAAGTATAAATGGGTGGTTTATCGAATAGACCTAGTTTATACTCGTGAAAAAATTGTGTCTTAGAAAATAATTATCTATATTTTCTTAAATCTTTGTTGTTGCAATTTGAAATATTGTACTTGTTTCTGAACTAGTTGTGTTGGGATATCTCTACCAATTAGAAATATTTATTTCTGAAATCAATGTAATTAATTTTTTATTTCATTAAAAAAAAATTGTTAATATCTATCCTATGTTAAAGCTAAGATCTGAAACTTTCGTGATCAAATATTTGTATCACAGTTTAATCAAACTAAAAGTTGTAAAGGTAAACTTTTTGACCTACGAAATTTTAAGGTTTTATACATAATATTCATAAGTTTCCTGTAAATTTTATTTCACTGGTATCTAGAAGCCCCACCACTAAATCTCAACGCATAAAATTCAGTTAAAAGTTGTTTTTTTTTTAATTTGGAGGGTTGTTCCTCTCTGTTACTCCTATGAGGGAAACTGATTCAAAAAAATAATGGATGCTTGATTAACATTTTAAATTTCTGATATCTTCACAAGTTTTAGACATCCTTTCATCACTTATGATATAAGTTTGCAGGATTTTATAACAGATATTTAGCTTTGTTTTTATGAGATTTTGAAAAAATATCCTTAAATTTTAATGCCAATTATATTCCACATATGAGAGTATAGCGCAGGGTTTCTTTTTCTTTTCACGAGACAGAATATGAGCGAATTGAGATAACAAATACATATAACAATGAATAATGAATTACGGGAGAAAATAGTCAACCTTTCGAGTACTTTAGCGTAAACTCATTTACTTAAAAGAACTCATTACACATGGGTTTTATAACCCGAAATAAAGTAAAATATTGAACTCTAAAGAAGAGTTTGTCTGCTCATGTTGGTGTGATTTTCGACACACTTTAAAGTGAGTCGTATAACCATTTTAATGTGTTGGTGGCGAGTAAATCAACACGCTTAGGATCTGGGTTCTAGAACCCATTTTTCCACATGGGTTGTACGACTCACCAAATGCGGGTTCCCCTGCTCATGTTGGTGTGTTTTTCGACACACTTTAAAGTGAGTCGTATAACCCATTTTAATGAGTTGGTGGCGAGTAAATCAACCCACTTGCGATCTGGGTTCTAGAACCCACTTTCCCACATGGGTTGTACGACTCACCAAAAGCGAGTTCCCCTGTGCAGTGGATTTGAACTCGGAGAAGTGGGTTCACCGAACGACTTTTTTTTCTCTGTGTTGAAATGTCTTGAATTTCAAATAAATTGTTATTAAGTAAAGTTTTAAATCGAAATAAGAGTAGATAGAAAACAAATTTCGCCCGAACTCTTCCAAGAAACAAGTGGGCGCACCGATTTTACTTGCTTCAGGGAGCTGAATATGTAGCTACGCCACTGAACCACTGTACAAAATTTCAGCTTCCTTTAACTCATGGTTCGAGAGATACAGTGATCAGTGAGTGAGTGGTATTTGGCTTTTATATACAGGGTGTCCGGGCTAAAAGTATCCAAAATTTATGACTTATTTTTACGGAACTACCTATTATAATTTTGAAAAATTATTTAAATAGAAAGAACATGTCACCAAGTTTTAACATCATTCATAGATTTCGATGTGTGCACCTTTTGTAGCACGACTAACGTCTAAATGGTAATCCAGTTCTCTCCAAGTGTTTTGTAGCATATCAGAAGTTTAGACATTTTTGCTTGGGGATTTATTAAATCCGTTGTGTATAAACAATAAATTGAAGCTATGGATGAGTTGAAGAAGCGTATCATTCAAGCAATTTGTGTAATAAGTCCTGATATGCTACGAAGCACTTGGGGAGAACTGGATTACTATATAGACGTTTGTCGTGCTACAAAATGTGTACACATCGAAATCTGTGATACTATGATCGAAATCTATGATTGGTATTAAAACTTGGTGAGATCTTACTATTTAAATATATATTTTTAAATTCTAATGGATAGTTCCATAAAAATAAGCTATAACTTTTGGTACTTTTAGCCCGGACACCCTGTATATTGCAGATTTAAAAATGGCAAAACAAAATACATTGGTACACATTTGAAAAAAAAAAAGAGTTTTCTAAAAAGTGTATCTGTCTGTTTTGGGCCGATTTTAATCAAACTCGGTATTTACATGTTTCTTGAGCCTTACTTTAATTTAAAAGTAATCTTTCTGAAATCCGATGTTGAAATTGAATGTAAAATCCATTTCTTTGAAATACGTGCTCCAAACTTACAGAAGTAGTTAGAAATAGTAAGTATGGTCCTTGTTATATAAGAAAAGAACGTCGCAGTAAAATTCTCAAAATGAGACAAGCAATTGTGTGTGCTGTTCGATATAGGAAAAGGCAAACGAATATCTTTACATTAAATTATGTAAAGTTTGCTTAACATTTTAAGTGCCCCTCTACATATGTTCGGGGAACACAAATGATGTTAAACATATTTTTGTAAAAAAACGAATCTCGAAATTTCATTCCTGAAGTCAAAATGTGGGCTGCTTTGAAGAATAATGGACATTTTTAATCAATTAGCAGACAATGCAAAAAGTCTATTATTCGATGAGAATAACAATTCTGTTAAAGAACTGAATGCAAGAGTTTCCAAGTACATCGGAGGCAAAGGAGTAAACTTTTGCATGAGGCAGTCGTACCAAGCTAAGTGCAAAGCATCAGTACTGTCTCATAACAGTAAAACACCAAAGCGATAAATGTTCCTGGCTCTCCACGGAAGAAGTCCAGGAACACGAACGAAGTTGTTTAAAATAAAGGGAGTGTTGGCAATAAAAGCAGGATAAATAAAAAGCCAATTAATAAAAAAACACATTTATGATTATCAAATCCAAGGGCAGCTGCACATCACAAAAATAAACTACCGCCTATTTGTGCTGTGTACCAAACAGGGGGCAAAAGTTGAAAAAATTGAAAAAGGATGATTTGTGAAAAAATATTAGAGCCAAAAGTTAAATTATTTCATTTCGATTGCTTGCTTCCAGAGCTAATAGATCCACGATATCGGCGATCAATGCCAATACGCAATCCTTCTTATATTTTGGCTGCACAACAAAAGAAATATTTAAAAAAAATCAAGAAAACTAAATTTGTAAAAACAAAGCTTAACAGATGTTTTTCAATTTAAATTTTTTTCATGTAGTTAAATAAATTCTGAATAATTTTAGTGCTTGTACAGTGGATAATTTTAGTTTATATGTGTTATGTTATTTTAATGATAGAGAAATTTGAGAACCTTAGTTTGATTTTTATTTATTATGCTTACATTCGGAATATGTATGAGCGTAACATTCGATTAAATTGTGCTTTTAGATTGCTCATTCACATTAAAAATCATTCCCAAATGCTATGTTTTGTTTCTTTGTTTTACTTTGTCAGTTTAATGATTTGAAGTTTGCAAAATTTTAATTTAGATCCGAAATATTGTTTTGTATATACGGTGATGTGTCATTTTTTTAAATCTTTCATAATCCTTACCCTTTCTACAGAAATTTTTAGTTTAACTTATTTTTATAATGTTTACATTCGGAATAGGTATGCGCGTAACATTCGATTAAATTGTTTTTTTAAGTGCTTATTCACTTGAAGTTTACATTTAAAATCTCCACTGATCCGTTCTTAAATTTCTCTTATAATTAAGGATGAACTTGAAAGAAAGTTTATTTTGGTTATCTGAAAAGAAAAAGAAAAGAGAAGAAAAAAAATAAAAGATGACTGGATATGACAACGAGGCAAACATGAAGGAAGCTATTTCTGATATTAAGTCAAGAATTTCACAAATTAATCCCAGAGTTTTTTTCTGTTTTTGTTTGTTTGTCTCGTGTTCCTGTTTTCCAAAGTTCAGGTTCTCAGAACCCTAATGATAACGTTTTCGGCTTTTGTTACCTGATCCCTCACTCGCGGGGTGGCAAGTCGGGAGCGCTACCCCTCGCAGCAATAGGCGGTCCAGTCAAAGTTATCAATCATCCCCCCCCCCTTCCCCTTCAACAGGCGAAAATCTCAGAATTTTTTTATTTTAAATATATTTTTGTCAACTATTTACAGCTACATAAATGCTGATAATCAAATAAAATTGGTATTGTCAGAGAGCCTGAACTTTTCTGCAATGCGCTACAGGATTCATTTTATAAATTTCGTCCACCGAAGGAATTTATGAGCGTTTAAAACACACTGTACCAGATTTTCCCCCTAATAATTTAAATTTTAAAATATTAATTGCATTTAAAAAAAACGAAAAATGTCCACAGATGTAAAATTTCTTTCTCTATGACGAGTTCAATTTTTTTTAAAAAATCTTTGAATCCAAGTCGGCAATCCGTGGACAAATTTTCTCCATAGGTTAACATGGAGGACAGCGAATCCAATGGGGTTAGTACATAGCAGCCTTAAGAATCTCACTAGTTCACAAATCAGAAAAGTTACACAACTATAAGTAAAATTGCGGTAGAAAGATTGCTATACTGACGAACCCCGTTACTACGCGAATCAAGGGACCGATCAAAATTCGCATATTAACCGAAGTTCGCGAATTTTTGTCCAATGGTCCATCTAATAACACCCTTGCATTTTTATGACAATTTTAAGCGTTTTTAAGCCTTAGAATGACATTTTATTTGATTTTATTACAATGTGTTTATCAGGAGCGTTCAGAAGTTCGAAATTAAAATAAGTCGAAAGTGAAAAACCTGTAAGTCTCTTCAAAATTAGATTTATTATGTACGACACATAAAATTGAACCAAACGAACTCAAAAATTTCTGCTAACCACGTTAACTAAAACTAATGTTAACAAAATTAAAATCCTTGTTAGGTATACAGTACAAATAAAGAAGTGCTTGTAATAAAAAGTCAATATAAAAAAATTAAAAAAGTAATAAAGTCATTGACATAAATTATGTTTGGGCAAAGTAGCTATCAAATTTGGCCTGTTTGACATGCGGCCGCGCCTTCAGCATGTTTTCAATCCTATTCTGGTGATAATTCTATCAAGCTGCATTCGCGTATTAAATGTAGGTTTTTCTTCGCAAGGAACTGACGAAATTTCACGTCTTAAACGGGTTTGCGTATTAATGGTCCGCGTATTAAGAGGGAGGTTTTTGCACGCATAAGATAAGCATTTATTAAGGGACCGAGGAAAATAAGCGTCTAAAGTGGTTTGGCGTATTAACGGGGTTCGACTGTATAAGCAAAATACATTTCTTGCAACTAATCATTTTTGTAGCTCAAATATGCCGCCATAGGTTATGAATGTACTTCGTATCAAGCTCTATATCTTTTGACCTTCATAAACGCTGACTATTGAAGTGCTACTGGATCAGACAGCTTAAAAATTTACAAATAATCGAAGGGAAAAGCTGTTTGTACAGCTGTGTACAGCTGTTTTCATATCACCTCCCTATGGTATTATGGCAGCAGGAGTGCTGTGAAACTTAGAAACTAAAATTAGACATCTCGAAAAAAGGAAATTATTTGTCTGTTACCTGTTTAACATTAAATTTGACCTGCTGAAGATCTTACTACCTTGAACGTACACATCATTTCCATGCTTAGACTATGAACTAACGTATATAAAAAGTTATGGTTAAAAGTGCCTGATATGAGCCGCCTTTAAGACTCAACTTTAGACTCCAGTATTGTGACCAAATGAAGAAAAAAATTCCGAGAAAGTCCGCTGTGTCTTAAGATAATATAATTAAAAGCCGTTCTTGGTAAATGTAATGTAATAATGCCTCACTGTCGAGGAGACCGGAATCCCAGGTCCCCTTACTTGAATCGAGTCTAAACGTCTTAGTTTAAACATAGGGACGTAACTCGAGAAAATAACACTACTGCTCCAGATGGGGCATTAAAAAACCTCAATAAGATGAAATATGGGAGTAAAAAAAATTGTATGCTCCCGCAGAACATACCTCAAAAAAGAAGGGGGGGGGATTACTTTGATAAATGACTCGTCAGCAGTGTTAAGCATAATGACAGTCACTTCTAAATTTCAAGGGAATTATAAATACTGTATAATGCACGACATATTTACATATATTGATAAAAAGGGGGAAAGACTTACTCGAGCATTTCTTGTTGTCTCTGAAGCATTTCGTCTTGACAACCTCTCTTGAGAAAATTGTAGTTGGAAGGGCGAAACCTATGGCCAAAGCTACCTGTACACTTGAGATGAAAATTCTACAGCGACCTAATGCGTAATCGAAAAGTGAAAGAATGAACTCCGACAGTAGTGTTAAAGCTTGGACAGGGTTGCTACATGTTGACTAAACTTGCGCCAAAAGGATTTAAACTAAGCCAATAATGTGTCTTTCATAGCCAATGGATTGCTAATGTTTATTTTTATCAACGAGCCAAAAATTTCAAAACAATGTTTCTTGAGATGGTGCCGTGCCTACTAATCCAGTAATAGCACAAATGGCAAAATTTTAATTGAGATGCGCATTAATTACAGCAGACTTTTCATGGGATAATAACAGTGGATAATTATTACAGATATAATAGCGTATTTGGAATCAAAACACAATTAAAATATTCAATACTAACGGAGTTTCGGCTGTTGAATATTGGATTTCAAATTGACTTATGTCAAGCTCGTATTCGATACACTTTCAGGGAGACATACGCCAAACTGAATTTATCCCTTAAGCTATATGTATATTACTGCTATTTTTTCTGAAATTAAGTTTGTAAAATTAATTCTTAAAAATAAAGATTCACATGCGTACATGCCGGAGAAAATTGATAAATCATGCTTTGGTAGTTGTTCCTTCACCTTTCAGTTACGAAATTTCAAGTATTTAATCTTACTTCTCAGCTTAGTAATTATGACAGACAATCTTTTACATTCAGTTGTTTCTAGTTCATTTCTCAAATCTGCAAACATTTATTGCCTTATATAGAAACTGACTGAATATAAATAAACCGCATTTCATGTCTTAGAAATTCAACCATTCAAAGCTCTAAATTAACGTTATCCTTCATATTTGTGCACAAAATTATTTTGACGTCTCAATAAATTCGTGATCTGAGTAAATGTTGCGCAAATTTTTTCGATAGTTTAATTTATGCGAGCTAAAAGATCTTGGGTCATTTTATCTGGTTTCTTCAAAATTCCAGATATGGGGAATAGTTTTTAAATTGGGGAAATATTTGGGAAATATCTAAAAACAAAGTAAATATCAAGCATCTGTAATTTTGACTGAATCACCTAAATAAAATCATACATGACAGTTGCGATCTTATTAACCCTATCTTGCATGAAGTTGAATTTAGTCTTGCAACAAAAACTATTGAATTTAAATGTAAATTATGATAATAGACAAATATCAAAGCACCTGGGACGGAAACAAACTTGGACCGAAACTTTAAATAATTTATACCAAAGAAAAATAATATAAATCCTATCTCAAATAAAAATTTCAAATTAAATTTTGAGAAGTTTCATTCTTTAAAATAAGACTGGTTAATAAAAATGCCAAGTTCTTATTTTTTTTAATAGCTATCTAGCGTTTATCCTGACACTTCTTTAAACATTTTCACTGTAAATATTTTCATTGGCAATTCCTTCAAAAGAAAAGAGACTCAGAATAAATCTGAACATCGCATTAAATTGATCAATCTTAATCTTTAAGTTCGCCGCCCACACAGTATAGTTGTTAGCGTTCTGAGCTGCCGCGCAGTGGGTTTTCAAATCCCGAATGATGCTTGGTCGTTTCCGTGTCGTCCCCCTCATAAGGAACAATGTTGGCTCCCCTATATGGTGCTCCCATAATAAAGTAGCCTGCAAAACTTCACGGTTCTTCATGAGCCAATGTCGGAAAAGTATCTACTGTCAGAAACAAACCTCGTTGAAAGAAAAAATTAAGTTCTCGGATTATGAACTAACATTTTTATTCGCACGAGAGGTGTGCTTGCAATGCTTGACGCAGCTTTCAAAGAAGTCCAATTAAAACTTTCTGTTCAGTTTCCGACACAAAGTTTATATTTAGGGGTACACCATGGAAATCAGAACTCACTTAGAAACTTCAAATATTATATGTCTTCGAAAGAAGAAAAGAGCAGTTTTTCAAGCTTTGAATGAAAAAACTTTCCCGTCAAGTTTGGATCTTATCTCTTACGTAAGAGTTGCTTGTGTACCCCTGGGCAACGTGTACCACAGTTTCTAAAGCTCTAAATTACAGGATATTATCCATATAAATGTGCCCTGACAAGTTGTTTGAGGTTTTGTTCGAAGTTGCCAGTGGAATTACATAATTTCGTAAGTGTTGTGCGGAATTATAACGCGAAAACAGAAGGAAACTTATTTTACTTTCTACATCCATTTTCTTACTGAATGTCAAAGTGAAGCCATGATGTAATAAAAAGAAAAAGGAAATTTGGAATAATATGAATATGGTTTTCAGTCTAGCTATATAACAGATTTTAAAATTTAATAAATGGTAACATATAAAAACGTCCCGTTTTTATATGTTACCTATTTATATGGACACTAGCTGAAAACCCGCGCTTCGCTACGGAGTACATTCAAATTAAATACAACGGTCAATGTATGCAATTTATGCCAAAAAATAAATATATATATTTATAATAAATGCGATGATCAATGTATACAATTGATGTAAAATATATATCTATCTATATATATATATATATATATATATATATATATATATATATATATATATTTATATATGCATTTTTTTTTATAATATCCAATCGTCTGCTGCATTAGAAAGAGAAAAAAATATTTTTTTTGGTCAATTTAGTTGTTACGCACGTGACGATAAATTTATTGAAAGTACCAGAAAAAGAAATCACGTGATCAGCATTTAATAAATTAAATTCTAAAAATTAATCTTTAAAAATTCACCAAAAATCAGGAAATGGAGGTAAAAATTTGAAAAAAATTTCATTTTGAAGGAATTTTTATGATCTTTCTCGTGATATAAATTTTATAACCCTCAATGTATTATTTTAAATGCAAACGTAAAAAAAGTTTAAAAAACAGCTTAAAAATTTAATTTAAAAAAATCTAAGAATTTTTGAAAAATCTTTCTTAGTGCACCCCTACACTATTAGAAGAATCGCCATGCAAAATTTCAGCCCTTTAGGTCCAGCGGTTTGGTCTGTGCGTTGTATGTCAGTCAGTCAGTGAATGAATGAGTCAGTTACAGAACTTTTTTATATATATATAGACTAGCGTCATTTTAAAATATGTTCCTTTTAACTAGAACTCAATGTTACTGTATTCAGATGTCAATTTACGGAAACATTTGTGTTTCCGAATTTAAGATATGGAGCACAACTACGCTGGATTTCAAAAATACTGATTTCAAACGGCCAGTGAAACAATGTTCAATAGTGGAAGTCAAGTAACTGTTCTGTTGTGGATTATTTTTTTTTTTGAGAAAACTGTTCATTGATTTTTTTTTAATTCAAGATCGATACATGTGGAAGCTCTGAAACTTTCACCAAGTCAACTGAAAATGAAAAAAGGGCAAAATAAAACGAATGAGATCAAATTATTAAATCTTGAATTAGAATAATTTTTCAAGCATGAAGGCATAAGTTATTAGTTAACTGCTGTATAAACAGTTCATCGAAATGGAAAGTGCGGCAGGCACAGCAGATTTTAGGCTGACTGTGTTAGAGAGAGATATGCACATTGAATCAAAATAACCTATTGGAAGAATCTATACCGACATTTGTGCACATAAAAACAATCCAAGCCCTTCTCCTTAATTTAAATGGATTACTTCCAAAGAAAAGTTCGCTTGTATAACGCCCATAATATCGAATCATAAAACATTTAGCTGTGTTGTGCAATTTTTGGATTTCAAAACCTGAAAGAAGAAAAAACAACCAAAAGTAGGAATATTTGTCGCTTACTCTAGAAACAGACAAGCATGTAGACTTCTTGATCTTGACAAAGATAATTTTGTCACTGTATCTAGAGTTGAAAAAATTCTTGAGGATAAGTTGAGAAGGGAATTAGGGCTTCAATATTATGTTGAGAAACATTGTTAAGAGTGTTTAATTTTGAGGCATTATCGGGATGAAATTTTTTTTATCAAAAACTGAAATGAATAGTCTTGGAAATAGCTAAACACGACAGATATAATTTAATAATGAGGGAATTTTCTCGCAGGAACTCATATTCCATAGACCAAGTGCAAATTATGAGTCTTCAGCCCATGATGAACACTAGAGTGATGAATTAACTGATTCGACATACTGCCGAACAAGTGAGCAAGCACATTAAAATCTAATACTCCTAGTTCATGTGAAGAGGCTATACAGTATAAAAATGCAGGAAAGTAAAAGAGGCCTTAAGTAATGAATTCCCTCTGAAGTCATGTGAGATTATGGGACAATGCATTGATAGAGGGAGCAAGTCAGATTATATATCTAAATGAGTTAGAGCGTTCAAAAATTATCCTCATACTAATAAGAATGTTTTCAAGACTAGGTTAATCGCTTTTGATATCTACAAAAATTCGGTAAGGAATATAAGGAGGCTATTGCACCCGTTTTATAGCCTGATACCTTTTTGATTATTTAGCGTATGCTGCAGTGTGGCAGTTTGTACCACACGCATTCAAAAGGGGTCCAGGTATGAAATGAAATGGCACCCCAGATCATCACTCCTGGTTGTCGGCCCGTATGGCGGAAGACAGTCAGGTTGGTATCCCACCGCTGTCTGGGGTGTCTCCAGACACGTATTCGCTGGTCATCGGGGCTCAATTCGAAGCGGGACTCATCACTGAAGACGATTCTACTCCAGTCAGTGACACTCCAGGTCGAATGTTCCCGACACCACTGCAAACGGGCTTGTCGGTGTACAGAGGTCAATGGTAGTCGGAGCAAGGGGCGCCGTGAGCTCAGCCCCCTTTCTCTGAGCAGCCTATGAATGGTCCTTGTGATCACTGAAGCACCAGTTGCACGTACTATCGATGATAATGATGAATCTGGGGCTGTGAGTGCCGCTCTGACGACTGCTCGGTCCTCACGTTCTGTCATTTCTCTAAGCCGACCGCTTCCTTCTTGACGCTGTGTTCGGCCATGGTTTACCCATTCCTGCCAACATCGTCTAATAGTGGCATCTCTCCTATCCAAATGTCGAGCGATTCGCCTATTAGACCAACCGGCTTCTTTGAGCCCAACTACACGTCCTCTCTCAAATGCTGACATCTGCGCTTATTGTTCGCGCACCTGTATGCGAGGCATAGTTACTGTCCACCTGAATACACGGAATGAAATTCGCAAAGAATGTGTGACCTGGAATCGAAATTTCTTCTCTTTAATATCCTGCCAGTTGCGCAGTTAAGATGCGCTGCAGCGTCGCATGTTCATTCATTGGCCACCAAACTTTAAAATTTTGCATTTTCCGTCGAAACCTGTTTGCATACCAATTTGAGTCCAATTTGCATATCAATTTGAGTCCAATTTGCATTACCCCTTCTTGGTGCGTCGGTTTGTTTTTTTTTTCTAAAAGTGTAGTTGAAATGAGAATGAAGAGAGCAATTTAAGTATATATTGGACTTTTAAGTATATACTGGGGGGGAAGAGGGGGGGCAAATACCTTATGATTTTTTTCGTCAAATTTCACAAAAAGCCCCAGTCGTTCCGCCAGCTACTTCACGGGCTTTTAGTTAGGCGAGGCAGTTAAAACTGAGCGCTATATGCACTTCCTGCTTTTAAAGAGTTCCGAATTAGCGATTTAAGATCTGATTTCCTTACTCCTGAAGGTATGACACATTACGTGATCCGAATTTTCCGCTCATTTCTTGGCAGCATGACCGTAACCAGAGAGGGGTTAGGGCAGCTAAGCCCTCTCTAACAACTTCTTGAGCCCTTCCCTTCAGAAATGGCTCAAAATATAAAATGCATACACGAAAAAACTTGAAGAGTGTTCGTTACGTTTATGTCTACACTTCTCCCATAAAAAGTTCTTTATTCGCAAGCAAGCTTTCTCTTCGCAAATTTTCTTTTAAATGGGTCCGATCATTTATGAACGAAGATAGTCAATTCTCAGATTTTTTTAAGCTTTCTTTGCAAAGTGGGACTGAATCCTGGAAAATCTTTAAATTGAACACTCCACTTATTTTATAACCTGTATGTCACTTAATTGAAATTTATGCATGGAGGAATGCAAATGCAAAATGCACGCTCTCGTCTTAAATTTCATCAGACAGGAAATTTAAAGAAAAATACGATGAACTTTCCAGTCTCAGGAATCGATGATGCAGCTAAATTTAACAGAACTTGAACAGGACAGTGCTAAATATATTCCAATTTCCGACGCGATAGGTATTTTGTCCTGAGGACAAACGCCAATATTCTGTAAAGTAAAGAGCTGAACCCACGTCGGTTTTCGAGCTCAGTATCCAAATTTCTCACATCTAACTTACACGGATGGAATACGATTTTTATCAATTAGGATTTAGCTATCTTTATTTACTCTGTTTGCCAATATGGGTTACTTGTCAATGAATATTTATACGTAATCCGTGAGAATCGTTGTTTGCTTTCATTGGGGGCACCGTATAGTTGAACGAACACCACCTGGTCCGCCACAATTTTGACCGACGTACCCCCAGGGACGATTCCTGGAGGCTCGTACCTTCTCCCATCCTCTTCGACATCGTAGAAGAACTTTTCTGTCTACGGATTTTAACGTGACCACAGCCGATCTATACATGAGGGTATTTTATGGTATTCGGCGGGATTCGAACCGAGCAACCTCCCCACCCCACCCCAGTTTCATGCCCAACTCGCTACCTCTAGGTTACCTCGGGCCCTCTTTATTTATTCTAATATGAAAGAATAGAAAATAAAGAATTGAAAGAAGTAATCCTTGTATAAAGTACTTCTAAAGTGTCTGGTTTTCGGTCTGGAATTTAAGTACTCTTATAAGTGTTTTAGTTAGGTGTTCTGTTCCTTTCATCTCTTCTATAGTTAGCTCACTACCTACCTTTAAACGCTAAAGGTCATAAAGAGGTTTTTCCGTTAAATGCGTCAGCGTGATCATTTATTGCATTGCTGACAGATTGAAATACGTCAGCGATGCGAGTTTTAACGAATTTTAAAAATGTGAACCTATTATAGACTTTAGAATTAATTCCACGGTTAATTGTTTTGATTTCTGTGATTGGTTTAAAACAAATTCGATACGAGTAACGCTGATACTGGCGATGGCAATGTGAACAGCCTCTTACAGTTTGTGCTGTTTGACTCCGTAGTTTTAACGAATAAGGTAAGTTAAAGTGAGTTTTAGGATGTTCTTGAATTAACACAAAACAATTTCATAAAATCTATACTCCTCATAGGAATATGTTTCAAGGCATAATCAAACCCGTTTCGTAAGATGCAAACCCTTGGTGTTCCAACAGAATTCAAGTTACAAGCTGTTCACATCAATATTTGTCAATGTCAATTTTACTCGTATTGAAAAAATTTTAACGGGTCACAATCATCAATATGGTTAGCTCTGAAGGTGTCGAGTTCTCTGATTGGCAAATATTTTTCGATTAGGCTAACACTAATGCTGATAGATAAAATGAGTAAAGATCCTTTGAATCACGCCTCGAGTAATAAGACATGAATAAAATGTTACAAAGGGGAATGCGGCGATTGATTATTGCACATGAAGCAAAAGCAATGTGTAAGGAAGAAATTTTTTTAGATTTAGCTAGCTGCTTTTGTGCTTACATTTTAATACACGCAAAATTTAAAGAGTGCGATAAAGTATCTGACGCCCAGTGCGCATTCTGATATTTCCGTTTTCTTCCTGGGGTATTTATTACTATTTCTATTCGTTAAGTTAATTACTTCTAATTATATTACCTAATTTATTAGTTGTATTTCCTCCTTTCAGGTGTGCACCACTGACGTCATGTTTCTAAATTAAATGCAAGCAAGGAGACAGTAGAAAAGGAAAAGAAAGCGGAAGAGAAGATGCTTGTCTGCCACTGGTGTGATTACTCGTGATTTTTGTAAGTCTGGAGCACTCGTTATTACTCTTACTAAACCGAGCGTTCTTTAAAATTTTTTTTCCTCTGCGAAAGTTTCTAGGAACAGTGGTGCCTCGTGTTTGATGAGGTTGCATTGGCAAACTCTGCGACTTTTCTTACCAATAATGCGGTTTCTTCTGTGGACTCTTAAATAGGACTCCAAGCTGAAAATAGATGCTTCTACTGCTGATGGAAAACGCTTATACACCTAGATGCTTTACCCCTCTCACCTACTTCCTGAAGTTGTATGGAATTCTTTGTGCGTGACACGACTGGTGCGAAAGATACACACTAGCTGCAGCTACAGAGTACGCAATGTCCAAACATGAGATGACAGACATCTGACACATGAGGAGTCATACTGCATTATAGTAACAATATACATTAGTAAATATATTTATTACAAATTGTCCAATATGGATTATGTTATTAGTAACAATACAGATGAAATGCATTCTGTACCGAGAAAAAAATCCTTATTTCCGCGCCTAAACAACCTGGCAACAGTTTTCCTTACACTGAACTGCTAAATAAAATTTAGGAAAAAAACTGAAACCAATTTAGTTATTTAACTAAATGCTTAGTACAATGGTGGGCAAATGCGGATCCGAGAGCCGCATGCGGCTCCCATTAAAATTTTAGTTTTATTTCCAATTTCTGAAATAATACTTATTGAAAAAGTCTGCGCAGTGGCCCGGTTGGCAAAGGCAGCGAGCCAGTGATCTGAACTTCCCCGGTTCGATGCCGCTCGCTGACAAATCCATTGTCGTGTACACTAACGGCAGCTGGTGCACGATAAATCTGTCGTGGCTGTAATTCTCCAAGTTCTCAAATATACCTCTGGAGGTGCGGGGTCAAGTGTTTCCGGTCTCGTCACTTGACTCGGTTCAAAATTACGGGATCGGTTTATAGGGGACGAAGCTGGGCCACCTATAGGGTCCCCCCATAATAAAGAGGCCAGCAATACCACGGTGATAACAGGCGAATGTCTAAGCACAAGACCTCTGCATTGGAAAAAAAACTTACTGAAAAAGCGGCTGAGGAATTGTAGTTATTAGAAATGAAAGAGGATCAGGCATTTGCACAAAGCTTCTTCTATGATTGAATTTTGGAAACTCGTTCCAGAATCAAAATATCCAAACTTAAAGAGAGATGCTTGTGGTCTATTTTTGTTGTTTTTTTTTGGTAGAACATATTGCTGTGAGTCTTTGTACTTCACAATGAAGTTCGTGAAGTCGAAACATCGTTCACAGTTGACCAATCAACATGTAACAGAATTTCTGCGGACAGCTTTAACTAATTTTATGACAAATTTTAAAAATTTGTCCAAAGATTGTCATTAGATGTAATTATACTTTTTATTAATAAATATATTTTTATTATATTTGAATTTTATTACTAAAATTTTGAAATAATTATATTTTTATATGTGTTCTTATATGTGATTTGTGAAAATATGTAATTACATTAAATAAAAAATTTTGAATTTGTGTATCTACGTGTGGCTCTTTATAAAATATAAAAAACCGGATTGCGGCTCTCCTTAGCCTCATATGTGCTCACCGCAGGCTTAGTATAACACAAAAAGTTTAATACTCTAACTTGCTTATACAAGTAGCCTTTTTCTGAGATTTAGATAGCTATAATTGTGTATCAGTATCTGAATAATTGAGCTCAGAATTTCAGAATAATTGAATAATTAGGGAAATGAAATTAAAGAAAAGAATTGTGAAGGAAATCTGTGATAGAAACAAAAATTGGGCGAAATACTATTGTTTTACCAAAACACACACCGCATAGTAATATAAGAATATTTTTATTTACAAATAAGGATGAATAATACATTGTAGCGTAATGAAAATATGGGGTTATTTTTCCCAAGACCTCACAGGGTGACCGAACACAGCTGCGAACTTATCGGAATACCATTTCCCAGTTCCCATCGTTTTTGAACACGTGTATGGATCCCAGGCGGATTAAAAAACGATACTAGCAAATGCCGCCAGAATTTTTGGCGTGAAAGTTAAGTCCAGGCATATCGGTTTCTCCAGCAAGCTTTGGGTATAACTGTTTTGAAAAACAGAAGCGTCTCCCATCGCCTCGTAAAACTGTCTTTCTTAGAAATAACTCAACGCGAGTTTAACATTGGAGAGCAATGTAGTTTGGCGGAAATATTCGTCGATAAGAAGAACTGTCACCCAATAATCTGCCGGCCCCCGCTCTGGAAAACAATTTCTAAGAAGACGCCACGCCACTGGCGAAGACTTCAAGAAGATATATATGCGAGACTCTGTTATTTTCGAGAGATCCCTTATGTAACGGCCGGCTAAGCGGACGTGTTGTTGAAACTCCTGTTTTGAGACTATCCGGGTCGTATATTACCATTCCTTACATGAATTCACGCCATTACATCGTTTGGCGGCTGCTGATTGGTCAATTGACTTTGCATCGGTAATTACCATAATATTTGATCCTAAGCGCATTTTAAATGAGATAAATGCTAAAAATATATGTCTTATTTGCTTTCATTTCGATAATTGCATAATATTTGATCCTAAGAGTATTTTAAATGAGATAAAATCTATTTCTTAGTTGCTTTCATTTTTATATATTTTTTTACGCGATATTTTACAAGGAACGTGAATTTTTTTAAGTGGCGCCACCTATTAATGTAAATGTAATTTAAAGTGACAAACTCTTGGAAAAGAAATTTTCGCCATATATTTCTTTTTTCGCCTTCATATTTCTTTTTTGTACATGAAAAATTTTAAGAAATTACCAATTTCCGTAGTAATTTCACTGTAAAAATTTAGGAGTAGAATAAAATAGAGTAAATATTACTCAAAATTGAATTTTTTCTTAAATTTAAATTATAAAAAAGGAAAGATATTTTCTTTTTTTTTTATTTAAATGTTGAATTAAAAAAAATGAAAGCTTTATTTATTTTTAAATTTAAATATTGAATTTTTTTAAAAATTGTTTATTTTTTTAATTCAAATCTTAATTGCAAGATGCAAATTATATATTTTTTGCTGTTTTGCACACTTTAGTTTTTTAACCTTACTCATAAAAAATAAAAATTTTAAATACTCTTCTAAAAATTACCAAAAATAGACTGAAAATAAAGTGACTTTATTGTACAAATGCATAAATTTTATGATGCACAAATATGTTTTGAACGTTACTGCGTACTACGATACTATTATTTGAGATAGATTCTATTTCGTTCAAAAATAGTGATGGAAGTTTTGATTCTTGAAAAACAGACATGCTTTCATAAGAATCAGCGTACCAAATACACAAATACCGATGTAAACTCATTGACCAATCAGCAGCAGCCAAACGATGTAATGGCGTGAATTCATGTAAGGAATGGTAATATGCATCCGGGTCTCGGGGCGTGCGGCTAAATCTGCACTTAAGTTCAACTTCATTTAATTATGCTGTACTTGTTTAATGTTAACTTTCTTTGTTATTAAATGTTGAGTTTTTGTTTTAAAGTTGGCCTTATCATTTACAATTAGGACTGTCTTTCTTGGTCACGAATTTAATCAATTTAAAAAATCCTCAGAGCCTACCTACTTATGATGTCACAACATCATATATAACAAGCTTTAAAAAGAAAAGCAACATTTTCTATCAATAATCACAGAAAAATTCTAATCATGACAAATTAAATATAAAGTCAATTCAGTATTTTAGAACACAATACTTTGAATTATCTTCATTCGAAAAAAAATCTCTTAAGTATCTCAGATTACACTTTTTAAAATTGTGGTATTCCTTTCAACTTAGTAAATTACTGATTACAAAATTTTTCAGTGAATCAAAAAGGAAAAAATACCCTAATGGCATTGACAAAGACAAACCAGCTATATTTATGCATTTTTACAAGGGTGGATTTGATTGTTCTCACAGTAAAATGATCTGAAAATATTTTTCAAAAAATAATATACACAATAGATTTTAAATAATCATTAATATTGAGAACATTGTTTATCATACAATGAAAATTTATTAATTTATCAAAACTAATTTAATAGTGATGAAATTCAATATTAAGGCTTCAGCATATTTCCCAGTTATATGAAGTTTTCATGGTAAAAGTATTATTAGCAGATACTAAGTATTGTTGACTAATAGTTAACATAGAAAAAATGTTAATTTCAAATAGACAAGTAACTGGAAACATTTTACTTCTGTAAATGATTTAAAAATATGATACCTTTAGCTCACACATGTATCTTAAAACGCCATAACCACAAAATATGTTAAATAGAAAAAAAAGTATTTCATAATTTTTACCAAGGAATTTTTTATGAATGTCTTATGGCAGAGGATTCAATATTTCTTCCACCTGAAAAGCACGTGTCTCCGGCCATGTTAGTACCCATTGAACACTATTCATTGGCAGTGGCGGCTCTACAGTTTACGAGGCCATAGACAAGGAGTTTTGAGAGGCCCCTCAAATAATCTTGTGTAAAATCAGACTAGTTTCCAATTAAAGGTAATGTTCGTATCAGTATGTTTTTAGTATAACGAGATCTGTTGTAATATTTCCTAGACAAATATTTTAAAATAATAACACTATTAATATTTGGAACATAAAAATTCTATATTATTTACTGCAAAGCAATCAGGAATGTAGTACTCTTCCAGAAAAAAAAAACCTTGACTGAATGTCAAAATGTTCTTAGTGCTATTAATAGTGAGCATGATAGAAGAGTTGTCACGAACATTAGGCATTCTCATTACTATTATAGGACGCTTAAAAATAAACCTGTTACTGAGAGAAAAATATCTTTCTAGAATAATTTAAACTCATGACAAAAATATGCATGTAAATCTGTACATTAGTTCGCTTTAGCCACGCGTGGCCGTGCCCGCTGCCTATTTCGCCTCTGTGTAGAGCCGCCATCAGGGGCGGCTCCAGTCCAGAGTTTGTTTTTTTTTTTTTTTTGTTTTTTTTTGGGGGGGGGCAACGTCGGCTCTTAGGGTTATATATATATAGCAAAACGTCAGTGACGCTGCATGAGAATCGCGTATAAAAGGAGCTGTGCATTTTCCTGAACTGTTGATGCTATTCTACGAACTTTCAATAATCATTTCGGTGGTACTTCCACTCCCCGTTGACATTCTCCTGAAATATCTGTGTTTGAAGGCGTTGGCCTAGGTAACACAGTTAGCTAATTGTTCCTACGGTCCTATGGAGGGAATCAGATGCACCAGCAATCGCAGCATGTTGACGTTACCAGAAAAGGCACTGTTAGTGAAGCTATACTATCAGAATGGGGAATCTGCTACTGCAGCTTTACGATTATATCGCCATAGGAAGGGCATTCGAAAGGGTAAAGGTTCTATGACAATGATTTCAGCTGTGAAGAGATTGATTTTGAAGTTCAGGATGGACCGACATCAATAGGGATGCTAAAAGACAACATCCAACGCCAATGTCTCACCATAAATAGAGATATGCTGTACAGTGCTGTTCACAACATTGTCCCTCGACTACAGCTATTGATGAGGAATGACGGTCGAAATGTTGAGAATTTGTTCTGAAGAACATCATCTTTGCTTTATCATAATTTGTTATGCTAATTATTGCTTTTCTTATCACATGAAGCGCCATCTGTCGTCCATTTTTTGAAGTTTTTTTGTGGTTGCAATAAAACCCCATGTCATTCCAAGCATGTGTGTCAATTTTTACCTCTCTACCTACATTATTCCATGAATTATTACTTTTTCAAATGTATACTGACTTTCTGATCACCCTGACTTTCTGATCACCTATATATATATATATATATAAGAAATAAACATCGTCTCATTTTAAATTTAAACTCATTTAATATTAGTTCTACGATTATATAATTTTAGGCTATGAAAAAAAAGATACACCGAGCTTTTTTGGGAGGGGCAATTGCCCTTACTGCCCCCGCCCCTTGGAGCCGCCAATGGCTGCCATCGGATGTACACAATATTTCACAACAAATATAATACCTTTTGACGTACGGGGCGGCGGTTAGAAAACCGACACCTACAAGAACAGAGCAATGTTGCGATTGCATTTCTCTCCTCCTAGCGGCTACAATTCACTTCAGTATCGCAGTTTAAATTTTTGAGAGAGATCTCCTAGGCCCTAAGGTCGATAAACCCTCGATTTTTCCTCGAAATAAATATCGGGTTCCTGGTTCTGTAATTATCCGTCAAAACGATGACGTCATAGAGTCGAAGCCACCGAGTTTTCTGTTTTCGATACGAAATAAATGAAAGTATAGGGGATGATTCTACATCTCCTTCGGTGGCTGGCTGTCTCCGAGACCTGTTGAACAAAATATTTCACTACTAATATAATGCCCCTTGACGTAATGGATGATCGGAGCTCCAACACCTCCGCGAAGGCAGCGATGTTGCGATCGCATTTTCCGCCACCTAGCAGTTACAATTGACACGGATGACGGCGTGAAAGTGTTTCTTATACATTTTGTACGACCAAAGGTCGATAAATTCAATTTTTTTCTCGAAATGAATATTGGTTTCCCGCTAATGTAATTATACGTCAAAGCGGTAATGCCAATGATAGAGTCGAAGCTACTAATTTTTCTGTTCCCAATCCGAAAAAACGGAGAGAATCGGGATGATTCGACATCCCCTTTCGAGGTTGGAGGTCGCTGAGACCCGGTGTACACAATATTTCACTACGAATATTAGGGCCTGTTCACATAGGAGTTCGTTGCGATGCGTTAAGGAAAAGATGACGTTGAGACGAAAATAAACCAATCATAGGCGTTAAACATTTCATTGCTAATTGTTTGGAGTCCTATGATTGGTTTATTTTCGTCTCAACGTCATATTTTCCTTAACGCAACGCAACGACTCCTATGTGAACAGGCCCTTATTCCTTTTGACGCAGGGAGCGTTTGGGGTTCGCATTTCCCGCCACCTAGTGACCAAAATTTAAGCCGGTGGCTGCGTGAAAGTATTTCTTAAACTTTTTCTATGCCCTAAGGCAGATGAACAGTGGAATTTTTCCCGAAAGGATTATCGGGGGTCCTGGTTTTGTAATTCTTCTTCAAAACAGTGACGTCATAGAGTCGAAGGTAGAGAGATTTCTGTCCCCGATACGGGAAAAAAATGAGAGTACCGGGATCATTCGGCATCTCCTTGCGTGGCTGGAGGTCTCCGAGACCCGTTGTACAAAATATTTCACCACGGTTATAATACCCCTTGACATGAGGGGCAATTGGAGTTCCCCCGACCTAGAGGCTAAAATTCACCCCGGTGTCGCCGATCAAAGTTATCAGAGAGATACCTTAGACCCTAAGGTCGATAAACTCTCAATTTTTTCTAGAAATAAATATCGGGTTCCCGCTTCTGTATTAATCCGCGAAAACGAGGGCGCCATAGAGTCGAAACTGTTGATTTTTCTGTTCCCAATCAGAAAAAAAATGTCAGTATCGGGATGATTCGACATTCCCTTGAGTGGCTGGAGGTCGCTGAAACCTGGTGTAAACAATATTTCACTACGAATATAATATCCCTTTAGGTAGCGGGCGATGGGAGCTCCGACACCTACACGAACAGAGCGATGTGCGATCGAATTTCCTACCACTCAACAGCGTACAATCACGCTGGTAACGGTGTGAAAACGTTTCTTAAAGTTTTGGTAGGCCCTAAGGTGGATGAACAATCCAATTTTACACGCAAGAACTATCGGATACCCGATTCTGTAATTATCCGTCAATAAGATGACGTCATAGGACCATAACTACCGAGTTTTTTCTTGACACTTAAAAAAATGAAAGTATCGGGATGATTCGACATAATTTTGCGTGGCTGGAGGTCTCCGGGACCGGTGTACACAGTGGCGGCTCTACTGTTTGCGACGCCTTAGACAAACAGTTTTGAGAGTCCCCTCAAATAATCATGCGTAAAATAAGACGGGTCTTCAATTGCAGGTAATGTTCATATCAGTATGTTTTTAGTAAAACGATATTTGCTGTATTGTTTCCTAGACAAATATTTTTAAAATAATGACACCATTAATATTTGGAGCATAAAAATTCTATACTATGTACTGGAAGGCAATCAGGAATCCAGTAAAAAAAATGACTCAATATTAAAATATTATTAGTGCGATTTAAAGTGAGCATGATAAATGAGATTCCCTAATACTGGGAATTCTCATTCATATTATAGGACGCTAATAAAATAAACCTGTGGCTGATAAAAATATCATTCTAGAATAATTTAAACTCGTAACAAAAATATGCATGTAAGAATGTACTTTAGTTCATTTTAGCAGCGCGAGCCTCTAGGCACTGCCTATTTCGTCTCTATGTAGAACCGCTACTGTTCATAGGTGTAAAATGTTAAAAAAAAAACTCCATCTTAGGTTTGAATCATTTTATTTCATTTTTAAACTTCTCTCTTAAAATTTTTCTTTTTTCGTCGTACGACTTATAATCTAAATATGAATCTAACTTTTTAAAAAAAATCAGAGATTTTTTTTCGTAACATCATTGTACGGTCTTCATACATAAAGATCTGCAAATACTCTCGATTATGATAAAAAAATTAATGTTTGAGTCTCTTTAAGAAATAATAAAGATAAATTTCGTTGCTCAATGTTATTTGCATATTGTGGCTAATGAGTATCCCCATAGAAAATGAGAATTTGTACATCAGGTGATGGACTTTTCCTGGACTGTACTGAAACTTTCCAGTCACTATTTTTTATTGTAATCTCGACGGCACCAGCCAGAGATGTTTTACGACTAGCTCAGGCATGCATAGAAAGGAACATCCACAACTTCCTTATCCTTCAAATATTTTTGCTATAGGATTAATAGAGCATATGTTCCAAAAATGTGGTCCATGTATACCTGAGGGTGTCAAATAACAATTTAGAGAGCATCTGGTAAAATATTTTCAAACCACAATTACCATAGACCAGAGGTTTTCAACCTATGGGTCGTGTCCCCCTGGGGTGTCGCCATGGTTTTGATCAATTAAAACAACTTTTTAGAGGATTTCACCGAAAACATTTGTCCATATTTATTTATCATGAAACTGTAGGGCAGTGATTTATTTTAAAGAAAAAGTCTCATTTAAAGCGCAAACTCAGTTCGTTACAAATCTAATGTCTTTATTAGGTGGTAAATGAAAACTGCGTAAATACATTCAGAAATTACAATACACACGTCATTTTGCCTTTCATAATTCTGTGCTGTCCCTTTACTGCTGAGGTTTCCCCAAGGGAAGAAAACAATTTTATTTTGGCAAGAGTTTTTTTTTATATATAAATCTGAATCCATACGGAAAATGCATTATTTTTCTTGAGATACTTTTCTGTTCTGTTCTTGCTTTTATACACCTTTGACTGGGGGATGAATGCTTCTTAACGTTCTCCATTTCTTACTAATTACATTTTTGTTAAATTAAACATTCAGTTGGGATTAAATGATGAAAAATGTATTATAGTATTATTTCTTTGTGTCTTAAAAGGTCTTCTTGATAAAAATATGCAGTGTGGGAAGCGTGTCGCGACCGGAAAATGGTTGGGAACACTGCCAAAGACAATCCATTATATCTGAAAACAACTGTTGACCGGTGGCTTTGAGTTTCTTGACATTCTGACGTCGGTTTTCGTTTTGTGGAGTCTGTGAATTATACTTAAAACCATGAAATGTGAGGATTTTTCTGGATTCTCATGTGGGGGAACCTGTATGAGCGCAAAAATACCTCATTATTGAGAAGGGAGTACACGAGCCCCTACAATGTGGGGCTAACTTGTAAAATTACGATTGGCAGCAACCCATTCCACATCAACTTGAGCCAATTTAACAATAATTTGTGAATGTTTTATCTTCCCCATATTTAAGTGCTCTTCGATACCCTTGCCTTGGTGCTTAGGGGAGATAATGCGATTAAAATGTTACTAAAAAGAAATTTCTAATTTTGCAAGCCTAATAAAACTTTCCTGCTAATAAAACTTTCCTGCTAAAAATCATCGCTGAGTTGCATTCTTGTGAGGTGTTACTCATTGCACAATATATTCTTGAAAGGAATAGTCTTTAACAAATAGATATGTTGTTGTTGTTGTTGTTGTTGTTGCCTTTTCCCCTAGACGGAAGTGTTCCAGACCAGTTCCATATAAACTTTGCGAACTGAGGACTGCGACCCCGGTTTACAATAGCCCCACAATCCGTCTTAGCTAGAATCCCTCTTAGTCGGAATCTGTCTTAGCTAGATGTCACCTCAATTTTGAGAGAGCCCCCCCCCCCCCCCCCCGAGCCACATCTTGGGGATCATACCTTCTCCCACCCTGCCTGACCAGGAATAGAAAAATATGCAGTATGATTAGTATACAAGATAACAATATCCTCTATTTATTTACATGTTTTTATTAACTCGCTTTCTTGTTTGTTTGTGTGTTTGTGTGTTTGTCCAGTTCAAATCTTGCAATCGAATTTTGACTAACTTCCCGACTAGCTAGACATTTGTTCCCGACATTTGCTAGACATTTGTTCTAGCTAGTCGTTGAGTAGCTCAGAACACGATGACAAGGCATTATTTTAATACTTTTAGCCATCTTTAAGCAGAATTAAATTAATTTTCAGTTATTTTCAGTTAATTTTGTTTTGTAGACTGGTGCAGCCATCTATCGACCGAAACGGGAATGAAAAGTTAAACGCAAGTTAACTTCCAATCAACTTCATTTTCTTTCAAGTTGAGGGGATAATTCATCAAAACAATTTTTAAAAAGTATTTATTAATGCGTAGAATTGTCAAGTTTATATGATTCAACAGAAAATTTAAAAACATGGTGTATAAAAAGTTTTTTTTATTTTGTAATTATTAGAATACCTCCCTTTGGGATACAAAACTTAGTACATTTCCAAAGTAGGTTTGGAAATGTTAGTAGGTACATTTTCAAAGTAGAATTAATGCATTTTCAGACAGTGATTTTCATACATGCTCTACGTGATACGACGTGTACGTGTGGATACTTGAGAACAAAAATTGAAGAAATGAAGAAGAAAAAGTAATTTATATACAATACATAAATAATTTTGACATTTTTTACATCAAAACCACAGTAAAAAATATATCGCAGTCAAAGTAAGCAACCCTTATTATGCACATATCTATCACCACTCTCCAAAACAATGAAGCTACGCATTTACATTCTTGCTCAAAACAATCAAATATAATTCTATCACTCAACATGCTTGAACATTTAGATAATAATTCTTTCATTGCTACCATTCTAAAGTAACAACCATACACAATATGACACAGACTTCAAAACGCCTCTCAAATCTACAAACTCTTCGTATAGAAGCTACCTTAAATTCAGATCTGTCAAGGCAAATTTAACTTTCATCGATTAAAAATGATTTGCAATTGCACATTGTAACTCAGAACTTACAATCATCATCAGAACTTACAATCTCAGAACATACAATCAACATACAATCTGAGAAAAAGGAATATGCACATTCTTTCAGTTCTCTCCAGTCATCAACAGACGATGAGCTACTTCTCACACATTCTTACAAACATAAATAAGAATATGTGTACGACAAACTCTCAAACATACACTTCAAACAACAAAAGAAAAAAAGCAGGATGAATTAGACATGGATAACAACTATAAAAATCACAGCTCTGTATAATATACAACAGCAACTTAAAATAGCAACATTAAATAATGAAAATGTGTTGTTTTAAAGTGGACAGAAGATAAATTTCAGATAATTTTACTTCAAGGAAAGTAGTAAATTATAGCAAACTCTTACCACGGCTGAAAAGAAGAAAAATTATATCATAGCATAGAAATTAAAGCTGCTGTGTACAAACCCTATTGGATTCGCTCACCTCAATGTTAACCTATGGATAAAATGTGCCTACTATTTACAGCTACATAAATGCTGATAATCTAAAAAAAATGGTATTTTCAGATAGCCTGAACTTTTCTGCATCTTGCGATAGGATTCGTTTTATAAATTTCGCCCACCAGAGAAATTGATGAGCGTTTAAAACACACTGTATTCCATATTTTCTCCCCGAATAATTTAAACTCTAAAATATTTTTTGCATTTAAAAAAAAAAAAAATACCCCAAGGTGTAAAATTTTTCTCTGTATTACAGAGTGTAATTTTTAAAAAAATATCTTTAAATCCATGTTAGCAATCCTTGGACAAATTTTCTCCATACATTAAGGTGGGTGAATCCAATAGGGTCAGTACACAGCAGCCTTAATATTTATCACTACATAAAAATTAAACTTCAATAATCGTTCAAAGATCTGCAATCATCTGATTGAGAAATGTAGTCTCTCATTTATAAAATTCTCAGACATTCAAAAATCCACAAAATATTTAACAGTCTAGAAGCCCGAACTTTCAGATTTTATATGATTGAGACAAGCTCCAGCACCGTTCTTAAGGTTAAAAACAAACTATAGATGCTATCTAAATATGCTTGAATCACTTAAACCAGGTGTGATGATACCAGCTTTTCGATAATTCAAATCATTTGCTACGAGAATTTTACAACCGGAAGTGTTATAACTTACATTTCAAGTAATTTTTGAAGGATATAGAACTTCCTATCCTACTGAAAAAAATTTCCTGAACCAAAAATTCTACTGGACCCTATCAGAACAGTTGGGAAATTTTACCCCGTGCACCCCACACCCATCTCATCGGGCCTAACCACAATTTGTGGTTACCGTATTTTTCGGACGATAACACGCACCATTTTACATAAAAAATCGACTTCCAATTAGGGTGCGTCTTTTGGTCCGAAGGTAACATTAAAATAAAATGACTATTTTATTATATATATTATGTATATTTATAATACATATTATATATATTTATAATATATGTTATATATATTTATTATATACCGTAAGACGGGGGTTACTTTGTGAGTGCAGGGATTAGTTTGGGACACATAGTAATTTTTTCGTATTACGGATCTTGCGCCTCGCCCGTGAAACCGGGTAGGCAAAGAACGGCGCTAACAGCTTGTCCGACATACAGAGACACCTAGTGACCAATGTCCGAAGCTTCTGTGCACCATTTGGCTTCGCTGGCCAGTGAATTGTTCAAACATGTTGTCAAGCTATTTACTCAAACTTCGGAAACTTTGTGTGCTGAAGTCTAACATCTTATACAACCAACTACCACAGGTAATTTTTATTGCCAATATGTTGGTTAGATTGTGGAGCAGTATAACTTTTGTGTAGTGATATTTCCGAGAGATATGAGAACATAACCTAGATATCGAAAGTTGACGGGGTTACTTTGTGACAAAAAATAACTCACAAAGTAGACCCACCTTATCCAGCCGCTAGATGTTGCATTTTTCCGTCCTCTCAAATACCACTGGAGAGAGAAAGATGTATTGACTATCTGGAAAAAAGCTACGGAGGAGCAAAATGTACCGAAAGATGAATTTCCTCATCTTCTCAAAGAACTGATGACTGCCCTGAGCACCCAAGGTCTCTTTGATGTCAAAAATAAAGATAAAGCTATCCATTATTTACAATAGGTATATATAATTGTGTATCAAGCTCTTGATAAGCATTTTACTGTATAACTTTGTGTCAAGAAATTCTTCCTCTTGGATTTCAAGACGTAAACAAGGATGTCACAAAGTAGCCCCACTCGGCGGGGCAACTTTGTGACACATTTTAACCTTAATTTCTCAATGGCAATTAAAGATTCAGGTTAGCACAATACATAACTACGTAAGGAAAGGATGTACAAATGTTTTGCAATTGTTCGTTTTTGGGCTGCTTTTAAAACTGATCGGCTGGCACAGGAAGAAACTTAAAATCCGTCACGAAGTAACCCCATCTTACAGTATGTTATATAGATATATTATACATATTAATTATTATATTTATTATACATATTTTTTATCTTTATTAAGTAAGAAATTGAAAATATCTTTATATACCGAGCAAAATGCAAAATATTCTTTTCTAAAAATCTTCCCATAAGTTTGAGGTGCATCTTACCGTCCGGTGCGCCTTATGGTACGAAAAATACAGGAATTCTGGACTGTTATTTCTTTGGTTTTTTTGGCTTTCAAGTTAAGGGAAACTGAATTTTAATTTGGCAACATATTTTATTTAAAAATTCATTCTTTGATTTCTTTTATAGCCTTTTACGAGTTCTTTGATTCTTCTACGTGCATTACTTTCATTATATTATTTTTTACATCGTAATGGTTAGGGCTTTTATCGCTATCAATTCTTTAATGGTCAGCTAACTGTACTTTTGTGTCAGTTATTTTCACCAACACACACACATACACCTTTATTTCGCTGGGTAGTGTACTGCTATGTATAAAATGATGCACTTAAACAATTTCTTTTTATGTATTGAAGCTTTATTAAATTTCCAAAATTGTATCATAGAAACGATATATTTTTACGATGGTTCATCCTAAATACTTCGAAATATATCTAGATTTAATACTTTTAATATAAATGACAATTTTATACTTCATTCTTTTAATGAGAATTCGATGAATTAGATGAATCTGAAAGGAAAATATTAGAGTTATACATGTAAAAAACACACTTTTTAATAAGTTTCATTAATTACGTATATATATATTTATATATATATATATATATATATATATATATATATATATATATATATATATATATATATATATATATATATATGCGTGCAATAATAACACCCAACTTCTATTAATTTTCCTAATCTAACGCGCATTCTAAATTATCCTGTTATCATTTCAATAAAGCACAGTCTCTTTTTCCAAATTGCGGCCTAGGAATTGACCAACTAACCAACCATATTATCCCTTAAACACACGCGTGCGAAACATTAAAGTTATTTTTAGACATGATTCAGAACTGCGTGAGAATCATACGACTTTCGACTCATATACCACGTGATCGAGGTCAGTCAATTTAAAAAAATTTAGACACCTTGCGGCAGGGTCACGAACCCTTGATATATAAGGTCGAACAATGTTGTTCCCGCGCTTTCTGTATGTTTCCTTGTCCTGTCTTGGTATCGTTCTTGCTTCGTTTTTTGTGATCTTCGAGCATCCCTTTCTAAACCTAAAAATATACGCCGCTACTGTCCCATTATGTGGTGTCCAGTACATTCAAGTTCGGGCAGGTCCGGGGCTAGTTTAAATGTTCCTAAAAGTTAAATTATCAAGAGAGAGAGAGAGAGAAGTCAGTCAAACCTCTTAGTTCACGCCTTCCCCTCTAGGAATTGGCCTTAAAAGAGGTTAACCAACATGAGAAGCGATATATCAACCTTCGCATATTGGTTAGTGTAGTGATATTAATCACTACTTGCAACGATTTCGCCCTCAGCATTAAGACTGATACAGGTACGTTTGGCGATCATTCTAATTTTATCTAGATATTAAGGTGCATCTTCAACGTTCTTAAAGCTGCTGTGTACTAACCCAGTTGGATTCGCTAACCTCAATGTTAACCTTTGGAG
This sequence comes from Dolomedes plantarius, assembly GCA_907164885.2. Lineage (NCBI taxonomy): Eukaryota > Metazoa > Arthropoda > Arachnida > Araneae > Dolomedidae > Dolomedes > Dolomedes plantarius. The sequence goes on along the minus strand of OU015493.1, from coordinate 144,122,156 downwards.
AAAATGTGTCTACTATTTACAGCTACATACATGTTGATGATCGAATAAAAATGGTATTTTCAGATAGCCTGAACTTTTCTACGCCTTTCAACAGAATTCATTTTATAAATTTCGTCCACCAAAGGAATTTAGGAGTGTTTAAAACACACTACACCAGATTTTTTTCCCGAATAATTTAAATTTTAAAATATTATTTGCATTTAAAAAAAATGAAAAATGCCCCAAGGGGTAAAATTCCTATATCTATTTCTGAGTACAGTTTTTTTTTTTAAATCTTTCAATCCAAGTCGGCAATCCTTGGACAAATTTTCTCCATAGGTTAATATTGAGGTGAACGAATCCAGTAGGGTTAGTTCACAGCAACCTAAGCGGTGATACTCCCCTATGGCGCGTGATTTCCGGCTTGATCCTGGCTCTGCGATTTTGATCAGAGATAACCTGGTATTTCTATGGTACTCAGGCGTTTTTATAAATTCTATTTAATGAAATTATCGATAATTTTTCAGCCAAAATTAAAGACAGTATAGACCACACCACGTTCAAAGAATTATAAAAAGAGGTAATGTGAAACGGTGAGTTTCTTAGAGTTCCAAGAACGCGCTCTGGAATCAGTAGTTTCTTTAAATGGTTCACAGGGCTATCTCTGATTTACTTTAAATCACTTTTTGTAATTTCTAAAGTGGAGGCACTTGTCGAGAGACATTCGCCTTTTTTATTCATTTTATTGTGGGAACCAAAAAAAGTAATGCTGGCACCCACCATTTCTCCCTATGAGGGATCAACACATTGACGACCAAGCCTTCGGGATTTGAACCCAAGCCCACTGCGTTGAAGCTCACGACGATAACCACTTTACTATGTGTGCGGCACTTTAAAACATAGTAGAATAAATTTTAAAAATAGCCATCGTGTTGTGGTTAAATCCAGCAAATATTATTCGTTCAAGTTCTCAAAACCAATTGGTTGACAAATAAAATTTGCCAAGCAATTTATTATAGAATCAAAACAAAATTACAAAAATTTTAGACTTATAAAGCCTATTTTTCCCAAGTAAAGTTCTTTACATTCGTAAAGAACTTTACTTGGGTAAAGTTCACCCCGCTTCTGACTTTGCAGCCTAAATATTACCAGGTCCAAAAGCTAGAGCTCGTTTGCTCTTCTATCATTTAACCATATCCGGATCACGTAGGTAATGCAACCTAACATGTTTTCAGGATACTCTTCAAATGCCTTCAAACGATTTTTTATCGTTAAAAAAAGGCTTCTTTAAACTGAAATAAAGTAAAAGAGTCGGCATCTAGTTTCAGAAAATATTATTGAGTATTTGCTATGATTAAGACGTGGGACAAACTGAAATACAGTGACTGTCCCCCTTGGCAACATCTCTGACGAAAGGCACAGGTCACATGTTTCATTAAAATAGAATATTAAATGCAAAATGAAAGACGCCGAAACACTCTACAAAACTAGTTGCAAACTCTCTTAGGCAGCAGATCATTTAAAAAAGCATTTATTGAAATTTTAAGCTTCCACGTGCTTTTTGTATGTATGGTTTATAAAGTCCCTGACTATGACCTCGCATCACAGCCCGCAATTCCATGAGAATACCTGCTTGTTACGTATACGTACTCTCAAAGATGCACAGGGATGAGGCCATGAACTCGCAGTTCATCGTCTTCAACTTCAATGTGTTATCCGGCTGGAGGGAAAGACCAACACAATCATAATCACCCCTGGGTTCTCCATCTTCCCACATCTCTGGATCGGGTTCTTCTCCAGTGTCGAGATAATGAAATCTGCCGGAAAACAGTCAGGATTCAAAATGGTAGGTTGCAAGATCACATACAGTGGGTGGAAGAGTTTCTGTGCTACAGTAAAAATCTTAAGTTAATTTTTATGAGCATTTGAAAAATTTCTCCCTAAATATTTGTGTCACTTGTGACTAATCTGATTATACGCTTTTCATTCGCTAACAAACAAGAAAAGGTCAAAGAAGTTAAGCAAAAAAAAAAAGGGTTCCCTGCGTTATATACTCACTTCAATCGTTACTTGTTGCCCAATTATCCCGCGGTTAGAATTGAAATCTGACAATAAAATTTAAATTCTCAGAACTCAGACCGGGTTTAAGTCGCATTCTATCTTCTTACCATACGACGTTTGTCTCTCGCATATTCACGTTCCGTTAATAGAGTACAAAGTTGACTACTGATATCCGTATACTTATGTAAAAAGGAATAGTAAACTTAAAAACTGGTTAGCAAACAAGAAAAAAAATGTAATATTTTATAAGATTTAATTTTACAAGATAATTTTGAAAATAACTATGACGTTTATATTGTCAAAATAAGAAAAGATAAAAGAAAGAGGCTCCTGAAGCTTACTTGCGCCGGGTGATGTCCGAATGGCTAGGGACTGGCATAGATACAGAGTCTGTGGGCTCGAATCCCACTGTTGGCATGGAAGTTTGTAGCCGTTCGGAATCGGCTTTAATCAGTAGGTTCCTGTCTAATTAACCCTCATGTAGCAAAAAATGACTTAAGCGTTGCCAACCAACCAACTAACCTGAAACTTTCAGTAAATAAATTTGTTACTCACTTGCCTTCGGCGGTTTTCCTCATATACATGAATATTCCTCCTCCCATGAAAGAGTTCTTCGCTGCCATCGTAACAGCCTTTTTCATTTCTGGGAAATACTGAGTGACACCGCCATAGTTCGAGCAGCCTGGCGCTACTTTCCCGTACGCGTCAGCGTATGATCCGACAGCTAAGCAGTAGTCACCGTATGTCAAAAATGGAACCACGTTATCCCTGCAGGCTACATAAAAACCAAAATCAAACTTTCATTTTGTGGAGGGGAAGTGAAGCTTAAATGTAACAAACTTACAGAGGCAGTCTAAAAGAGCCCGAACGAACGCTTTTCATTTCATATAATAATATCACGGAGTAACTGTTTTTGCAACCATTATAAAGTTTTAAGACTAGCATGTCATGTCAACTGGCTCTTAAATTGTACCTCTAAATATACCAGTTTACGTACCTCTAACAGTCTCGCTGTCTTACGAACGACATGAAAGCTTGTTACTAGAATGCATTTATAAATACAGTCGGACCTCGCATGTCTAAATGTTATGTATCGCAATTCTCTATATACGAAGTTTTGAAGAATCCTCAGAGTTATTAGTTATTAAAACTGTTTCTATTCATCGAAACGATTTCTACATATCGAATTTCTTAAGGACGAATAAGTGCTTTTCTCCCCATGATCACTAAGGTACTTTTACGTTGAATTTTCATTGAAATTTAATTTCAAGCGATACATTAGACAGATGTTACTCAAATGTTGGTTTAAAACAAAAGGAAAAAAGGGGGTAATTTTTCCCCATTGAGGCATGTATTTGCCCTGGTGGACCATACAAGAACAGGAAATATGACAACAGGGATAACGCCGGACAGATATTAGGTACAGAAGGTCTAAAAATTTAAAACTTTTTTAATCTCATTAAATTACGTCTTTTCTAAAATCGTACCCAGCTTTAGGACCGGTTCATACAGAATTCGTCAGCATCAGCGTTAAAGATCCCATTGGTGGTGATTCGTTAAAGGGGCCAATAATTGGTATATGATTGTTTAAAAAATTTTACGATTACGCTAACGGATTCTGTGGGAACAGGCCCTTAAGGGACAGTGGACCTTCAAACATAACTTTTTTGTTTTGAATGGATTTGCTTGAAATTTTAATATGTGATTAGTACCATAGATATGTAAAAGTTGTTAACATTTAAAGATGAAATATTAATAATTTATGAATTATGAATTATTAATTATATCAAAAATTGGCCCAATTAGAAATTTTCCACGCGCATTTCTTTTGCATATAATATGGTAATTTTTATTTACAGGATACCTTATAGAATTTACATTGAAACTTATTTCTTATTTTAAGCATCCGTTAAAAATATAAAGAGAAAAAAATAATAATAGTGAAAACACTCTTTTTATTACGCAAAATACCTAAAAATCATCTTTTCAAGTACAAAATTTAGAAATTCTGAGCTACGAAGCATAATTTTTTTCAATAAGATTTATTCGATAGGTAGTTAAGTATATAAAACTTAAATTTCAAAACAATACGATAATTAGAAATGCCTTGTGATCGGCGTCGGTTACTCCCCACCTCCACATAGTCCGGCTGGAAACTGGAATTGTACAGGCTTAGAGGGGCAGGAGTTGGGGACCTTGTCTTATCCTATACTGAGTAAGTACTAACAGGTTACAATGAACCTAAATTAATTTCTGAACACAGGACTTTCTTGTGCGTGTAGGGCTTCACGCAGAGACCATGTGTTTTCAGAACATCTTGCCTCATTCCTTTGGGTGGGTCGATTCTACTTTTCAACTTACATTATAATATAATATATATATATATGTGTGTATATATATATATATATATATATATATATATATATATATATAAATATATATACACTCAAGAGCCAAAACATTATGACCACCCCTACATTTTGCAATGAATTCGCCTGGATGACGTGGAAGGCACGTGATCAGGTGGAAGTGGTATTTAACTGCTGCTGGAGAGTCTGAAGAATCATTCTTTCACTTACTTCTGTGTGTGATGGGAAAGGCTGCGGATCTAAGCGACTTTAATAGAGGGCAGATTGTAATGGCTCGAAGGCTCGGAACAAGTATTTCCGAAACTGCATGACTCGTGAGTTGCTCGCGACCTACAGTTGTTAGTACTTATGCAAAGTGGATGAATGACGGTGAAACCAGCAGTAGACGACATGGTGTTGGACGTCCACACGCTATCAAAGAAAAAGGTCGTCGGAGACTGTCTCGCATGGTGAAGCAAAACCGGAGCCAGACAGTGGCTCAGCTGACAGCCCAATACAATGCAGGGCCAAGTAGAATAGTATCGCAGCACACTGTTCAGCGGACACTGTTGGATATGGGGCTACGCAGCAAACGTCCCACTCGTGTACCTTTGCTGACCAAGCGTCATCGCCAACTGCGCCTGCGTTCGGCCCGGGAACATCGCGACTGGTTCATGGATCAGTGGGAGAGATTTGCCTGGTCAGATGAATCACGGTTTGTCATTCATCACGCCGATGGCCGTGTCAGGATACGCCGTCTTCCAGGCGAACTGTTGCTCCCTCAATGTACAGTAGGTCATACACAGGCCGGTGGTGGCGGTATTATGCTTTGGGGGACGTTCTCTTGGGCGTCACTGGGACCCGTGGTTGTGGTAGAGCAGACCATGAATGCTACAGGGTATCTGAACATCATTGCGGACCAGTTGCAGCCTTACATGGCCTCTGTTTTTCCACCTGGAAATGAAATGTTCCAACAGGACAACGCCCCGTGTCACAAGGCTACAATTGTGTTGGAGTGGTTCCAGGAACATGATGCTTAATTCCAGTTAATGTCCTGGCAGCCTAACTCACCGGATCTCAATCCGGTAGAACACATTTGGGATGTCATGGGACGGCAGCTCAGAGTTCAAAGACCACCAATTCGCAATACCTCGGATTTGCGTGACCGTTGCTTAAACGTCTGGTACAATCTGTCTCCGGCCATCTACCAAGGACTTGTGTCATCCATGCCAAGGCGGGTTGAAGCTGTGTTGCGCGCCAAAGGTGGGCCAACTCGTTATTGACAGGTGGTCATAATGTTTTGGCTCTTGAGTGTATATATATATATTGATTACATATTTACTATGAATAATCATGGCTTTTAACGTTAGAAATTAGTTATTTTGAAGCCCCTTGTAAATTTCTCAATTAATGCTTAACATATATATATATATATGTGTGTGTGTGTATCAACTTGGGCATATTTGAAAAGTATGGACATATTTTTATTCCTTTGTGCGTATAAATAGTAATATTATTTTAAACTCATATACACTGGTGTAAGAAATTAAGAGAATTTGCAGACTTGATCGATTATCTCTAGAACTACTGTACCGATTTTAATGAAATTTGATATGTACACACATTGATACAATACAAAACAAATAACCATTCAATAATTGTAATACACACGCGTGATCGTGCGTAACACTCGTTGGAGTCGGAAGGTATGAAACAGCGGTTGCAGAATAAACCAAAAAAATGGGCTAATTCTTGGTGTTATTTTGCAGCAATCGGTTAATTTCAAATTGTAACAGTAAAAATGAGTAACCACCAACGTTTAGATGATGAAATGAGGTGGGGAATTGTGGGGAGGCTAGAAACAGGCCAATCTCAAGTCCAAATTTGTAGAGAGTTCAATTTATCTCTCAGCGTCGTGTGTAACTTATGGAAACAGTTCCAGGATACCGGATCCATCGAGAGAAAGCCTGGGCAAGGTCGTCCAAGAGCCACGACGGCCAGAGAAGATCGCCATTTGTCGATTATACCTAGGCGTAACAGGAGTGCTAAAGTTTCTCAGCTCTCTCGTGACTTGTATGCAGCCACAGGAACTCGTGTATCAAGGGTGACTATTTCCAAAAGACTTCATGAGAGAGGGTTGTTGGAAAGAAGACCTGCTGTTTGCGTCCCGCTCACTTCTACGAACAGGAGAATCCGTTTATCATGGTGCAGAGAACATAGAGATTGGAGTATGGATCAATGGGAGACCCTTCTCTTCACTGATGAGTCCCGGTTCAGCCTAAACACCGATTCTCGCCGTACGTTCATATGGAGAGAACCAGGGACCCGCTACCTGCCCTCCAATGTAGGCGAAATCGACCATTATGGCAGAGGAGGTTTAATGGTCTAGACAGGCATCATGTTGGATGGCCGCAAACCTCCCCATGTCTTTGAAAGAGGCACTGAGACTGGTGTGAGGCATTGGTATGAGGTCTTGAAGCCCTATGTTCGCATTTTAAGGGGTGCAGTTGGCCCTGAGTTCATTTTAATGGACGATAACGCGAGGCCACATAGAGCTCTTCTGGTCAACGAATTTCTAGAGAGTGAGGATATTCGTCGGATAGATTGGCCAGCCAGATCTCCAGACCTCAACCCTATAGAGCATATCTGGGACGTTCTGGGGAGGGCAATTGCAACTCTCAACCCCCCACCGAGAACCATCCAGGGAATGAAAACAGCGTTGCTGAACGAGTGGGACCAATTGCCACAGGAAATGATAAACTGCCTTATTTCAAGTATGAAATCACGCTGCGAGACCTGTATATCTGTAAGAGGGGACCATACTCCCTATTAATCCCTCTATTAACCCATATTTTTGTTTATTCTGCAACCACTGTTTCATACCTTCTGACTCCAACGAGTGTTACGCACGATCATGCGTGTATATTACAATTATTGAATGGTTATTTGTTTTGTATTGTATCAATGTATGTACATATCAAATTTCATTAAAATCGGTACAGTAGTTCTAGAGATAATCGACCAAGTCTGCAAATTCTCTTAATTTCTTACACCAGTGTATATGATTCAAATGTATTTTCCACACAATTCTCCCAGTATTTAACACTCTTATTTGTAAAGCCCTTTATTAGTACGCTGCATACAAATACTTTCAAATGTCACCAAAAATTATTGTTCTGGCATTTTCCTATTATCAAAGAAATAGTGGTAAAATTACAATGGAATAATTACGCTTGCAAACGTCATTTTGTAAGGAACTTGTTAAGTGTTTTTCCCCGTATATTACGTACTAGCTGAAGTACCCGGCGTTGCCCGGGATTTAAAGAATGTTTGTTAACCAAAATCAATTTAAAAATTAGCACAGTATAAATAACATAAGAAAAATATATGTGAAATGTTATACACATCTCAGAATTTAAGAATTTCAGCCTTTCATCATTGTAGCACTAAAATCTGAAAAGTAAAAATGTCAAATTGTCAAATGTTTGTTAACCAAAATTAATTTAAAACTAAACACGGTATAAATAACATAGAAAAAAACATGTGAAATCTTATGCACATGAATAAAATGAAAACCCAATAAAAAAATATATAAAATCATAATAAACTCCTCAGAATTCAGCTAGATTTAGCCTTTTATCATTTGGGCAAAAAAAGAAGCTGAAATTACAGGTTTAGTAGAAATTTCCAATAGAACCATGATATGATTCTAGCGTTGCCTCTTAAAAGATGAAGTGTTTGATTGAGGGCTGCAAACCATTCAACTCCTCTCCACATTAAACTCCTATAAACATCCTCTACATATTAAATTCCTTTTCCTCCATAATAAACTCCTCAGAATTTTGGTAGATTTAGCCTTTCATCATAGTACCACTAAAAACTGAAACATCCTCTCCAGAAATATAAATTTATAAATTACAATAATTAAACTCACACAAATGTATAAATTACATAAAAGTTTTTTAACCAACATTTAAATAATTCGTAAATGAAAAAGCATATGAAAATAAAGATAATAAGAACTTCCGGAATCGAAATTAATTACCCTTAATTTTTAATTAATAAAAAACCAACATAATATGAATAAAAACGATAGTTGTTTAAAAGCATATGAAAATAAAGCTATTATAAAGATAATAAAAAAAAGCATATGAAAATAATGTTCGCGCATGAAGTTAACGTTATGATATAAAGATAGTAATAATAATACTTGTATAAACCGCGTGCATAAAATATTTAGCTTTTCAAGCGAAATAAATTAATTTTTAGAAAAAAACTACTTTTGATCGAGAAATTAAATACATTGCACAAAATTTTGATTTTTACCAACTTTCTACCCTACAATTTACACCCTATTTCTTTGAAGTTGGGTGTTGAAACATCCTCTTTGAAAAATTTACACCCTACTTCTTTTAAATAGGGTGTAAATATAAAGTTTTAACAGCCAATTGATGCCAGTTAAAAATGATTGTTGTTTAAAATGATATGAAAATTACGCTTTTATATAGATAATAAAAAAAAGCATAGGAAAATAATGCGTACCCATGAAGTTAACGTTACGATATAAAGATAGTAATAATAATCTATATATATAAAACAGTTCCGTAGCTGACTGACTGACTGACTGATTGACTGACTGACATACAACGTACAGACCAAACCGCGGGACCTAAAGGGCTGAAATTTTGCATGGCGATTCTTCTTATAGTGTAGGGGTGCACTAAGAAAGATTTTTGAAAAATTCTTAGATTTTTTTTAATTAAATTTTTATGATGTTTTAGTAACTTTTTTTAAGTTTGCATTTAAAATAATAATTTGAAGGTTATAAAATTTATATCGCGAAATAAATCATAAAAATTCCTTTAAAATGAAATTTTTTTCGAATCTTTACATCCATTTTATGATTTTTGGTGAATTTTTAAAGATTAATTTTTAGAATTTAACCTTTTACATGCCGCACTATGATCCAGGAATAAAGTCCCATATTTGGCTGTGTAACTTTGGTCGATAACTTCCAGGAAGTCGATCCAACAGGTGTATTCCACACATTCCTTTATTATATAATTTTATAATGTAAGGTTAAGGAAAATCAACTTTTTTTTTAGCTCGGACATATCTTTTTGCTCTTCCTAATGGTTCGTGAGTGATAAAATTTCATGTAATAGTAGAACAGAACTATCGTTCCAATGGCACATATAAACTTCTCCATCGGATCGGTAATCAAATTCTCCACGTTGAAATATCGACATTTCTTTTGCTGTTTTAAGAGGACATTGTGCCATTATAGAATCTTGTACTATGCCGATTGCCTTGAAGCCTTTTTTAGATGAATCTGTCAGCAGACTGTAAGATGTAAAAAGTTATAAAAAAATATTATGTGTTTCTCTGGATTGTCAATAAAATCCAAGCAGTAAATTTTCCTTTTTAGAACTTTTTACACCGTAGATAGACATAGCATAAGGTTAATCATTTGCTGAGCAGATCATCCAAACTTTGAAACCAAAGCGAATTGGTTTTCCACGTATGAACACCTTAGCCGAACGATGTCTATAACACAGAACCATGGATTCATCGTATGTGGTTCTTCCTTTCTTTTTATATATCTCTAACGGTCCAGGCACATTATAAAGTACGAGGGCTACTTCTGAATAACTTCTTTATTCTCTACGTAGAGGCAGACTAACATATACAGACTTGGGGCTTCCAAAATAATACACAACAGTACCGCAACCCGCGGTACTAAGAAACTAAAGGTCGCAATGAATCCCTCAGGCAGAGTAGGCATTTACTAACAATACACGTACACCTCGGCTCTGAGCTAATTCTCGAAGTCGTGCAGCCACCTCGGCTAAATACCAATACACGCTCTATCAGTTAAACACCGCTATCACCTTCCATCAAGCTTGCCTCGCTCTCCCCCGTATCGCTACTAAAGTCTTGGGCTCTCTCCCGTATCGCTACTAAAGTCTTGGGCTTTTGCCAACTCAGCGTGTGCCCTTTAAATAGATCAAACACCTGCGCCGAACTCACTTTGGCTGGCATGTACAGCGCTGCTTCCAGAAATTTGCATCTGAGCAACACACGAACCCTACACTCGATACTCATATTTTCATGAAAAATCCAAATTTACGAAACTTTTTTCCAATCTCTTTATAAAAGGGAGAAATTTTTCCTAATTTATCACCTGGTTCCAATTTACTATTATCAACAATGTGGAAATACTTTTTTAACATCCGAAATTTATTTCTGGGCATTGTATTGCTAACAATTTGGATATGCAAATCTTCCTGAGAGCTCCAATATGTATTTTCACCTGGTACTGAGTGGTAGCCACTAAACAACAGTAATCCAAGGTACTGCCGAATGTCATTTGCGTCGACGTCCAAAGAGTCTCCTTTTTGTAGGGCATACAGCTTTGTAAGTTCGGCTGAATTTTCTAAGTAATCAGACGGCAGAATCACTGATTGACGGCAGAATCACTGATCACGTCTAATATCACTGATTTTGTATATCGTTACATGCCAATGTTCCTTTTTTTGGAACATTGCATTTTTACGCAGTCTTGAGGAACTATTTATTGTTATTATTTTAATTTATTTTATTAACTCGTTAAACTTGTCCTTTGCAAGTACGAGGGGAAATTTTTGGGTGGATTTGAATTTTTAGGAATTTTATAGAATTTTTCTTCTTACGTACTGTAAAAATTATAAAAAAAAACGATTTTTAGAAATTTTTCTACGCTAAAATATTCATATTTGAAAAAAAAAATTATGTCAAAAAATCAATTATGCCTTCTATAATAAACGGTAATTTTTTCAAACTGACAGATATCACAGTTTATTTTTTTTTAATATTAAACATGGTGTTCCAAAAAAGGAACATTTGCAAGAAAAAGGTTAATTTATTAAACGCTAATCACGTGATTTCTTTTTCTGGTACTTTAAATAAATTTATCGTCACATAACAACGAAATAGACAAAAAAATACTTTTTTCTTGCTAATGCGGCAGACGATTGGACATTATTCCAAAAAAATATTAAAATAATGGAAAAGATATGTTTCTCAAACTGTACTACATTAAATGTACTATATTCTTTAGTATGTCCTATGAGATTTAATTTGAATATTTTCTTCTACATTATTTTGTCTATAAAAATATCCCTTACGATTTTTTTATAAATATATTTTTTTGTTTTTTTACATCATTTGTATACATTGATCGTCGTATTTACTATATATATATATATATATATATATATTGGCATTAATTGTATACACTGACATTGTATTTAATTTGAATGTACTCCGTAGCGAAGTGCGGGTTTCCAGCTAGTATATTATTAAGATAAATTACAAATGGGTTGGAATACTAAAAGTTTAAAATAGTGGCGCCATCTACTGCACGTCTGTGAATCGAGAGTCGCATCCTTCAAAAATTGTTGGTTATTTATTGATGAATGTTTGTTAACCAAAATCAATTTTTAAACTAAACACAGTATAAATAACATAGAAAAGATTTATCCTGTATCATTGGAGCAAAAAATCCTGAAAAGTAAAACATAAAATATATAAATTTATAATAAACCTAACAAAATCCATTAAAAACTAAACACAGTATAAATAACATAGAAAAAAAGCATACTAAATGTTATACACATTAATAATATGAAAACCCAATGCAAAATATATAAATGTATAATAGACTCCTCAGATTTCAGCTATATTCGGTCTTTCATCATAAAAAAGCTGAAAAAATAAATAAATAAAATAAAAATAATAATTAACAAAAATAATAAAATAAAATGAAAATAATAATTAAAAAAATATTAAAACAAAATAAAAATAATAATTAAAAAAATAATAAAATAAAAAAGCCTTCATAAAAAAAAACTAAAATACAGGTTTAGAAAAAATTGCACGATCCCGTATTCGAACCCGTGTCGTACAGGGTAGCAAGTCAACGGTTTTACCGAATGCGCCACGGTGACACCCTACGCTGTTGAGTAAAGTAAAAGATATTCGCAGTTTTTTAGAAAGTTGCTATGGGTTGGTGAATATACATGCATTTATGGAGTAAGAGGGGTTTTAAGTGAGAAATAAGTTAGCAGAATAGAAGATTAGTCTTTAATTCTCCAATAGACACAAATATATAAACGAGGGGGATTGCAGTAGCGATAAAATATGATCTCGTGACACTTAGCGGGGTTGATTCGAATTTTCCATCGCGTGTGGAAAGTGTCAATATGCCGTTGGATCTGATCTATTTTAGAGTATAAAATCTGACTTGATTTTATACTCTATATAAAATCAAGATAGAGTATAAAATCTGACTTGAAAGATTATTATTTTCATTTATTATTCGGGTTTAATATATGACTTGAAACTGTTTGATTGTATTTATTTTTCTATCGTTTTTGCTTCTCGCTGTTCTTTAAACCTAACATGTTGGCCTTTCAAATTGTGAGGCTCTTACATTTCTGAATTCAACCTTCAAAAATTGTTGGTTTTTATTAATTAAAAAGTAACGGTAATTAATTTTGATTTTGGAAGTTCTTAAGACCCTCGGCTGTTTTTAAACACGCCTGTATGTAAAATTTCACGATCGTTGCTCCTAAACTGTGGATTTCTATACAACTATAGATAGATAGATAGATAGACAGACAAACATTCATTTTTATATGTTAGATAGTCCGCCTCCCGCTAGAAGCGACATGGCGCCAGTTGAGTAACCTGTTTCTCGGGGATCTTCTCTTCGGAGGAAAGCAATACAGTCAAATAATTCTTAGATTTTTGACACTGAGTTCGGATAGCCAACATATAGAACTGTTGACCCTTTGAAAATATTTAAACATATTGATACGTATATTCATTTTACCTCCTTTTTTTACGAAAGGATGATTTAAAAAGGGAGTTTAATTTGACACATCTTGACATCTTTGTATTTATATTTTTATATATTATAGATCGAAGATAATAAAAACGATAAACTGAAAAAGCACTTAATAAAAATTTTCAATTTCAAAGATAAATACGATGAAACTTCTAACAAGGGATCCTACAATAAAATTCGCTAAAGGGCGAACAATGCCTCTATACAATGTCCGCCTAAATGTCACTATATCGACAACGATATGCATACTGCTTTGTCAAATCATGCAAAACATATACATGTGCTGTTTAGTCATATTTCGATTTCTGTATCATTCACGAATTGACATGGGGTAATAAAATAGAGAAGGAAGAAGAACCTACGTTTGCTTTCTGCCATTCTACAGATAATGGGAAGTCTGGAACCGGCACAGTCTAAAGGCTTCACCATAAAGTCATTTGCCCCATCGACGGCAGTGCAAGCGAGCCCAGCTTTCTTAGGTCCTCCATCTTCGTCCCATAATGTGTAGTCCTTCTGAACAATCTCAACATCGTCATAGTTCCATGTCCATCTAGTGGCGAAATTAAGAAGGATTATCGTTTTCATTCAACTCATCTTCCTCACATCGTATTATACGGGCTAAATCGCTTACACAAATGTTTCGCGAAATTGTACTGATTGTGTCCAAGAGGAGGTATTTTCAGCTATAGGTTTCAAACTACACGTCTGTTAATATCATAGTATTTATTCAGAAAAAAGGGCGAAAGTTGGACGTTCGTTTGGAAGACACAGAGATGATAAAAAATTGAGTTTAAACAAAAGCTGAGAGGAGAGTTTCCAGACTTGCCCAGCCAAACAGAAGGCATGGGTGCGTCAGATTACACCTAATCTTAATCGGGGACGAACATTGTTGGCCTCTCAACGTACTGATCGCTGCACATTACACCGCAGAGCTGTGCCGAAGGCCTGTTCAAGAGTCTTTGCTATCAACAGTCTTTGTTAACAAAATCAAACATACCCAGTTCGCGCACGATCACACGGATTTTATAATGAATTAATGGAAAAGGGTAACGTAGTCCAATGAATCATATGTTCAATTACTCAATGCAGATGGCAGATGCAGGTTACGAATATGCATTGCCAGAACATTTCATACCGGTGAAGATAACGTTATGGTTTGTGGAATACTTTTGACATTGTTTGGGCCATTTAATTCGTGTAAAAGAAGTCCAAATACCGAAATGTTTTTAAATATTGTCGCGGACTAAATACACTGCTGGCCACTGTAAATGCAACACCCTGAAGGAAACATGCAAATAACATGAAATTTAAAACATGCATTACCGGAGGTGAGATATGCAAATGATTAGAATTTCAGCGCAGACGCACATCACACGCGCCTGTGGCGCCACTTCAATGCGCTATTTAAGGCTTGGAGATTTCGACGATTTCAAGTTCGGCAATTGTGTTTTTCTTGTGGTTTTTAAAAAAACGATCAATTATGCCTCGTCGAAAACAGCGATCATCTTTTGATCAAGTATCCGAGTTCGATAGAGGAAGGATAGTGGCCTACCGAGATTGTGGATTATCTTTCAGGGAAATCGGTAGTCGTGTTGGACGAAACCAAACAACTGTAATGCGGATATGTGATCGTTGGATGCAGGAGGGTACGACGGACCGGCGTGTTCGATCGCATCCACCTCAGCGCACCACTTCACGTGATGACAGGCAAATTGTGCGCATGGCAGTGACGGATCGCTCAGTCACATCACGAACCATAGCACAGCACATGCAGTCTGTAACGCATCATCCAGTGTCTGCGCGTACCATTCGACGCCGTTTACAGCAGAGTGGTCTGTCCGCAAGACGTCCATTGCTTTGTCTTCCCTTGACGCAGAACCACAGACGTCTCCGCCGCCAATGGTGCTATGACAGAAGGATGTGGACGGCAGAATGGAATGAAATTGTCTTTACTGACGAGTCACGCTTCTGTCTGCAACACCACGATGGTCGCATTCGAGTCTGGAGACACCGTGAAGAGAGGATGCTGAACAGCTGCGTTATGCACCGCCACACTGGTCTTGCACCGGGTTTTATGGTATGGGGCGGTATTGGATATCACTCTCGCACACCTCTAGTACGCATTGCCGGTACTTTAAACAGCCAGCGCTACATCTCCGAGGTGTTGGAGCCAGTTGTCCTTCCTTACCTTCAGGGCTTGCCCACAGCCATATTTCAACAGGATAATGCGCGATCACACGTGGCACGCATTGTCCAACGGTTCTTCGTCAATCGCCAGATTGAATTGCTTCCCTGGCCGCCTCGCTCTCCGGATCTTTCACCGATAGAAAACATGTGGTCCATGGTTGCTCTACGATTGACCCAGATTCCATCCCCAGCTGCCACAGCAGATCAACTTTCGCAACGTGTGGAAGCTGCTTGGTCTGCTGTACCCCAAGAACTCATCCAAATTCTCTTTGAATCAATGCCGAGGCGTGTGGCAGCGGTGATCTCCAACAATGGCGGCTACTCTGGCTACTGATTTTGGCAGGAACCACACTTCACAGAAGTCTATAAATTTAATCATTTGATACTTGGTCAACATGTTATCTACAAAATAAATTTTGTTATGATATCTCTTGTCTTTCTTGGTGTTGCAATTTGGGTGGCCAGCAGTGTATATCCAGTCATGCTAATGGTTTACACCACTCAATATGGATGCGTCCAGCATAACAATGTTCTATGCCATAGGGCTCACATTGTCGACAGGTGGTTTAAAGAGCATGTTAGAGACCACCCTCGTTACTTGGCCTCCACAATCATCAGATCTCAATCCAGTTGAGAGTCTGTGGGATAAGGCCGATAAGGACATCAGGCAGCTGGGTCCAGAACCATCATTTCTTAGAGAACTGGAAAGTGCAGTTCCTCGGATATTTTTTCAGATTCCTCGAGCCACCTACCATCTTCTCGTGGATTTCATGCCAAAGAGAATAGCAGCAGTATTGAGAGGACTCAACGATGTACTAAGTAGGTGACTATAATAAACTGGTCACAGGGTATATAAAAGGGATTTGTTTGTATTTGTAGCATTTACCAGAAGTTTTTAAAAGTACTTGGTTTGGAAGGAATGTACAGCCATTTTAAATGCCGGTGATTATAAAAGATTGCGTAAGTCAAGAATCTAAAAAAAAAAACTTTATCGGTTATATTATATTGCATTCTTTCATATTACCGTAGTCTGAAGCAATCTTCGCAAAATTGTAAAAATTGAACCGTTAGATTGGGTTGGTTGTTGCGTTCTTATTCAGAATTCAGTTCATGTTCAAACTCAAAGCTTCAAATAACTCGAAATGAAATATACTTGACTTAGACAACTTTCATAATCACCGGTACATATATACTCTTTCTGTCCCACATTGATCCACGGTATCATTTCATTTCATTGGGAATTTTTGTTACTCTAATTTATCCAAAAAAATATTCACAGCTTTTGTATTCTGAGGTATAAAGTGAAGAGGAAAAATACAAAGAGTCACGGACTCTGTCAAGAGAACATTGTGTATGACGCAGAAAGCGCGTGCGAATTATTTTCAAGTTTGTGTGTTCTGACTGCAGCCGTTCCACGACTGCGGTCTGTCTAAACAGGGGTGTCATCAACTGAGCACACACACATTCAGGAAAACTGTTAGCATTTGCAGTATGTGCGCGCGTGTACATTACTTTATTTTTATTTTATCGCTTTCCTTCTTTACATGTTACGCATAATTTTTTATTTCAGGTACAACAACTAAATTTGCCACTACCACTGAAAGGGGATTACCCTCATTCGAAATTAAAACATTTTATGTTTTTCCAAAGCTATGCATCGAAGTACGTTCTAACGTTGTTATAGATGCGTACCATACAGTGGTGTGCAAACAGTGATCCCGACCCACTGGGAATAGGGGAAAAAACTGGATGGGTGGCGGATAGTTTGAAGAAAATTTATGTCATATTGAATCATTCATTTGGAAAAAAAAACCTTTAAATTTTCTAAAATTACATATTCTTAACGTTTAATTTAATTTTTTTTTGTATGTTAAAAAATGGTATGACTGTTAAATAAGTTGTCATACAGTTTTACCAAAAACAAGTGCAGATAGTAAGCGAGACATTTTTTGTATTGTTATTATGTAAAATAAATATATACCAAAAATTTTACAGTTTCGGTTTTTTTGGTTTGCTAACATTTTTATAATTTTTTTTAAAAAATTGTGTTTCTACCTAAAAATTTTCCTTGGGAGTCGAGATTTTTTTTTATTTAAAGAAAATGGATCGGGGTTGAAAATATTTTGCGCACCACTGCCATAATAATTACTTCGCAGTTACTTCAACGTGTACTTCCCTTCCACGTCCCATGACTGAAAAATTATCACACTGCAACGTCGATTTCTGGTCGCGGTGCTAATAGGGCTATTTGTAAATAATTTAGAACATTTTTGCTATTATGATTAGGAATACGTAATTTTCGTATTTACGAAATAGATGTGAATAAATGCGAAATTTGCCAATGTGAGCGAACAAATGCAATAATTATTTTTTTACTACTTTTCGCCGAAAACCCGGTGATAAACAGCTTTTTAAGCGAAATTAGGTAATAATAATAATAATTTATTAACATAATTGCTTGATAACTTATCAACACAATTGCTTGAGAGATCTCACCCTCGAAATTTGCTTATTACTTATCGCTAAAGACTTAAAGAAGAGAATGGGGAGACTACTACAATGTTAGCTTTTAACTAAGAATTTTGATACTTACCTAACCAAGAAAGTAAAATTGTGATTTTTTTAATAACTGGAAAAATTTTGGAATGAATATATATATATATATATATATATATATATATATATATATATATATATAGTTAGATAGATAGCTAAATGCGAAATTTTATATATTGAAATTTTCTGTTTACGAAATTTACGTACCCCTAATTATGATACATCAAACAGGCATTTTCTAAAAACACACTTAATGAAATTTTGCATCCTTAAGATTATCAAACCTTTTAAAAGATTTTGTCACCCTCCCCCAAGTATCCAACCTTGGTCATCAGAAGTTTTGCTTGAAAATGCGAAAACTTACGAAGCTACTGCACAAATTTCCTCGAACAAAAGCGATTCTGCAACACCAAAGGATGCGATTAGTTCTAGAAAGTGAATCCGAACAATAAAGCGTCTAATCATATATATATATATATATGTGTGTGTGTGTGTGTGTGTGTGTATAACTGCCTATTTCCTAGAGTCAATTCAACGTAAAAAGACATATTTTTACAATCCACTTTGCATGCAGTTTTTACCAGTAAATGTAATAAAGACTTACATTCTATCTTCCTTTGGTTTCGACAAGGACCTGTCTGTCATAGTCAACCCGATCCAGAACTTTGCGTTCTCCAGCTTTGAATTTATAAATTTGTTAACCTGTTTCTGAATTTTTTCCAAGATGTCCATTGACCTGATAGAAATCATCTTAGCTCCTGATTGAATCCGCGGACAGTTCTCCAGGGCATCATTAAATTTCAACGGATCGGTTTGAAAACGATAACAATTTCCATTAATGCTGATTGGCACGGTGGTCGGACCTACAGGATAACGCACAGTTTGTGAATCCTTATAAAGCATGAAGTATTTTTTTATTATTATTTTTTTTTCCTCCAATGCGGAGGCACTTGTCTCGAAGACATTCGCCTATAATTCTCCGCAGTTTTGCTGGCCATTTTATTATGGGGGTGCCATATAGGCAGACCAGCATTGCCCCCTATGAAGGGACGACACAAACGGAGGCATTTTAGGGGCGCTTCGCCAGGATTCGATCTGAGCACCCTCAGCACCGAAAACCAGCACGCTGTACCACAAGGCCGCCACGGCCCTCTTATTATTATTATTACCTGTGCTACTTTTTACATTTATTTCAAAGAGGTAAGGAGTCTTACTACATTGGGGAAAGATGAATAAGGGATTAGACAAGTGTTATTGTACATCTTCATATACATATAATTATATAGCAGTTTCTATATATAAGAGACGTAGCTTTTATTTTCATCAGATATGTATGGTATACTGATAAAGTGCAGAAAAATTTTCTACAAATAAACAGAAATATTTTTCTGAAACTTTTTATATCGATCATACATAGAGGCTATTCCAACAAGAAATTTTCGGGTAAGTATCCGATTTGAATTCACTGTGTCCAGTCAACTACTGTGTCATCATTTTATTTATCTCCGACTAATATCTTCCCCTAATTTACAAGTGATTTGCGCCATTAGGATATATATATATACATATACACACATATATATATATATATATATATATATATATATATATATATATATCTTAAAAACCCTACAAAACAGCCACTTTTTTACGGTACCATTGAAAACTAAACTCATGGCACAGAAGTCCGAATGGGGACCACGGTCAGTAGTGCCCTTCTCCGCTTTCTTGACCGTGGGCTTGGGGTGCCATACAGCATATGTCTCGGTCAGGTGGTCAATCTGACGCGAACCCCCAGTTAGTACCCAAGCATGCTTGGTCCTCGTTTTATCGACCACTCAAGGGATGAAAGGCTGAGTCGACCATGCCCAGTCGCAGAATCGAACCCTGGACCTGTGGTGTGGCATCTTGAAGCTTTTAACCACTACGCCACTGGTACCATTACTGGTCACCATATAGAAGTCCACCCCTATCCGGCGGTCACCCCTCAAAATGGCCACGATTATTTTTCGGAACCCTTACTAGCCACCATTGACATGTTTCACTGTATATATATATATATATATATATACATATACATACATATAAAATCACATTTTTCTAAAAGTATCCATATAAATTAGCCTTTCATTTAAAAGTTAATAAGCTTGTTGCGTATTAAAGAACAATTTTTTAAAAAGGGAATTTTTAAACCATTTTAAAGGAGCTCTGTCCCCTTAATGTTTTTATAGGTAGATTATGAAGGGGGCGAGGTGGCCTTGTGGTAAAGCGCGCTGACTTTCGGTGCTGAGGGTGCTCGAATCGAATTCCTGCGCGCGCCACTAAAATACCTCCGTTTGTGTCGTCCCTTCTTAGGGAGTAATTCTAGTCTACCTATATGGTGCTCCCATAATAAAATGGTCAGCAAAAACTGAGGTGAATAACAGCAGGCGAATGTCTATCCGACAAAGTGCCTCTGCATTTGAAAACAAACAACAACAACAACAAAAAATATTAAGAAGAAAAAGTTTAGATAATGGTGTCTTATTGAAGTAATGGTGTCGTACTGAAGTAAAAAATGTGCAAGAAGTTTTTAACTGTGTATCTAAATTTTATTTTGAATCCGTATTTCCAAACGTTGTTGTAGCTCTAAGAATTGTACTAACACTATCTGTAAATGTAGCAGCAGCTGAGTACAGTTTTTTTTCTGAAATGAAAATTTTAAAGAATTGCCTATGAACAATATTAACAACCCAAGAGCGCTTGAATGATCTAGCAATAATTTCTGTGGAAAAGACGGAATCTAAAACAATAAATTATAGAGATGCAATCAAGCAATTTGCTGCAGTAAAGGCTCGAAGAATATTTTAGTAATTTTTAAATTGAATCGGTCATTTTGAGAATTAGTCATCTCCATTTTTTAAATTTTTTCATGAGAAGTAAAAAACTATAACTCGCCTCATGCATTAGTTAGACTAAATTCAGTATTTATTATGCTTATAAAGCATCAGTACTGATGCAAAAATATAATTAGTTAATATTTTTTTAACTTTGGGGGAGGCAGAAAAGTTGGAGAAAAGTGGAGAAGAGTTTTTGAAAAGTGGACATGACTCCTTTTCAAAATGACCGATTCAATTATACTCAAACCTGTTTTTGTGCGGTCTTTTTTTAACGCGATTTTTTATGCGATTTGTTTTGTGCGATTTTTTTTATGCAGTATATAGTAAATATGTATCGAAAAATTTTTGAAATTATATATTTGAAATTATTTATTTGAAATTCCCAAAAGAGCTTCGATCGTGTATATCTGGCTATCGCGACGTTTACAAGCAGCTGATCAAACGACCGTCGTCGCAAAATTTTATCACCGACTACATGGTAAAAAAAAATAAATCAACTCTAATACGTATCTTCAAGTAACGAATGCGATTACGAACCAGTTCATCAGAAGAATATGCGCGTTTTGGACTACGACATGTGATATCGAATTATGTACATTTTGAAAATTTCTCTATGTTTAAAATGAAAGATTAATTTCTTTTAAATATTTCCATGTGTAATTTAATAATTTATTTTGTTTCGAAAGCACTTTCTTGCTATTTCGTAAAGTTCTGACATATTTTCAAATTTTTTAGGCAGTCCCTCACCACCGCATAAATTTTTTTTTTCTTTAATATGTTGTGAAAAATGATTTGTTATAGATATTTAAGAAGTTTTTGAATATTTTTTGTGCGGTCTCTATATACCGCACAAAAACAGGTTTCTATGTATATAACAGATGAAATTCAAATGCATTTACAGTTCTGCTTTTTTTAAGTTCTGTAATTTTTTAAAATTAGGTTTTTTGTAAAAAATAATTCTTATTTTTAATACATATTTTTTCCCAAAATATCTGCTATTCTATCAAGCAGAGTATTTCTAATAGAGATACATTCATTACTTGGAGTTTCTCCAAACATGTGAAATGGTGCCCCTTTCATAAAACCTGCCTTGATGGGCCCTGCCATGGTAACTTCCCTCCTAAATTTTGTGGCGTCCTCAGATGAGTTATTCAAACAACAACAGCCAAAATTTAATCCACTAACGCATTTTAAACGTTGTAAACGTTTTAAAAAATGGCGAATAACCTCTTGAAGTAGCGAAATGGAAATCGTTCCGAACTACGGAAAAGAAACGCAGGTTCGCTAGCAACTATAACATCGTAAATATCTGATCCTACCTTCACTATGGAATGACAAGTAACCTAATATAATTACTAATCAGAATCAAACAGCAGATTAACTTTAAGAATGTAAAACTTAAATACATGTAAAAGTACTTACATTCAGCATCCGCAACTATAGGATTTAGAGCTAGAAATTCCGTTAGCAATATCAGACTCCAGATAAGCATCGTGGCAGGAGGTCGTGGTGATCAAATGAACAACGAGGCAGTTCCTTTTATAGTAAAAAGCTTCTCTGACTATTTGGCAGTTGCTATGGTTTGTTGGGTTATAAAGCTTCATGGGCAGGAGCTGATTAGGAAAACAATATTATATTTGCACGCGAAAACGAACATTCGAAATCTGTTACTGAAGTTACTTTCTACATCATCTTTTATTATTATTATTATTTCAGAGGAGGATTGGTTGTCACTTGGCTTTCGTGATCGCGTGCCTCGTTGAGATATGTATTCAAAGTCTGTATATCATCTGGGGACCGAGATCAAAACGTCGTGAAAGAGAATAAGTAAATAGTATGTGTGGGAAATGAACATCTGCCTGTTAATCGTGCTATAACATGGATATTATTTTAAAATAGTGCATTGAAATCATCAACATGCATTTCATGCACGCAGTAACAAAAGTTTGCTTTGCATTTGAGGCTTGAAAGATAGTATCGTCAAAAATGGTAAAGCCATTTTATTATAAGAAATATAAAAGTGCTGAAAAGTACTTTTGGATTTTCTATCAGAGGAAATCCCTGACAGTCATTGTAATTTATTCCCAAAGGGGGGGCCCAACGATGTATGGAGTAAGTGGTCATAGTACATTTTCCTCTCAGTGTATAAGAGAAATGAAAAAAAAATGTACTTAAACAGTAAACGTTTATTTCTCTGTTCGTTGCACTCCAGATGAGTTTCCTTTTACTTAAATCTTTTAATATTGGTGCTTGTTATCTATATAGCGTATTTTTCGTATAACGCGCGCTTTTAATACTAAAAATAAGATCGAAATTTACGGGTGCGCGTTATACGCCGGATATAAAAAAAGATAGATTTAAAAATAAGGAAAAGATGAACATTAAAAAACAGATTTCTACATTACCTAAATGTTTTTTACTCAAGAGGAATGACATACATTATGAATTTAAAAATTTTAATTATCGGATAACATAAATAGTTCGTAATATTCGTCTACCGTTATATCTCAGGCACATCATCGAATTCTGTTTCTGAAAGAGAGTTCTGAAAGAGAAAAAAAATCTGACTACTAATTCCGCGAATTCATTCCGGTCAGAAGTGTGCTCTTACCTCCTGTTTTCCGAATTATTTACTCCCTCAAGCATTTCCCCCACACACATATTGTTCCCCTTATCGCTTGTCAATTCAGTATACCATTGTTCGGAAGCCTGGGAAAATCCTTCGAATGAATAACTTCAAAATATAAGAGCATCGCACATGTACATTTCAGGTCTCTTAGTCAAGAAAAGGGTGCGCGTTATACGAAGAATACACCTAATTTTTTTTAAATGTAGTTTAAAATCATAGGTGTGCGTTTTAAGCCGGAAAATACGGTATATAAAAATGTATGTATGCATGTATGTTCCAGCATAACTCTGTAACGGCAGGAGCAATTTAAACTAAATTTGGTACACATGACTTCCAATCAGGAAGTAATTACTGTGGGGGGGGGGGGGGGTAAGGCACCCCTAGCACTCCTAGGGGTGTGGATGGGAAGGGGGTGACATGTAAAAATAATCGAAAACGACTGATATTAGTGTCGAATCCATAGTTTTCGGGTGCGCTGAGATGAAGGGTGACACTCCCGATGCCGTTTAATTAAGATCAAGTTTAGGCCCCGTCGTCAAGGAGGGAGTGAAAGAAGGCTTTGAAATATAAAATGCCTAAAATGACCGAGAATAGTGTTGAATCGATAGTTTTTGGGGTCGCTAAGCTGATTGTGACAGTCCCGTTGACATTTAAGCCTAAGTTTAGTGCACCCCTAGGAGGGGGGGGCGTGCACTAAACTTAGCTTTTAATGCTGTAATTTAAGAACAAACGGATTTCTGTCCGACGTCATCCAGAATTAGTAACTGGTTGATTCTATGGCTACTGAATGTAACATTTTGCTTTAAAGTAGGTTTTTTTTCTTCGTTTTGTTTCTACTTCTTGAAATATATCGCTAAGTACTGGTATATTATTTTGTTTTCGAGTTGAAGTTAATGCTTTCCCTCTAAATGGTTTTTTTCTTTTAAGAATATGAAAAGGGTAAATCCAGTACAAATTAATTGCGAGTAATTAATTGTGATTCCTCGTTTGTTATTTCATCTTAAAAGGTACAAATTCTTCTAAAATCGAAATCACTTTTTAAAAAATACCCAAATATTCCGTCTTTTATTGAGTAACAGGATATAGAAATCACAGAGATCAGCTTTAGCAAGTTCTTTGTGCTTGTATACTAATATCAGAGACTTAAAGTCGTTCTAAATTTTAATTAACTAAAAGCTTATACATCGAAAATATATAGCTGTGATTAGCCTTTCTGTCACGCTTTAATTTGAATAATTTTTTAATTTTGTTTCTCAGTTATTATGCAGTTCAATATATTCTGCTGAGTAAATAATATTTTCGGTTAAATAACCTGTTAATCACGATATCTTCAAGTCTTTACCTTCGTTGTAGGAGTGAATGCGTGAATGAAGCGTTTATCTTCACTCTGGGAAAACTGAAAACTATGAATATATCAACTATACCGTTTCAGAATCCTTTTGTAGTATTTATACACTGTGACTCCCACAAAAAAAACAAGCTAATAAACAAACAAAAACAAAAAACAGTAACAACAACCAAAAAAAAAAAGGACGCGCTGTACAAGCTTCCTTTCGCTGAATAAACTGAAGATAAGCACGCAAAAAAGCTATGATTCAACTTCCAAGACTAGAATATTGGAATATTGTTTATTTTAAGAAAATGGCAATAACAACGGGGTGGCAGGTTGGGGAGGGGAGGGAGTGAACATAGATACAAAATAAAATTCTCAGGTAGTGATACAGGGAGATATATGGGTCATGCCGTTAGTTTGTAGCTGATTTAACTAAACCATGTGCAGTTGTTTTTCTAGTTCATTTAGCTTGCTTAATGTCATAGCATACAGTTTAATATGTTCAATATGTAATAGACAAAAAAAAGAGGTCAGAGAACATGGGAGGCCAGGAAAGACTAGTTAAAGCTCGATGATAATTATTTGGAAACTCTACTGAATGAGCTGTTACATTACTCTTAAGGACCCTCAAAAAGCACATAGTAACACTAGTGAAATGAATGAAAGCATGGTAGGTTCTATAATTTCACCAGTATATTGTTTACCAGTCAAATTAACATAGGCCACTTTCAACGTCACATCAGAGAGACGTAAGTATGAAACATGAACATGCGCGCGGCTACGAATCGACAATTCATGTGTTCCCCTCGGTGACGAACTTTTGTCCGTACTATGTAAACTCTCCTACCACTCAGTTGGCGAGCATGTGTTTCTTTTTTTTTACATCTCTTAATAAAAATGAAACTATAATTTTTAAAATATATAAAAATTGTCACGAAAGTTTACTTACAGCAAAAAACATAGAAAAAAAATATTTCCAAATAATTTTACGTTAGTTATGTTCGCATAACTCACGGTAATAAATATTTTAAATTCTTTACTACTTCTTGACATTTACACTGTCTTTCTTCCTTCGGTCGCAGAAATTCAAGGATCAGTATTCGCTCACCTTCCTATCACCTTTGACTAATATGCTCGTTTATCCAATGGTGCTAGGCAGGCCGCAACCAAGATAATGTTAAAACACGGAAGTAGAGGGCCATTGGCCCAGGAACTTGCGCCACAAAACTTTTCTCCTGTGTGCTCCTGCGTGCAAATCAGTGTGATACGTGGTCGGGTGAACTTATCGTTTTTGTTTTGTTTTATGTATTGCAACTTATGCTGTGGAAAACGGCTATGTATGTGTTTATACTATGCACCCAATTACTGGATTTTTTTATTCTATATAGCAGTGCTCCGCAACCTCCGTGCCGCGGCACACTAGTGTGCCGCTAGGTGATCTTGACTGTGCCGAAGTGATTTTATCAATAATAAAAAAATTTTTAACCACCATATTAGTTAGAAATTTCTCTTAGTCAAATATTCCTCTAACTTTTTGTCAATATGTAATTTCTCTGGGTCGAAATTATACACAAAACAAAAGCATGAAGTTACCATACATTGTATGTATGCTCGAGCGTCGGCACCTTTGTGTAGGATCTTCTGAATTTAAGAAACGAGGATTTCATATTCCCTGACTGCATATGCGCGTCAACTTTGACTTTCTCGCGTTCAATTTGTTTGTGGACAAGGTTTGGAATAGCTGTCAACTAACTTACCGCTATTTTTTCCGCTATTTTACCGATATTTTTTACCAATAAATTTTCCATTAAACCAAAGGAAAGCCATATTTGGCGACTTATTTTCTTTCCTACATAAATTTTACTGATTTTTATTTTGTGTAGGGAGACTCATTTATCCTTGCACATACATAAAGTGTTTTATGAAATACTTCGAAGGTTAAAATAATATTTCAAAGTCAAGTAAATAATTTTAGTTGTTCTATAAAATATTTTTATTTGTACTTATTAATTTGAATTTAAGTTCTAATTATTGAAATACTCGATTATAAACAATCGTGCAAACATAAGACAAACACCTGACAAATTTATTGTTTGTTCACTAAACGTTTAAAAATAAATATTAATTACATGAATATTACATTAACTGCTAATAATAATTCATGTTGATAATTATTTCCACTTAATTACATGAATATTACATTAACTGCTAATAATAATTCATGTTGATAATTATTTCCACATGAAATCATAAGTTGCAGGCGTACAAAGAAAACAGTAC
Organism: Dolomedes plantarius; assembly: GCA_907164885.2. NCBI lineage: Eukaryota > Metazoa > Arthropoda > Arachnida > Araneae > Dolomedidae > Dolomedes > Dolomedes plantarius. Next base: position 144,095,014 of record OU015493.1, on the reverse strand, counting down.
TAATCTATATACCTCCAACACTACAGATACAACAAAGTATACTTACACTTTGTGATTACCATTTCAAATATGGTATCGTAAAAAAACAGAACATTTATGAAAGAAAGTATAACGAAGATTACATTCGAAAGTATAACGAAGAAAGTATAACGAAGATTACGTATGGATTTTCGTGTTGTGATAAAGGAACGCCACCTAAAATCAAACCATTGCAGCTACGTTAAGAAGGATAAATCATTTTTCTTAGGCTGTTAGATCAAGGCGAAAACAAAGGCTATCACTGTTATTATCAGTCACAGTTTCTGATAAAGCCTTATAAGCTAGTAGTTACCATGTTGTAAGATTAATTGCACGTCAGAAAAAACATACATTATTGGTGAAACTCTCGTTAAACTAGTAAGCATAGAAATCGTTAATCCATGTTTGGGCCTAGAGAAGTTAATGAAGTGAGAAAAGTACCGTTGTCAGCTGATACTGTTAAAACACGTATCAACGATATATCGAACAAAATTTTAATAATACTAATTGGAAAACTGAAAGCGGCTCAGAAATTTGCACTTCAGATTGATGAGTCAACAGACAATAAAAACCGAGCTCAACTGATAGCCATTGTACGCTTCGTTGATGAGGACACCATAATAGAACACTATTTATTTAGCAACAAGCTTCCAGAGCGAACTACCGGCGAGGAAATTTTCCGAGTACCAGATGATTTTTTCAAAACCTATGATATTTCATATAGCAATTGTACCAGTATTTGCATGGATGGTGCTGCAGCAATGATGGGCAGTTAAAAATGTTTTATTTCGTGCGTAAAACGACAAAATCCGAATATAGAAACTACACACTGTTATATACATCACGAAGCATTGATGATCAAAAAGTTGCCTACGGAGCTATTGCAATAGATGAATCGATGTATAATTATAATAAGCATTATCAAATCAAGAGCCCTAAGTTTTTAAACTAATTTGTGAAGAAATGGGAGCGGGTTATGAATCCCTATTATTATACACTGAGGTACGTTGGCTATCCCGGGGCAAAGTTTTGGCTAGATTGTTTGAGCTTCGCAACGAGGTTCATGAGTTTTTGTTAAAACAAAATATGACCGATCTACACCAACTTTTTGGAGATAATTACTGGATGGCCAAACTTGTGCATATGACTAATGTATCTTTGAGCACCTGAATGAACTGAATAAAAAAAATGCAAGGTTGAAGCGAAAATTATCTGACGTGTTCCGATAAGTTAATGGGGTTTAAAAATAAGCTAGAACTTTGTCAGAAAGAGTTACAAAAAGGATCTCTAGAAATGTTCCAAAGGACTTACAAGTCCATGATTAAAAACAAACAATTAATTCTGGATCTGACGCAATAACATTTAAGTTTATTGCTAAAGAAATTTAATCACTATATTTTCACAATTAATATGGAGCTATACAGTTGGATAAGAAATGCTTTCATAGCTGGTGCCGAAAATTCAGCAGAAGCACTTTCCCTTCGAATTCGAGAGAAATTTATAGAATTGAGGAACGATGGGACGTTGAAACTAAACTTCAGTAAAATGTCATTGGCTGATTTCTGGATTTCAGTTAAGAAAGAATATCCCCAAATTTCTGACAAGGCCATTGCAATTTTGCTCCCTTTTTCCACGACATACTTATGCGAACAAAGCTTTTCGACACTGCTTCTAATTAAAAATGACAAACGATCGTGTTTAAAGGGTCTTGACCATGAACTTCGCGTAGCACTTTCTAATATAGAGCCCAATATAAAGCGTATAAGTTCATCAAAATATCTCATATCATAAGCTCAAATATCTCATTAATAAATTAGTTATTATGTTTAAATTAACTTTGATTAATTAGGCTTAAGTAAAGACCAAAAACAAATCTATATATTTAAGTTGCTAAGCCGACTGGGCAGTCCGTGAGAGAAAACTACTGCGTCAATATACTTCATTTTGGTCTTAAACGAAAGATTGTCATCTGTAGATTTGTCAAATTTGGCTTTTGTAACCGCAATTTCTATTTATGAGCGATAATTTACAATTAAAAATTGATTCCTGCGCATGCTCAGTGACATGCTTAAATCTGTCTTTAGAAACTCACTGTTTCTGCGCATGGTCAGTGACATGTTTTAATGACAAACACGTTTATTGTGAGAAGTCTCTCTAGATCTCTCTCTGCTGTTTTTATTTTCATGATAACTAGGGGCTTTGCCCCTAGGCTCGCTACGCTCGCTCCTCTGTTATGGCTAATAGCGAGATACATAGGGGTGATTCTCGGGCAATGTAACAGCTATTTACTGTTGTCAGTCACCCTTATGCGAAGGGGAATCATTGTTGAATCACTGTTTCAGCTTTAAAATTCAGTTAAAAATCGAAATTTTAAGATAGAGGCTTGAAATGAGGTTTATATGAATGAGAAAGCTTTTATCTTCCAGATGATGTAAATATTTTCTTTGTAAGATAAAAACTCGAGGAGCATCGATATTACATCCACATATGTGACGATATTTCTCGAAAAAGTGGGTTTAATATTTTGATGAAAATGTTAGTCTGTTTTAAATTATTTTTAAACAAATGAGTTCTTGTTTGAAGGAGAAATGTCTGTAGTCTTAGATCGCAAAAAGATCAAAATTCTACGATTAATTTTTGGTGAGTTATCATAATCTGAACATGAAAAAGTCAATATTTTTCCACAAAACATAAAATTAAAAAAAACTTAAAGTCCGACGAAGATGAGACATGTCTTTCTTCCCCGCATTTTTCTGCATCTATTGGTATCAGTCTCGACCCCATACCCCCAGCGGTTTCGGAGGAGATAGCGTGACAAGCTTTTGACAGCGGCGACGGCGCCAGTTACTTTTTTTTAGAATAGAGAGATTATGTTTGTGAAATATAAGATTAAACCTGATGGAAATTGTTCATTTTGTGCTGTTTAATTAGCAATAATTTACAATTAAAAATTGCTTTCTGCGCATGCTCAGTGACATTTTTAAATCTGGCTTTACATACTCACTAAGCACGATGCCGCTTAAACAGATTAATTTTTTTCTTCGCATTATTATGATTTTCAACATCTGGAAATGATTTGTTGAGTGTAATGTGTGTAATAGTACATTTATTTACTATCTAGCCGTCATGTTTTGACGGGTACCAAGTAGATTTAATATTAAAATACAAAGAGATTTTTTTTTTACTTGTAATCTATAACTTATATTTTTGTTCTTGTTTTGGTGTACAATTCAAAATGATTTACATAAAACTTAAATAATTGCAATTATCTACATACATAGAGCTATTTTATTGTGTTTTTTATCTAATAAAACATAAACGTATTGTTGCAATTTATGTATTTGTAAGCTTTTACTTATAGTGTTACTGTCCCGTTACTTATGGTGAAAAACGTTACTGTGCCGTGGAAGATAAAAGGTTGCGGAACTCTGCTATATAGGATGCCTGGAAAGACTGCTTGGTATCAGCCTTCTATGAAAACATAACCTGGGGTGTATCCAGTCTGTTGAACATTGTAAACTATAATGGAATGCACTTAGGTAAAAATAAGACAGCACCGGTCCTAAACTTTAACTCTTTTCAAATAGATATCCGTCCTGTTCAAGGACACTTTGATGGTAGCTGAAGTTTGGCGGGGATATTTGTGACGCCCTATGCACGTTGTTTACATTTTCCCCACGGTTCCGTCTGGTAACACCATTTCATTCCATTTTCTATTGCAAGTATAAATACGTTTAGAAAATATTCCAGGAAGCACATTCCCTTCTCTAACACCCTGCATTTGTACAAATGGAGCTGAATACACCGAGCTCTTAGCCTTAAAAAACACGTCATTTTATGCGCATTTATAGATAGATCTACACGCTGTTTTAGAGAAAGCTTTTTGTCATGATAACTGTAACTGTAATGTTGTGATTGTGAATTATATTAACTGTGTTTGTAACTGTATATACATGAAATAAATTTAAAACCCTTTTTACTATTTAACATGCCCTTTCCAAATTCTTCATCCTAACGCAATAAAACAGTCCCTCTTTCTTTATTTCTACTTAAATCCAAACCGAAGTAATTTATTAGTTTTTCCCCTAAGGCACGTGTGGCCAAAGCTTATATAACAGTTATATAACGCGAACGGCGTGGAACATTCGAAAACCATCACCTCATATGACGCGACTTAATCACGTGTCCGTTTCTGACAAATTAGCAGTTTGATAGACCCGTACTCGGGAGAGAAATTGCGCGATTCAGTGCTCTTTGTGTTCGAACCATGAAACTTACATGACGTAAGTTGAACCTCCGTCCCTATTTCGCAGTGCTCTGCTCTGCCGGGGCCTTTTTGCCCGGCATCGGTGGAATTAAACTTGTTATAATACTACTAGAAGATGTCCAGAAACATTTCGGTAAATAAAACTCTATTTTGTGACCAGATGCCTCCTTCCATGGCGTTGAACTCAGTTACTCGCTCCATTTGCCAGCCTCTTCTGTGTGAAAACAGCCTGACTACAAAATTGATGATTTCAACGGCCAAGTAATTGCCTATTTACGACTACACCCAGATTGTCATTATTATTACATACATATATCTGATATTCTGGTAGTAATGCTGATGTGAGCATCTCTGTGAAGCGAGTACGCTGTCTACTTAATGTTAATAAAGTTGAAATTTTAATGGAACTGCTCAACCCTCATACTTAATTGCGTCTAGAAGAACGCAATGCAAGTAAAAGAAATGACACTTTTACTTAAAAACATGCATCAGGGAGACACACACTGTTAAAAACTCGAGTAAAACATAGTCGATCTCTCTAATATATTTAACAAATCTAAAATGTTGTTGCAACGCTTGCGTAAATGACTGACAGCTGAGAAAAATAAACTAAGAAGACTAAAGAACGGAAGAGAATTGGAGAAAAGAATTTTTCTGAAATACGAAAACGCAATTCGCAAAATTTATTTGCTCCTACGACAGTTGTTCACGCTTCAAGCAATATCCGAGATTTTAAAAACTCTGTAGTCTACTTGACAACGTTCATTCTCTTCCATGTATTTTTTCAGCATTTATGGAGTTGTTTATACTACAATGCAACTCTTTTCCTCTAAATTTCATTCAAAAGTTTGTTTTTGCAGGGTAGCTGTTTCTTTTTTATTTTTTACCGCGTTGTGTTGGTTTCTACAAATGGGCTTGTTTATCATAAGAGTTAAAATATTGCAGCCGTATAAAAGCAACAGCAAAATAAAGCAAAAAAATACATGAATCCAAATGTTCTACATTTAAATAATCAAGATCATTGAAAATTCAATTATTTCTTTTGCAATGTTTTAAATTTTACCTAGAAAAATATATTTCTAGGTTAAAACGTTTTTAATTCTTTAAACGTCTCCTTAAGTTGCCGCGAAAGTTAAATTAACCTTTAGAACTCTAAGCTTCAGTAGAGAAGGAAAGCATTTATATACATTTAAAAGCATTTTAATGCTCTAAAGAAGTACAACGAAGACAGATATTTTATCTTAACAAGATGCCATTCAGTAAAATGTTTCCGATTGACGACTAATGAATCTGTTTGTTGACTGATTCGGCTCTCTCGTTTCCGAGCACTTTGCATTCAAATTAAGACCAAAACAATGTATCCAAAAGTCATTACTACAAATGATTTCTTTCCAAAGCATTGCTATTGCTCCCCTTTCTCAGAGGTTGTAGTTTGCTTTGTTTCTGTTAATTTCCATTTAAATGAAGAGAAAGAATTCAACTTTAAGATTATATATAAAAATGTCTGTTTGAACTTATTAAAATTTTCAAAACGTGTATACACAGATATACTCATTAAACAGAAACATTGAGCGTAAAAATGTTTTTAGTGAATTCATACCCGTAATTTGGCTTGCATAGTGTTCAACTTTCTCATAGTAAAATCTATTTTACCTAATAGAACTTTTTTTTAGTTTTTAAGAAACATTATTTCATGAAGTATTATTCCTTTATTAGTTTAATTTCCTTTCTACATAATCATATTTTTCCTTTAGGGTGCTTTTTGTACCAAATCATGTAACATAGGAATATGATTTTTTAAAATAATTAATTAAAAATAAATATTTCTACTTTTAAATCCTGGACTCAGACAGGGAGAAGTGTTATGCTTGTTTATAAATCACTGAATATATGCAGAAAAGCTTTAACATTTTTATAACGACCACTGTATCACTCCTCCGCCACGTTTTATGCAACTTCGTTGAGATTCAACATTTATCCTCAAAACATTTCACTTGACAATGTGCCTAAATACATTAAGAAATCGACAAATTAGCATAAATCGGAGCTTATTCTGGCCGTATTAACGTGGCTTGTTTGTTCCTTCGTCTGATCTTGGGGACTTAATAGGTACATCTGCACCAGCTACTGTGTTGTAGAAAAATAAAACTCGGAAAGAGTCAAGTTGGGATAACTAGGATAGAATCTAGGCCCGAATTCGTTTTACAGCTAACGTCATCTAGGAACTCATGTTACTAAGTCTTTCACTGTATGAGGTTTCACCGTACATTGAATTTCTGAATAAAATGTGTGGTCTTTATTTTATGTTTTTTCCTGTCTTGCAAAAGCTTTTGATGGATTTCTCTCTTTCAGTTCGTTTTGTACGTCATTCGGGCGGGATGTCAAACTAACACCTTTTTTGAATAAGGCCAAAGGTCATACCTTCATCAATGAATCTCGTTTGTCTTCTATTCTTATAAAAGACAAAGTTTAGTTCAGCTTTAAGAGGAGTTCTAAGTTCAGTTTTGAAGTAAGTTCAGCGTTGAAGAGGGACAGGGTCATACTGAGTGGTGTTGCTAGAGGAGTGTGAAAATGCATGATTGGGATGGAGAGTACCGCAGTTTGCAAACATTTACTCAATAAGTTGTGGAGTTAATAAGATTAAGGCACCTTATACAAGTGTATTAATCTTGAAAACGCAAGAATAGGGCTTGTTTTCTTAAAGAAATCGGACAGAAACCATAAGAGCTTCAAAGAATTTTTATTTATAAATGTGTTGTCTAAGAAATAAGTTTTTATTTTAAGGAAAATCTGTGTGGGTCATTACTAATTAAAGCCTCGAAATAACTCTGGCATTAGGTTAAAATTATAAGCTTACTAGCTAAAATATAGGAACCGTACAAATCACTCGACTCTAGTAATAAATCAAAACCAATTATGTTGTCAGTGTAATTAGCAACGTTGTAAGAGTTTCATAAGAGAAACTCTTTGTTCTTGTCTAGGCTACTACTTTTTTCTTTTGTCACCAGGCTAACGAAAAAAAATTTCAGTATCATATATCATAAATGGCCAACGATAAAAAAAGAGCTCCTTGCTCCCTCACAGTTTAATTTCGGGATCAGGACGTTGATATTTGAAATTGCACCCGTTTCAAAGAATATTTCAATATACTCAAGGCTGTGTAAGCTGGGTAGCTGTTACAATTATAAAGAACTTTTAAAAACCTTCCAAAATATTTTCGAACCTTCTAGAGATTTTTAGAACTAACTGAAACTTTCAGAACCCCTTACAACTTTCAGGAAGTCTCTATTACTTTCCTGTGCCAGGCATCTAAAAGTATAAATTCAAAAGCCATGAGTTCATCTTGGTCTTGGCCTCTCAAGTGATATATAAGAGCGTTATTTAGAGATCACATCAAAAGGTTGTAAGAGAAGTCAGGTCCGTCTACCAGTATACACTGGACATTGAAAGCAAGCTACTAAAGGCAGTGTAACGGAAAGATGATGAGCGAAAGGGCCACTTTTGAAGGTTGGTTCTTAAAAGTGACATGCAATATTGTCATAAATGTTAAAAAAAATAAACTTCTTAGTCTTTTGTGATAAGTTTTGTTGACACTTATATTTCCTTACATTTTGTTTATTTTCGATAATGTTGTTTTCTAGGCCTTTATGTATAGACGCATTGGCATAAAATTTCATTCACTGTCTTTCTTAATCGCAGAAACAAAATTTAAGGAAAATAATCCCCATTTTCAACGCATTTTAGATTTAAGCGTTGAAAGATGATTTAATTATACAAGAACAAAAAAAGATGAATAATTGTAACACGGTATGCCTCAGAGCTGGCACAGTTGCGTGGTGGAAACTTGAGTTACCTGGGCAAAACTCCCTTTTCTGTTACAATGAATCTATGCACACCCTCGCTTATCATTTCGATAAACTCTAAAATACCTGAATAATCTCACCTCAAACAGTCAAGCACTTCAAAAGTTTGCATCAAGTAAAATATTATGAAAAAGAGAGATCAGAAACTTACATGAAATATATAGATCATCAACACTACAAACACAAAATTTATCAACATTTATATAACACGAAAAAGAGGGATCATTGTAAAGAAGATTAAATAAATCATCACAAGTATTAGACTGCGTACCAGTGTTAGTACATGTGTTTTAGTGCACACTTAATTCCAAAACACGGTTGCAGGTCATGTGTCTTTCTAAGGCCATGAAAAAGCCTATTAAGGCTTCACATAGAGTAGCAACGGAGAAACATATCACAAGCCCCAGAGGATAATTTATTTCTCGGCTTCCGGACATCTTTATCGCCTTTAGGAAAAAAAATCACACGCCGTATCCCTAACTTGTGGTTGACAGAACCGCTCTAAAAATTTGAAACCCAGTATGACCAGTAATTTATTACTCTATTACGGCCACACTGACAGCAAGAGAGTTCAGTGCCATAATTTTTTTAGGTTTTATTACCATGTGACGTAAATACTAATCGCATTCCATTTAGAATGTTCTTCAAGGATCTTTGGTTATATTCATTTTTTCCTGCTAAAAATTAAGCATGTGTCTATTTCAGAATTCTGTAACTGTCAAATAAATCATGATAAAGGTGATGTAGCTGAAGAAATTACATAGTGTATGTGCCAATGTGCAAAAATGCTGCCACATACTGCATGCAGTTTTAAAACATCATTTTAATTAGTTGATCATTTTTAAATTATTTTCTTTATGATAAAATTATTATTCCACGAAGTTTTTCAATAATTAGTTCTTCCAAGACGTTCAATCGAGCATGCTCCATTTACTGCATCATGTATTAAAACAAAATATTATTCTCATTGAATAATATTTCTGCAATATGTTATTGGGAATCGATATAAGTTTTTCTGTTTTTCGTTTGAATGGTTGCTTACTTTAATAAATTTTCTTTTTTTACAGCGAATCTCGTTTAATTAATTTCTGTTTTAAAATAACCCATTTTTCAATAATACTTCCACTGTACAAATAATAGCAAGCTTTATTTCTTATATTAATAGTTATCAAATTGGAATAATTGTTTCGTAATAGAGAAATAAATTAAAGCATATTAAAATTAAAAACTAAGTTTCTAAAACCTTCCGTTAAATTATCTTATAATTCAGGAGATTTTATTTTATCTTATTACGTTTGAAACAAACTATCATGTCTTGAAAGATTCGATTTTTTTCATTAAAACACACAATACTTTAACTTATACGTACATAGAATGATTCTAAACATAGTCTATATTAACATACGCATTTTAAACATATATTTTATCATTTAATTTAACCAGAACTTTTCTCAATATATATTTCAATAAATCAATGTATTTTAATATGAAAATATATTTTATCATTAGTTTTTCAGTGTTGCTTTCTTCTTATAATATAATTTAACATTCATCTTTATCTAAAACAAAAATGCTTATCTCTGTTAAAAATGCTAATATTAAGTTTTAAGTTCCTATTCCCTGTGACAGAAAGGTCACCAGTATTTTTTTTCGTTGTAATATTTTTATAATTCACATCTATTTCATTCGTTTTCATCTATTTCGAACATCTATTCATCATAGAGTTTCGTTTTATGCTGACCTGTTCATGGACATACCGTCATCAATGTTATGGTAAGAGATAAATACACTCAGAAAAGTCATTAAATTCATAATGCACTTGTAAGTAGTCGGAGTTAGTAGCATTTAAAGCTTATTCTTTATTTTTCCTTTCTTTTATTCACTCGAGGTCAGTCACCGAAAGAACCAAGGTCAAAAAGCAGATTTTACTCGTAATCGTAACCGAACTAATTGCATTCTAATGAACGGTTTAATGAGCAGATGAATGGAGTTTGTGCGTTGAAGAATCAACCTTAGAAGAAAGTGCGCTCGAAGATGTGATTAAGTGCATTTAACTGAATTGCTTACCATCCTGGATCCTGAAAGCGCTATGGTAAGTTTCCAATATTGTATACGGACAACTTAGTTTGATGGATGGAATTTAGTTGATTGAACTCTATGCTTTGTAATGCCCTGGACTCATTTAAGAGGCAACTATGAGTCCAGAAGCCAGTTGCCATAAAAGAAGTTCACTAAGTTCTGCAACCCCTCCAATTTTTGGCAAGAATATCGGTTTGTTTAATCTTTGCTGAAAATCTCCTATCCTACTCACAGAAGATCGCCAATCTACTCTTTATCAAAAGCCGAAATCGGTGAGGGAGTAATGTTTTCAGCATGACCGAAAAATTCGGTCTTCGTCCGACACACCTACTGTACTCTCTTGGAGAAGATTTGAGGATCAGATGTGCATAATGAAATGCATCTGCGAAATCAGCTCCATTTGGGAAGCCTCGACATAGCGGCGTTCGAAACGTCATGTAGTAAAAATTCACTTGCATCTTCTCTCCATAGAAAACAAATACCGGTTAACATGCGAATAACGAAGTTGCATACTAATTGTCACATCTCAACTCGTGCACAAACGAGGAGCAAAGCGACGTAAATCAAAAGCAGGAATGACCTGTTTCACATAAATTCTGGTGGAAAGTCATGCAATTGCTCCTAGTGTAAAACGAATGGCCTTCATATTTTGCCATAAATTTTTCACGTGGTTACTTCAGTGACGTTGCATCAAACCGCCTCAATGAAAAATACTGCATTTCTTTTATACTTCATTTTGAACAGAATCAAAGATGTTTTCAAAGATGTTTAATGAATCATTTTTTTTTCTTAATGTAAAAACTATCTTGTTGATGGAAAAACAACTAATATTAAAAATAATCTCGGTGGGGAAATTAGGAAACATCCTTGACCCTTTTCTCTATTCACTTATTCCTATGAACTGATTTTCAATTCTGACAATTGATAACATAAAAAGTAAAATCTTAATGGATTTTTTTTTGTCTCATTTTCTTCTTAATGGGTTTTAAGTTCTTTTGAGCCAGCGCCGGACTAATTCTCCCCTCTCGTGTTTTTCTATTGGATTTTCACTTGTTAGGACAACTGTTTCTTTCTTGATCGCCTCCTACAGGCACTTTTTCATTCCTTTCTTCTTTTCTGTGTGTGCACGTCTTTTTATTTAATCAAAGAAAATAAAATATTAATTAAAAATAAATAAATAAATAAAAGAAAGATAAAATTTGAAAAACACAAATAATATAGAATTGGAAAAAAAATGAAATTAAACTAAAATATTTTTTGTGTTTGCTAACATTTTATGTTTCTCTAACCTTTCATTAACTACTCCTAGTTAACAGTTCATTTAAATTTAACTTCTCTTAACTCAGCACAATAATCCATTGTAAAGTAATGTTATCTTAAAACCTCTACTAAACATTTTTACGGGCACCCTGTGAAGTTCCGTTTTCTTTTGCCTTTTAAGTATAGTATATACTAAAACAACGAATTCACCATTAACAAGATGCGACGAGGTTTTCTACCCTAAACTCTGTTTATTACAACACAATTAGACTACAAAAATACCGTACTCAATTGCTAGCAGGCAACGGGGGAATTATTTATCACGCGTGTCAATCCCGGTAGCTATATTACGGAAACCCTGCCAGAATTCAGCCACGCCACTGCTTGTACATACGCCACACTAACCTTTCTGTCTTCACTTTATCACCAGGTCGCTGGAACGATAGCTAACTTCAAACCGCCTTCGGTAGGCTTGAAAATGTCTGGCTGCTGTACGGCAAAACGATCTTCACCTCTTCAATTGTTTTTCGTTCGCCTTTCACCTCTGTCCCACCTCGCCTCGTGGCGGTTTTTCTCTCACTGTCGCGTGGGCACGCTATCCACGGGGATTCTCGTCTAGTAGAAAAGCGCCGCTCATTTGCATTCGCTTGTTTCTTCTTCAAACGGCAATTTATTTAAACTAGAGAGGGGTTAATTTTGATTCAATACCTCACAACCCTTATTAAAATTAATCACAGTCATCACTGGAGTTAAAGCCTTTGTCCCAGGTGCTCCGAAAAGAGCCATAAAGGCGGTGTCTCTAAAGTTCTCCTTAAACTATTAGTTACTTCTACGCCTTATCCTTAAAAACTATTGTCAGAACTTGCTGTAAATGAACTTCAAATATTTCAGTGTAAAAGAATATTTTTAAATTGAAGCAGAAAAGAAAATATGATTACTTCTCACATTCTCAGAGTAATTCTTTCCTCCCTGTTCTTTGTTCCTCGGAAAAATAAATGTGTGTTTACACTTTAAATACCTGAACATGATAAAGTAAATATTTTCCTTTAATCTCACCTTTGAGAATAAAAACTATAGTAGCTGTGTTTACCTTTCAAATTCTTACCTTAAGTTTTCAAAATGCTCAGACTGAAAAGGTTTATCATTTAAAAACCAACTTTTACTTTTTCAAATAAAAAAAATCTAAATACATAAAAAATATTTTTCACATTTTAGGGTATTTAATATCTTCATTTATAGAAAACTATATTTGGGTTCCTCTTATTAAAAATATTTGATTTTAAATATATGAAGAGTTTTACTCTTTTTAATTTTACATAATGTTTAGTTATAGTATAAGACAATGTTTAAATCATTTTATGAATGTCATAAAACTTGTAAAAAATGATAATATAGCAAAATTTACATCCATTTTATCTTTATATACCATTCTTTTGATTTCCAGAGCAAATTTCGAAACTAAACAAATTCAATTAATTTTAAGTCTATTGATAAAATTAATTTTGAACAATACAGCTAAATTTGAATTTATGAAATATTTATGAAAAATTCAAATGTAGATCATATTCAAATATTGGTCTAGTGCAGGGGTCGGCGAACTGCGGCTCTTTGGTTACATGTTACTCTGAAGTAAAGATGAAAATAAAAATATAACTGAAACTGAAAGCGAAACGCGTGGAGAGGACATGGCGGATGCCATCCCATAATACATGGAAAAAATAATATCCCTCTGAATAAAATTTTGCTAATTGCAGCCGACAGTGCAATTGGCCGATGGTGCAATAGCAAAAAAGGGTTTTGGTTTCAATTTTAAAAGGAAAAATCAATCATGAAGTGATTATTTTCTATTGTATACACCACCAGGAAGCACTTTGGGCACGAACATTCCTAAAAGAAATCGATAAAATTATGGAATTGATAATTAAGATTGCCAACTTTATTACAGCAAGGGGACTTAACCATCGACAATTTAACCCTTCAGCGGGTGCGCCCGTGTACAAAGGGCAACATTTTCAAAATTTTGAATGGTTTGTTTTTACATGTTAGGTTTGAATGTTCTGATGAGTTTCTATTTATAGCTACACCCTTTCTAATGCAGGTCTGATTTTTCTGACCCTTTTATTCCTTTCCATTCATTGTTAGTAGTGATTTAACGGTGGTAAACCGGCGATTGTACTGGATTTCTATACGAGAAAAGCAGAAGTTGATGTAGTCGATCCAATGTGCAGCTATTACACGGTATCCCGCATATCACAAACATGGACTCTCTCATTGTTTTTTTTAGGTTTTTGGACATAATAGGAATCCATTCGGAAGTTGGCCTTAGATCCAACAAATCGGACAGTTTTGAAGTAAGGCGATTCTATCCGCATTCTTTGGCCTTTGATTATAAATATATCTCAATATTATCAACATTTTATATCTTGTCATAAAACGCAGAATTATTACTTTCAATTTGAAAAAAAAAAGTTTATTACAAAAATAATAATCGAGGTTGAAAGATACTTTGCACTTTGTACCACGCGCGCCTGCTGGTGTTCCAAAAATTGGCGCGCCCGCTGAAGGGATAAAGAGTTGCTAAGTGAAATGGGGTGCGAGTATTCAGATCTTCTCCCTTACAACAGGGTCCGGTGGCTTTCTAGAGGTGACGTGTTCAAGCGTTTACATAAATGAAATCAAACGATTACTCGGCAGCAAGGGTGTTCAATATTCAGAATTAACAGAAGATCAGTGGTTGCAAAAATTGTAATTTATGGTGGTGAACGTTGCATCACATCTGAATCAGCTCAGTCGTAAATCACAAGGCAAAGGAAATACTGCTTTCCAGTGGTAGAGGAAGATACAGGGTGGTCATAAAAAAACTTTGCCGATATATGGACCTTTAGCGTCCGTTCCGTTCAACCTATCGAGATGAGATTTCAGATATAGTTATTCAGAGGTATGAGCTCGGAATTCTGAGAACGGCAACACAGTGACGCTCACGGTTATAGGTATAGAAACTTGAAATTTTCGAAAGGCAACGCCCACTTTTTCCCGTCGCAAAATGCTGAGCGCATGCGAAAACCCGAAAGATCGTTCGAACGGTACGTGTATCACAAAAAACGAACGCGTTATGCACGCACAAAAAACAGCTCTGCGAACTGCCAACAAAGACACGATCGAGTCACACGGAGGAAATTTGAGTATGACAGAGGCTAGAAACCAATCACAGAACGCCGTTCGCCAGATATTCAGCGTAGAAAACCGATAAAAAGCTCTCTGATCGTGTTGTGTTTTTGTTAGCCATTCGCAGACCTGTTTTTTTTGTGCGTGCATAACGCGTCCGTTTTTTTTGTGATACACTTTCCGTTTCAACGCTTTTTAGGGTTTTCGCATGCGCTGAGCATTTTGCGATGGGAAAAAGTGGGCGCTGCCATTTGAAAATTTCGAGTTTCTGTACCAATAACCGTAACCGTGAGCGCCATGTTGTTGCCATCACAGAATCCCGAGCTCATACTTCTGAGTAACTATATCTGAAATCTCATCTCGATAGGTTGAACGGAACGGTCGCTAGAGGTCCATATATCGGCAAAGTTTTTTTATGACCACTCTGTATTTCATTTTAAAAGAAATTGATTCTTTTCGCTGAAGATTTAGAGAGGGGAACTTTAGTTCATTCCCGAAACTTGTCTCAATATCGCCGAGAAAACAATGCTTTCATTAACAAAGATTATTTCAAGACAACAGTTTTTAAACAAGAGATAAGCTTTTCTTTAAATGTTTCAGGTATTCAAAAATGATAAAACGATTCTGGCTTTTATTATAACTCCTCTTAATGCCAATGTGAAGGAATCAAATTTTTCCTCCTTTTGATATAGACACGGCTCATTGTGAAATACAATTGCTAGACTTGACTAGTAAAAACTTATGGAGCTCCAAATTTGTACGTCTTAGTACTGAAATGGAAGAACTGTGTCACAGCGGATCGTGATATTTCGTGATGATGAAAGAAAGATAGACAGTGTTCGTTGCAAATCTATATTAATAAAGCAAGGTTAGATTCTGTCTGTCTGTCACACCTCCGGGTGTCCATGTTATATGTGTGCTGCGTCGAAACGAATCTATAAAACTTACAACTATTAAATTTGGCACAAGGGTAGTGAAGATTCTGAACATGTGCACCTCGAAGCCCGAATTTTAAATTTTATTACCGTTAATTTTTAATTAATAAAAACCAACAATTTTGAAGGGTAACAACATTAAATGGAAGCTGTTACATTTCCGAAAATCACCCCTCTTTATATGGCGCGATTTTGGCGGCCATTTTGGTCGAAAACCGGTGATTTTTTTTTCATATGAAAGTACATAAATCTTACATATTTGGAATAAGCTTTGAAAACTGATAATTTTTTCTGCTTACAGTTATTCTGTTACTTTAATAGTTTTACAGATATTTTAATTCTAAAAGCAGACTCCACCGTTATCCGATATATATCCGTAAATAAAGCGTGAATCACAGACATTTCGAAGAATTACCGTTGATTCTTCGAAGAATTAATCGCATTTGTTATTATTTCTTAAAGTAAATTGGTGCATTTATTATGTTATCGTCCAATTGTATGAGCATCTCGAAGCCCGAATTTTAACTTTTATTCTAGAAAAAATTTAATTCAATTTTTTATGCAATATTTAGTTCTATTTGCGCTAAGGTCCGCTAGATGGCGCCACGAGAGTGATACAGTATGAGCTGTATCGAGTGTGACACATACATAGAGCTATTTATTGTTGTACCACAAAATTTAAATACCTTTATTCGTTGTTTTTTAGTGTTTCCATTCTCTGACAATGATTGCTGAAGGGAGCGGCTCCCTAAACCGACCGGCTAGATGGACAAAGCCCGGCTAGTAGGCAATAAAATGGAAATGTCAATAGAGTTTGTTTACTAGTGAAAGGGAAGAAAGGGGATTTAAGAGGTGAAAGGCCAGCTGCAGAAGACGAAAGATGTTGCTGAAGGGGCGAGGGATGGAACCCCCGCAGCTTTACAGGTCTAACCCAGTTTTTAATTAACCCCCCCCCCCCCAAGTGAAGGAGTTCGTGGGGAAAAAGGGTGAAGGAAGTGAACGTGCAGAAAAATGTGTTGACGCCCCCGCGAACGAGTTGAGCCAACGACAGAAGGTTGAATAAAAGCATTGGCTGAAAGCCTGCACTCAATAAGAGACAAGGAAAGCATACAGAATGAAAATTAAGAGTATATAAAAAATAAGGATAGAAGATAAGACGATAGAATGAGGTTGACTGGCAGCAGATAGATGAGATGATAGAATGATATTGACTGGCAGCAGATAGCAAAGAGCCCCGGCATGGATGGAGACAGCCCCGCCAAGTTGACCCGACGGAGCAGTGAGTCCCCGATGCCATGAGAGTCTGCGAAGCGACGAATAGAGTCCCTGACGCCCTACTGATGAGTCTGCGAAGCAACGAAGGAAGTCTCCCATGGAACAACGCCCGACCGATAGCCTCAACGAGCAGCAGTTCAACAGCATAGCGGTATGTGGCCATTTGTCCTAGCTTTTTGGGTCGATTACCACATTGGCTCTACGAAATTTTCCATATTATGTAGAAACGTAGTGATGCAGGAGTTAATGTTAACTTTAATGAATATTAAATGATTTGATAATAAGCATAAGTTGGGAAGTAGAGAACAACAGACATTTAGTGATAATGAATGCAGGATAATTGGAATGTATGTAAGCTAAGGTTATGATAAGCAGAAGCCGGCTAGGTGTTGATATAAAAATCCAATGTTAGTATTAATGAATGTAATTGAATATATATGTATTGTGTGTTAATAAATCAAGGTATTATATATATAATTTATGTCCTGTGTGCTAATTTAACGTGCTGTATATTAATCGAGTTTTAGGAAAGTTAGTTCACACTATATGATCATCGGTTAGTGATGGTGATTTTCTTAGCTATGTGTTAATTTCATTAATTCTACGGCAAGGTGTGCCATTAGGGACATACTCTCTTTAGAAATGATCTTAATTTAAAGAAAATCCCATTACAAACTGCAAAAAGAATGCAGTCTGATTTCACAGCCCAGGCAGACTCAATGATTTTCAGTACTCTGAAAAGTCTTCCGGAATCATATCATGAGTTGCAAAAAAATTGCATTTGGTGTTCTCTGTATCTTCGGTTCTACGTATTTATGTGAGCAATCGTTGTCTAAGAGGAATTTCATTAAATCTAAACTGTGGAGCCAATTTACTGATGCCAACTTGGAATCATGTCTTAAATTAAAAACGACTAGTTGCAAACCGCGGACATACAGAAACTATCTAAGGAAATGCAAGTTCACTGCTCACACTGACTAAAACCGATGAGAAAAATATTTTGTGGAATTTTTTCCTTCATTTAATAATTATATACTTAATATTATAACTTGATATTATATTACATTAAATTTTCTTTATTTGTAAAAAAAAAATTATGATTCTCGAGTAATTTTTAAATTGTTGCGAGAGACAGATTTGGCTCTTTCGCCTCAAAAGTTTGCCGACCCCTGGTCTATTGGTTAGAACTCTTGTTTCGATGTCGAGTTCCTTCCCTTTGATTCCTACTCCTGGCAGGCTGCCGTTACGCTCATAATTTGAAGTATCAATAGTTCATGGCCGACATTCCAATACATGGTAATTCAATAACTTAATCTTATCGAACCTGGATGAATTTAGAATTATTTTCAATAGCAGCATTCCAAAGATTTAAAATTTTACGTTAATTGTGAAAAATGTATAACCTACAAACGTATCAGGGGCTCTTATTGAGACAAAAATAAGTACAGTATATCTATGCACATATACATTCTGAAACCAATAATTCAAGCATAATTCGCAGCCCGGCAAGAAAAGTGACACAAGTAAAAAAAATGGCAATTTTGAGGTTATGTCATTGAAAAATATGTATGAAGTGCCCCATCGTGCATGAAAAGCGCCACATCTCTATCTCGCAATTTGTCCACTTGAGGGCAATTGTATCAGTAACCACCTGAGGGCAGTTCTATTGTAATGCTAGTTCAAGCAGTATACTATTCTTTAAGTTGATTTTTCTCAAATGCTGCATTTTTGAGTTGTGTCACTTGTCTTGCGGGGGTGCGAATTGTTAAAACGGACATCTGTCGAAAGCTGAAATTAATAGAATAGATGAAATATTAATGTAGGGGAATGATATGACATAACTTCCGCAAACTTTCAAGTATCGTTTCAGACTACGTCTGATATTCATATGCATGGCATTTTAATAAATTTGGCTTATTGTACGTTGAATGTGTTTTTCATTTTCCTGCAATTCCTTTCAATTTCCTACATTTTCCTTCAATTCCTACAATGAAAATAGTTGCTGTCGTTGTCGAGCAAGAACTTAACGTAGACGGCAATCAAAACAAATATCATACAAAAACATTCCCATCTTTATCTTGATTAAAATATTTTAAAATATTTGAATTTGAAGCCTCATTAGATTGCTTCCGGTATGTACAAGTTTAGAACTGCACTTTGGTGGAGAATCAGTTGATTCTCAGTAGGATAGTTTCAAAAGAAGGTATCCACGGAACTGAATGAACTTAAGTGTGGATCTCCAGGTTATGGAAAAGGTGCGCAGGTGAGTAATTTGGCGAGAAGTATATTTATAGAAATGATAAGCTACACTGCATAGATTAATTTTGTATTGTCATTATACTGTATTTACTGCCTGCTGAAATGTGCAACGGTGATTAGCGAACCACCAGACACTGTATTAGCATGCATAAACCTAACGGCTAGCTGTTTTGTTGAGATGAGTACAAATTCTTTAAATTGAGTTACAATATTTGTTCATGAATATAAGATCATTTTCCCCCTTCTTTAAAAATTAATATGTTCATTAATGGGTTTTATTATATATATATATATATATATATATATACAAAACTGTAGGCCTTGGTCTAATTAGCCCTCATGTAGCAAAAAATTGACCGTAGCACTCCAAACCAAACTATAGACACGTTGAAACTTCTCTAGCTGGCCACCCCTATTTGGCAGCCAACCCTGTTAACAGATATATTTTCTTCGGAGCCGATTAAAGACTCCGTAGAGCCAATGTTGTGAGAAACCTCTTTTCGACGGCCACCCCTCAAAACGGCTACTTTGTTTCGGAACCCTTACTGGCTGCCATAGAGAAGTTTCAGTGTACATATAATATATATACACACATACTCACATATTATGTGAGTGTGTGTGTCTATATATATATGCATATTACGTATATAAAAATATATATATATATATATATATATATATATAAAATTTATGAATTTAAATATAGGCAGTAAAAATTTTTCTTTATACGGTTAGAAATTAAAAGCAGAATCAGACGAATAATGTGTGTAATGGGGATTAACAAAGTTTTATAACTCCTAGAATTCTAATGCATTAAATGTCATGCATTAATGATTCCTAATTACATAAACTGGATAGAAATTAATATATTCATGCCTGTCATTCTGTGCAACTATGACGGATACTAATCCTACGGATTTAGAAAGACATCTTATTAAATTGTCGAATAATTCTGACAACTCAGCACGCAAACTTTTTCATGCAAACAAGCCCTAAACAAACGAAATTTTAAATGACACCCGTTTGTTTGTTTGTTGTCGTAAGTTTTTACACGGGGCGTTTCAGTAACAAAAGTTATGAACATGTCATCGGGCGATTAACATTTGAATAATTATGGATAAGTATAACAACTTTATTTCCACCGGTAGTTTTCACTATAATTATTTTAATACCTTTAGGCATATTAGTGTAGATTAAAAGTAATTAGAATTTATTTCAAGTATATACCTTGCATATTAAAAATTCATAATGATTCTCAGTTTAAATCCTTTGCTGGTATATTCTTAATATTAATAGGAGCGTTGTTCATCAAAAACGAATAATACAATCTAACAGAAAAATATATTTATTTAGAGATAAATATAGAAAAACTGAAATGAAGCTGACAAGAAAAAAGCTGTTGATTGTAATAAATCGTAGGTTCTAAATTGAAACATGTGTTACTAAAGTAAGTGAAAAGGAAAGCACAGTAGCACCATATCTGTCATATTAAGGTACCCCTACTATAAACAGAGAAAAAAAGAAAGAAGTTTCGTTATATATATATATATATATATATATATATATATATATATATATGACAGGAGTCGTATTACGCCGGTTCACTAATTTCAGTTCGTGGCTCTGATGTCATTATATATCCTTGAATTCTTTAGCAGTATAGTGGAAGGCAGTTAATACTCACGAGACACAGAGTAATCCAAATTAATATTTTTATTTCTTTCAACTTCTAGAAAACCACCTTTCCAAGATCGCGCACATCATAGCGCTCGCACTTTTACAAAACCCGCGGACCCGGCTAGCGCACGTCTGCTATCAACGACTTAATTCCATCGATCTGCTTAACTTACCCATTGTGTTAAAGCTCCTAATACAACTGCGCATGCCTATGACGTCTACACCGAAGATAGGAAATGGGTGGGAGCTAAGTTTGATACTATTAATAGACTCGCTCTTTGTTCGTTCAAAAAGGGAATTTTCCTTCTCGCGGCGTGTTTCGAAATACGATAGTTAATGATATTTAATGCTAGAAATTTGATAGTTCTGGAGCCCCCTGTAAATTGCTTAATTATTATTCTTTTCTAATTAATTCTTAAAAACTCCCCCCCCCCGTCCCTCTGAAGGCGTACACACATAGAATGGCCGATTCCATATGGCAAGACTCCAGATGAAAAATCAATTAAACTTACCTGAAAAATCATAAAATTAACCCTAAAACCCCCTTCAATTAACTTTCCCTTCGTTCGAAAAACCTTGGAGCAGTGGTTTTAAAAAATACAATTTACATCAAAACAATATCACCATATGTTGTATAGACAATATGAAATTCTTATAACAGAAAGTAGGTACCCAAAAATTGTAACCCTAAACAATTAAACATCAAAATATCACCTTAAACATGTCACTTTAATTGAAATATCACTTTAACAAAAATCACCTTTAAAAATCTTATCTAGGAACATCCTTTAAAATATTAAATTATGTCAAAACAATAAATTTTATCAGTCATTAACATGGAACTGCCAGTAGAGTTCAATAAATAAAGTCCAGGCTTTATCATACATTTCCTCTGTCCCTGAGTGTTAAGCAAGATTGACGGTCTTTACATATTTGTCCACTCACACTCAACATTAAAATAGTTCCAGCTCAATATTTATTTACAAATATACTCATTTTATTAATACAAAGTTATTGCGAAACATGAAGATACACATAAATGAAAAACAAATTGAATTAAAAAGAGTGTTGCCGGCAAATTTTGCTAGAGGCCTCCTCTACACCCTGTAAAATACTCAGGTGGACCCTGTAAAATACTCAGAGGCACAACATATTAATAATTGAGAAAGAAATAAAAATCCTTATCATTTACCCAGAGAATTTACTCATTTACCTCTAATTATTGACCATCATAAAATTATTTAACATTAATTCAAATATAACTTATTTTTCTTTTAGAGCTCTTTTATACCTTCGACTTTTGTTACATACATGAAATTCACAATATATTTTCCATAACATAATCAACAATTCAAATTTATCAAAACATTTCTATAATTTACACTTCGTTGTACCAAAGTATTCACAATGATAGACTCAATATGTCAATACAAAAAATTGGATACTCTGTGTACCACTCATTCACTGTGTATTCTTGTTTAAATTTCAAGGTGTGTGTTTATGTTTCCATGTTTTTGTGTAGTTTTTTGCACAATCGTGCTAAGTTAGGGTCAGAGGAGTGCAGGTTCACATGAATTCCCACTGTCTTAACCAAAACTGGAAATCTCTAAAAGAACTTTTAGAGTGCAAAAATAATTTGGTGCGTATAGTTCACGAGCCTGAAACTCCAAGTTGGCAAGGGCTCAAAGGAGTTCAGTAGTCCCTCACTGACTCCAGAAAAAAGGAAAAGGTTGTAATACCCAAGCCAACCAAGAGGAAAAGGGTAATCCGTTCACTCATGAATTCCAATGGGGAAAACATAAGTTAACAGAAAACTGAATGAGGGGGGGGGGGGGAAGGAGTGGCCATCCATGGTCCGTCTTTAGTAATTATTTTATTTATGTATCAGATTGATTCAGCACCTTAAGTGACTAACATGTAGAAGATTTGTAAAATGTTGATAGGCAATTGGGATGACTTCCAAATAAATTATTAATTTTTAAGAGGTGTTTCGATAAGACAGAGCTTCAAGAAAGAGGTAAATTACAAAAGGCAAAAGAACTAGCATTGTCACAATTGTTAACTCAGGCAATCCAGATTCACATAAAATAGCTTTCTAGTAGAGAGTTTAATTAAGACAGGTTTTTTAAGACAACACACAAAGTTATAATCACCTAAAAGTGAATTCAAGGGTGTTAGGCACCAAGGAAATAAAATCAAAAAGGAAATGGATCTCTGAGTTTTGAAGTTTTGTCATATTCGAGAAAATGCAAAAACAGTTCAAACCAAAATATTGTAAAAAAGGTAATAAATATTTCAAAATAATCCAGAAAATGTAGGTTTAGACAAAGTTCTTTCAACAGTTAATTAAATTTCAATTCAAAACACACAATTGTTAAAAACCAATAGAAATCACATTATAATTTTAATTTCACATTATTACTAATTTTAATTTTCATCATCTTATTTATCATTAACATTCGAATGAAAAGTGATTGGGTGTAGTTGACCATCAGGGTGTTTTTGTTTTAATATAGCAGCAACTGCTTCTTGACTAGCATCCACAAATAAGTGGAAAGGAAAATTCTGGTTAAGTAAAGTTAAAATTGGTATAGAAATTAATTCATCTTTTAGTCTCTGATATGAGTTTTGACAGTCCTTTGACCAATCCCATTTTACATCTTTTTTGAGCAATTTATTTAGTGGAAGTCTTAATTTAGCAGTCCTGTATAAATTTTTGATAAACATTGATTCAGCCTAAAAATCTTTGCAATCCCTTTACATTTCTTGGTGGTAGTAATTTTTTTGTTGTTTCAATGTTTACATTATGGGGTGAGTATTTTCCTGTGAAATTTCATATCCTAAAAATTTTATCTCTTTTTTAGCAAATTGGCATTTAGATTTGTTTTATTTGATATTTTCTTTCTGACAGATTGTAAAAATTTCCTCCAAATGTTTTATGTGTTCATTAAAAGTTTTTGAAAAGATTATTATGTCATCAAAATAGTTCAAGGCATATTTAATTTGATATTTGCTTAGAATTTGTCTTATGGCTCTCTGGAATACACTAGGTGCATTTTTCCATCCAAACGGTAATCTCCTCCACTCATAAAGTCCAAAATTTGTTGTGAATGCAAATTTTTCAGTGTCATGGTAGTGTATTTCAATATGCCAATAGCCTGAAGTTAAGTCTAATGTTGAGAAATAATTTGCATGAGCTAGTTGATCTAATAAGTCATCAATTCGTGGTATGGGTTCTGAATCAGTTTTTGTTATGATATTCAATTTTCTGTAATTAATACATAATCTTGTTTTCCCTTCACCTTTCTTATTTGCTAAAGTTACTGGGGCACTATATGGAGAATGTGAAGGCTTAATAAAACCTGAATTTAAAAGTTCATCAATTTGTCTTTTTAATTTCTGCATTTTCTGTCTGGTATGCACGATATAGCCTTTGCGCTACTGGTAATTCTGAAGTTAAATGTATTTTGGGGGGTTCTAATTTAATTTTTCCAACATCGTATTTATTTTTTGAAAAGATGTATCCGAAATCTACTAAAATTTTGTCTAATTGGGTCCAGTCCTCAGGTATTTGTTCTGGTTTTTTTTCAATCCAAAACATCACCGGGCTGTTTAAACAGAGTATTCAATGAATCATCGAGTATACCTGATGTCTCCTTATAATTTTGAACATTACAACCAACATTTTTACACTGTTAGAATTCTCATTTTTTACATTAGATTGCCTCATACTTTGGTTCATGTCATAATTCAGGGTGTCACAGTCATTTTTAAAAACAGTTCTCATATTTGGGTTCACACAATTTCTATAAACAATTCTGTTGTTATGCTCAAGAGAGTGATCATTTCTAAAATAGTTTTTCTTAACAAAATTTCTACCATTATAAACATTCCTACTATTATAAACATTTCTATTTAACTTTCTAAATTTACAAATATTAGTATTATTATTATAACATTTTTTTCCATAATACAGATTATCACCATAATTTTTTTAATTTTTTCTTTGAACATGAAATGCATAGGGATTTACATAATTATAATCATCACATAGTTTTATCTCATTAACAAATTGAAACACGTTTAAACTTTGAAAATCAGTTTCTAACTTAAATAATTGAATATGCTTTAAACCCAATAACACGTATGGTAATTCACTTTTTGCAATTAATATTTCAATTTCCTTTATAACATACCCTATTTTAACTTTTGTCTCTATTAAGTCCCTTACATTGACATTTCCATCTGTTTGTTTTAATATTACATCATTATTTTTTAATTTAAAGTTTTTTAAGAGTTTACACATAGTTGTTGACATCAGAATCTCTATGGACCCTGCGTCCAATAGGCACATAATTTGCGAATCACTCACCCGAGCTGGAAGCAGGAGTCATCTGGGCCCTCTGTTTCGGTCTTCTGTTCTCTGGTAATGGTTGTGGAAACTGCGTCGATATGGTTGCCGCTGATAATTGTTAAGTTCCCATCCCTCAGGAAAATTGTTCCGTCTGTCATAAAATTCTTGCCGTTGTGGGCATCTTTGTGGATTGCTGTAATTCCACCTCCGTCTGTCTGCTGAATCACTAAATCGTCGCTGATTCGTTGACTCGTTAAAATTTTGAAAAGTAGGTTATTTTCCCCGTTTTGAGATTGACCTTCGATTCGCAGTGGAAGGGAGTCTCGTAGAGAGAATTTATTTTTAGATCATGTACATGATTTGGGAGCGAAAAGAACTTCGAGAAAATTCTAATTTGGGCTCTGCGCATGTGCATGGAGAGTGGACGCGAGGTTTTGACCTCGAAATCGGCAGAACGCGGGATAAAAGTCAATGCCGACGGACGTGTGTTCGCCGGGTCTCTAAATATAAAATGGCGAATAGTAAGCATGCTGCTTTGGAGCTTTGGTTCATATGAAAAGGAATAAACTACGTTAACTTAAGTATGGAATGATCTTATGTATTTCTACATCTCGCCACCAATACTAAAGGTGATGACTGCAATTTAAAAGATGAGAGCAGGCAAACCAAACAACTGTCATACATTTATATATGACAACTGTCATTTATTTATATATATATATATATATATATATATATATATATATATATATATATATATATATATATGAGGGATGACGTGTTATCCCTCATTTTTATGAAAAATCACAAAAAAAGGGATAACACGTTCAAAACTAGGGCAATCTGTTTAAAATTTGAATATGTTGTTGAGTAAAAGGGGTTTAACAATACCACATTAAGCAAAATAGTGGCGCTGCAGTCGGAATACGTCATTTGCGAGGAGCATAAAAGTGCATGTCTCAGAGCAAGGCGGTAATTGTCACTGAGAGGCTGAGATTAGACATCTAGCACAGCCAAATTGTAAAAATGACCTCCAGGCATTATTTGACCGAAGAACTGCGATGGCGAGCTAGGCCAGATGGCTAAATGTGAGTCCGTCTGTGGTTCATAGACTTTGGCAACATTTTCTAACCACAGATTTGGCATCCAGGAGGTTCAGCCAACGACGGTCATACGCTACGACGAGTACCGATGGCCGATTTTTGTCATTATGCGCACAAAGGAATAGAGCCGCAACTCCGTCTGAACGCAGATCATCCCTCGCTGCAAGCTCCGAAAGGTTGGTATCAAAGTAAACCATGCGTAGAAGGCTTCACGAAGGTGGTCTTCTTGCGAGGCAACCATTTGCATCCCGCTCATGTCACGCCATAGGCGGGAACGTTTGTAATGGGCAGTCAACATGTCCACTGGACGCGTGATCAATGGAGGGCTGTTCTCTTTACGGATGAGTCCAGATTTAGCCTCCAAAGCGATAGTAGGCGTATTTTGATTTGGAGAGAACTTGGAACTCGTTTTCATCCATCGCACATCCGTGAAAGAGATGCCTACGGATCAGACAGTGTCCGTGTTAAAGGTACGCCGTGGATCATACGCCATATTAAAGGTACTTTTCCTAAACCAAACTGACACATCCGATTTTTTCATTGTACACATATGCTAGTTTCTATATCACCATAATTGTCTGGCGATTTCTTTTTATGCTATTTTATACCTACCTATGTGTTGCATAATGCGTATAAGTTTCATTAAATTCTACGAGTAACTTTTTGAGTAATCGCTATTTCTGTGACTTTTCCTTAATTTTTGATAACCAGTATATATATATATATATATATATATATATATATATAAATTTTTTATGTATTTAGATGTAGACAGTAAACATTTTTCTTTATGCAGTTAGAAATTAAAAGCAGATTCAGGCGAAGAATGTGCGTAATGGGGATTAACAAAGTTTTATAACTCGAGTTCTAATACATTAAATGTCATGCATTAAAGAATCCTATTTACATATCGGATGCCAAATTACAGAGTTGTTTTTAATAATATATCCGGTACATTCCTTATTAAGTTTAGAGGAAAAATTAAAGTTTCATGCTTGTAATCGATTGAAAGAGCAAAATTTTACGTCAGCAATATTTCATTTTCTGAAAAATGACTCTCGCTTCATAAAAGCGGCTCTAAACCCAGAAAAAGAGATGGAAAATATTATTTTAAGAATATTTTAAGAAAGCGTTTTAAGAGGTCTCAAGTAAATTAAATATAAAGAAGTTACTTCTGGAAATAGTGAGGAATAGTTTACTCCGATTTTTGAATCCGGCTTCGTTAACATCACCTTAATAATTACGTGGATAAATCATTTGGGGATCTGTGACCGGTGTAAAATATTTTGACACGAGTAACGCTGACACACGCAATGGGAACAATGTATTACTAATGAAACGAATCTATTGAAATATTACGTTGAATTTTCTTAAAGAAATCCCTTGACTTCGGAGAAACTATGACATTAACCTGGACTCTACGCTTCATATCCTACGTATTTAAATGGAACGAGTGGTATGCGAGATGCTGTTGATAAATGCTACAGGAAAAGGTGAATAAGTATCTAGATCTACTGCAACCATTTTCAATTTTCATTTGCCTGTTGGAGGAATGATGAGACAATACTTAGTTGTGGTTAAAAAACACGCAATTAAAAACTAAGAGGAAGAAGAAAAATTCTGTTTACTACTTCAGTTTGCATATTTCTTTTTAGAATTTATTGCATATTAATGATTGCATAAATTAGGGTACATGTTTTAACTCAGGAGTGTCTAATCTCAATAGCCTGGTAACTATTTATATCACATTCCGTCGGACTAATGGATTTATCCCAGACAAATCTCATTCCCCCGAAATGGAAATACATAACAAACTGAATGTTGTAAATATTGATCTGAGTAATGGAATGACTTAACGGGATTCATCTGGTTTCGGAAATAGCATGCTTCTGAAAACCAAAATCACTGGTGTTATCATGTTGTAAAACATTTACTCGATTGCTTTTCTCGAACAACTTTTCTTAGGATGTCGGGAATAATCATAAACACATAACATCACTGTTCGGGCAAAAATGCAATGATGTTTAAAAGCTGAGCATAATTCGTAAAACATCCAAAGAATTATCGCTTGCAGGACAGCAGAAATTTGCGCATATATTAGTTATATAACTGAATCTTTTCGCACTCACAAATTTTACCAGTCGATGTTGAGTTCGCAAACAAGAGGCACATATCACAATTCCATAAATACAATTGACTTCAGAGTGTATATCTTATATCGGTTCCTTACAATCACCGTAAAAAGTAGTGTCATCATTGTTAATGTAGAAGTGATTATGACAAAAAGTCATCAATTATATATACATTTTTTATGTAGGATAGAATCATCAGAACGATGGAATAAGGATTGTCATAAACACAAAGTTTCAGAGCTCTGAATGTACCTCAATGTTTTGTTTTCAAGTTACGAAAAAGGTTCCTAAACACTATAAACATCAAACAACAACCATTAGAGGGGCGCTCAAGAGTTTCAACCCCCTCTGCGATTGACCCCATAGTGCATGTCTTATTCCAGATCTTGGCAATCACCGAAAAAAAATGGTGCCATCATTGCTGAGGGAAAATCATTATGCAAAAAGACATTCATTTTACTTTTTTTCATACAGGGTAAAATCATTGGAATGGTGGAATTAGGATTGTTATAGACACAGGTATTCAGAACTCTGAATGTACCCCAATGTGTCATCGCCAGATTGTGGAAAGGTTCCAAAACACTGAAAACGTCAAAAAGCAACCATTAGAGGCGGTACGAGAGTTAAAACCCCTCAACAAAACCAGAATCCGACATTAATTGCGGAAAAGGGTCCTAAGCGCTGGAAACGTCTAACAACCAGTTGGGAGTTTTTCTGAGAGTTACAACTCCACTGCGTAATGCAGTAGATCTCCACAGTGCATGTCTTGTCTTGTTGTCATATGTAGCCTGCGACAAAAAGAAGTACCTTCTGTCTACCACTTCTTTTCTTTATTTGAAAATCTTATTGAAGTTATGTTTCTTATGCTTGACCAAATCAGTTAGAGACCTTTTCTGTTTCATTTTACATTCTTTAATAATTATCACTGCATTACCCCATGAGGTAAGATAGGAAAATAGTGTTAATTACTTGTTACATGTTTCACTTTCTTTCGTGAATTCCAAAACGTTATTCTTGCCTTTTAACTTAATTTTGTGTATGAAGTATGGATTAGCATGGGCGAAAAAAAGGGAGATAAACTTGCATTTAAGTATCATTATGCGAATGTCAAACTGAAGGTTCTTTCTCGTATAAGTGTAAATGTGAGTATCTCTATTTGCATATATATTTTTAGTATACACAAATGCAAAAATAATTAGCTGGAAGATCTAAATCTATACTCTGAAGCAATTTACAGCAGCCCGTGATTGACAAATAACTCTTTTTTATGGGTTTAGAGGACAGCGAAAAAATAATTAAGTTCTACATGTGGTCGTGTATTTTCGCGATTTTTTTTTCACGTAGATTAAATAAAGGCTTTTGTTCGCAGATTAATTAAAATCTCTTTTTCTTTAAACAAGATCGTTACGTTATATTGTAGATAATAGGTTTAAAAAAGACCAATACTTTTTCAACTTTGGGTTAATTTTCCAAACTCTAGATGCAGGATATGAAGCATAAAAGAACTTTATAATGCAATCCATAAAAGTATCGTAAGAGACAGATTATTTTGTTCGCTACCCCGCATCACTTAATTTTTTTCCCTTCTGGACTTGCTTCTAACGATGCAAATTCAACAGTTAATTATTTTCTATTTAACATAGTTTAATTTTGGTAAGTAACAGCATAAATGTCAAACATAATTGAATATAATTCATTATCAGATGATAAGAGCAGAAGTGATCTTGGTTACCCGAATATTAAACTAGTTAATTTTATGTTTCGAGTACAACCCCGATATTTTTATTTAAGAAAAGTTTGTAAATAAGATACGTTTTTCAAGTACAAAGGAGAAGTATTTGGGCAGTTTGGAACAAAATGCAATGTACGATGATATTATTTAAAGTAGGTGTTAACCTGGTGAGCAGTTACCTTGGTGCTATTTTCCTCGTGGAAGAGTTGTGATATTAAATATAGGTTTAATAATAGGGATGTTTGTTTGAGAAAAAAAAAATTAAATATCAGGGTCGGTTTTAGGCCTTTTTTTAAAAATAGAGGTAGGGAAATTTCAGTTATACAAGTTTTACAAAATTCCGAATTAAATTCCAAACAAAATTCCGAAAAGTTCTCACGATTTCCTTTTATTTTGCCTATTTCAAATCAAATTCTGAAAGAAAAAAAAAGTTTTCGGAAATGAGGTTTTTGTCGTTCTCTTATACCTGGCAGAATTTTTCTGTCGCTTACTTTTTGTATAAACTCTAAAGGCCTGTTCACATTGCAGTCCATTAGCGAAAGCGTAAAAGGAAAAAGGACGCTGAGACGGAAATGAACCAATCATAGGCCTTAATAATTCGTTGCTAATCGTTTGGAGGTTTGTCATTGGTTAAATACATTTCAATACTTTTACACTTACGGACTGCTATGTGAACAGAGCCTGTTCAGCATTGCTTCACCTTTCTGCCAAAAGATGACAGCACATGTAAAGTTGTTTTGTTTGTTTGTTTAAAAATTATATATATTTTTTTAGAATTAATAGCTTAAAGATTAATATTTAAATTGGTAAATTACTTTCTAGATTTTTAAGAATTTTTGGAATGATTTATTTAAACATTTATTACTTTAAAACAAAATAGAATTTTTATTTATTATTTTCATTGTAAAAAAATAGCGATGCATGCTGGATAATTTTGAATGCGGTTTGATTTTTAGTTGTTCTATGCTTGATGGAATTTTCTCTTGAAAACGCTGTTGCTATTATTTCTGTTATTCTATTCACTCTATTTTTTGAGAAATTCCAATTATTTATTTAAAAATCGGAACATCCAGGTTAACTGCTAAAATCCCATTATTGCATTTTATTCTAAAACATATTTATAGCAAATAACTATGGATTTCCTAATATTCAACCACACCATTTTTGGTAAGTAAATTCTGCTTATTATTTAAAAATGAATTCCCATGGCATCGCAGTTTTATTATTATAAATTTTCATTAACAAAATAAATATGTTTTAACTAATAGAAAAGTTTTGTGTATTGTTCTTTTCTCTATTCTGTATGTCAGTTCTATTTTTCTCTATTCTTAAATATTGTTCTTTTTACTTTATTTTCTCTATTAAATATTCTTAATGATCGTACAGAGCCTAAGAGAAAAAAAAGGGGGGGATCCCGGGGCTTACTTTAGGCAGTATAGTTCAGTTTTTACAATTTAGATGCTGTCTTAAAAATCTAACTTCATTTTTAACTTAATTTTGTCCTTACATCAACGGCGGCTCCAAGGGGGGAGCAGTAGGGGCAACGGAGAATAAATGATCAATGACTAAGCGTCGCACATGGATAAAATAGACATAAGATGATAATAAACATAAAAGATACTTCTTAAATATAAGGCTATAACGTAAATAGTAAGCTACAGGTTTAAGTGATTACCTGCCCTTGGAATACCGCATTGAGCTTCAGGAAGGGTAGTCGTAACTACGGTACAGGGGCTGGGCCCTCCACCATACCGCATTGAAAACACTGATGGACGTTTTATCTTTAGGCTAGGGCGCATAAAGGCTGGTGTGACGACTCACCGATTCTAGCGAACTGAAGTGAAGTAGAAAAGAAAGTTCGAACGAGGAGAGAAAAAAAAGAACGGATGTCGTACTGTGTTCCACGTCAGTTTTTTGAGGTGATATCCCTCGTCTACTTTTGATTCTGTTGAGTAGCTGAGATATAATGCTACCGTTATAATGTGATGAGTTCCATGCCAATTTTTGTGTTGTGTTGCCTCTCGACTCATCAATATAAAATAAAGTTTTGTTTTTCCTGTTAACTAGCTATCTTATTACTGTACACTGGGCTGGCCAATCAGGCCTAAGGTTGTTTTTTGCGTGACTGATGTCTGAGTAATAACTAATAAATTAATAAGTGGCAAATTGGAAATTAATAGTAATAATAAATGAAATAATTACAAGATAAAAAGAACTTTTTATATACCATGTTTTTAAATTTCTGTTGAATCACATAAACTTCACTATTCTCTCTTAATTGCACAAACCTTCACTTAATTATTCTTTTTCACTTTCTTTTATTTAATTTTAATCACTTTTTAGTCATTTCCACTATCCACAGACTTTATAAACTTTAATTTTTATAATTTTTTTTCAATTTTTCGCACAATATTTTTAACAAACTAAATTCACATGTATTCTGTTTTCAAAATCGTCAAACGCCGTTACGCAAAAGTGCAAGCATTGAATTCGATCGAAGCGCCACCTTGCGTATTTTTTCAGCTAAAAGTATTAAAAGAATGTATTGTCATCGTGTTCTGAGCTATTCTAAAAGTTTCAAATGTCTAGCTAGTCGGGAAGTTATCTAAAAATCGATTGCAAGAATTGTACTGGACAAACACACACACACACACACACACAAACAAACAAACAAGAAAGCGAGTTAATAAAAACATGATAAAGATAAATAAATAAATAAAATGTAAGAAGTTGTATAAAGGGGTATCTAAGCGGAACTCATTTGGGATAAGCTGGCAGTTTTACATAACACGATAAGATACAGTATAGCTAAGAATAAGAATGTAATAGGAATGTGAAGTTCCAAGGGAGGCTGGCGTAGTACTTACGCACGCGCCTAAGGTCAGCTAGGCGGCGGGTTCGTATCCCGTCGGTACACAGAAGGGCGGAGGGGAAGGATAAATAAATATCCACTTATAACATCTAGATGTATGAAATTATGAAATAGTAATAAATAAGTAATAATAATTATGTGGCTGTAATTTATTTAATATTAGTTGTGGAAAAGTTGTTATATTTGGGACTCTTGTGATGTAATATTGTACTTTTACTTTCTGAGTGGTTGTTACTCAGCTTTTCAGGTGTGGCACGGTATAAGGCACGGTTAAGTCCTATGTCAGTTATTTTGTTTGTTTTGTTTGCCTTTGCAAGTTTGTATCTATGTTCAAGTTTTATGTTGTTGGAATAATAAAAAAAAGAAAAGATTCAGTGGGAACAGGAATGGGTTAGCTTCTTTTGGCGAGCCGCTAGTATTGATTTTAGTAAAGTTTAAATTTTATAATTTTGTTAATGTTTGCGGTTAGTCTAATTTGTTTTTGAGGACGCTTTTCTTGAAAGGCGGACCTTCCTGTCATGGGTGTTGCCACTACGTCGTCAAATTAAATGTAGGTGGTGTCTGCGAATTTAGTTTTGCTATGGGCACTTTGACAGGTGCTGGATGCACTGATTCCCGTCGCTTGCTTGGAGTGGACGGAAAGTGGTTGTATTTGGCAACTGGATGAAGGACTTCGTCCTGTTGGACATTTCTGCCGGGAGTAGTGCTTGGTGTTCGGCTCTGCGGAGCCGATGTCAAGCAGGATGTCTCTCGCGGCGATGGGTCATCGTGATGAAATTTTGCCATATATGCTCACGCAGTGGTCGGTTTTTCATTTCGAACTTATCAGATTATAAGTAGAACTAATAACCAGAACAGAACTGCACAGTGCAAACAGAATACAGAATGGCAAACGACTAGTCGACATCCGACATGAGTCGTGCTCGTCTATTGTTTACGAAATGGCTGCCGTTGCTAGGCAACTGACAAGTTGTTAGATTGGCTAAAATAACATGCTGGCATCTGATGGCAAACTAATGAACTATAACCAAACCTTGCTGAATGCATCTGAAAATAGAGTACGAAAAGAAAAGAGCGAAAAATCAAGATTACGAAACCGGATGAAATATTACGACTTCATTTTTTACCTCCTGTCTTGGGAGCCCCTTACCTCAGGGGTCCCAGGGCATTGCCCCGGTTGCTCCAGCCTAGTTACGCCCCTGGTGAGTGAACAAGCCTTAACTATACCCATATACACGAAGCTATTTCTTTGATACTTTAAAATTTTGTCATTTTTTTTAGTCCTCAAATTTTATAAGGATTGAGAGCATCAACTAAAAACAGTTTTAATAATCAAGACTTTGGATATCTTCCGCATTCTGTGCTGGTTAGCGTGACAACCTTAAGAAAAGTTGGTTCTCTTTTTGGATTTCCCCAGAATTCGACTAAAGAAACAAACAAAACGCGTGATGCTAATGGAGGAATGTCCTTAAGGACTGTAGTGACGTCATCTTCATCTCTTCGCGTTGTGATTTTCTTTTGCTCAAGAGGCAACTGAGATAATTTTTGGAACTGCGGAATGAAACAAAAAAAAGGTGAATTGTTCATTGTGAAAATCTGTTGTCTTCCGTTTTCTCTCTTATTTCTCATTAATAAAATTATTTAAAGAAGTTGTTCTTTATAGTAAATAAATAATACACTTGACATAATACAGTGAACTTCAAGGACAGAAGCCAGAAGATGGCCGAATGGCTAGGGCGCTGGGATTCCGCACTAGAGTTTGTGGGTTCGAGTACCATTCTTTGCATGGATGTTTGTAGACGTTCGGAATCGGATTTCAGCAGTATTTCCCGGTCTAATTAGCTCTCGTGTGACAAAAATTGTCCGTAGTGCTCTGCTCCAAACCTGAAGGACAGGTGTATTAAAATAAATATAGTGTATTGTGTGAGATGATAATTTTCCGGAGATATTTTTTTCAGAAAGAAAAATGAATCTGTTTGAAAATTGTTTTTAATTTTCCAGAAACACGAGATGGAACATAACTAACATCGGTGAACTCAGAGCATACCATCGTGTTCCTCCATACCTGTTCGTAAAATTATAGTTTTTACGTTTGGCAATTGCGTTCATTCATATTTCTGACCATAGAGTTGTGCTTCCTCTATGTTTCCGACAAGTTCGGAATGGAATGGAGTCTGTAATAGTAAATAAAGAACTTGCAGCGTATGCTGTCGCATTTAGCCATAAATGTTTTTTCGTTTAGGATATGGAGTTAGTAAGTCACACCCGTGTAATTGATTTTGATTTTCGAAATACTTTCTTATGTACTTTCGCTGTTTTTCATATTTGTTATGCTATAGCGCTTAAAGTGATGTCCTATATAAGCTCATACCAACACCGGCATGCAAAAATATGTTTCGTTACACTTTTGTTTTTGTGAATTGTGATTTGACTATCTTTTTTGTTTTTTAGGGGCACAGAGTATGCATACGAGATCTAAATCCACAAATTGTATGCATCCTCTGTGCTGGGTATTTCATTGATGCGACTACTATCACAGAGTGTCTGCATACATGTAAGTAGACTTAATATGTTTTCTGTCCTTTTATCTTTCTTTACTGCTTAGAGGAAAACATTAAATATTCATTAACTTGGTAAAAAAATGTGATCCTATGTATTTGTTCTATTAAACTATTAAAATTAAACTATTAAAGAGTATTTTAATAAACGTCAGATTCCTGTCTATTAGTTTTTCTTTTCAATCATCAGATAAAACTATATTGGGAAATAATATTTTGTCATTTTAATTCCACGAAAACATTTTTATCATGACTCTGAAATAAGCAGTATGAAACTTCTGTTATAATCAGCAAAGTAAGAAATAGTTCCCTATTTTATCTTCTTTTATGGATACCAAAGAGCATGCAGCCAAAAAATGTTAGTGAACATTGATACCCATTGCTTAAGATCTAAACATTTGCTTTGAACCTGGCCTTTTTTAAAAAAATTTATGTGTGATGTTTTTTTTCTGTGGTTGTTTATACAGTCTTAAGTTCTAGTTCTTAATTTTTGGTCAACTCATTCATATTGATTAATTCTTATAAAATGACAGTTTGATGAAGATGGTAATTCTGTATGTTAGAATTGATAATTTATAACTCAAAAATATTCTACAGTTTTGCAATGTCAGGCATATATATAATAAACTTTTTTTTTAAGGAAAATAATTGTCTTTTTTTATGTATACTTCTTTCTCTTTTGGAATTTTATCATAATTTATCATGAGAAACTAACCAATGTTTTCATTTGACGAATTCTTATCTATTATGATTTAAATATTTTTTACGATTACTCTATCCTATTGAGCTAACTAATTTGTCTTTTAAAAGTGTGAGGCATATTCTTTGGCCCTAATCCCAGTGATTTATTGTAACTTAACCTTTTTAATATATTTAGCTATGTACTTCTTAGCAAAAAGCATTTAAATATAGGCCATTATCACTCTAACATAGTTAGTAATAATCATTTTTTGTAATTTGCTGATCTGTAATGAAATAATTGAAAATATTTTAGAATGTATGAAGGTCTGTATTCAGATATAGAGACGTAAACATCATTTAAAAAAAAATTTATTTATTTAATTGTGAAATATTTTTCACTGTAGGTATATATAAACAAAGTAACAGTTTTTCCAAATGTAAAACTGTGTATGCCATTATATGTGATAAATGAGAAAACTTTCTTTTTAATTGAAATTTTTAATTTATTTAATTACTTATTGTACAACAAATTTTAAAATGAATAGATGTTTCCATGATATTTTTCTCTTACCTGTAGTTTGCAAGAGCTGCATTGTAAAATACCTTCAGACTACCAAATACTGTCCAATGTGCAATGTCAAAGTACATGAAACTCAACCTCTATTAAATTTAAAGATCGACAGAACACTTCAAGATATAGTATATAAAGTTGTTCCAGGCCTTTTGGATAGTAAGTTTGTTTTGTTATTTTACATAACAAATATGTTAATGTTCTTGCTACCATTCTTTAAAGATTTTTATTGAAAACTTATAATTTTTGATTAATTATTTTATTTGTTCATTTTGTGTATAAGTCTGTAAGGTTAACTGAAATAACATAAAATGTAAGAAATGACTTGTTTCAAACTGTGTAGTTTTAATGTTAAATATTTTTTTGTGTTTTTTGTATTTATTGAAAGGTCACCAAAAAAAATTTTTTTCATTCTTTTTGTTCCATCTCCATTTATTCATATCATTAACAATCTGAAATATGAAACAAATATTCAGTTAAGATCTGGTAAAGTTTATAATTTCTTTTAATAATGAGGTTGTTGGGAATTTTAATATTCTTTATATTATTAAATAAATACTACATTTTCTCCCACCTTACCAATAGAAATATATGTAATTATATGAATTTTTGATTCTAAGTATTTCAGATATATGAAGAAATTATCTTTTGTGACATTATTTTATATTTGTAGATGAAATGAAGAGGCGTCAAGAATTCGAAAAAATGAGAGGTCTGAAGAGAGATGAAGATGGTAAAAGATTGTATTACATTTATTAAGATTAACTTTATTTATTCTGATTTTTTATATTCCTGGATTTAAAACTGTTTAGAATAATGATTCTTATGGTTGTAAACAAAATTGGGGTCTATGAAATGTAATCAAGATTCTGTGCAAGTAAATAAAATCTCTGACTAGTAAAAACATTCAGTAAATATTTTGTTGCAGAATTTTGGTTTTATAATATTATATTAATTTTCAATGTAAAAAAGTTTTAGCTGTCATACTGACATGAATAAGGGCCAAGTGTCCCAGTCCATACCAGGAAAAACACCCCTGATCATAATTCCACCTCCGCCTAACTTTACTGTGGGCACAATACATTCTGGCAGGTGACATTCTCCAGGCAGATCCCATACCCAGACCCTGCCATCCAAATGGTAGAGGGTGAACCTTGATTCATCACTCCAGAGCACCTGTTTCCGTAGTCCACTTTCGATGTACTTTGTACCACATTAACCGAGCAGCTCGGTTGGGCTTTGTGATCAAAGGCTTATGGGCAGCAGCACGACAATGGAAACCAAGCAGATGGGCTTCCTTATGGATGATATTCATCGAAACAACACTTCTGGAGTATGTGGGCTATTGGTTGGGTGCAGTTCTTCCGAATTTCTCTGGACAGCACCCGTTGGTCTATCTCCCAGTTTTGTGGGTCTGCTGACTTGGGGCACATTCCGACAATCACCGCTCACCTTCCACTTCTGAATCACATAGTCGATTGTTGATTTTGGGTAATTCAGCTCGCTAGATATGCCCCTTAAGGATCAGCCATTTCTGTGATACCTGATAATTACACCTTTCTCGAAATCAGATAACTGTGCACTTCGTGGCATCTTGCATGTGACTAATGTCAATGTTGTTTCCTACATGATATTTAATGATGGAGGGTGTGACGTATATCAGGACTGCAGATATCGTCATTTGTATGGGTATCTAAATACTTATTGGTAGATAGTGCATATATATATATGTGTGTGTGTGAGTGCGTATATATATATATATATATATATATACATACATACATATATGTGTGTGTGAGTGCCGGGGGTAAAGAGCACCAGGTCCATTTTTTTAAAGTGCTAAGCATTTTTCCTGCATAATTGGGGCAAGGCTTTAACTTCTTTGCTTATATAGAAGCAACTAAGCCAGTGGAAATGTCCATTTGTTATATCAAGGAAAAGGGCGCTAAAGGGGTTTTAATTTAACTTGTGTAAAATTTAATCATTGTGACTTAGGGCCTTTTACCTCCAGTACACAAATATAAATATATATATATATATATATATATATATATCTGTATGTAAGACATCTTTAAATTTTACTTAGAGAAGTAAAATTTTAAGATGCCTACTATTTAAAGATACAAAAGATACTATTTTACATACAGTTTTCTATAAATTTATGTTTTGGATGTAGAATTTTTGATTGAAATAAATGTATAATGTAATACTTATCTTAATCTTTGTTTCAGAATCTGCAGATGGCCTGATGGAAGAAGCAGATGGATATTCATTATCTAATTCTCATTATTTTATGCATGATGAATTGATACACATTTGTCTGCAGCCATGCGAGTAAGTTTGCTTTTCATTTGGATAATTTCTCGTATTAAAACATTTTAATAATTTTGAAATGGGGTTAAGATCAAAACACTTGTAAAATAATAAAAATAAAGTTCAAGTAGCAATCCTTATTTTAGATTGCAATTTGTCGATGACTAGATAAGAATTTAAAGAAATTTTACATTTCAAATTCTGCTCATCTTCTTAGCTGTCAACAAAAAAGTTTGCCTTTAATTTTTGTTGGATTTAAATATGGCAGTTTTTAGTAAAAAATTACTAAATCTGGTTTTTCTTGATAATAGTTTATTAGCAGAAAAGAGTATGTTGAAATAGGGGCTAAAGTATATTTAGACAACTAAGCTATGTTAACTTAAAAATATTTCATCTTTGTTTTGTGACCATAATTGCAATAAAAGTTTTTGTAAGTTCCCAAAATGTATCAATTTCAAAAGCATTTTTGGATTAAAACTTGGTCTGAATATAATACCATCATTTTATAAATAGCATCAAAAACTAAAGTTAGAAGAATGAAATAAAGGTTTAACCTGTAAACTGTAACATCTGTCTGACTCACTCTACCAGGAACATCCGTCCATTCGACTAAGTTGGATTTCGTAGCTCATTACTTATGTAATTTTCCCATTTTAATTTAACTTTAGCTCTATTTGAAGTATTATTGATTTATAAAATATATTTACATTTGGTTTTAATTTTAATATAACTTTGTTCAGTAAAAGTCAATCTTTTTTAGACCATTTTTTTTAGAATTTCAATAAGATCTACAAAAGAAAATTAAACTATTATAAATAGATTAGAATAAAAAAAAGTAAACTAGTGACAAATATAAACATGATTAAAATAGAATTTCATCATAAAAGTTTTACAAATTTTGTACACAAATATTACATATCTTTTTAAACACTCCAAGCAATTAGGTGTATCACACTTCACACACTAGTAGTTCGCGATTCTATTTTTTGTGTAAGGACAGTACCTATACAGTTTTTCCTCTTCTCCAACTTGTCACTTTTTAAGGATTGCTTACTTACACTTGCTTCCTGGTCACCTTCTGGGCAAACAATTTCCATTATGATTTTTTTAACGTAGGATTACGTTCCTCAATAACAGTCCTTTGGGAAGAACAAAAAGTGTTCATCCTGCATCGTGAGTTATAATTTTGGCAGCATGCCAAACCCAGTAGCAGTAAACAGTTAAACAGAAAACTACTTAAATGCATTAAAAAAAAAAAAGAAAGAAGCAATGATAAGTAATCCTACGTTAATAACCCTCAGTAGTTTTGTTACAAGAGACTACCAGAAATTTTTTTTTTTAGTCGTGATCGAAGGACCAAATATGTATCTTTGAAGTAATATCCGTTTCTAAAGCAGAGTGAGTTTACTTGGAATGGCAAATGTACGGCAATAAAGTAAACAAAACTCAAATATAAACAAACACAACCAAGGTGATGGAATAACTGAAGCATAGCTCGAACATGAAGGTTTCAAATTGATATTTATGCACCTTAGGGAAAAGTATCAACTTTACCCATCGGAGAGACAGATATTAAGAGTTAAGTTAAAAGTGCAAATAAAAATTGACAAATACAAATGATTCTGAATAACTTTCCTTTTTATGTATATTTAAAATACTATTCTTTTTTGAGTATCTGATACGTATTTTGTGATAGCTCAAT
This sequence comes from Dolomedes plantarius, assembly GCA_907164885.2. Classification (NCBI taxonomy): domain Eukaryota; kingdom Metazoa; phylum Arthropoda; class Arachnida; order Araneae; family Dolomedidae; genus Dolomedes; species Dolomedes plantarius. The sequence goes on along the minus strand of OU015493.1, from coordinate 144,054,198 downwards.
TTTATAGGGATTTTTTTTTTTTTCCTATTCCTAGCATAAATTGTTTTTGTAATTAAAATTTTATGATTGCTTAAATTTCAACGAAAATAATTGTATTGAATTTTTTTCACATTTTTGCTGTAGTAACATTTGAGGTTATTTAGATTTCTTTGAATTGCTGTGTGAAATGTTTTATAAAATCTCTTTAAAATTTTAGCATTTAGCAGTATAAAGTTATTAAGGGGTTTAACAGTAAAATAATTTGTAAAAGTTAAATAAAATACTGATTAGAGCGTTCTTAAAATTTTCTTTTGTATGATCCATTTTTCCTTTGCCAATATCATTAAATAGAACAGCATGTTTTATATATAGAATGAGAATAAATGACAGTCAAAATATTATTTTAGATGAAAACATTTCTGATATAGATAGATGTCAGAAAGTTAAAGTTGAAACAAAAATAAAAAGGCATTTGAATCTGTTCTGAAATGAGCTAATTTATGTCATATAATCTATATTCTTAGTAATTAAGTAAAACCTCAGTTAGAGAATACTTAATTTTAGTTGATGGCATCTGTTTTATTCCGACCTTATTTTCTGTGTTTTATAGTCTATTAATTTATATGAAGAAAAGCTTTTTATTAATTTCATGTTTCTGTCATTTTTTTTTGGTCTTCTGTTTTCAAGTTTTTTGTGGCTTATTATAAGTATGAATGTATCCTGAGTATTAACTTTTACTTAATAAATTAATTTAAAACATAGTGATATCAATATAAATATTTGTTATGGATTATTGTTTAAGGTTTTTATCTTTCAGAAATGGCATCAACTATGGACCAAAGTTCCCTACCCAAAAATTTGTCAGATGTTCTGTTCGAGCACAAGTCTTTCATTTAAAAAAACTTATTAAAAGAATTTGGCCATGTGTGTCTGGAAGTGAAGTAAATATTTATTTTATTAATTAAGCTAAAAGCTTTATCTCTTTGTCCTGAATATTTTTGTTTGTTTGCATGTCTGAAAATTTACATTTTTGTTTCATTGGGCTCATTTATTTATTTCTGTATGTATGTGTGTGTATATATGTATAGATATTTTAACCCTTTGATATCCTTTGTCCAGTGTGACTGGACTGCAAGTAGCTAAATAAATGTAAATAGTTTTGTACTGTGTAATGACTGCAAACTGTGTAGAGTTTTTTGCAATGATTTAGTTATGAAGAGCAACATTTGAAAATTCTGAAGTTCCCTTCCTTTAAAAATAATGTGGATAAGTGTTTCTTTTTTTCTGTCTATCCAAAAGTAAACATTATTCGATGAACTTTTCATGTTAGTTTAAATTTGATTTAGCCTCAGATGACAATTGGGGGGGGGGGGGGGTGAAAGCATACAGAAAGAAGACGAGACATTGCTAAATCATTCCACAGAAACTGGACACAGAATGTACATGAAGGACCTAGGCAGGAAACAATCATGTATTGTGATACTATGTATCCAGTGATTTAATTTTCAATTTTTGTCTAATTTATAGCCCTGAGCATCTTGGAAAGTATCCCTCATTCTGTATTTTGCACCAATTGTAACTTACATTCTTTCCGTGCTGTTGTAATAAACATCAATCTTCGACAGATAGTCACATGTTCCATCACTGACAGCTTTTCCTTGGGGCAAGTGTTGATATTTTGCAAAGAGTAAGGGATGATTGGTGACAATCTTAGCCATTGGCCAGACGATGGGGTTAAGATCACGTTTACCTGCACTATTGTCGCTTTCCAACTCTCAAGTGACTGCTTGTTGAGAAATCAAATCTTGGTAAATTGCAGTAAACTTGTATCTAGATTTAGTTGAACTTTAAAGCAGTTTTAATGGGAAAGAAGAAGTAACCGAGGGAGAAATTAATGAGAGATCGATTTTCATCTCTGATAGTTTGGCACTGTGCTAATCATGGACTCAAGCTATCAGTTGAAGATACTGTTAAATCTGTTTCTGGTACTAAACTGATAAATTCAAATCATTTATTGATAAGTTTTTATTGTACAAAAAATCTGGGAAAAGTGCTAGATAACTAAAAGAGTGTGCAAGTTAGCTCGATTGAACTACACTGTTGGCCATTAAAATTGCAACACCATGGAGGGATGATACAAATGTCAAACAGCTATCAACAGTTCTGGCTGCAAAAAGAGTTACCACCACTTTACCCTGTATGACAAGGTGTAGTACAAATATTTTTAATAGCGTTTCCTTCATCATATTTAGTGGAACATGGGTTCAGTGCTGTCACAAATCTGTTAACTAAAAACAGAAACCGACTGCAAATTGCTAATTGCAGTGATTTAGGAATATTGCTGACTAATAGAGCCGAATATAAATAAATTGATTACTTTGCACCAAGTTTTTCATCCTCATTAGTTTTACTGTTATTTGCATTATTTACTAAACAATTATTATCCTTCGTTATCTTAATTTTCTGTGTATAATATGAATGTAATTATGGTTGATTTTAATAAATAATTTTATAATTTCAAGCTTAGAGTGTCTTATTTACAATAACATATTTCTTTACTATGTTCTATATAGGTAGAAAAATATATATATAAATGGCCAAAAATTTGTTATTGTATCTCTGTTTATTCGCATAGGAAGGTAATTTCCAGGGGGGGGGGGGCGGTGAGTAATTTTTTCTCTGAAAAGGGGGTGGTAGACCAAATAAGTTTGGGAACCCCTTCTTTAAACAATATGTGCACAAAAATATCATTAATTATTTTTTAAAATAGTTTTAACATTTTTAGTAAATATATTATCATTTTTGTCCAGCCATTTGTTGTGGAAATATTAGAAATCCCTTAATTCCATATTGTATGCTTAGCTGTCATGTAGCAAAACCATAAATTTTCTAAAACTGACTGTAACACTGATATCAGATTTCTTGCAGCATTTATTACAATATAGGAAAATTTGTGGTAATGGATAAATCTGCAGTTAAATTTACATAAAGAAATTAAAGATTTCATTATTATATTTAATAATAACTCTAATCTACAAAACAATTTTTTTTCCACAAATGTTCGATATTGTTTTGCTGAAGCAGAACACACTGTTATTGACTTTGCTAAAAACAATAAAGTTCTGCTCTATTTCATACCAAAATTTCCTACTGCTTTTCTTATGCATTATCAAAATCTTATGAATCCCAAAAGAATTTTTTTTTTTTTAAATATGCACTTTCCAAAATATTAATTAAAATACTAATGGTGTAACAACTTTTCACTTGTATAGAAATGGATTGAAACCAGTGAAAGTCAAGAACTGAATTTCAAAAAATGTTATCACAGTAAAATATAGAAAAAAATGCATTTTAATTTGACCATAACTGATGGTTTGGATTCTAAGATTAAAATCAGCAATAAAAATAAAGGCATCCTTTGCGAGATTGAGCTACTGGAATCCAGGAAGATATATTCGATAGTCCATTTTGCATGTTGATAAAACAGTGATACTTTAAAAAAAAAACAATCCAAGTTTCTGATTGCAATACAATTCAAAGGCAGGGGATTATTATGTAGTATAAATGTATAAAATCATCTTTTATGTGTAGCCTTTTCCCATATTGATTCAAAAATTGATATTCTGTGTCATTAAAATAATGTGTATTAAAAAAGTCGAAGTCAATTGGAAAAGTTTTCATGATTTGCATATTTTTAATATGTTTAGTTTGTATGTGATATGCAATATAAATAAGTCAAATATGAACTCTTTTTTTTTTTTTTCCCCTCAGGTCATTATTATGTGTAATGGTAATGCAATACCTGATAACCACTGTTTAAAAAGGATATGGTTGTCTCATGGTAAAGAAGTGGTGAGTTTTGTTTAACTCTTAAATTTGAATTTAATAATGTGCTGAAAGAAAAAATTTAAGAATTTACATAAAGGAATTCACAACAAAGTAAAATGTTAATCAATTTTTTAAGCTTGTCAAAAAAAACTTTTGCAGTGTATCAAATGTTAATCTATCTGTTACTGCCTCTTTGTTGGTCATTGACCCAAAGGAATATTGATACATCCCAAAGATCATTATAAAACTACTAGCTGAATACCCATGCTTCGCTACGGAGTACATTCAAATTAAATACAACGGTCAATGTATGCAATTAATGCCAAAAAAAATATATACATATATTTATAAAAAAATTGTGACTGGTATTTTTATAGATAAAATAATGTAGAAGAAAATATTCAAATTAAATCTAATAGAACATACTAAAGAATATAGTACAGTTTGAAGAACATTTCTTTTACTGTATTTTAATATATTTTTTTTTTTTTTATAATGTCCAGTCGTCTGCCACATTAGAAAGAAAAGGAAAAAAAAAATTTGTCAATTTATTTCGTTGTTATGCACGTGACATAAAATTAATTTAAAGTATCACAAAAAGAAAGGAAACCACATGATCAGCATTTAACAAATTAAATTCTAAAAATTAATCTTTAAAAATTTACCAAAAAATAAAAATTAGAGATAAAGATTCGAAAAAGATTGCATTTTAAAGGAATTTTTATGATCTTTCTCGTGATATAAATTTTATAATCCTCAGATTGTTATTTTCAAAAATCTAAGAAGACTTTTTCAAAAATCTTTCTTAGTGCACCCCTACATTATAAGAAGAATGTAAAATTTCAACCCTTTAGGTCCAGCATTTTGGTCTGTGCATTATCTGTCAGTCAGTCAGTCAGTTACAGAACTGTTTTATATATATAGATAGTATTTATGTTTAGAAGTATTAAAATTCATAGATTGAAATATTACTGGCAAATATTGCTGAGTACTGACTAAGTAGTTGTTCCTTAATTTAAAAGAGTTTAAATTTTAGTGTGTGCATCCATCATGTTGTATAATGAACTACTGAAAGGAAAAGTTGCAGATTTTCTTTTGCAGTTAAAGAATAAAAGCTGACCCTATTTATTATTAACAATAATTACCGATGATTAAGGATACGTAATTTTCATATTTATGAAATAAATGCAAATAAATGTGAAAATTGCTGATATGAACAAATAAATGCGAAAATTTTTTTTTTACTACTTTCGTCAAAAACTCTGTGATAAACGGCTTTTTAAGCGAAATTAGGTAATAATTTATTAACATAATTGTTTAACTAAGACCATCCACGGTCTTTAAATAAGAAATCTCACTCTCCTTCAGATTTGCTCCGAATTTCACCAGGACAGTTTGTTCGTATTGGAGTCAAACCTAAATATCTGACTAAAAATCAGCCAAAGTTTTCTGGAACAATATATTAGATTTAAGATCGTCTCTTGAGTGCCAGAGTCATGGGAATTTCAGCTACTTACAGTAGTCAACCAAAAGACTCCTGTTAATGTTATATAGATTTTAATTGCAACGAAATGCTGCTACCTTAACTTCGCAAAGGCAGTTATACAAAGCCTCTATAGTCCCGTTAACAGAATAGATGCTGAGATATTTTAGTATGTACAACGTAGTAATTAATGACAGAAGTCAAAGACTTGAGGAAGATAATGTGGAGACTACTACAATGTTAGCTTTTAGCTAAGAATTTTGATACTTACCTATCTAAGTCAGTAAAATTTGTAAATTTTTTTAATAAATACGAAATTTTTTAATTTATATTTTTTTTGTGAATAAAAGCAAAATTTTATATCTATATATATATTTTTATCTATTTATTTATTTATTTTTGCTGCTGCTGCAAAATTTTGATATTTTTTATATGAAATTAAAGTATCCCTACCCATGATATATGTGGTTTAGGATTTCCTGTCAGTATATCATGGCTCACAATAATCTAAAAATTAGATTTATGTATCAGACATATGTAAAACCATGATCAAAACAACCAATAAATTGTGTGAAAAAATCAAATTCCCAAAAACCTAGTGCATGATGCTAACAAATTTTAATAGAACCCTTCCATTCTGAAATTCAGAATTTAGATCAAAATACACCTTTATTTTCATTCTTTAAGGTTTTTTGTTGCTATGTGTATTTTATAACTCGTAATTAATATTTTGTTTTTGATGCTTTATACTTTCTAAATTATGTCAACTGTTAAAATGTGTTGTACATTTTTTAAATTATTTGTCATTCAATATAATTGCATTTAATGTTTTTCTTTATATAGAATCCTCCTCTAAAACTGCAATTTTTTGTGAAGACAAATTAAAATCAGTATTGGTGCCTTTATAACCATTTCTGTGAACAGAAAATACCATGAAAGAGAAAAGAGCACATGTAGAAATGAAAGAATATTTTTTCAAAGAAAAATATTGGAAAATATTTGTTAGTCACATAGTAATGTATAGAGATGTTTTTGATTCCCATTCTGTAATTTAATTTGTTTACAACACTAGTCTTGCCATATGCTTTGTATACGTAGCTGTTTATTTAAGACAGCATATTGTATATAATATCTAAGTATTCTAATTGAAGTGATAAAATAGGAAAAAGTTTTTTTTTTATTTTTTTATTATATTTTAAAGAAATAATGTTAGATCCTTTTTTGTTAAAAATTTTCTCCTCATCTTTATAGAATGCTCATAACTTCAATCTCATTGTGAAAGGGAAAAAAAAGAAAAATGGCTAAATCCTCAATGTATCATTTACAGTTAAATCATTTTGAAGCTGGGTTTTAGAAGCATAGTCTAAGATTTTTCTGCATATATAGTTATTAGATTGTCAGATTTGAAAAAGATAACAGATGATTAAATCTGCTTGAAACACCATTTATATTTTTCCATACTATACTCCAGTTGAAAAAATTTTCTAATGCTAATGATATGCTTCTGAAGCCTATGTTTCACTGGTTACTGTGATACCTTTTAGGAAATAAGCTATTTTTTTATTGAATTTTGTACAGATAATTTGCATTTAGCTGTGCTTGTTTGAGCTCTACAGCTTAAAAACATTGTTTGCCACTTTGTATGAGAATAGTAAATATTTATATAGCAGTTTCATTCTAATGTTCACAATTTGCAGTGTGACAGATAAATGTTGCATACCTTGTTATTAATTAGTTTTTGTTCAAAAGAATGTTTTTAATCAAATTAAGCAATTTTTAAATTATTCATTATAGCTTAACTACAGCTGACTGTTTGTTCAAATTTTATTGATTTTATTTGTTAAGATTTAATATTGGTTAATGGAATTTCATGTGTAATCTGAATAATTATTGTTCTCCATCTAAAAGACAATATAGCTTTTTTTTTAAAAAAAAAAAAACAGCATATTTTATGTGTTTTGTTTAATTTCATTTTTCAGAAAGATTAAATGCTGTTCGGAATTGACTTTAAGCAGTATGTCCCGTTCTAATTAGCTCTTGTATATCAAAACTTGACCGTAGCACTCTCAACCTACCAGAAAAATTAAATTTTTGGTTTATTTTTATGTTAATTCAAGTTTTATATTTTTTCCGGTTTTATGAAACTTAAGTTGTTAAGTAGCATTCCAGCATTAATTTATTTTGTTAAAATGGAGTATCTGAGACTAAAATAACTTTACACCCTATCTTTCACATGAAATTTTTCTAATTGTTTCATAAGAGACAATTGCTTTTCTATATACTATAAATTATGGCCCTTATGTAATAGTTATATGAACATTGAATAAATCTTACAAAACTTAGCATTTAAATAGAAAAAAATTAGTTTTTTTTTTCCATTTGCTGTATTCTTATACACTGTTTATTATTGCACTTACTTTTTAACTTTTTCTGTTATCTGTAATACAAACAGTCTGAGAGACTTGTATAATATTTTTCAAAGTTTTTAAAGAAAAGTTGGCTTTACAATGTAAGCATATTAAATTTTGCAACTTTCTCCTAAAAGAGGCTTAAAGTTCCAAGAAGGAAGAATGTGGATTTAAAAGAATTCAGTGCATAGGTAAACAGTATATTTCGTTAAAATATTTGATGGAGAATAGGAATTTGTTATTAGTTAGAGGAATTGTTATACATTTTCAGAAATTTTCTGTTGCCTTTAAGGATGTGAATGTAGTTATTTTTCTTGTTATAATTTTGTGCAATATTATTCACCTCCTGATATTAGGGTTTAAATTTTTTTTTATTTTTTTAGTTTCAAGTTAAAATGTATTGGTGATGGGTTAAAAAATACACTTTATTCCTAAAACTTTCTGACTATGTAGTTTTGATTTTAGCTTTTCTAATTTTCTGGGCAATTCAAATTAATGGGAAATTTTCATTAGTTGTAAAATTTATTAGTAATGTTTATTTCAGTTGTAGTTATTAATTTCCTTATTTTTCAAGGTTCTATTCATTTGTAAAATGTTAATATGAATTAGCTTGAAAATTATTTTCAACTGTGTTATATGTTATGTGACATCTTTCCTGTTATGCTCGTCAGATAATTATATCTGAGGTGCAAGAGATTATTTTGTTTTCAATTTTTTTAAAAAAATTAAATCTGTTTATTTTAAAGTCTTATTGCTTTCTTGCATTGAATTAATTAATGAATTCCCTTGTTATTAACATCTTGTGTTATTTAAGATAAATATATAGCAGAATTAAGACTCATATTTTTATCTGTGGTAGCATTGTGATGCTATTTGTGAGCATTTCCCATGCAAATATTTAAACATTTGACTTTTGGAGTATAAAGTAGACTTTATGGGGGATCGACTCTTTTCATTCTCAGTCTTCCAGTCAACCTAGTTAACATGTTAATTTCTTTTAATATATTTTTTAAATATTTATTTATTTATTCAAGTGGCTTATAACAGGATAAAAACTTTGTAGATTTTTTGTATTTTTAGAAACTCTTATGCCACTTTATTTGTATGCATTAATTAAATTAATTTCTGTTTAAACTAAGAGGGTATCTGTTGCTAAAATTTTTGAGTTTATGTTTTGCTTCTTAAAATACTTAAGTAGGTCTTTAAAATATGTTACTCATTGATAATTTTTAGTTTTAACATGTTTGTGTCTGAAAGAGGAAAATAGTAATATTTAACTTCCATTTATCTATAAATGTAGCATACCTCTTAAGGACTGATAAGTACAACAGAAATTTGCCTCAAAAAAAACTTTTTGCTAATAGTATAATATTCATGGTTTGTGTTGAGGTATAAAAAGATATCTGAGAGAGCATGCATCAGTATACTCAATTATTTTACCTTAATTTTTTCCATTAAAAATCATGAAGACAATATTTGAATTTCTCTCCTTTTTTAAACACATAATCTACTGTGAAACTAATAGAATATCTTACAGTATGAAGAGAGGTGATGAATGTATTTATGTCTTTTAAGTAATGTATAAGCTTTGGTGGGTATTCACTCATTATCATGGAATGAGAACCCTCCCCCTTGGCAGATTGTCTTTTATCTAAGATAATAAACACTAGCAAGTAGTATTTCTTGTGTCCTCTGTTATTGTAAAGACATAATTTTGCTTCACTCTTCAATAATTTCTATGAAGGTCTGAGAAGTTGCATCGCTTTCAATTGTGGGTGCAATAAATTTCAAAATCAGTTCATCTGGGGTTGCCTCAATTGGTCGGCAGATCTGTACTGTCCATCCGGCACCCTGACCTATACTAATAACCCAAACAGATGAAATTCACCCTCGATTGCGTATACAGGTTTTGCTGCGTAGCGACTGGACTTCAGGTTCATAATGCCATATAAGCTAGATGCTGGAGTCTGCTAATATTTGTGAATTAATTTTAGCTAATATATATATATATATATATATATATATATATATATATATAATATATATATATATATATATATATATATATATAGAGAGAGAGAGAGAGAGAGAGAGAGAGAGAGAGACTTGGACCCAAGAATATGTGGTGGTCTGCTCAAACTACTACTGCTATGCATAGAATCTTTTTCAGTGACTAAGATACAGTCACACTCTTAATGTACATCTCTTGTTGAATAAGATGTACTATGGCACTTAAAAACCTCTTACAAGACAGCCATTTTTACCTAAGACTAACACTTTGTTAAATGGAATAGGGGATCTGTAATATTTTGATTAACTAAAAACATGTAAAATTACCTGTTCTGTTTTTGAAGAAAATATCAAAAGGTCAGAAGTAGTGAAAATGTCATCATCAAAGAGTTTATATAAACTTCAGATGTGTATGATACCATCATGATCAAAAGATATTTGATTTTACAATTAGAAGCCCTCAATTTTTTCTTTTCTTTGCAGAGTTTAGAAGCAATGCTTTTAAATAGATTTGGAATATTTTCAAATGGTAATTATAAATATTTGAGACATATATATTCTTTTACAAATGTTTTCATGATATTTTCAGTGAAAAGATTTCTGGAATTACAACTGTATGCTTGCCCTCTCAGTGTAGAAGAAATTTTTAAATGTTGGTTATTTTGTTCCAAAAAATATTTCTTCCTTATTGAATAAGAATAATTGTTTAATGTTTATGGTACATACATTGATACATAAACATCTGTAGGAAAAATTTGAAGAAGAAAGATGAATGTCTATTTCCAACTATTGTGTATTTTGAAATTACCAAATTCATAATTAGATTTCTATTTCTGACTAGCCTTGACATAAATTATACCATCCACAAGAAACTAAAGTAATTCGCTTTTCTATAAAAATTAACCTTTACACATTTGCAATACTTAAGATATTTCAAAGATTAATTGCATTTTGTATTAAACAATTAAGTACTATTTGTTATGAGATTGAGCTGATCAGTATTACTAAGCTAGGTTATGAAATTTGTTAATTTATTTTAAAATTTAGCATAGCTTAATAAGCCTGAGCATTTCATCAATATTTGTTTTATCTTTACAAAAACATTGAATTTTATATTTATTAAGTAGTTATTCTTACAGTTATATATACTGATATGCCCAAAGAGATTCATTGTATTTGATCCTGTATACATATACTGGACTGCATTAAACTACTATTAAATGATTATAGTGGGCATATGAATTGGCAGATAAAAGAAGTTACTAATGTGCTTTTTTTTATTTCTGCATTTTATTATTCTGATTATAAATCTAAATGTTTCAGACAAATATATTTTATTAGAGCTCAAACTTTACCTCATTTCTTTCATTACTCTCACTGTGATGTTACTATATGATAAAAATCCTCAACTGTGAATTTATTATCCAGCATAAAGGAAATACCCAAATTTTGGTTTGTATTTCCTTCCCTCTGAGAGAAAGATGTGTGTTGTGCCAATGAAGGAAGTTTTTGGAAAGTGTTAATGCATTTTTTTTTTTTCTAATAATAAAAGTTTTCTTTTTCACATGAATATTTCTATGCAATACTAAAAATCAAAATATTATCTTAATAAAAATAAATTGTAACATCAGTGTGCATTTCAAGAATATCCAAATTTTTATAGCACTGTCTAAACAGATTCATGAGCCTTTGAAAATAAACTATTTTATAAATACTTTTTGAAAATGAAATTCAGTTTTTTTTGTCTTTCTTTGTTAACAAATTATTTAAGTTAAATGAATTGCATCACACATAATCTTTATAATCTTTATCTATGTAATTAAAAGCTTTTAAATCTAAACAGGGCTTGAACTAAGGTATGGATATTGTGGATTTATACCTGTCTTTTAAGAAAAAAAATATAATAAATTCGATCAAAAATGCATTATATAAAAGATTATCATTGATTCCATTTTTATTAAAAATATATTTCCTGTATGCATTACTTTGGTTTTTGAAATGTTATGTCTTTTGATTCTTCAGGTTTCACGAATGTGTTTGATGCTCTAATGTAGTAAAGAACTATTATAGTTATAAATTATTGAGACATATACCTCTCAAGAAGTAATGGCAGCAAAAAAAAATAAATCATTTGCCATTATAAATCTTACTGGAAATTGGAAAAGAAAATTTGCTCTTGAGAAAAATTTAAATTGCTTTCTGTGTATTCTATCCACATATATCTTATTTCCAGCCTTTTGTATTCATATTTTGTTAGTCCAGTTAAATTAAGGGCATTCCTTTTATATATTCTAGCCAGAGGAATATTTCTAAAATTTGTTACATGTTATCCATTTGTTTGTGTCTATCATGTCTGAATGCATTCAACTGTATTGTGAAATGGTATCATTTTCAGTTCAGGAAACATTTTATGTATAAAAAAGAAACTCCATGTGTTATATGAAAAAAATTATTTATTTGCTTAAACTCTTATGGTTGACTTTTTGTTTCTCTCTAGAATATAATTTATTACTTTTTCTTGTTCTGGCATAAAAGTACTAGAATCAGTCTATTTGTTTTATTTTTGTGTTGAAAGAATTGTATCAAATGTTATATTTATAACTGATGTAAATTATAACTGGTGTTGTCACCTTGTACTATGTCAGTGTTGTTTTGTATGTCTTTTGAAAAGTTTTACGTCACAGTTGGTTTTTTAGATGAAAAGTTTTGCTTTTATGGAGTTTTATGTATAAAGCAAGTTTTGGATATTGCATCTGTACTTAACATTAAACTAAACTTTTTATCAATGTTTATAGTATTTTGTTCCATTAAATTACACAGAGTTCATTAAGTAGAAATACTGATTTTTTGAAGTTGAAAAAAATCTAGATTAAATAATTAAAATAATTTTTAAAAATATAAGAGGAGTGTATAAAAAAATTGCTGAGACTATACCCATAAATATAAAATGGCTGTAGTCCTGAAACACGAAATGTTGAAAATTATAACGGTATCAACATCTGTAAAGCATGAATTTACTGACTGTTTGTTCATTATATGACACTAGTGTACTTATTAAACAAAGCTAACTAAAATATCAAAACCAATGAAAATTTTAATGAATTAATGGTTACAACACCTCTCTAAAGTAGTGCACCCAGGATTTAGTCTTGGGGCTGAACGGGTAAAAATATTTAATTCAAATTCAATATTCATAATGCAATTTCTATTTCTTTGGGAAGGGGCAGGTCCCCTTGGCCCACCCCCTGAGGGTGCCATTGCCTCTCTCTCATTAAAAAAAAGGGGGGGTGTCATTTAAACGAGTTGTTCCCCATGACACATACACACATTAACCCGCTGTGGCACTAGTGGCTTGTATGTAGGACTATGAGGTGCATAAATTCTTGCGTCACTTTACAGAAAACAATCTGCATATAAAGCGTGTGTCATGTTACAAACACCAGTGTCTAAATGACGTTAAAAAAAGAATGTATGGGGAGTGAGAAAAGTGGAAGTTGCACCATAGTATTTCACATCTGTTACCAGTAATGGATCATGCACTTAAGGACTATGCACTTAAGTAATGGATCATGCACTTAAGGGCTCTATAAGGACTTTGCCCTAAAACAAGACTGACAGCCTTTAATATTTACACAATGCTTTATTGGCATTCTAGATTAAATATAGGCTATTTTACAAAGATTACAAATTAAACATTATCTAAAGAAAATTCGTGGGTTCAGGATGTCATTAGGAAAACGGCTCGATTCACGATCCCTGGGGCACGCGTCCGTCTCAGAAGAGTGTCTACACCTTCCAAGAAAATCGTCAACTGCTCTCTTCAGCTCGAGGTGTCGAGTATATTCTCTCATTCTTCGTGGGTGGTCGAAAGCGTGTTTCCTTTGAACTCTCAAAACCATCCCGCGACTTTCGCTAAGTGGCCAGATGATTATCAATGGACTGGCTTTGTCTGTAAGCAGGGTGGGAATTTCTAAAGGTGACTGCCTCCTAAGTGTCCAGCGGGCGCCTCGACGTCTCCAACGTTTTGTTGACAAAGCGACTGTCACCGATGAATAGAATAGTTTGATAACGGACGTCTGCCCTTTAGCTGCTCTCAGGAATCCCGCATGGGAAGAGAACGGGAAGTCATTACAGCCCTAAGTGCTAAGTAGTTTTAAGCCTCCCCTTTTTTTTTCTAAATACTGATTAATGCTATCAAATCAATTTATTACTTAATTTAAAAAAAATACCGATAAAGTTTTTTTTTTCATAAATCTATTTTTAGCCTTTTTCAATCAAGATATGATCGTCATTATTCATACTGTGTGTTGAAGCATTTAAAATAAAATGCAAAATATGATATAAATTATTAATTGAAAAAGAAAACGGAAATTTACATATTGTGTCTTATTTATTGCAGAAAATGTATTTAAATTCATCAAAAATTATTAAACACTGTTAGAGCGTTAGAACAAGTATGTCCATACATAAGAACTGTGAATATAAAAGAAACTAAACTGGAACTTCTCTCGCTTTGTTTAGTGACTGTATCAGTAATACATTTATATTCTAATAACTGGACTATATTGTTTTCTATAAACATTGACAAATTAGTTAAAGGCAACTGAGTTAATAAATTTCTTAAATAATTTCTAGCATGTTTCAAAATGGAAAATGAACAATCACTGTAACGTTCGAAATAGGCCCGCGAGACATTTCGGACAATGAAAGTTTTGTGCCGACGGGTGACAAAAGGACACCCAGGGGACATGTGGTTTTCGCCGACAAAACTGCCAAGCGTCACGAAATCCCTTTTTGTTCCAAGTACGGACTCTCGCTCTAAGCGAGAAAATCGGAGGGGACAATAAATAATTCATCTCTGGAAAGCTATCACGGGGCGTGGCGGCGTTCTGACGTCCACGCGTTGGGGGAAAAAAAATGTCTGAAAGCGGTGCAATTCGTTTCGCTGTTCGGAACATGATGTGGGAGGATTTTGCATTTTCACAAGAGAAGCAGTGAACTCGTTTTAAAGAAAGTCTCTTTCAGTGGGACTGATTTTCCAGGGAGTTTCGAAGACTAAAGAAACCAGAAATCAAAGATTCCAGGTTCTGGATGACAAGAGAAACTTCGGAAAGGCTGGAGTGGGAAATAGCGGGGGAAAAAATGGAGGACTAGTTATTTTGGACGAGACTGATATTACTGATCTGGGAGCGTAAGAGAGAGGTTCGGACTTCTCCAGTGGTGCTCGCAGAACATAGTCGGTTTAGTACTATGGAAGTTTGGTTTGAACTCGAGTTGTTCTATCTCATGTTTTTTATATTAAATTTTTGTTTTTGTTATCAAAGAAAAGGAGTCATTCCTTGTAATATCATTTATCACACCCTCACTGCATGTGGAACCCAGTAGGAAATATCGCCCCATTCACGTAGGAGGGCGGCCAGAAATCTAACAACAGTGAGTAGCTTAGTAGATTTACCAGATTGGATTGTTTAACAGTTGGAAGAATTTTCACACACCCCCACCCCACCCCTTTCGTCAGCAGAACGCTGGCACGAGAGAAAACCGCGAAGTGAATCTATGGCCGATTAATCAGGAGTGACAGGTTAGAAACCAGAAGAAGTTGAGCATTTGGAATAAGAGGCGAATTATTTAACTATTGCGTACAGGAAAAGGCCAAGGTTTATAACCATGGTGGCATTAGGACGCCTAGGAAACTCTTTAGGGTCATAGTCCGGGAGGTTTACCAGGTCTTCATTATTAACTGAATAGATGTTTTCATAAAAATTTATTGCTAGCTCTTTAATGTGGTGCCGAATAGGTTCTGTTGTCATATATCCATGCATTACTTCATTAGGCTTCATACATACGATACGGTTTCGGTTTTATGATCGTCTCGGTTTTGTCGTTTCGTGTACAGTAAACAATGTATTTGTTTTGTACGTTCACACGTTGCGGTCGAAAACCGCAAACGGGCGAACAACCGAATCGGTAGAAGGTGTCGTTCAGTTTTGTCTACCGAAACCGATAGAGGGAACCCACGCCGGGCCGTTTCGGTTGCCATTGGCGTATAGAATTGAGAGTGGGAGTACACACGATTCGGTTGTTTTGAAGGAAACGTACACCAGAGCCGATCTAGCTACTGAAGTGATTATTTTAGTTGTTTTTTGCAGTTCTTTTTTTACACAATGGAGAAAATCGACACAAAAATTTTAATTTCTTTGGTTGAAGAAAGACCGACCATTTGGGACCAAATAGGGATGCGACATCGATGTCGATGTTCTTAATACCGATTTATTGAAGCCGATGTTTTTTTAATATCGATCTTTTGTGCTCGATTTTTTTTTAAATGAAAAAGCCCCATAATAAAACAATTTGGTGGAGATATGCACAGCAAAGTTTCTCAAGCTATTCTTTACATCAGAGCTTCGTAACCTTTTATCTTACCTTTACCCACGGCCAATGGCGGATTTACAGATTTGCCGCCCGTAGGCTATTCAATTTTTGCCGCCTCTAAATTTTGATATCTTAGTCCACAATCACATCAATTTTCTATCAATAAAATTCCAACTTTATGATTTGTGCTCCATCATCCTCGTTACATCAACTTTTCCCGTATGGTTAGTATCATTGAGAACTATGGTACCGTGTTAGATCCTTGATTATTTTTACAGCAAACAATTATCAAAAACATTATTTTAAGCAAAAAATATCTCAATCATGAACCACTTTTAAAGTAAGGTAAGGTATGTCTAAAACTATACAATACTTACATAATATGAATAAAGCTTACATAACAAATATACATTTGGCGAACGTTGATAAATATTTATTATTACACTCACAGTTTAAAAACAATACAATAAATATATCTTTTCTTAATTATTTGTTAGTATTATAATTTAAGTTAAATTATAAAAGCATTACAATACTTTTTTGCGAGACTTTGAATTCGCAAAATCATTTATTATATCGTCGTACGAAATCTTGTTCATTAGCTCTGACTCTATGCACAAGAGAGCTAAAGCGTTTAGTTTTTCTTGACTTAAAGTCGATCGTAGGTAGTTCTTTACTCTCTTCAAGCAAGAGAAGCTTCTTTCTCCTGAACAATTTGCCGCTGGTGTACAAAGAGCCCTACGAAGTACTATATCCAAGTTTGGATAAATGTTTCCTAGATTCTGTTCTCGCAGGAATGAAGACAGACTTTTTAATGATCCAGAAATTGGTTTTATTGAAATTCTTTCAGACAAAAGGTAGTTTTGAAAGTGCACGCATTCCTGAACTAAGGTTTCGAAATTCGTATTTTGTGTGTGTATAATAATTTTTTTTTATTTGTAAATCTAAATAAAAAATTTATAAACTAAATTTGCCGCCCCTTAAAATTTGCCGCCCTAGGCTCCAGCCTACTCAGCCTGCTGGTAAATCCGCAACTGTCCACGGCACAACAACGTTTTTTCGATAATTCCACGGCACACCACAAGAAAATACTTGCATATACATAAATTACAATAAATACGTATATGTTTTTATTAAATAAAAAACAATAAAATAGCTCTATGTATCAAGATAATTATAAGCATTTAAGTTTTTTATAGATCATTTTGAATTGTGCACCTACACAAGAACAAAAATATAAAGTTATAGTTTACAAGTAAAAAAATTTTCTCTTTATATTTTTATATTAAAATTTGTTTTTGGTCTTTACTTAAGCCTAATAAATCAAAGTTAATTTAAACATAACTTATTTTGTAATGATATATTTCAGCTTATTTTGATGAACATATGTATGTTTAATATTTGGCTTTATATTAGAAGAGCTACTCGAAGTTCATGGTCAGGACCCTTTAAACATGATCGTTTGTCATTTTTAATTAGAACCAGTTGTA
Source organism: Dolomedes plantarius (assembly GCA_907164885.2). Lineage (NCBI taxonomy): Eukaryota > Metazoa > Arthropoda > Arachnida > Araneae > Dolomedidae > Dolomedes > Dolomedes plantarius. The sequence continues at coordinate 144,036,628 of OU015493.1, read as the reverse complement.
GTAAAGCGCTTTTAAATAAAAAGCTAGCTTTATTACATGTTGGTGATAAAAGGCCGGAATCAAACTTAACGCCGATAGTAATTATTGAATAGTGTTATTTAGGACGTAGCCCGTGCGAGACAGCTTTATGAGATTTGAAGATGGGAAGATCTGAGATTGGAGACATAGATTAGTTGACGGAGCCAAAAAGTGACATCATGTTACAAAGGTCTTTTATGTGGAATTTATGGTATACAGAGATCCCTATCACCACGTGCAATTCTTGGGTGGTCTGAAATGGGCAGGCAGTGAGGGCGTGAGGTTTAAGTTCAGAAGCCAATGAGAAAGTGTGAAGGGAGTACAGCGAATGAAAAGTTTACGGTGTCCGGATTGGCTGATTGAAGTTTATGAGAAGGTGGAGTCATGGGTGTGAAAAGGGATTAAAATAAAATATATAGAAGGGTTTTGGAGGAAAGAAATAGAGAATCGGGATCGGGGAGGCTGTAGGTTCCCATCTCCAGCACGACTTAAAAAGTTATACATTAAGTGGACTTGAGAGTTCCACATAAACCTGTTACGGCCACTGCGAGCCTGCGTTGACTAAATGAAATAGAGAGATCCGCACTCAGATTGCCGCCGAGACCAAGAGACCCAGCTCCCGTGCCACAGCCAAGAAGCAACCCCCATCGAGGACGAAATCGAGAAGTTACACGACGAGGAGAGCCCAGCGCCCCGTTTTTACGACGTGAAGAGATACCCATCGCCAGTGAAAAATAGTGAAGGTACGCGCCAAGGGAATCCCGGCTACAATTATCAACTGAGAGAAAGTGATCATTCATCGTGAAAGAAATAGAGATAGCCCCCTGCCCGGTGTAGCAACGTGACCCCTGACCCTCGGCGAGGCGAGAAGGCCAAGATAGCAACGTGAGTTGATGAAAAGTAATTGGGGTGAGTGTTAAATCTCAAATTTGATTTGTTCAGTTCCAATTCAGGCTAGGTAATTTAGCTTTTTTTTCGTAAGAAAGGAGTTTTTTAGTGAGAAGGTGTTTAGTGTTGAACTAATAGTAAAGTTTATTTGCTGTTGCGCTCGGGACGCTCCCTAACCTTGGGAAAGTAATAATAAAATAGAATTTGTGAAAAATGAGAATTTTTGTGCATTTGATTTCGGGAAATGAAATGATTCTTTTGGTTACTTGTAAATATTAAGTGTGTAAATAAAGTGTGTAAATAAACTAAGTTTTGTTATGTTAAAATCTTTAGTTTGTCTAAATTGAAAGTTGTTGATGTTAAATCACAGAATCTAAGTTTGAGAATAGGGTATTGGTTTTTGTTCGGTTGCTAAGTTCGACATCCAGAGCTGTGGGTTGCATTCAACAAAATAATTAATAAAAACACAACGCACCCAAATAATTTCTAAGAAAAATAAATACCTTGTACTAACCAAAATAAATTTACGATACACGCCCAATTGAACTAAAAACTGGATGTAGTAACACGACACCAGTGTCGAAAAACTTTGGTCGCATAAGTATGTCGTAGAGTAAGGGAGCAAAATTACAATCTCCTTGTCATAAATTTGTGGATATTCTTTCTTAACTAAAATCCAGAAATATGACGCTCGAGGATACATACAATGCATGGTAACAATATGTTTTTGTTTTGTGTATAATTTCGACTCAGAGAAATATTACCAAAAAGTTAGAGGAATGTTTTACTTAGAAAAATTTCTAACTGATGCGGTGGTTAATTTTTTTTATTATTATAATCTATAAAATCCCCGCGGCACAGTAAAGATCACCTTGCGGCACACTAGTGTGCCACGGCACGGCGGTTGCGGAGCACTGCTTTACATGATTTGTAGAGATTCTCAGCTTATTTCAATTATTGAAGACGTGGGTTTTAAACATTTGTTAAATGTAACTTCATATTTTTTTACTAAATTATTTAAGCCTTCTGGAAGTAAATTATTCTCCAACTTGTAAACAAATATTACAATAATTTTTCACATTTAGCCAATTTAAATTAGAAAATATCACGGATTTTTTTTATGGCTTTGGTCCTATCAATTGTTTTTATAGAAATAAGTTCTTCCTCAATTTTCTGGTAAAAGTAATAAAATGCATCACGGAAATTCTGTGATAAGCGCTGACTCTAGCAACCAAGTTTGTATCATTTGTGTCAACCCAATAAAATAGTAAAATTAATCCCCCCCCCCCACGACTAACCGAAGTAACATTAATGTTAGAGGTTACTAAACCAGTTTTAAAAAACGGATGCTCTAAAACATCGATGTTTAAATACATCGATGGTTTTTGGGCGATGTTTTATTAGCATCGATGTTTTAATATTGAATATCGATGTTTCAAAACATCGATGTTTTGTTGTCGATGTCGCATCCCTAGGACAAAACATAAGAATGTTTTGCTTTAAATGACGCTTTAAACGACGTTTAAATCAAGTTTATGTCTTAATTTGAACAGGAGATATTATTATTATTATTATTATTATTATTACTATTATTATTGTTATTATTATTATTATTATTATTTGCAACATTTTAATAGCAGCCAATCTTTGTTTAAACCTGTAAATACGTATTTCTGAATGATTATTTTTTCACCATTTCTCCTCTTTAAATCATTATAAGTTAACAGCCGTTAAAGATAAATGGTTCAAACTTGGAACATGTCTTTTTCAATTATTTTACTTTAATTTTGATTCAGCAAATTTGAAAAATATATTTATTTTTAAAAACATGATTTTTTAAAAATAAGTTAATTAATTTTTTTTAAATTTTTCGTTAAATATTTTTAATTTTTTTAAAAATTAATATTTGAAAAAATGCTGAATCAAAATTAAAATTTATATATTTCTGTTTAATTAAATGAAAAAAAATTAAAATTGGACATATAATATTTCGAGTTATAACGATTTTAAACTACCCCACTTTTTTTAAATTTAAAAATTTTTTAAAAATTTATGAGAAATATTATGATGTGATTTTGTTTACAAATTATATAGTTAACCATCACAAAAATTTCAAAGTTTTAACTCAATAAATAAAAAAAAAATTAAATGTGTCCCGGACCCCCTTAAATGTGGATAAAAAGTACATATTGTTAGTTTTTCTTCTGGACTAATACTTTTTCTGATAGTTGTATCCTGCTTTCTCAAATTTTCATCCACTCTTTTTAATAGATTATCAAATGTATGTCAATATCGTCATTTGGAACTAGTTGAAAAATTTCGATTCATCTCTTCTTAAATGAATCATGAGCGTTTGAAAAGATCCCAGACAATATCTGTCCCTCACAATAGGATGTACCCAATATGTTCTATTAATTATTTTTATTTTTGCTTCGACGACGGCGGTACCAGTACATTAAAAGAAAGGTATTTACGTCCATCCTGCAAAGTGAACTACACTGCAATGATTGCAAAGGGGTTCTGTGCGGACGGGAAAACCGTATACGGTAAATGAAAAACCGAATCGTGTGAACACAGCTTTAGGTTGACACCGAAACCGTATCGTATGTCCGAGGCCTTATGTACTGGTATCGTCGTCGTCGAAGCAACATTAAAAAATTTTATAGAACGTATTGGATACATCCTATTTTGAGGGACAGATATTGTCTGGGATCTTTTCAAACGCTTATGACTGAATTAAGAAGAGATGAATCGAAATTTTTCAACTACTTCCGAATGACGATATATACATATAGAAAACAGAACTGAACTATGAACTGTAAACTTCCTAAAATCTTATCTGTAAACGCATATAATGTCTGGCGCAAGAGGGCGCCGCTAGCACGAACATTATCACGACCCCTCTACTCTGTTTGGGGAGAACATTAAGACTCCCGCTTTGTATTCCGTCGTAGACGGACTACGTTTTTTTTTCAATTCTAAATGTAAATAAACTTTAATTGTTCATTGTTATTTACGATGGTTGTTAGTTTATATTGTGGATGTTTTTATTGCAACCCCGCGCCCCACAACGTGGTGTCAGAAACGGGATTAGGTGTGAATTAAAAAGTAATCAACGAACACACGACGTGAATCCCCAACAACGCATTAAGACGCAACGGACTCCGAACTGAAGTATGATCCTTCTATTTTTATGAATTACGATAGTGACTGTTTTGTTTCTTCGAATTACGGCTAATTACGATAATTATATTTATACGATTTACGAGCATTATTTTATGTTTACGAATAATTACGATTTTTGCTACGATTAACGATTCTAAATGGAAAAAATGAAATTAGCTGATATTCCCCGAATCAAAGCAAACTTGAAGTCTGCTTCTGTTAAATCTATAAGATGTTTGCATAATTTTGTTTATGAAACTGAAGGTGACCGATTAAACCGGAAACGGTTACGAGAATTTTCTGGCTTTGACTACCAGAAAAATGACGAACATTATGAAAAGAAATTAACTTTTGCTGTGAAACACGTTAGGCTTGCGAATTTAATTACAATTTGCAATATTTTATGTATTGATTGTGACGGAAATGAAACTGTTCTCGCTACTCGAATTCTCAATAGCCTATTAGATATTAAAACGCTTAAAAATGATAATTTTGAATTTGATAGTGATGATTCTGACGACGAACACGTGAATGAAGAAATTCGTAGCAAATTTAGTGAATTAACCCGTTTAGAACCAACAGTAGATAAACTTTCTAAATTTACTATTTCCTATCATGATATCGAAGACAGTTTGAGAAAGTTTGACGGGAAAGATAATTATTCCATCGAAAAGTGGATAACTGATTTTGAAGAAACGGCGGGTATTTACGGATGGAATGATCTTCAAAAATTAATATTCGCGAAACGATCATTAACTGGATTAGCAAAACTCTTTATTCAAGGTGAATCTGGCTTAACTTCAAGGGCTAAGCTTAAATTAGCTCTTGAAGAAGAATTTGCCTCGAAGTGCACAAGCACCCAACTCCATAAAATGTTGGCGAAACGTCGTTTAAACAACGAAGAATCTCTGCAAGAATATTTTCTGGTCATGAAAGAACTAGCAAGCAGAGGTAACATCGAAACAGAATCCTTAATTCAATATGTTATAGATGGTATTCCCGATAAACCGTCTAACAAAGTAATTCTTTACGGTGCGAAATATTTAAAAGAGTTCAAGGAAAAATTAGGTATTTACGAAAAAATACGAAATCATACTACGATTCCAACTGAACCAGAAACGACAAAAAAGAAAAAACATTTCACCCCTCTTTCAGATGTGTCTCCCCGCTTTCAGCGTTGTAAAAACTGCGGTGATAAAAATCATAGTGTTTGCCCATTTAAAGATCGCGGAAGAAAATGTTTCAATTGCAACCAGTTTACGAATGACCACGTTTCTGCTAACTGTACGGTGAAAAGTAATAAAACCCCGGTTCAACCCGTGAATATCAATCGCCGTGTTCCCGCAGAGAAAAATTCTCTTGTACATATAAGCGTCAAGTTGAACGATAATGAGCTTTCGGGTATTTTCGACAGAGGTTCCAGTTTGCATGTAATACGATCCGCTTGCTATGAAAGACTGTGTCTACCAGCTGTTTCTCCCCCCCCCCGCCATAAATCTAGTAGGACTAGGCTCTAAGAATGTGTTTACCAAGGGTTCTTTTATGCATAGCGTGGAAATCAACGGTCACTCCTTCGAATTGCTGTTTCACGTAGTCCCGAACGAAGCGATAACTTTTGACCTCATTCTTGGCACCCCTCATTTAGATTTCGCTGACGTTATTTTGAAAAAAGATTCTTTAATCATTCAGAAGCCCTCCAACACGAACAACTTTTTATTGTTGATGGAAAATTTACCCAACTTTGTTTCTAACGAAATAGATTTAAACCACATTAAATATAAGCAACGAAGAGACACTACAGTAACCACCGCTTATAGCGATCAGTGGTTATAAGAATCAACCGTTTATAAGAATCAATATCGCAAAAACAAAAACAAATGTATTATTTCCATGTTAAAATTTCCGCTTTAAAGAATCATTCCACCGGTTATAAGAATCAGTTTGCAATCTTCGCCTTCGTTTCAATTTTCCAAAAAATGCCACTTGAACTCTCAAAAGGTACGAATTTCTTTCTTAAGTTTTTGAAAAGAAAGATTGATAAAACTTTGGGGTGGAAAACAGTCGTAAAATACATTCCTTTAGACATAACATAAGAGTTTCTCCTTATACGTTTTTGCTAAACACTGTCTTATTGGCTTTACCCAGGGGCATCTAACCCGCCCGGGTCCGATTTCACTTTTCTCCAGACAGGCACTCTTTTTTTCCCACCACTTACTTCCTGGTTGCGGATTTCTGGACCCTGAAACACATATATCTTCCGCGAAGTGTCCATCATCACTTACTCAAACGGGACAGTGGATTCAGCACTTCAAACCGTGAAACGTAAACGGATCCATTTTGCTGAATCAGATGAACCAGATGCTGAATCAAACGTTTCACGGTTTGATTCAGAATCAAACCGTGAAACGTAAGCTATAAAGTTAATCTTCGTCTGAGATTGTAATAAGCGTACGTCGCTAGTATTCACTTTAGTTTTCTAGCAAAATTGCCAGTTAGTGTTAGAACTTTTTGATAGTCGAATTCAAATATGATAAAAACAAAGTTTTTCTGAAAAACAGAACTTGTTAATTAGATATGATGCTCTTCCAAAGTGTAGTCAAAGAGAAGCTGCCTCTTGTTGATTTTATAATCATGTGTTGTTACTTATAGGTCTAGAATTTGAGTTTTAGTATTTGTTTAGAAATTGAGTATTTTTAAAATTATAAAAAATAATTTTAATAAATGATAAATAACGTAAATTAAAGAGTATTTAATGGTAAATTATGTATATATGTGCCTGTGTGTATATATATATGTACAAGTATATATTTGTGTATGTGTGCCTGTCCAAAGGGAAGTTTCGGTTATAAGAATCAACCGCTTATAAGAATCAAAAACAGTAATAACAAACATGATTCTTATAAGCGGAAATCACTGTATTTTTAAACTTGTATCTACATATACGCCAAACAAAACCGAAAGCATAGATATTTCTATGAAGATAATTTTAAATGACGATATTCCCGTATATCAAAGACCTCGACGTTTAGCAATCCCCGAAAAATCATTTGTTGATCAACAAATTAAAGAATGGTTAGAAGCCGGTATAATTAGACCTAGTTGCTCTGATTATGCAAGCCCGATTGTTCTGGTTAAGGGGATGGTGGACCTTTCAAAACGATTTTTGAAATTTTTACCACAGAGATATGAAATTTTGTATATATATTCATTAAAGTATAACAATATTAAACACCTTATAAAATTTTATAAATATTTAAAAAAAAATATTTTATAATTAAAAAATTTAAATTTAATTACCCTTCTTTAAAATGCTCCTTGCGACTCAATTTTAAACTTTTCCCCTTAATTTTGCATTTCTATTGCTTATAAATACTTTCTGAACAAAGTTATGTATTTTTTTGTACTTTCGTCGAATAGTTAATTTTTAGAAAATATTTTTATGCGTGTACTCTGAATTTTCGCGAAATTTTTGTATTTTTCTACACTAAAGTTAAACTTTTATAACCTAACTGACCTCGAATCCTAAAATGGATACATAACTTTATTTTAATGTATTACAGGAATCTTTATTATAAATTTCATAAAATTTCGTCAAAAATTATGACGCGAGGAGCATTTTAAAGACTTGCAAATCTGGAAATTTCTCATTTTGAGAAAAAGTCATTTAAAAGATAATTTTTTATCTACCTTTAATACTTACTACTCTAAAGCCACCAATTTTTCATTTTTCTTTTCACTACACATTTTAAATGCATTTCATTCCAATATTTACATGTTTTTAAAATATTTATACACCCCCAAAAAAAATTCCAATTTTTGCTCGATTTTTGGTAATTTGAAAGTCCACCATCCCCTTAAGAAAAAAGACGGATCTACGCGACTATGTGTTGATTACCGAGCATTAAATAAGAAAACAATAAAGGATCGTTTCCCCTTACCGTTAATTGAAGACATTCTGGATAAATTACAGGGTGCAAAAATATTCACAACGATTGATCTCCGAAATGGCATTTTTCATGTCGATGTAGAAGAAAATAGTCGCAAATTTACTAGTTTTGTAACTCCTGATAGACAATATGAATTTTTGAAAACACCTTTTGTTCTCTCTAACAGTCCCAGTGTTTTTCAGAGATATATCTTCCACGTATTCCGAAACCTCATTAATAAAGGTATTGTTGTATTGTACATGGATGATATAATTATTCCGTCAGTAGACGAAGAAGAAGGTATTAAACGATTACATCAAGTGTTAGAAGTAGCCTCTCGATACGGATTAGAAATTAAATTAAATAAATGCCAGTTTTTAATGCAAAAAGTAGAATTCTTAGGTCATGTCATCGAAAACGGAACTGTTAAACCATCTCCGTCAAAAACAGCTGCAGTGCAGAAATTTCCTCAGCCAACGACAATTAAGCAAGTCCAAAGCTTTCTAGGCCTCACGGGATATTTTCGAAAATTTATCCCTGGTTACTCTACTATCGCAAAACCGTTGAGCGACTTGCTTAGAAAACCTGAGAAGTTTATTTTTGGTTCAAAGCAACAAGAAGCATTATTGCGATTAAAACAATATCTCGCTACTGAACCCGTTTTGAGCATATTTTCGCAAGGCAGAAAACTCGAAGTGCACACTGACGCTAGCAAACATGGATACGGAGCTGTGTTATTGCAAGAAGATGAAAATGGAAGATATCACCCCATCCATTACATGAGCAAGAAGACGTCGCAAGCTGAAGAGAAGTATTGCTCGTACGTGTCGTAATAGTATGGTATGGACGTGCTAAGTTAATTTGTCGTACAACATTTCATGGTCGTATTACTTTTAAGATGAGAAAAGATGGAGATCGAATATAACCCCTCCATTGATGATCTGCAAAAATAAGAACAAGACTGTGACAGTAAAAGGTAAAAAAAAAACTGGATTGATGATCATCTCGTTATTTTATTTGGTTGAAATAAATGAAAAGGCCATGACAAAAAACAAAAGTATCAGGTGGTCCTTTTAGGATCTGGAGGGCGTCTCCATCTCGGCTTGGTACATCTGCTCGCTGGAACTGGTAGGCCGCGGAACCGTTCTCTTCTGCCCCTCATAGCTACGTCCATCACGGGTCGTGGAAAAAGGTGCTCTCTGTGATTGTCGTTAAAATTCCCGCTTGAGTCTCGGATGATCACGTGGTCTTGATGAGCTGATCAGATGTGGAATTTGGCGCCGCCAAGCAGTGGAGCCGCGACCGCCAATCAGTGGAGCGGAGCTTAGAAAACAAAGATTAGTGGTTTTTGCGTGTCTAAGGAGGGAAGGCGAGGAATGCGCCAAAGTTGACTGGACATTGAGACTAACCCTTTTGCACGTGCATCCTGGAATGTGTAGACATGAACACAGCGCCTAAAATCGCGCAAAAAGAGGATTTTTGTTGAATTGAAAAGGCTTGCAGACGGGGCCGTATCCATATCTACAAGATGCGAGGCGTTCTTAAGGGAACAATCCTCAGATGGTGAATATGATGAAAAGGGTAGAATATATCCAGTCTAAAAAAGCTGATAAACGTTACGACATTTCACCCCCGCAGACACACACAAAAAAAGGATCTTTTGCATAAACAGAAAAAAATGGCGTAACGCCTAAAAGATATGTCTCGTGATGACATTAAAGTATGGTAAACAAAAAAAATACAAACCAAAAAAAAACACTGGTCAACACTTCCTCTAAAAAAATACAGTACAGTGGTTAAATAAGGTAATATGAGTATAATAATAATAATAAACAAAATGGAGTATCTATGTATAGCATAATAATAAAGAAGCAAAATCAATGAGGGAGAGGATTAACCATTTTACATAAAATATGAATTGTGAGGGAATATGCATAGCTGCCACTACTTTGAGTGGTCTTACAAAAGTATGAAAAGAGTAGCTCGATTGATGACTACCTTACATAGCAAATAATATTGTGAATTTTCACATGCCACAACTTTGAGTGGACTTACATGGTAACAGTGCAGTTGCTCCTGGGATGACAACACGCACAGAAGATATCGAACAGTGAGTACATTCAGTATCATCACCGACGAAAAAAAAACAAATTTAGAGCGAGAGGCTGCAGTTCTCTAAGTGGACATATCATTGAGTCACACATAAACATAAGCTCTTTTAGAAATTCCATAAAATATTCACCTCAAATAAATAAGTCCCCATGTATGGGATTCACAAGTTAACCTCCAATTATAAACGTGGTGATACAACAAAAGCCCTCATTTTTTACAAAAGATTATATGAAGTATATATATATAGTATATGCAATAATATCGTACATGTAACAATAAAAACGATATAAGTACTAGTAGCTAATGTGATAATATATAAAATAAGATGGGAAAGTGTTGCCAGGGAGAGGTGACATGTTCACCAAAAAAAAGGAAAGTGATCTTAAGTGGAGTAGTTAACCCAGTCAACAAGGTACTGTGCATAAAAGGTAAACGTATAATGTATAAAAGTAAAAAAATATGAGTTCTGGCAAAAAAGTTAACTAAATTCAAAAATCTTAACATCATTTAAATTACAATTAATCTTAGACCTCAATAGCATGGTATGGACAACAATGACAATGTGCAATATGATGAGTAGTTTATCTTTTTACATCAGAAAATGTCAACCAATAAGTTATATCGATTGGCATGAGTGTCGTTAACAGTTAGGATCAAACAAATTGTAGAGAATATACGCCTTAACAGTGCAAAAAAACAAAAGATTTGAGAATTTTTTTACATATAAAATACATAACATACAAGGAGCCAGTGTACGCCAGCGTAGAGAGGCCAGAACAAAACAAAACAACACAATATAACTACTGGGTGCGTCGACTCAACCAAATAATTGTATTTACAAAAAAATTAAATTCTCGATCTTAAGTAACATCTCGTTCTGTATTGGCGAGAAGTAGGTTGTTCATTTTGAGAGTTACAGTTAAAGGCTTGATTCAAATAAGGTTTACGAGGAGGAGCTAACAAAAGTCTATTAGTATGAATTTTGAACAAGTTAGCAGAAGAATCATTAAGTATCCTTATAGAATAAGTAACCAATGAGTGTCGTGTGACTACTTCATATGGTCCAGTAAACTTTTTATGGAACTTGTGTTTTGACTTTAAATATACAATATCACCAATATTAAATTCACGTAATTTAGCATGAGGAAGCTGCTTATCAGCTTGATTAATTTATTTATCTTTAAGATTTTCAATTACTGACACATATATATGTTTTAAGGAAGATAAAATATTATGCAAGTAGACAGATTTGTCAAGTTTTTCCACATTAACAGAGTTATCATAGGTATCAAAAAGGAAGGAGAGTTCCCTAGCAAAATGTAACATATTAGGAGCAAAATTTGTAGATGAATGGACAGAACCATTGTATAAATTTTGATGAATCAATACAGCATGTTTGAAATTGATTTTAGAATCAAGTAATGAGTTGATAGTAGACTTTATTGATGTATTTATACGTTCACTGATACAATTTGCCTGAGGATGACCAGAAGAAGAATGACAAAGATTTATTCCCAATGAAGAAGAAAATTTATTGAATACTTCGGAAGTGAACTGAGTCCCTAAATCAGTTAAAATAGAAGATGGACGACCAAAAGTAGAAATGTAATTGAAAAGAGAGTCAGTAACAGCCTCAGAAGTAATTTTAGCAAGTGGATATAACTGTATGTGTCTTGAAAAATGATCAATTATGGTTAAGATATATTGACTATTTTGTAAAGGGCTTAAATTTCCATGGAAATGATTTGATTTGGAGAATTTGGAATAGGATTAGGTTGGAAAGGAGCTTTACGAATATTATGTTGCTTTTGTTTAATGCAAGTGTGACAAGAATTTATGAAATTAACACTATCAGCATACATGCCTTTCCAATGATAACGTAATTTGAGTAGGGCATAAGTTTTATCAATACTGTAAGAACTGGGAAGAGACAACTCAACTCAACGTCTCGCTAGTGGAGGGGGATATAGAAGGAGATATGCGGCCATGTTGGCTGACGTGAGGAGCTGCATATGTTGTATTTTCATTTATTGTATATGTTGTGTAATGTGCTGCTTTAAAAAGGAATTAAAGTTTAGCAGCTAAAAAGAATACGATCTTGTTATTTGTGTGTATGATCAAAGTCTCTCACCGCCTTTACCCACTCATCCAACGAAGAAGGAGTTCTACTGGCGCAGTCGGAAGGATCGTATCAGGTGAGAGCTCTTATTTTTTGTGTAAATGCATGCTCCCGCATTTTAATATTTTAATTGTCTGGGCGAAATTATCTAGGAATAGAGTGTTTAAAGTTGTTCCATCCCGGGACATAAAGTTTCTGTTTCTCGTCAGAGAAGAAAAAACGAATTCTCACCAGAGAAAATCCAAAAAGAATACGTCAGTATTCCGAGTTTTATTTGTTTGTATATTTTATTTTAATTTTTAGTGTTGTTGTTCTTTCAAAGGGAAAAACATTTTTTCTTTCGATTTGGAATTTTCGCCCCAGATAATTAAGAATAGTTTTGTTAAACGCATGTTTAATCAGTTTTTGCAAACGACATTCATCTAATGCACTGCAGTTAAATTTGAAGATATTACATATCAAATAAGTTAAGATTTGTTGTCTGAATTTATTTTGTTTAGCAATTACATTTAGTAATTCGAAAGTCAACCTATGTAAAATCATACATCAGTGTATTCTTATGAACTTCTGGTTCTGTTTTGTACATCAGTGTATTATTAAGAACTTCTGGTTCTGTTTTGGCCCCATGCCAAGTTATTTTAAACGGTTTTCAGGAAATGACTTAAATAAGAACGATTTTATGTATTTTTTTGTGTGTAACAAATCATTGTTTATGCATATTATAAATGGAATAATTTCGATAGAATTGTGGATTTCGTTTTGGTTTTATTTTACTGTATGATATACGTACTTGGGATTTATTCTTGATGGATATTCTTAGCATAAGGATTGTATAATTACATTTTAGGTGGGATATTTAAGGTTGACGAATAGAGTGGAATAAAATAAATACGTTTGATTATTTTATATAGTGTTCTGATAAAATATTATCGGTTCTGTTGGTGACATTTAACATTCATTATTGGAAATTTTACAAAATTGAGTTGTGCATACAATTTTTTTATCGAAGGTTTTGATATTTAAAGATTATTTTTTTTACAGTTTTGTGAAAACGAAACTTTAATGTTTGTTCTTGGATTTGTTAATATTTTTTTTTGAAAGTGTATCATATTTTGTTTCTGTGGTTACAATATTATAGCACGTTAGTTCGAACAGTTTGTTTACGTGTAGTACTTACTAACTACACATTAATGGTTATTCGGGTGTTATTAGGTATTTATTTGAACTTGTATTAATTACTGTATTCAAGGGTTGACACAGTTAGTGTTAAAAATAAAACTTTGGTTGTTGGTGTTTATTAGTGTAGTATATGTTTAGAAGTGTATTATTAGATTTAACCCCATGAGTCATTTATCGTCAGATATATATATTATTTTTCGGGGCTTCTAAAAAAAAATCCCTGTTTGTTCTAAGAATTATATTTTTGGCTAGATATATTTATAAAATAAGGGGTTACTAAACGCTAAGCACCATGGCATTTTTAACTAAGGGTAAAAAAGAAGATTTACGTAATTTAGCTGAAGAGATGGGGGAAAAACCAACTCCCGAAATGAGAATAGTAGATATCAGAAAAATTATTATAGAAAGTAAATCTTATGATGAAGAATTTGTAAAGGGAACATTAGAGATGATCATTAATACCAGACTCGAGGAAGAAGTCTCCAAGAAAAATCAAATGGAGTTGGAAGTTCAGCAGAAGCAAAGAGAGTTGAAAGCTCAGCAGAAAAGAGAACAAATGGAGTTTGAATTGAGAAAGCTCGAAATCGAATCTAAAAGTCGGTCAAGCTCTTCTACGGTTTCCAATAACAGTGGGCAACATTGCTCAGAATTAATTAAACTTATGCCTAGATTTAATTTGCGTGAAGATGACATCACGATTTATTTATCTCTGTTTGAAAGACAGGCCAAAAGAGTCAACATAGATACTAAAGACTGGGTATCGTGTCTTTTAACGTTATTACCATCTGAAATCGTTCAATTAATTAGTAGAGAATCGGAAGAGAAATTTGAGGATTACGAGTATATTAAAACAATTTTGCTAAAAAGATTTAAATTGAATCCTGAAAGTTTTAGGAAAAAGTTCGTGATGCATCAGAAGATATCTGAGAAATCTTGGAGGGATTTTTGTTATGAAATAACAAATTATTTCGAAGAATGGATTGGAGGTCTAGATATCAAAGATTTTGAAGGATTGAAGAATCTAATCATTACAGATCAGCTCAAGAAAAAGGTACCGCCTGAAGTGCGAGAACATCTCTTAGATGAATGGACAAAATTTACTTCCCCGTCCAAGTTGGCGGACAGATTAGATGAATATGATAGTATACGCAGTACAGCAAAGAAATCCTTGGGAACAGTTTCTAAGGACAAGGTAAATGAAAAATTTCGTCCTCATACTCCACCTCCAGAACGGACATGTAAGAGTAAACCATTTTCTTCACCTCAAAACACAACCAAATGGACACCACAACGCCGAAATGAGGATTTATATAGATCTAAATACAAACCAACTTGTTTTACTTGTGGAAAAGAAGGTCACACTTCAAAGTTTTGTACGAAAAATCATCAGTCTAAAAATATTCCTGTTACCGCACAAGGTAACCTAGTTCAGAAGTCAACTACTATAAAAGATGATAAATCAGATGTGTTGACAGCTAAAATTTCCATTCCAGTATACAAATCAGTGGATATTTATGATGGCGTGGATGATTTAAAAATCGTCGAAATCAAATGTGGAAATGTAGTTCTGAATGGTATCGTAGACACGGGCGCACAAATATCCGTAGTGCGAGAAGATTTGGTAGCCGATATGCCTTATGAAGGAGAAGGCAAAATAGAAATAAATTCAGCTTTTGGAGAAAGTGAAACAACTCCTCTCAGAATCTTTGGAATGAAAATTAATGATGATTTACACGGGGATGTTCCAGTTACCTGTGCCGTTTCAAAGAGACTTACTAACGATTTATTACTAAGCTTTTCAGCGTACACTATGTTCAAAGAAAATATCGAACTCCACGGGAATAGCCATTGTTCGGAGACGTCGGTCTCAGAATTAAAAGAACCGAATAGTGAAGTGTCGGGATATAAGGATGACAAGGACATGCTTCCGAATGTAACCAGTACAGTGTTAGCAGTGAGCAGAAATGAGTCTCTACAAAACGCAAAAGATGATCGCACAATAGAAGAGACAAACTTAGAGTTCGTCAAACTTCAGAAAAATGATGAAACGCTTGAGAAATGTTTTGAATGGGCAGAAAAACGAGAAAACTCTTATTTTATTGACCATGGAATTTTACAGCATAATGAATGTATTTGTGGCGAAAATATTAAGCAAGTCGTGTTACCAATAGAAAAGAGGGACATTGTGTTAAAAATGGCACATGAAATCCCACTAGCTGGCCATCTTAGGGAACAGAAAACCACTCAACGGATTAAATACTCATTTTACTGGCCTACAGTCAAGAAAGACGTAAAAAGATATTGTGGAAGTTGCAACGAATGTCAAATGAGAAAAGTGGCTACATATAAGGATAGGATCCCTATACAACCTATTGTCAGACCTGAAACTCCGTTTGAAGTATGGAGCTTAGATTGTATAGGACCATTAGAACCTCCATCGGGTAGAAAACATCGTTTTGTAATATGTGCTGTGGATCTGTGTACTAAATGGGCAGAAGCCATACCAGTAAGAGAAATTAGTGCCAAAACTACGTGTAACGTGTTAATGAAGATATTCACTCAGACCGGATTCCCTAAAATGATCTGTACCGATCAAGGTACAAATTTTACATCCAAGCTCACTCAGGCTTTTGAAAATCTCCTAGGCGTATCTCCACGTTTTTCCACTCCAGGACATCCTGAGAGTATGGGTGCTGTCGAACGTTGGAACCGAACTTTAAAAGAGATGATGAACAAAAATATTCAAGAATATGGCAGAGATTGGGACTTGCATCTTCCTTATCTTTTATTCGCGTATAGAGAAATACCACATAGCACTACTGGGTTGTCACCATTCCAGTTAGTTTATGGGAGATTACCTCCGGGTCCTTTATTTTTGTTAAAAGAAGTTTGGACAGGCAAACGGTGTATTCCAACCACTGCATCTCGTCCAATTGTGAATTATTTACAAAATTTAACTGAAAACCTAAGAAAAGCTCATGAAATTGCATCTGAGAATGCAGAGAAGTCTCAAGAACGATATTCTTCTAATTATAATCTTCGATCGAAGGAGAAATCTTTTGTTGTTGGCGAAAAGGTTTTAGTACTGTTACCTTCGTCCTCTCACAAACTTTTAAATACTTGGATTGGACCTGCCACAGTTATACAACTTACTAGACCACATTCTGCAAAAGTCGAAATGGAAGATGGGAGTATCAGGGAACTCCACATAAATAAGCTGCGACCTTACATTCAAAGAATAAATCATGTTGGTATGGTTTTCGAACTAGATGAAGATTTTGGGACAATTCACTATGCACCTGCTGACGAGGAATAAAAATATTGAAGATATCAAAAAACACCTTCATAATATGAAAAGTACTAGTTTATCAGGGGAACAAACCCAGGAACTCTTTGATATTCTCCGGAAATATGTAGATATATTCAGTTCCAAGCCCGGACACGCCAAGGTTGAAGGACACTCTGTCAAAGTTACGGAGAACTTCGCCAAGGAGACTCAAACCGTATAGGGTCCCTATTAGTTTACAAAAAGAAGTAGATCGGCAGATCAAAGAGTTGTTAGATATGGGCCTCATTGAGCCAAGTGACAGTGAATGGGCTCATCCAGTAGTTTGTGTCGCTAAGAAGGATGGAAGCGTTAGGTTATGCATTGATTTTAGATTACTGAATAGTTTTACAATCCCAGACGTTTACCCCATGAAAATAGCTAGAGATCTGTTATTTGAGGTAGGACAAGCAACATTTATTACTGTAATCGACCTCACCAAGGGATATTGGCAAATTCCAATGAAGGAAGAATCCAAGCCTTATACAGCATTTGTGACACATTCTGGTCATTACCAATGGAACGTGTTACCATTTGGAATGAAAAATGCTGGGAGTACGTTCCAGAAATCGATAGACAAGGCCCTAGCTTCTCATAAAGCATATTGTCGCTCATATATTGATGATGTGGCCATATTTTCTAAAACGTGGGCGGAACATCTTAATCACATAAACAGCGTTTTCAAGACACTAAGGGAAGTAAGTTTAACAGTAAACTTAGAAAAGTGTGAGTTTGGTAAAACTCAAGTGAAGTTCTTAGGCCATTTGATTGGATCCGGTCAACATTCCCCAGATCCAGAGAAGGTTGAAGTTATAAAAAGATTAGCAAAGCCCACTACGAAGAAAGAAGTAAGAAGTTTACTTGGACTAGCTAGCTACTACCGTGATTATATACCACAATTTTCACAAATTGTGTTACCTTTGACAAATTTGACTAAGAAAAGTGTGCCAACCGCCATACCATGGAGTACTGATGCTGACCAAGCTTTTGCGAAACTCAAGGAGGAGTTGGTCAAAATGCCTTCCTTACATACTCCAGATCTTGATAAACCCTTCCAGTTATATACAGATGCATCGGCCACAGCAATCGGTGCATGTTTAGCTCAAAAAGATGGACAAGCAAAGGAAGTACCCATTGCATTCTTTAGTAAAAAGTTGAATTCATGCCAAATGAAGTGGTCAACCATTGAGAGAGAAGCTTTTTGTGTCCTTGAGGCATTGAAAAAGTTTGATACGTGGATATTTGATGCTGAAATACAAATAATTTCTGATCATAACCCATTGACTTATTTAACTCAAAGTGCCCCTCATGGTGCAAAGCTTTCTCGCTGGGCATTAGCTCTACAACGTTATAATATGAGCGTCACATATAGAAAGGGTAGTTGCCATGGTAATGCTGATGCTTTGTCTAGATTAAAATTTGATTCTCCTAATTAATTTTAAGAATTTATCTTTTCATGTATATACTTGATCTTAAATGGTGTGGTAATACAATATTGCTATTGATTATGTTATTTGGTTAATGTTTTATTGGAATATATGTATTATGTTTATAAATTTGTATGTATATTGTTTATATTAAGTGGGAGCTGCATAATGAAGAGCTCTCACCTTAATATCTTTTCTTGTGTGTGATAGAACAAATACTTGTTCCGAGTTTTATTTTCTTAGCAACATCGACACTCATGTGACGGATGTGCTTGCCCCGATG
This sequence comes from Dolomedes plantarius, assembly GCA_907164885.2. NCBI lineage: Eukaryota > Metazoa > Arthropoda > Arachnida > Araneae > Dolomedidae > Dolomedes > Dolomedes plantarius. Next base: position 144,018,186 of record OU015493.1, on the reverse strand, counting down.
GGAGTTGTAAGAACTGGGAAGAGACAACTCAACTCAACGTCTCGCTAGTGGAGGGGGATATAGAAGGAGATATGCGGCCATGTTGGCTGACGTGAGGAGCTGCATATGTTGTATTTTCATTTATTGTATATGTTGTGTAATGTGCTGCTTTAAAAAGGAATTAAAGTTTAGCAGCTAAAAAGAATACGATCTTGTTATTTGTGTGTATGATCAAAGTCTCTCACCGCCTTTACCCACTCATCCAACGAAGAAGGAGTTCTACTAATACCAAAATGATTGAGGTGCATTATATTTAAAATTTTAGCTTTTAGTGAATTAGGAACCACAATGATATTATGGGGAGAAGAATTATTAGCAAATTTGTTGTCCTAGCACAGTAAATTAGTTTTAGGATGAATATAGTATGATTGCAACTTTTTATAAACAGGATGATTAGAATTTACTGAATTTCGAATTAGATTTAATTGAACATCCTTATTTTGTTCAGCTAGAAAAGTTTGAGTTGAAATTTCCAAAAATGGATCCTTAGTCTTATCATAAAAGTTTGAGTTGAAATTTCCAAAAATGGATCCTTAGTCTTATCATTACTATTATGGGAAGTACATATATTATTAATTTTACCGTTATGAATATTTGAATGAGACACAGCATTACACTTAGAATTTGAAGTTATGGACGAACTTTGAACATCATTACAAGAGTTATCACCAATATCAGTAGGTCTAGTATCAAAATGAGAAACCATAGGGAGTACTTTTTTCAGATTGAAGGATTATTAGTCAAAGTTTCAGAAGGAGGATTATCATCTAGACGAGAAAAGAAATCAGCAAGAACATTCTCTTTACCAGGAACGTGGACAAAATTAATAGAATATTCACTAAGTTCCATGAGCCAGCGAGTAGTAATGTCAGTTGGAGAAGCTGTATGTTTGTAATTAATTAGAGATTTGCTATCAGTGAGAACAGTAAAATCACGATTATAGAGGTAATGTTTAAATGAAGTAACACTTTTGAATAAGGCATATAGTTCCAGTTTAAGAGCAGGATATCTCTTTTCTGAAGGTTTTAAAGCTTTACTAAAATAAGAGATAGGACTAAATTTATCATTAAATTTTTGCATTAGTATACCAGATATTCCATTAAGTGAAGCATCTGTGTTGAGATAAAAGGGTTGTTCCCAATTTGGAAGACTGACAAAAGGATGATTAAAGAAAATCTCTTGTAATTTAGAAAAGGAATTTTGATAACAAGGGTGCCATTTAAATTTAGCTTTAGGAGTAGTCATATCAATTAGTGGTTGAATAAGGGAAGCATATTTTGGAATAAGGTGTCTGTAATAGCCACACACACCAATGAACCTTTTAAGTTGACGTTTAGTTTTTGGAATAGGAAAAGATGTGATTTTAACAATATTAGCTTCAATAGGAGTGATTGACTTTTGCTGGACATGAAAACCAAAAAAAATTTATACTAGTAGTGTGGAATGTACACTTACTAGGAGACAAAGTAATGTTGAATTTAGATAAAACAGACAAAACAGTGGATAATTTGGATAAAGTTTCTTGAAAGTTATTAGAGCCAATGACAATGTCATCTTGATAGGCAAAAATTCCAGGCAGATGAATTTCATCTAGCACTGAATCAATAAGGGATTGAAAAACACTGGAGGCAGTCTTGAGACCAAAAACCATCCGTTTGCTTTTATAAGAGCCAAAAGGAGTTGTGAAAGCAACAATATGTTGTAAGTCTTGAGGAAAATCAATTTGCCAATATGCGTTTGGCAAATCCAGAGCAGTGAAAAATTTATAATTCGAAAGGTTTGAAATGATGTTATTAATTTTAGGAAGTGGATAAGATGATGATTTGATGACAGAATTCAAAAGTCGAAGATCAAGTGCAAGCCGAAAATTAGGAGTTTGATTGTTAGAGACCGATTTCTTTTTAACGAGGAGCATGGGGCAAGCCCATTCTGTATCCGCTCTCTCTATAATCCCTGCAGATTGCATTTCATCTAACTGCTGAATTGCAGTAGATTGCAAGGCCTGAGGAATTGGAAAAGGTAAGGTCTTGATGGGAAAGTCATGCAAAAGAGAAATATGAGGCTTTACCCTATCAGTGTGACCTAAAGTGGATAAAGATTTGGAGAACGCAGCAGAATTGTTCATTACAAGTTTTAACAAAGAAATTCTCTCCTCTTCAACCATATGAGAAAAGTCAAAGTCGGTGGTTAAAAGTTCAGCTTTACGCTGACTCAATATTTTCTCTGAAGCTTCAATGAAATTGATATGTTGATAACTAGCAGAAGGAGAATCCTGAGATTTTGAAAAACTCTGGATAGAGTCAAGGGAAGATACATCGCCAACAGTGGCAGATTTGTTGAGATGAAAAGTTTCATTTGAGTCATTGTGTATAAACATAAAGAATTTCACTCCAGCCTTTTGCTTTACCTTAGAAAGAAATGCACGTGCTACTTTCGTAGGGCATGGTGACAAAGAATTTAACGAAAATGCGCATACTACTTTTGTAGGACATGGCGAAAAAGAATTTGGGGAAGATGCACATGCTACATTTGTAGGGCATGGCAACAAAGTGTCTGACGAGGAAGAATCCTCACCTTCCACAACAGCATCTTGTACTGAGTGTACCAAAGGATAGCAGACTATGAAGGACTTATCAAAACGAGGAGAGAACAGAAATTCAGAATTAGGAATATCACAATGAGTGTGAACCTCAATATATGTCTTATCATGTGGTTGCAGTAACAATTTCTGAGATATATATATGTATTTGTGTCATAATTGGAAACAATGGGTGCAACATTAGATGAACAATCATTTAAATTAACAGAAAGTTCATTAGAATTTACTATATTTACACTAGGCATATCAGAAGCAACAGAAACATTATCATGACAAATGGTATAGTTATTGTTTCCTGCATGAGGAACATTAATTAAATGTATACACAAATTTTTAACAAATAAATAAGAATCTGGAATATTTAGAGAAATACTATTTTGTTTCATAAAATCATATCCTAGAATAGCATTAAATACAGTAGAATTTAGCTGAGTTATGAAGAAAGAATGCTTAAATGATAACTTATCAATTCTAAAAGAAAATTTAGCACATCCAACAAAATTTACAGATGAATTGATAGTTTTGATGGCTAGGTTTCTGGAAAAATTTTATATTTAATTAGATGTTTTATAGAATTAAAAAAAGCTTGAGAGATTAAACTAATTGTTGAACCAGAGTCGATCAACATAGGTACATCATGGTTTTGCAGATTAACATTAATTATCGGTGAAGACACAGTATCAGATTTATTATCTTCATTATTTACAATATTACAATTTGCATGATTAGATAAGGTATGATGTGAATTGGTAGTTATATTATCATGGGAATTAGATGGCATAACATTATTTGCATCAGTTTGAGTACACACATTATTGGTAATGGTAATAGGTTTACATTGTGTCTCAATATTCTTGCTAGTTTTATTTTGAGACATCACCTGGTGATTTGACAAATTGGCATTAGCTGACTGGGCTACCATTGAGAACTGATTTTCAGCACAATCAGTCTCTTTCATTAGTTTAAATTATTGTTGCTATTAAACGTGGGTGCATGAACATTGGGGAAACCTGAATTTGCCTGATTATTATTATTATTTGAGTTATTATTATTTACATTGGTTCCCAGAGACCTATTAAATGCAAAACAATCCTTCATTAAGTGGTTAACTTTACCACAAAAAGCACATTTAATATTTCTAGAATTAAAGTTGTGTCGAGTAAACTTTCTATAAGGTACAAAATTATTCCTGTTATTTCTATCAAAATTAGTCATGTTATTGCGACTAGAATTGTCTACACGATTATTCGCAAAATTATATCTTCGATTATTATTATGATTTCTGAAGTATGGCTTCTGAGTGGGCTTACTATGATTAGAAGTTAAGTTTTTGATTTCGTTCTGTAATGCATTAACTTGCTCGGTTAAATGAGCAACAGTATCAGGGTTTGCTACCTGGCTTGCCAAAACATTGGCTTCTAATTGTATTTCCTGCAATTGCTGAGAACGAGGTACAGCCATATCATATGATTTTATATTATCCTCTAATATTTTTATTTTGTGGGATTGAGGAATTGCCTCCAAGAATTTTTGATATTTTATGGCATCTAGGGCCTTAGGATCATTAATTTCAGGGTACACTTTTTGTATTAATAAATATAACCTATGAGATAAATTTAATATAGTTTCAGAAGGTAACAATTTGAGAGAGTTAAGCTCTTGGATTGAAGTTAACTTGGATTGGGGCTTGAAGAATTCAGAAAATTTTTCTTTTATCTCCTGAATAGTTTTTAAAGACTTAAGTTGAGAACATTCGATGAAGAATTTGAGAGCAACGCCTGGTAATTTAGTTTTTAGAAAAGCAATAGTTTGAGAATTGGACCATTTGTTAAAATTTTGTAGATCATGAACTTGATCAAAAAGAAAGTTTAAAAGATCAGAATCACTATCGAATGGTAGTATGTTCAGAAGCCAAAATTGATTTGGAGCCATTTTTAACAAAATACAACTGAGTACACAAGTTAAGTCACAAAAATAATATTTCTATAGGTTTAGTATAAATGAAAGATAACAATTTGTGCAATACAAAAGCTAGACGCTATGACAAAAAAAAGGGCATAATTAAATAACATCATTACGTATTTCATTATCACGTACATATATACATTTCATAAGGAAGGAAAAAAAGCTTATCAACACTTCACAAAAACATATATGATCATTAAAATATACCTTTTTAAATGATGTTAGATAATTGATATAATAAAAATTAGCATAACACTATACGCGTTATATACTTAAAAACCAAAAAAAAATTATAAGAGGTAAAATAATAAATGCCAGATACTCATTTAAAAAAATTAAGTAAATTAAAATAAAAAAGCACAGACCTGAGTTGACTGGAAGGTTCGTTGGTTACTTGGCACCAAGTTGTCGTAAATTATAGGTTGATGTGCTTAGTTAATTTGTCGTACAACATTTCATGGTCGAATTACTTTTAAGATGAGAAAAGATGGAGATCGAATATAACCCCTCCATTGATGATCTGCAAAAATAAGAACAAGACTGTGACAATAAAGGGTAAAAAAAACTGGATTGATGATCATCTCGTTATTTTATTTGGTTGAAATAAATGAAAAGGCCATGACAAAAAAAACAAAAGTATCAGGTGGTCCTTTTAGGATCTGGAGGGCGTCTCCATCTCGGCTTGGTACATCTGCTCGCTGGAACTGGTAGGCCGCGGAACCGTTCTCTTCTGCCCCTCATGGCTACGTCCATCACGGGTCGTGGAAAAAGGTGCTCTCTGTGATTGTCGTTAAAATTCCCGCTTGAGTCTCGGATGATCACGTGGTCTTGATGAGCTGACCAGATGTGGAATTTGGCGCCGCCAAGCAGTGGAGCGAAGCTTAGAGAACAAAGATTAGTGGTTTTTGTGTGTCTAAGGAGGGAAGGCGAGGAATGCACCAAAGTGGACTGGACATTGAGACTAACCCTTTTGCACGTGCATCCTGGAATGTGTAGACATGAACACAGCGCCTAAAATCGCGCAAAAAGAGGATTTTTTTTTAATTGAAAAGGCTTGCAGACGGGGCCGTATCCATATCTACAAGATGCGAGGCGTTCTTAAGGGAACAATCCTCAGATGGTGAATATGATGAAAAGGGTAGAATATATCCAGTCTAAAAAAGCTGATAAACGTTACAACAGTACGAATTAGAAGTTCTCGCGGTCATTGAATCATTGAAAAAATTTAGGAATTACTTGCTTGGTTCCAAATTTACAATTGTAACGTACTGTGCCGCTTTCCAGATGACAATGGACAAGAAAGTCCTTTCACCGAAAATTGCAAGATGGTCATCATTCCTGGGAGAATTTGACTATGAAGTTATCCATCGGTCAGGAGCACAGATGAAACATGTTGATGCGCTAAGTCGCAACACTGTGCTAATTATTTCGAATTCAGAAGACGACGTAACCGCCAAAATTAAAATTGCCGAAGAACGAAATGAAGACATCCAAACGGCCAAAACTGTAACAGAAAAAGGGAAAGACGAAAATTTTGCCAAAAAGGGTACATTATATAAGAAGTATAAAAATGAAAGAGAAAAAGTGAAGGAAGAAGATAGAAAGAATATTCTTAAGATTCAAGACGAAAACCAGAAATCCTTTAAGAAAAGAAAGAAATCATGCAAGTATAAGACAAGAAAATCATGTGCAATTAAACGTACGCAGTACGGAACAAGAATGAAGTTAAGACCGAAATTCCTAGGTCCCTACAAAGTGACCGATGTCAAGCCCCACGACCGGTACGGTGTCATAAAATTCGAACAACATGAACGTCCTAACATCACGTCTTCTGCTGCCGACTACATGATAGTCAGCACCGGCGTATCCCCTGCATGGTCCCGTGTATTGTAAGTGTGTTCCATTTTATTTCTTTTTCAGAGACTGTCAGTGCCTATTGCTTATGTCATCCGAGGCCGCATGACAGCTAGGATGGCCGATCTATAGAAAGCAGAACTGAACTCTTAACTATGAACTGTAAACTTCCTAAAATGTTATCTGTAAACGCATATAATGTCTGGCGCAAGAGGGCGCCACTAGCACGAACATTATCACGACCCCTCTACTCTGTTTGAGGAGAACATTAAGACTCCCGATTTGGATTCCGTCGTAGACGGACTACGTTTTTTTTTCAATTCTAAATGTAAATAAACTTTAATTGTTCATTGTTATTTACGATGGTTGTTAGTTTATGTTGTGGATGTTTTTATTGCAACCCCGCGCCCCACATACATTTATTGAGTTAAAACTTTGAATTGTTTATAATGGTTAACCATATAATTTGCAAACAAAATCACGTCATAAAACTGCTCATAAAGTTTTTAAAAAATTTAAAATTTAAAATTTAAAAAGTGAGGTAGTTTAAAATCGTTAGTTAACTCGACTCACATTACACCCTCGCTACACCACTGCTTTCCTAATCCCACGGAGAGTTTTATTTTGCATTGTCTGCAGCTTTTGAATTTGAGTGTCAGCTGTTGATCCCACACCAGAGCAACATGAAGCAAGATGGGTCGAAGGACAGTCTTATATAATAAAAGTTTATTTTCCATACTCATTTGGTTCTGGTACAGGAGGTGCGCTAAATCCCTACGGTCTTTAAGAAATTTTCCGATTGTCGCCGAATTCGAAAGAACGCGATCAGGTGACGTAACAGCAGCATCACCAGACAATTTCCCAGCTCATCCGGGACTTTATGTAACGACGATTAGAACTGTTTTGATCGCGAAGCATGATAGACGTCTCAGTCAGAGATGAAAAACTTCCATTAATCAATATTCAATGTTTGTAAATAGTTAGCATAGAAATTGTATATATTTTAATGTCCGTAATGTAATGTAAAGTATCTAACCAAGGAAAATATAATAATATTCATTCTGGGTGTTTTAGTATGACTTCCATTTTCATATTCATTAAGAATAATAGCAACTTGATGTACCGAATAACCAGCAGCAAAAAAGAACGACGAGGGAACATGCAAGGTAAGAAGCCTTATTTGATACTCAATTAAAGTAAATACAGTAAAAACTGTTTATAAGAACACCGGTTATAAAAACATATCGCTTAAAAGAACGGAATTATTAATTCCCGGCCAATGCTTATGTGTAATGATGGATATAAAATCCGTTTATAATAACATCGTTAATAAGAACATATCGCTTTTAGTGACTTAAAATTAATTTGTTTCTGGAAAAATAAATCACTTATGAGAACATGTTAATTGGGAAGTAGCAGCACGTTGTTCTTCAACCATTTTATCCATTTTTTATCTAATAAAAAACGGACTAAAATTAAGAAACTTCGAAAAAGTCCACATGCTGACATTTTTTTTTCAATGCGGAGGCACTTGTCGCGAAGACATTCACCTATAATTCCCCGCAGTTTTTGCTGGCCATTCTATTATGGGGGCGCCATATAGGCAGACCAGCATTGCCCCCAATGAAGGGACGACACAAACGGAGGCGTTTTAGTGGCGCTTCGCCGGGATTCGATCTGAGCACCCTCAGCACCGAAAACCAGCGCGCTGTACCACAAGGCAGCCACGGCCCCCACATGCTGACATAGAAGAAGCCCTTTTGCATTGGTTTAAGATTCAAAGGAGTGCCAACATTTCCCTAATCGGACCGATTTTGCATGCGAAAGCAAATGAATTTGTTGTGATGATAATTAATAGTTTTAGAAATAATTAACGTTTATATTAATATTGGGGATTGAGATAATAAAGTAAGTAAGTAAGTAAGTAAATTTTAGTAACGGTTATGCTTTGTATAAATCAATTTATTAAGCCTCTGCTAAATATATGTGGGGGTTAAACTTGTGGTGATCAAATATTAATTGATTTGATTAATGTCATCGCATTTGGAGAAGTGTGCGCAAGTTTCTCTAAATGTTTTGACATTGAGAAGAATTAAGTTGAAATAGATCATCACATGTTATACCTTATTGGTAAAATATTGATAAATTAATAAGCCTTATTTTGAAATAATTGTGAGGTGGCTGGTACGTGTTATGGTACGCTGGTGGATTTTTGGGTTTTTTTATTTAATGAATGAATGCAAAATTATAGTGTGTCTTTTTCTTTTAAAGTTAAATCCTTACTTTTGAGAACCCCTTTTTGTCAGTTGATTGTAAACCAAGACATCCGGTGGCGACTGGTCACGGACACCCTCCCTTTCGGGACGTTTGGAATGTTGATGAGCCTAGCAGCATACGAGAGCGCTCCCTACGCGGTTGAATACAGTGATTCGTAGATGCCCTGTAAGTTTTCAAGGAGGAAATAAGTAACCAACAATTATTATGTAAAATAAGAAGATGAAAATATATCAACGATGAGTCGAAGAAAAGATTTCTTCGGCCATTGCAGAATTTCAACGTTTTCCTCGTCCGAGATTGACGGAGCGCATTGGAACTTTTTACTTCCTCGCAGAATACAAAGTGAAAAAGCGGAGCGTCAACTCGGGGACGGAGGGTGCGAAGACACAGGGAGGGGAGAGGCTAGCCAAGAAGCTGGGAGCTGACCCGGTACCCATGATGGAGAGCGATGACGTGATTTTTTGGCGGCCAGCACGCTATGGAAATGGCGCTGGCCTGGGGTTCCCCTCATGATTTTATAAAATTATAGTTTTTTTTTTGTTAGAGTGCTGCAGCATTTTAATTGGGTAATATGATTTTAATTTCCTTTTTTTATGTTTACTGAATTTTTCTTTAGTTTTTCTTTTGATTTTTTTTCATCACCTTTTCATTTAGACGGGTTTTTTTCTCACCAGCCACTATGATAATAACTGTTATACTAATAGTAAATTGTACTGTAGGCAAGCAAGAATTTTGTGATTATTATAAGTTTATTGGGAGGAGATATTGAATCCTCAAGTGTTTAAACCATTTTTGTTAAGGTATTTGTATAATATTGTGAAGGAAATCGGAATGAATTAATTTGTTATGCTAAAGTATATCTTTGTCATGTCGGTCTTTGCCTTTGAATTAATTTTCTTATTTTTAGCTTTAAGGTTTTTTTATTTCAGCAGATTTGAAGCTTTTTTCTTTTAGGTGAAGTAATTTTATTTCTAGGTGTTCTCCAAGGTTAGATAAGTAAATTTATTAGATTTAATTTCTCCTTTTCTTTTTGGCTCATTAATCACCACAGTGATGCAACAGTTAGTCGAACCAGTGGTAAACTTTTCATAATTAATTTTGGGTTATTGCTACACACAACGCAAGTCCTTAAAATGTACTAACCACTAATGGCCAAATGGCATATATTGTTGAAGTAAATTTAATTGAAACGTATTATTAAATGTGAATTGATTTTAAAGTTTGTAAAGAGTTATCCTAACATTAAATATAGCAATTTTAATATTAAAGTTTTAAAATTACCCCCCAACACAAATTTTGGTTTAACAAATTTGCGAAGCTCTTTAAAAACATTATTTCGTTTGTTGTTTTCGTTAGCCCTCGTGTAGCAAAAATTGACCGTAGTGCTCCAAACCCAATCGTTTGTTCAACTTCGTGGATCCAGAGATTTCGGGAGAGGCATTCCATTGTGTTCGGAAGAATCAGTGGAGAATCGAAGGCTGTGCCACCAGGTTTGGTTTGGAGCGATACGGTCAACTTTTTGCTACACGAGAGATAATTAGATCGGAACCTACAGTTTAAAGCCGATTCCGAACGGCTACAAACAGCCATGCCAACAGTGGGACTCAAACCCACATTATCTGAACAGAATGCCAACGCTCTAGCCATTCGGCCATCACCTGGCCGCCGTGCAAACAGGAGTTTCTGATAACTGGCTTAAAACCGTTTGGACTACGTTAAGAGAAGGTTATGAAGACCATGAAATCTTCAATCTTCAATTTTAAAAAAATCGAATTGTTTCCTGCCTGCTAGTTTTCTCAGGGTTCAAAATCCTCCCATTTTTTAAACTCAAGACGCTAGAGATGAAACGCTTCAAGACTGGGTTCGAGATTTGTCAACTGAACAAGATTCACTTCAGGAATATGAGGACATATATTTGGCTCTTGCAACTCATGGGAATGTAACGGATTAAGATATTGTTGCAGGCGTAAATTCAGAGATTTCTTTCTGGCAGAGATGATGATATTGACGGCAGTGCCAGTTCAGAAGATCTTTTGAACGAGTTTCCTTGTCTGAGTTTAAAAGAAATGTTTTCAGCAATCAATACTTTAAATAAATTTTTAGCTTGCAATGACGATTTTGTGAAGGGTGCGATAAAAAAAATGCTGTCAGAGAACTTGTTGCGATAACCGAAAATTATTTTTAGTTACAAAAAAAAAAAAAACTAAACAAACAAATATTACTGACTATTTTTCAGAAAATGAATAAACATGTAAAAACAAAATATTGCATTATGTATGTACATTCATAATAGCTACATAATTTTATTCACTTTTCTATTTAACGTTTTTAGAACAATGTATTTGAAAAAGTTCAAAAATACATACTTATATGAAAATGAGCAGTATGTTTTTCCTTGATTGAACTTGAACCTTTTAACCATTTTTTGAACGCCATGTTTCAGGTGTAAATAGAAATTATGTGACAATGAATTTGGTATTTCCAGCAGTTGTAAGTTATCTATCGGATATAAAAATTATCGATTATAAGAACCAGTTTTTAAAGTCCCCTGGATGCTCTTATAAACGATTTGTACTGTAATTGGATAAGAGAATATTCAGATCCCACATAAAATTGGCGTCCGCGACAGGACTGCTGTTATATTTTTTGATTGCTATTAAGATTGGCTTTAATAAATGATAGTTGAAGTTATTTAAGATTTGAATCTAAAGAAACATTAACTAAAAAGTAAAAGATGGATAAAGCCAAACGAAAACGGAGTACACTTAGATCGCTCGCTACGAAGTTAATAACGAAAACAGAAACATCTATTTTAGATGAAAACGCTAGCATAGAACACCTAGAAGACCTCTTGGATGATTTAACTTTGAAACAAGAGGAATTAATACAGTTAGATACTGAAATTCAAACTGCGATCTCAAAATTAGAGGAGATTAACGATGAAGTTTTGAAATGCGACGAGTACACTACTAACATATTAAAAGCGAAACGAAAAATAAAAAGGGCAGTTGCAAAATGTAAACCCTCAATTTCAATTCCTACGGCAAATGATGATATTGAAGGGACAAAATTTATTCAAAAACGAGCGGTCGAATCCCCCTTTATTAAATTACCGCTGCTTACTATTGAAAAGTTCAGTGGATAATTTTGTGATTGGCAAAGGTTTTGGGACCAGTTCGAGTCCGCCATTCATAAAAATCAAGATTTGTCTAATGTAGAAAGACTCAGTTATCTAAAATTGTATCTTACAGGCGATGCAGCTCGATCAATAGAAGGTTTTGCGATTACTAACAATAACTATCAGTCGGTTGTTGATACCCTTGCGGAAAGGTTCGGAAAGAAACAATTAGTAACTAATTCACTCTTAAACAAACTTCTTACTCTGCATCCCGTAAAATGATCCTCAGATGTACAAGCTCTAAGAAAATTATTAGATTCGTGCGAGACACAAATTAGAAGTTTAAATACACTTGGAATAAACTCGGAAAATTATGGGAGCCTGTTAGCTCCAATAGTGATAAAATTGTTGCCTTCTGATATAGTTTTAGAGATTACTGAAAATGCGGATCAAATGAATGGAAAGTAGATGAAAAACTTCAGATTTTGAAAACGGGAGTGATTAGTACAGAACGCATGTTGTCATTGACCAATAGTAGTGAAGCGATAGTTCACACTCAATCAGATTGACAATTTCGCGTCAACAAGTCTTCGGCTTTATCGGGGGGAAAGCAAACCGCTGCGTTGCTATTAAATGAAGCAGCAATAAATAAAGACAGATAGATGCCTGTTTTGTGAGAATGAACATACTTTATACGATTGCAAATTGTTCAGCAATAAAAATATGAAAGAAAAAAAGAGTTCCTGATTAAAAGGGGAATTTGTTTTTCGTGTTTGAAGCTAGGTCACCGGGTAAAATCTTGCAAGTCGTATGTTAAATGTAAGAGATGTTTTAGAAGACATCTTGCTGTCATGTGCCCTGAGACGACAAAAGAAACTCAAGCAGAAAAAAGTGATGTTTCTTTTAAAGGGATTTCTGCAAGTAGTGATCGTGCTTTATCAAATAAAACTCGTCGACAAAACGTTGTGTTGCAGACTTTATTGATCCGTCTGCTTAATAAAAACAATAATGAACAGTTATTCGTTAGAGCTCTGTACGATTCGGGATCACAATTCACTAACCTCTCTACAAATATAATTAAAAAGATGGGTTACGTAGTGACAGGTCACGAAAAGATGCATCATAGCTTATTCGGTGGGCTAGAAGAAGTTCGAAAACATTGTAAATACAAAATTCACCTGAGTAACTTATCCGGAAATTATTGTTGCAATTTTGATGTCCATGATCAAGATAAATTTTGTACAGAGGTCCCTAAGATCAGAAATGGACCGTGGATTAGCGAGGCTGAAAAAATGGGAATAAACTTTTCTGACCTCAGTTGTAACGATAAATTAGAGAATGAAGAAATCAATTTGTTGATAGGGGCTGACGTATGTGGAAAACTCTTAACTGGGAATATCATAGAGTTAGAATGTGGTGTTATCGCAATCGAAACAAGACTGGGATGGTCGCTGATTGGTAATTCACCCGTTGAAAGTGAACCTACTAGGAATGAAACCATATAACATTATCTTTACTTTCAACAGAAAGACAGCTTTCTGACTTATGGGAGTTAGATGAAATAGGTATTAAAGACCCCTCCGAAAAACAAACAAAAGCCGAGCTGAAAGCAGAAGCTAAAACACATTTTAATAACACAGTTGAGAGGGAGTCTGATGGCCGCTACACAATCTCTTTGCCATGAGTGCGGGAGCGAACTTTTATTTTAAATTACAAATCAGCTGCTGAAGTAAGATTAAAAACAACAGTAAAAAAATTGAAAGAAACTGGACATCTTGAAGCCTACCAAAACGTGTTTCGAGAATGGTTGAATGAGAATATCATTGAAGAAGTAATAGACACTGAAATTGAACTTTCTCAGTGCTATTATTTACCACACCGGGATGTAGTCAAAGAATCCTCGACTACAAAGATTCGTACTGTTTTTGACGAGTCTGCGAAGGGCAAACATTCCCTTTCCTTGAACGACTGTTTGGAAAAGGGACCCAACCTAGTAATAGAATTGATTCCGAGTATTTTAAATCGCTTTCGGCTTGGAAAATATGGGCTCACAGCTGATATACGCAGGGCGTTTCTCCAAATTAACATCAACCCGCAAGATAGAGACTATCTGCGATTCCTTTGTGGGAAGAGGGCAATCCTGAAAAATTGAAAGTGTTAAGACATAGACGTCTAGTTTTCGGAGTCAGCTCAAGTCCTTTTATATTGGCCGCCACGTTAGAACATCTCATGAGAAACTCGCCCAAACACTTGGAAAGAGTGGATAATAAATTAAGAAAGTCGATGTATGTCGACAATTGTGTTACTAGCGTAGACTCTTTAGATGAATTAAAGGACTTTGTTCACAAATCAAGGGAACTTATGTTCTCGGGAAAATTCGATCTCCAAGGCTGGGTCTACAATAAACTTAGATCTGAAGATTGGGAAGAAGACATTTTAGAAACTCCTTTCTCACTAATGCCAGAAACTCAGAGCAACGAGTTACATAAGGAAGAAGTTGTTTCTCTGTTAGGTCTTAAATGGAACGTTAGAAATGATACATTGAGCTGTGACCTGAAAAATATTAACGTTATTTTCGATAGCCAAATAAGAAACAAACGGCTAATTTTGTCTACAGCAAACCAGATCTACGATCCTCAAGGTTTTTTATTTCCAGTAACATTGATGCCAAAAATACTGTTATAAGAATGCTGGAAACTTAAGATTGGTTGGGATGCCGAGCTCCCTAAAACGATCTCCAGGAAATTCGTAAACTGGACATACCGATTAAAACTTTTAGAGGGTATAGAAATTCCACGAAAGTTTCCTGAAATAAATGAAAGCACATCTTTGCATGTTTTCTGTGATGCAAATTGTTCTGCATACGCGACGTGTATATTCCTTAGAAGTGAAACCGAACAATCGGTAGAATGTCAATTGATACAAGCCCGATCTAGAGTTGCTCCAATTAAAACAACCTCGATCCCAAGACTTGAATTATTGGCTTTTATGATCGGGGCAAGATTAGTGCACTATGACAAGAATGATTTATCCTTAGAAGAAATCCAAACGTTTTATTGGTCAGATCCAGGAAACGCGATTTATTAGATCAAACGAAATGAGAACTGGGCCACTTTCGTTTATAACAGGGTGAAAGAAATCAGATCTTTGAGCTACCCTGGAATGTGGAATCATATAGCTGGACCCTTGAATCCCACTGACTTACCGTCTCGAGGATGAAGTCCTGAAACTCTCTCCAAATCTAAATGGTGGGAAGGTTCGGATTGGCTAAAGAAGCCTCCCGGTGAATGGCCCAAATCCGAAGCATTTCCAGATTTTAATATAACAAATTCGGAAAAGAAAAAGACAGTGATCGGTGCAACCAATATTGAGAGTCCGATTAAACAAATTTATGACCAGATATCTTCATATAGCAAATTAGTGCGCGTCACAGCCTGGATTTTGAGATTTTCGTTTAATTGTAAGTCAACAATTAAATAACAATATATTAATGTTAACAAGAACTTAGGCAATTTAACGTTAGAAGAAATGAACAAAGCTGAAATGATACTTTTTAAGACGGTGCAAAAAGAATTTTTTGCTGGGACAGAAGATAAGAAATTAAAAACCCTTAAAATTGTTATTGATTCTTTAGGCATTCTCCGAATAGAATCAAAAATTTCGAGAAGAGAAGATTTGCCTGAATTCAGATATCTTATCCTCCTCCCATCTAATCATTCTCTTGTCATCAAACTGATCAGAAAAGAACACGAGAAATCAAGCCATGCTGGGGTGCAGACTTTAATGTCAATCTTGAGAGAAAGATTCTGGATTTTAAAGTGCAGGAAGATGATTCGCAAAGTTATACGGAGCTGTACACACTGTAAGAGATTTTCTGCGAAACCCATTGAGGTAATGAGCTCTCCCCTGCCTGAGGATACAGTTCGTGATGCCAACGTTTTCGACATTACAGAGGTCGATATGTGTAGACCACTATTTCTAAGGGATGGTAGAAAATGCTGGGTGGTACTGTTTACATGTGCAGGTTTTCGAGCGGTTCACCTGGAGATTGCCACAACCCTTTCAACTGATGGACTGTTGCAAGCTT
The DNA here is from genome assembly GCA_907164885.2 of Dolomedes plantarius. Classification (NCBI taxonomy): domain Eukaryota; kingdom Metazoa; phylum Arthropoda; class Arachnida; order Araneae; family Dolomedidae; genus Dolomedes; species Dolomedes plantarius. Next base: position 144,002,247 of record OU015493.1, on the reverse strand, counting down.
TAAGGCGATTCATCGCCAGAAGACGCAGGCCGCACATCATATACTCTGACAATGGCATAAATATGATAGGCAGCAGAAAAGAACTGAACACAGTTAACTGGGAAAATATTCCAGATTACGCAACCACAAGGAAAATTCATTGGAAACTTATCCCACCATCAGCGCCCTGGTATGGAGGATTTTGGGAGAGGTTAATAGGAATCCTCAAGTCAATACTGAAAAGGGTGATAGGAAAAGCCTGCTTGCAACTAGAGGAATTGTACACAATTATCTGTGATACAGAGAGTATTATCAACTCCAGGCCCTTAACATATATATCAGAAGATTCATCAGATTTAATAGCTTTGACTCCAGAGATGTTTATGAAAGATATTCGTGACACAGGAGTGCCAGACTTCGACAATATCGATGAGACAATAATGCACAGAAGATATTCATACAGACAGAAAATCAGAGATGATCTTCGTCGCCGTTTTCGCAGTGAATACCTGGGATATTTAAGAGAATGCACAAAAAATCGAAAAACAAGTGTCGAGATCAAAGAAGGCGATTTAATCTTCATAGATGATGGTCAGCTGAGACGTATTGATTGGCCATTAGCAAAGGTGATAAAATTATACCCAGGGAAGGATGGTCAATCCCGACTTGCAAGAGTGAAAACCAAAACAGGAGAACTTTTGCGTCCTTACCAACGTCTTTGTCCTTTAGAGCTCCAGAGAAACCAAGTTGAGGACTTGAACCTGCGACAATATCTGTCAGGAGAAGCTCCGATAGCTCAGTTACGGTAGCTTAAAAAGACCAAGTACGGCCGGACGGTGAAACCCGTTGATAGACTGGAACATAATCGGCTACCAAATTGAGTATTGCAGACATCTTCCATACTCAAGGTGGGAATATGTCGCCGAATTCGAAAGAACGCGATTAGGTGACGTAACAGCAGCATCACCAGACAATTTCCCAGCTCATCACGTCTCAGTCAGAGATGAAAAACTTCCATTTATCAATATTCAATGTTTGTAAATAGTTAACCTAGAAATTGTATATCTTTTAATGTCCGTAATGTAATGTAAAGTATCTGACCAAGGAAAATATAATAATATTCCTTCTGTATGACTTCCGCTTTCATATTCATCTATACTAATAAAGGGACAGGGAGAAGTCGGATCACGTGACCGTAACTCATCCGGGCGGGCCACTCCTCGAAAAAAAAATGGCCGACAAATATACAGGAAAATCCGGGTATTTTTTTTCTCATGAAAGTATATAAATGTTACATATTTGGAAAGAGCTTCGGAAACTGATAATTTTTTCTGCGTACACTTATTCTGTTAATTCAATAGTTTTAGAGATATTTGGATTCTAATGAACCGTCATCGCGCGTCATCGCTCTTTGACGATGTAAACAAAGGGTGATTCGTTCACAACGTGATTCTCACTAAAAAAATGAATCACTGAAATGAAATGTGTCGCCATGTCTTTTTATTTGAAAAACTAAATATTCAAATTGTTTAATAATAAAAAATACTTTATTGAAACTAAATAGATATATACTGATTTTTGGTGGATTTACTGATTTAGGTGTGAAATGATTACATTTGGTATTTTTTTCGTTTCTATATTTCTTGAAAAATCTGGTTGAAACTTCGTATACTTATGTTTTGAAGCCTGGAGATAATTCTAATATAAGTTTGGAAGCTTTAAAATGCTTATATATAAATACAGTTTTTAAATAATATTTCATCTGAAGGCGTCCATCATTCATAAGAACTGCGCATGGGCACCTAAATGTTACAACGTAAATAAACGCATGGAATAATGTTAATTAGTAGTTGTTTGGTCTTATTTAAAGTTAATTTTCTTATATTGCTACTTTTGTATACTTTTAATTAATCCTTTTTTACTTGGTTAATTTTCAGTATACGAATAATCGTTGAAACTCTTTACCGTTGAAACCCCTCTTGCGATTATTTACTTTCTGAAATGTCGTTATTAGGTATTTTACAAAGTAATTTTTATTGAAATTTAGCTAAAATGCCGATAACTCTGCATAAAAATCTTAATGCTACTATTTTAATTTCCTTCTCACACATGATACAAATGACAGTTATTTTAAAATGGAAAAATAATACACGCAATTTTATGTTCCAATATGAAAATTTTCCCCGATTCGTCATTCATTTCCTTATAAAAACAGCCCCAAATAAAAGCTATTTATTATACACCAATTATTGATCCTCATTTCATTAACAATAGCATCTAAAACATTTCCTGAAAATTTTAACCAAGTAAAAAAGGATTAACGAAAAGAAAACAAAAGGAGTAATATAAGAAAATTAACTTTAAATAAAACCAAACAACTACTAATTAACAATAATTATTTAAAGGTTTTTTTGGTGTTTTATAGTAAAATAGCACTTAAAAATTAAAAAAAGGAACAAAAACTTACCTGTAAATAGCATACTTTTTTTATAAATTGGTCAATTTGAAGTAATTTTTATTGAAATTTAGCTAAAATGCCTATAACTCTCCATAAAAATCTTAATGCTACTATTTTAATTTCCTTCTCACACATTATACATATGAAATTCAAAATGACCTACAATCTTAAGAGAAAATTTTAAAATCCAAAAATAATACACACAATTTTATGTTTCAGTATAAAAATTTTCCCAGATTTGTCATTCCTTTCCTTATAAAAACAGCCCCAAATAAAAAAAACTATTTATTATACACCAATTATTGTGCCTCATTTCATTAACAATAGAATATAAATCTGAAATTTTGCTAAAATGCCTATCACTCTCCACAAAATCCTAATACTAATATTTTAATTTCCTTTTCACACTTGATACATACGACAGTTATCTTCAAAATGTCCTACAATCTAAGAGAAAATTTTAAAATGCAAAAATAATACACGCAATTTTATGTTCTAATGAAAATATTCCCCGATTCGTCATTCCTTTCCTTAAAAAATCAGCTCAAAATACAAAAAATACAATTACATCACACAAATATTGCAAAGAGTTGTAGACAGAAGCATAAAAAGAAAGAATATTCAAATAAAGTAGTGCTATTTTACCATAAAAGACAAAAAAAATCTTTAAAAAATAATTTTTTTTTTAAATTGACTCCGAACGTAGAATATTAATCTGAAATTTAGCTGAAACGCTTATTACTCTCCACAATATCCTAATGCTAATATTTTAATTTCCTTCTCACACATGATACATATGACAGTTATCTTCAAAATGGCCTACAATCTACGAGAAAATTTTAAAATGATAAAATAATACACATAATTTTATGTTCTAATGAAAATATTCCCTGATTCGTCATTTTATGTTCCAATATGAAAATTTTCCCCGATTCGTCATTCCTTTCCTTAAAAAACAGCCCCAAATAAAAAAACTATTTATTATACACCAATTATTGTGCCTCATTTCATTAACAATAGCATTTCCTGAAAAACATTCATCTTCTAAAACATTTCTTGAAAATTTTATCAAATAATATACATTATTATGTGAGATATCATGATAACCGTAGATGAATAACTTTATAGAATCTACTATAATAAGTGGACAAGCCGCAGGCAAAGATAACTGTCATATGTATCATGTGTGAGAAGGAAATTAAAATAGTAGCAATATAATTTCGTGCAGAGGTATAGCCATTTTAGCTAAATTTCAATAAAAATTACTTCAAATTGACCAATTTATAAAAAAAGTATGCTATTTACAGGTAAGTTTTTTTTCATTTTTAAGTGGTATTTTACCATAAAAGACCAACAAAATCTTTAAATTTTTTTTTTTTTAAATTGACTCCGAACGAAGAATATTAATCTGAAATTTAGCTAAAACGCCTATCACTCTTCACAAAATCCTAATGCTAATATTTTAATTTCCTTCTCACACATGATACATATGACAGTTATCTTTAAAATGGCCTACAATCTACGTGAAAATTTTAAAATGCAAAAATAATACACGCAATTTTATGTTCTAATATGAAAATTTTCCACGATTCGTTATTCCTTTCCTTATAAAAACAGCCTAAAATAAAAAAAAAATACAATTACATCACACAAATATTGCAAAGAGTTGTAGACAGAAGCATTAAAAAGAAAGAATATTCAAATAAAGTAGTGCTATTTTACCATAAAAGACAAAAAAAATCTTTAAAACATAATTTTTTTTTAAAAATTGACTCAGAACGTAGAATATTAATCTGAAATATAGCTGAAACGCTTATTACTCTCCACGATATCCTAATGCTAATATTTTAATTTCCTTCTCACACATGATACATATGACAGTTATCTTTAAAATGGCCTACAATCTACGTGAAAATTTTAAAATGCAAAAATAATACACGCAATTTTATGTTCTAATGAAGATATTCCCCAATTCGTCATTCCTTTCCTTATAAAAACAGCCCCAAATAAAAAACTATTTATTATACACCAATTATTGTGCCTCATTTCATTAATAATAGCATCTAAAACATTTTCTGAAAATTTTATCAAATTATATACCTTATGTGAGATATGATAACCGTAGAGATTTATGCTAAAAAACATATTCTGAGAAACACTCATTTTTTTACTCTCTGTGGCCATCTGGAGTACCGCCACATATATTGGAATTAAAGATTGGTGTACCTATTATGCTTCTCAAGAATTTGGATCCACCTTCAAGATTATGTTTAAAGAGATTGATGAAGAACTTTATAAAGGCGACTATAATAAGTGGACAAGCCGCAGGCAAAGATACCTGTCATATGTATCATGTGTGAGAATTCAAGTAAAGTAGTGCAATTTTACCATAAAAGACAAAAAAATCTTTAAAACATAATTTTTTTTTAAAAATTGACTCCGAACGTAGAATATTGTACCAAATTCGTGGTACAGAAAGTTATTTTTATAAGTGAATTCAAGAAATGAAATAAATATGCCAGTTACCACAATTGAAAAACAGAGAATTTTATAGACATCGAAACTAACATAAATCTTCTTTTTACAATCTTCGCTGGATTTCAACAATCGCCAGCCTCTAGGTAGCTTTCTTGACAAATTGTGATTTAAAAGAGCTTTAATTAATAACACATAAAAAAATATAAGCAAGTGAAATTATACAACCTTTCACAACTATATCGAGGCCTCCGAAATCCAAGCCAAGGTCTCACGTTACATCCGTCACGACAAACTACCTAAATTAATCAATCACCTATCTCGTCAAGGATATCGCTTCAACTCAATTGCAGTTCTAAAAAACCTATTTTATCTCGCAAAACAAAACCCGCGTTGCCACACTACACAACCAAACGATTTTCCAACAATCAACCTAAAATCCAGACTTATCACTTACTCCTTGGTTTTAATTCCACAACTCCCGAAACATCGCACTTTGGCGATAAAACGCCAAATTGGCTCCCAAACATGTAACATTGCCCCCTCCTCAAAAGACTGGACGTCCCGGACAGTCCTACACTAACAACAACGGTCCTAAAAATACTACTACAAAATACAATTTCATAAAAACACAACACATATACCATTACAAATTAAATAAATAAACACATAAAAACGACAGTTGCAACATTAGTATATAAAATAAAAATAATAAATAAATTGGGTAGCCTGGATCTACTTAGGAGCAACAGCCTACGAGCCGTGGCTCGGGTATCCTCAAACTCTTCAGGACCCACTCACGTCCCATGGTAAGGAGCGAGCCGGTCGTAATGCACGACCTTCGCTTTGCTGTTCGCAGATTTGCGAATCCGTACGACGACATCGTTGATTCTGTTGACCACGACGAAGGGACCGCTCCAGTGGGACTGGAGCTTGGGAAGTACACCTTCCCGGCGAACGGGACTCCACAGTCGAACTTTGGTTCCTTCCTGGAACTGGTGGTCTGTCGCTATCACGTCGTAATGTCTCCTCATTCTGTCGTTGACCACGCTGACCTTGCTTCGCCAAAGGACGCTGTCGCTGACCACGCTGACCTTGCTTCATTAATTGACGCTGTCGCTGACCACGCTGACCTTGCTTCGTCAAAGGACGCTGTCGAGTCAAGTTCGTGCGGCCCACATCTGTTGCACGGGCGAGCACGGCCTGGAATTCATTGAGGAATTTCTCTGCTTCCTTTCTTCGTTGATCAATAAATTCCGCACTCTTCAATACATCTGCGGTCAAATTGGAGCGCTCGACGACTGGCAGGTCACGCTTCCTACTTTTTCCAATGACTGGGGTATAAGTTGGCAACATTTCATTTTTCTGGATTTTCTTGTCTTTATTGCTGACATCGGCAATCTTGACGGGGACCGTACCTTTCGTCTGGTCCACAAGAGTTGCGGCAGCAAAGAGACCTCTTCTACTATTGTCCGGCATGGAGGGTATGGTGCTATATTGAGTGGCTTTAATTTGGTGAGAATTGAAATTTATTATGAAATTATTTCTGTTTAAAAAGTCAAACCCGAGAATCATAGGGTCAACAATATCGGCAACATATGCCGTATGCCGATAGCTATTATTCCCGATGCTTATGTGGAGTGCAACTTTTCCATTCATCTTAATTCTATCCCCGGTCACGGTCCGCAAAGTGATGTTTGGTGGTGTGAAAAGTAGCTTTCCGCCAAGCTCTTGAGCTAAATCCGTTCTGACGATGGTTACGTTGGCACCGGTGTCAACCAGCATCCTACACGGTTGACCGTTTACAAAACCTTCAACAAACGGCCTGTTTTCTTCGTGATGCATCGATGACACATTCAGAGAATTGCAAGAGGGCTTCTCCTCGTCCGGCTGCCTTCGCCAATTCAGATGGCCGGGAACTGATTTCCCTGGGTCTTGGCGTCTTGATTCATCAGCTTGGCGCGCTAGACAATTCCTTCTGAGATGCCCCTCACGCCCGCAGGTCCAGCACTTCAAAGGATTTCTTCTTGGCGGCATGTTTGAATTCACCCCTGCCAAGGCACCGATTCGTTTTTCTATTTCTTCAAGTCGAGCGGCTATTGGGTCGTTTTCGGCGGCGGTCACCCCTCTCACTAGTTGGCGGTCACGGCGAGTCGCCCTCTGAGCGGACTCGTACTTCATTGCTTACACCAAAGCTGACTTCAAGTCTTTGATGTCCGCCATTCTTAGTGCTCGTTGACTCTCCGGATCGCGGATGGCGTCCACAAAGTATTCTAATGCTAGGTTATCCCTAACTTCCGTCGGACATTCTGGGAAAGCTAATTGAGCTAATCCCTCAATAGCTGACGCAAGTTCCTGTAATGTCTCTGTTGATTTCTGTTGGCGGGACTTCAGCTGTAAGCGGCTATACTCTTTACGGCATTTCTCGCCAAAGCGCATTTCGAGAGCACTCGTCAAGGCCTCAAAATCTAGTTGTTTCTCTACTGCGATGGTCTGCAGTACATCGGCAGCCTCGCCACGGAGTGAAGTAGCCAATTGGCATGCTTGCATTGCAATGTCCCATCCATTGGCAGTCGATGCCATATTAAACTGTGTTTTAAACACCTGCCAAGACGTTTTGCCGTCATAAGTAGACACTTTTACGGCAGGGCGGGACGATTTCGACACCGGGTACGCCTCCTCAATACTAGCGTCAGAGTAGTAAGGTAAAGTAACTGGCGTTGATTCTTCTGCGAATTTCTTCTCTAGGCCGTTTATTTGTTTCTTAATGGCTTCCCTAATTTTCTGGTCAACAGTCTCGACCGTAGCGTTGAGTTTTGACTCGATAGTGTTGACGCGTTCTTCCATTTCATTAAATTTTTCGCCTACGGTAATTTTTAGCTGTTCTTGACTTTCGCTAATTTCGCCAAGTCCCGTTTCCAACTTCTTCTGGCTTTCGCCAATTTTCGATTCTAACTGATTGGCGAGTAAATTATGGCTTTCGCCAATTTTCGATTCTAACTGATTGGCGAGTAAATTCTGGCTTTCGCCAATTTCCTGTTTTAACTGGTTCTGGCTTTCGCCAATTTCCTGTTTTAACTGGTTCTGGCTTTCGCCAATTTCCTGTTTTAACTGGTTCTGGCTTTCGCCAAGTTTTGCTTCTAAATGATTCTGGCTTTCGCCAATTTTCGATTCTAACTGACTGGCGATCTGGGACTGGCTTTCGCCAAGTTTAGCCATTGAATCTAACAGTATTTTAAACTGATCTTCCATTTTTCGGGTAACTGGCATTCACTTAAAAATATCCCACTGACTGACACCAAAAATGTACCAAATTCGTGGTACAGAAAGTTATTTTTATAAGTGAATTCAAGAAATGAAATAAATATGCCAGTTACCACAATTGAAAAACAGAGAATTTTATAGACATCGAAACTAACATAAATCTTCTTTTTACAATCTTCGCTGGATTTCAACAATCGCCAGCCTCTAGGTAGCTTTCTTGACAAATTGTGATTTAAAAGAGCTTTAATTAATAACACATAAAAAAATATAAGCAAGTGAAATTATACAACCTTTCACAACTATATCGAGGCCTCCGAAATCCAAGCCAAGGTCTCACGTTACATCCGTCACGACAAACTACCTAAATTAATCAATCACCTATCTCGTCAAGGATATCGCTTCAACTCAATTGCAGTTCTAAAAAACCTATTTTATCTCGCAAAACAAAACCCGCGTTGCCACACTACACAACCAAACGATTTTCCAACAATCAACCTAAAATCCAGATTTATCACTTACTCCTTGGTTTTAATTCCACAACTCCCGAAACATCGCACTTTGGCGATAAAACGCCAAATTGGCTCCCAAACATGTAACAATATTATCTGAAATATAGCTGAAACGCTTATTACTCTCCACAATATCCTATGCTTCTCAAGAATTTGGATCCACCTTCAAGATTATGTTTAAAGAGATTGATGAAGAACTTTATAAAAGCGACTATAATAAGTGGAGAAGCCGCAGGCAAAGATACCTGTCATATGTATCATGTGTGAGAATTCAAGTAAAGTAGTGCTATTTTTACCATAAAAGACAAAAAAAATCTTTAAAACATAATTTTTTTTTAAAAAATTGACTCCGAACGTAGAATATTAATCTGAAATATAGCTGAAACGCTTATTACTCTCCACAATATCCTAATGCTAATATTTTAATTTCCTTCTCACGCATGATACATATGACAGTTATCTTTAAAATGGCCTACAATCTACGTGAAAATTTTAAAATGCAAAAACAATACACGCAATTTTATGTTCTAATGAAGATATTCCCCAATTCGTCATTCCTTTCCTTATAAAAACAGCCCCAAACAAAAAACTATTTATTATACACCAATTATTGTGCCTCATTTCATTAATAATAGCATCTAAAACATTTTCTGAAAATTTTATCAAATTATATACCTTATGTGAGATATCATGATAACGGTAGAGATTTATGCTAAAAATCATATTCTGAGAAACACTCATTTTTTTACTCTCTGTGGCCATCTGGAGTACCGCCACATATATTGGAATTAAAGATTGGTGTACCTATTATGGTTCTCAAGAATTTGGATCCACCTTCAAGATTATGTATAAAGAGATTGATGAAGAACTTTATAGAAGCGACTATAATAAGTGGACAAGCCACAGGCAAAGATAACTGTCATATGTATCATGTGTGAGAAGGAAATTAAAATAGTAGCAATATAATTTCGTGCAGAGTTATAGGCATTTTAGCTAAATTTCAATAAAAATTACTTCAAATTGACCAATTTATAAAAAAAGTATGCTATTTACAGGTAAGTTTTTTTTCTTTTTCCATTTTTAAGTACTATTTTACCATAAAAGACAAAAAAAATCTTAAATTTTTTTTTTTTAAAATTGACTCCGAACGTAGAATATTAATCTGAAATTTTGCTAAAATGCCTATCACTCTCCACAAAATCCTAATGCTAATATTTTAATTACCTTCTCACACATGATACATGACAGTTATCTTCAAAATAGCCTAAAATCTAAGAGAAAATTTTAAAATGCTAAAATAATACACGCAATTTTATGTTCTAATATGAAAATTTTCCACGATTCGTCATTCCTTTCCTTATAAAAACAGCCTAAAATAAAAAAAAATACAATTACATCACGCAAATATTGCAAAGGTTTGTAGACAGAAGCATAAAAAGAAAGAATATTAAAATAAAGTAGTGCTATTTTACCATAAAAGACAAAAAAAATCTTTAAAAAATCGACTCCGAACGTAGAATATTAATCTGAAATTTAGCTGAAACGCTTATTACTCTCCACAATATCCTAATGCTAATATTTTAATTTTCTTCTCACACATGATACATATGAGAGTTATCTTCAAAATGGCCTACAATCTATAGATTGTAGTTTCTCGTATACGAGAAAATTTTAAAATGCAAAAATAATATTTTATGTTCTAATGAAAATATTCCCCGATTCGTCATTCATTTCCTTAAAAAATCAGCCCAAAATAAAAAAATACAATTATATCTCAGAAATATTGCAAAGAGTTGTAGACAGAAGCATAAAAAGAAAGAATATTCAAATAAAGTAGTGCTATTTTACCATAAGAAACAAAAAAAATCTTTAAAATATATATTTTTTTTTTAAATTGACTCCGAACGTAGAATATTAATCTGCAATTTTGCTAAAACGCTTGTCACTCTCCACAAAACCTAATGCTAATATTTTAATTTCCTTCTCACACATGATACCTATGACAGTTATCTTCAAAATGGCCTACAATCGAAGAGAAAACTTTTAAATGCAAAAATAATACACACAATTTTATGTTCTAATATTAAAATTTTCCCCGATTCGTCATTCCTTTCCTTATAAAAACAGCCGCAAATAAAAAACTATTTATTATACACCAATTATTGTTCTTTTTTTGTTTATTTTGTATTTGCTAAGCAAATTGTGTTATTATTGGATATTTTTGAAGGCCAGTGAAATATAATTATGTTTTATTTACTTTTCTATTTTGCGTTGAGTTAATTTTCCAATTGTTCAGAAATTAATTATTCAAATAGAATTTATTACTTTAAATATTTCAATGGGAGGAGAGGGGTTACAGTTTATTCCTTCACCATTTCTTATTATCATTCTGAAGTAGGAATTATGGTGACTGTCTACGTTCGAAGTCAATTTAAAAAAAAAAAAATTAAAGGTTTTTTTCATCTGTTATGGTAAAATAACACTTAAAAATTAAAAAAAGAGACAAAAACTTACCTGTAAATAGCATTCTTTTTTATAAATTGGTCAATTTGAAGTAATTTTTAATGAAATTTACCTAAAACACCTATCTCTCTGCACAAAATCTTAAAGCCCTCATACATGATACTTTAATTTCCCTCTCCCACATGATACATATGACAGTTATCTTCTAAATTACCTACAATCTAAGAGAAAATTTTAAAATGCAAAAATAATACATGCAATTTTATATTTCAATATGAAAATTTTCCCCGATTCGTGATTCCTTTCCTTATAAAATTAGCTCTAAATAAAAAACTATTTATTATACACCAATTATTGTTCACTTTTTGTTTATTTTGTATTTGCTAAGGAAATTGTGTTGTTATTAGATATTTTTGAACACCAGTGAAATATTTGTTTATTTTGTATTTGCTAAGGAAATTGTTTTATTATTGGATATTTTTGAAAGCCAGTGAAATATAATTATGTTCTTTACTTTTCGATTTACTTATTTTTTTAATTGTTCAGAAATTAATTGCTAAAACAGAATTATGTTTCAATATGAACATTTTCCCCGATTCGTCATTCCTTTCCTTATAAAAACAGTTGTTCACAAATTAATTGTTCAAACAGAATTTATTACTTTAAATATTTCAATGGGTGTGGGGGTACAGTTTATTCTTTCATCATTTTTTATTATCATTCTCAAGTAGGAATTAAGGTGACTGTCTACGTTCGGAGTCAATTTTTAAAAAAAAATTAAACCTTTTTTCATCTTTTATGGTAAAGTAGCACTTAAAAATTAAAAAAAAGAGACAAAAACTTACCTGTAAATAGCATACTTTTTTATAAATTGGTCAATTTGAAGTAATTTTTAATGAAATTTACCTAAAACACCTATCACTCTGCACAAAATCTTAAAGCCCTCACACATGATATTTTAATTACCCTCTCACACATGATACATATGACAGTTATCTTCTAAATTACCTACAATCTAAGAGAAAATTATTCTTTCCTCATTTTTCATTATCATTCTCAAGTAGGAATTAAGGTGACTGTCTACGTTCGGAGTCAATTTAGAAAAAAAAAAAAATTAAGGTTTTTTTTCATCTTTTATGGGAAAATAGCACTTAAAAATTAAAAAAGAGACAAAAACTTACCTGTAAATAACATACTTTTTTATAAATTGGTCAATTTGAATTAATTTTTAATGAAATTTACCTAAAACACCTATCACTCTGCACAAAATCCCTCACACATGATATTTTAATTTCCCTCTCACACATGATACATATGACAGTTATCTTCAAAATGACCTAAAATCTAAGAGAAAATTTTAAAATGCAAAAATAATATACGCAATTTTGTGTTCCAATATGAAAATTTTTCACACTTTATTGAAACTTCATCTGGTGGACGGATAGCTTGAGCGTAGCTAGGCGAAGCCCGGCTAGTTAAGAATAATACAGCAACTTTATGTACCGAATAACCAGCAGCAAAAAAGAACAACGAGGAAACATGCAAGGTAAGAAGCCTTATTTGATACTCAATTAAAGTAAATAATTGGATAAGAGAATATTCAGATCCCACACCGATATTGAATTCTATGTTTTTTTTTTAAGTTAACCCGCTATCTAGATAAATTCCAAGGTATTTGCCCTTTCTCTCGAAGTGCACTGAGTGACCACACACTATGACCGGCGGAGGTGGAATTCTGTTAAAGCTAAACAATATGGCTTTCGTTTCAGCAGGGTTTAATTTATTTCTTCACCGTTCGAACCAACGTTCAAGCATGTCAATGTGCCTTTGAAGGTACTATATAGATGCACATATTTTGTGTTGCGATTCTTCGCTAAGATTGTCGTGTCGTCCGTAAACATGGCCAGTAATGTGTTTGTAGAGTGTGGAATGTCATTAATAAAGATGTTAAATTAAAGTGGTCCGAGCTTCGGAGCTTGTGGAACACCTGCGTTAATGTTACGTGTAGAAGTTAATTTAATGTAGCGGACTTTCAAGGTTCTATTAAGTAGATACGAATGGATTAAGGGAATAATATCAGAGGGCAATTTAAGTTTGATAAGTTTATAAATTAGCGTGCTGTGCCAGACGCTATCAAAAGCTTTTTCTATATGAAAGGGAATGGCCCCAATCTGCATCCGATTCTGAAATCCATCATGGATGAATTCCGTCACTCGGAGCAGTTGATGTGTAGTCGAGTGTTGAGTTCGGAAGCCAAACTGAACGTTTATAATGACACTATGATTATCCATTGACCTGTTGCTTCTTTTATACAGTATGTGTTCAACCAGCTTACTAAGAGAGGAGAGCAGACTAATTGGGCAGTAATTTTTAGGAATTGCAGGGTATTGACTATGTTTTTTATTGGGATGATTAAGCAGTTTTACAGGCTATTGGGAAATATTTATAATTAAAAATTTTGTTGGTTAGCTCAGTGATATAGGAAACATAATTTAAGCGAAGGTTTTTAGTTGCCGGGTTAGTGATATTGTCAAGGCCGGGAGCTTTTTTATTGGGAAGCGAGTTGATAGCGCTTAGGATTTCAGAAGAGGTGGCAGGTTCTAGCAGATCATTATTAATTATGGAGAGCCTATTAACATTATTATATTGTTAATACCTTCCCCGTTATTCACTTTCATGTAAGTTTTGCGACCAAAGAGTTTGGAGACAGGTTTAATTGGCCAATCTGTTAGTTGCAGATCAAATTCATGACTTTAGTGGCATACAAACTTGTATACACCAGTCCTTAGGTATAGAGAATAAAAACAAAAACAACAAGGGTAACATGATATAAAAGGGAAGAATAGAAATACATACAGAGGATCAGAATTATAAAAATTTTCACAAAAATAAATGAGTTAAAAGTCTCATTCTATCATTTGCTTTCTTTCTTCCCGTTTGTACAGATAACACCCTAATAAAGCAGTGCAGGGCAAGACTTTCTCACCGTCTATGATGCCGGCACACTGAGAACATATCTATCGTATTTTGTTTATGGGGATAGCCAGGTAGTTGTAAATCGCAAAGCAGCGGCCGCAATTTACAACGGCTAGATCATCCAGGCTCTTGGTTCAGGCTTTAATGCGATCCTAAGGATCGAAAATATAAGAGTTTTGAACATTTTTTTGTTATCTTGGAGACTATTTTATATGAAATTTTATTGAAAGAGCATTGTGTTATCAATGTTCCCTTTTTTGCTAATATTTCCTTAGCCAGCAGTGTGTTTGTATCGATGCGACATCTAGAAGTAAATTATCACATCTTATGCGGCTACCGAATGTTACTTCTATAAAATCTATGTCCACTCTGAACTGAAACTAAACATGTGTTTGTTTTTGTTCGTGTTAGAAAGTGAATCAATCGCAGGTCTGCTATGGTAGGGATTTTTCCAGAATTGTCTGTGTTACAGAGAAAACATAAACGGGATGGTGATTAAATTCGTATATAAAAATTAATCAAATTTTATGAAATAGTTGTCAACTTGATCATGCTTTGCAATTTTTTCCTAATTAAGGAATGATTTAGAGGCATTTCTAAACGAATGCGGGTTGTCATGCTTTTATAATCAGCTGTTGAATACATTTAATTCAGTTTACTGCCGGCAGTTCTTTCTGAATAGTAAGTTATATGTTTACATTGGCTGTTTATTTAAGTTGTTTTATACCCTCATTTATTTTAAATTTGTCAGTGTTTTTAAATTAGACTTTTATTTTAAATCGGTTTCGGCGATGTCATTTTGTATTTGCATAGATTCAAGCTATAGATCAAATAGTACTGAACTTTTCCTCTTTTTCTGAAAATAATAATAATAATAATAATTCTTTGCCACTACTTTTTGTCAGAAGCATTGTATATGTTGATTGAGAACTACAGTTAGAAAGAGATATATGTAAGCGTTTAAGCAAACTATCTGTGTTTTTAATCGTCATAAATAAAGTGAGCACTAATGTTATTTGTGACATTATAAAAACATATTTTAGCGTTTTATAACTATATATTTGTATTATACGAAGTATTTGATTTCTACGTATGTAATGATTTTTATCCTTAAACATTAGTGATTGTTGAGTTTGAAATACAGTAATTATATAGTTTGCTATAATATTTATTGCCTTGATTTGATATTTCTTTCAAGAAAGTTGCATACGTGTATGTGACATGTGAATTTTGTACATTATTCTTGATTTTTTAATCACACTACTTTAGATTTGTAAATGTTTGTACAATTTTAAGAATAACGTTTATTTTTCTCATGGTAATATCTTCCTAAAGAACTTTACATTTTATGATATTTTTAAAGCTCCATACGTGAGTTTGCTGTAATGAATGTTATTACTGATACATAGAATGGATAAGAGTCAGTGTGAACAATATGGATTGAATAAAATATGGTGCTAAACCATCCTAATTTGCATAAATAATAGTTCACCCTACATAATTTACTTCTGCCAAATTTAACTTACTAATCTGAGTTCTTACGTGAAAATTGGGGAATAGGCATGATGGGAACATAAAGTTTCTTAAAATCTGCCTAAAAAATTAAGATTGCCAACTAGTTTTAAACTAATTATTATAGTTTATTTATTTATTTTTATCTAACTGGGGAGCATTAGTTGTGATTGTCTGAATGGACATTTTTGAATTATTGTATTGAATTATAGTAACTGAAATATAATATTTTTATACCTATCTGAGAATTTGCCCTGAGCTTGCTTTGCAAATATATTAATGTTAATGTGCTACTGCTGTGGAATTTTCATTTGTACTTAAAAGAGAAGTCTAAGCATTTGAGAAGTATCTGTAAGGTGGTTTTTTTTTTATTGTATTACCTTATTTACTTAAATCTAACTTGAATTTTATATCTAAAAATGCTAAGTAAAAAAATCAGAATATGGTTTTGTTAGTTATTCAATTATTTTTTATTATATTTACAATAAAGTGCAGATGAGGCAATGTTATAAAGTTTAGAAATATACATGGGGTTAGCATGTTCATGTCACATTTGAGTAATTATATTATGTTCTAATAGTAGACCCCATTTTACTTACAACACATATAGATCAATTTACATTAATTTTAAGGTTCATTGATAATGAAGAAAATGTAAAAAGAAGGCAATTTGACTTTTTGAAATTCAATCAACATGATTCTGCTTTTTTGATAAATACCTTTTTGATTTTTTAGTGTCTCTACGGTTTTTTTTTTTATTTATTAGTATTGAATACTTTTGGAGAGATAAGAATAGTATGTAAAATTTAATTTGGAATTGCAAGGGGTTAATGTAAGTTTAAATGTATTGAACATTCCACCTTAAAATTGCTTCAGGTTGTAAATTTTACCATTGAAACATTATCTATTCTGATTCTGTAAGTAATTTATGTATTCATTTCTTATCTTTAGCCTTACATTGATAGTTTGCCTGAAAAACTTTTAAAGAAATTTTTTGTACAATATTTCCTTTTATACAAACCAAAAGTTTCTACCTTAAAGTGAAACTATTAAAATAGTAAATAATAGTAATTTTAAATTTGTTTTAATGAAAATAAAATATCACTGGTTAAATTCGAAGAAAAAAGAAAAATTTGTTTTGAGAAATAATCTTTTAGTTTGAACTAAAAGTACTAGCCAGTCATTAAATGATGGCAAATACATAGGTTTCTCACCTAATTTGTTTCAGAAAACAGAAATAATTTTAAAGACATTGTAGAGTAAGTCAAGGTGACGTATAACTAATTTTTTTGAAAACAGATGATATAAATATCTTTGAAAAATAATTTTTAAAATAAATTTATGTAACCTATTTTGTGAAGCATTTTCCTTTTGAATAATTTCACAGAACTTTTGTTAACAATAATATTTTATATTATTTGAATTTGTTTTTCAAGGAGCTATTAATATTCTATTGTGGTTAGTGTCATATGATTCTACCACTTTGTCCGAGGTTCAGTCCTGGCTCCCGGGCATGTTCTTGTGCTGTTCCCTCATTGGTAACAATGTTAATTTTTGTATTTTGTGCCCCATATTAAAGTAGCCTAAAGACTTTGTTTTTTAAGTCATGGTGGGTTTTATAAAGATCCATTAGTTGCTTATCACAGATGGGTGTTTTGTAATATGGAAGTAACAAAAACTTAGCTACACTGGCAGAAGACTTGGCTAGAGTAAAGGTTTCATCTGAACTTAGTCAGGAAGACTGGATATATAATTATAATGGCAATGTTACAGGATTCGTTTATGTGAGAGGTTAGCAGAAAGATCTGAAAGAGAAAGAACAGCGAGTCCAAAGAAGCTTCGGTGAAAACTGTGAGACTTTAGAGCTGAGACTTTTGAGAAGAGAACTTTAATTTGATAAAGAGCTTTGGAAAGATAGTATCAGGTGAGAAGATCTGGAATTGGTTATTAAAAAAAATTATAATAATAAATCCTGATAGTGAATCATAAAGAGAATGAAGATCAGATGAACTAGAATTATCATGGAAACAAGAGTAAGGTAGGCAAGAATTATTTTAAAGAATAAGCAGAAGAAGAGAGATTTAGTAGGAAAATACTGTCAGACTTAGTGGTAGATCATTATTTTGATTTCATAAGGGGAACCTCAGACAAAAGGTCAAAGAGCCATTAGATGAATGAGAGAGTTACAATTGTGAAGTGCATTAGTTGTTCTAACTTATTTTCAATAGCTGCACATGTGACTTATGAACAGAAATTTTCTGATAAGTGCCAACTGCAGGACACACACACACATGCATGAACAAAAAGAGACTGACTATATATATATATATATATATACAAAATGTATTCTTTTGTGCTCTTTGAGTATTCTTTTTTAATATGTTTTAGCTGCCTCCACATGCACGTGTGTTTGTATCATATATATATATATATATAGTCAGTCTCTTTTTTTTCATGCATGTGTGTATGTGTGTGCTGCAGTTGGCACTTATCAGAAAATTTCTGTTCATAAGTATATATATATATGTATATATATATATATTTCTTTTCTAGAAAAAGGCAAGCAATAATGTTAAAGAATGTGGGAAAAAGATGATACTAAAAAGAATGCATGAACCTCAGTGTTTAAATGTTGAAATTATTCATTTAATGCTAAATGCACAGCATAAGGAAGTGTGAAAATAAATAGTTTGGATATTGTAATCAACATTTTCAGATTAAATACTGTTTTAAAATTTTTTGTGACACTGTCTTTCAGTAATGCTTTGTGGCAAATGCTTTTTATATGGGCAATAAAATTGCAGCAATTTATGCACTAATACATTTAAATTTTTTCTCTCTAATATATGTGGAAATTGATATTGTCCTATCTTTAGTATATGAAGATATTATTGATGACATCTCTAAACTTTTAAAGCAGGAAACATATCACTATAGCTTATTTATTAAATATAAATTCATTTTTATGAAGTTTGTAATTTAATTTATAATTGGTATGTATTCTAAATTTTTAATTACCTTTTAAAATCCTTCTAATTCTTTGCTTCAGAATTTAAGCACAGCTTAAATTCTGTAGCTCAGATTTTAGATTGTTCAGATTTGAAAAAAATTTTATTATAAATTGTGAAAATTAAATAGCTGTACAGGTCATGTTATGATAAATATTGGCATCATTTTTTTATGAGATGTAAAAAATTCAATTGTAAAATTTTACACATTATCGGAAAACAAATGTTGATACGTTGAGGGTCCCTAAGAATTTGGTTCTACTTCAGGCCTTTAAGATACTTATTCTGCAATTGTTTCTTTTTCCATTTTTAGGAAATATTTTGTAAGAGTTGCTATTTCCTTTACTTTTTTTCCCATTATTTTAAGGATATGTGAAGGAAGTGTTGTGTTTGCTGATTAATTCAAATAGTACTGTTGAGCAACCCCTTTCCTATAGTTGTCTTTAACATTACCACTCTGAATTTAAACTACAAATTGGTTTATTGGCACTAAACACATAAATACATTCCTACAATAACGTTTACTACTGGCATAGAAATTGGGCGCATTGCATTCTCTGGTTGTTGAAATAGTGGCTATAATTTCCTGTTTGCATCCTTACTGTAATTAGTCAAACCTGACCCAGGAATATGAAAACTTCCTGATTAGCACAACTTAATTAGATATCACAACCTCTATTTTGGTATCAAAGACCTTGGGGCCTAAATAGTTTTATGTGTTTGCACCGCTTCATTCTGTCTTTTTGCACTCAGTGAGAAAATTTAGGCTGCTAGTGACTAATACTTGAACTATATATTTCTCTTCTTCAACATGATATAACATTTTCATTCTTCTCCACCGTGTAATTGGAGGCTAATCATTGATTTTTGAAAGCAATGATGTCATTATTATTATTATTATTATTATTATTATTATTTTTTTTTTTTTTTTGGGGGGGGGGGCATGTCTTAAAAGGCCTTTATAAGGAAAATAAGCAGGTGTGTCTGTGTGTTTGTGGGGGGGGGGGCGGAGGATGTGTAGAGACCACTGACGGGGTTTCGCGACTCGAAAAAGGTTGTAAAACACTGCCCTAAACAGAAATTTTTTTTTTCTAGAACCCAAATGTATTCATTACCTTTTAGGTAATGATTCAGAACGTATACGTTTCCCGGCGTTATAAGCCATAAACGACCATATATTCCAAGTAACCAGTCGCTGGCGTAATTCCTGTATACGCAGCCGAAGGCCCGCTTGTTCATGTTAATTTTCGGCCTTAGGAGCCGTGTCAAGGAGTATAATTTACTCCCGACTGTTGGCCCCTACCTTTTAGGTAAGGGAATCTAGCTGTACCAGAACGGAAATTCTGTGGTTTTTTTTTTTTTTTTTTTTTCAGAATACTGAATTTCAGTCGCCATTGTTGGACTTGTAACCTGTAAGAATCTGTAAGAGATGCGGCTCTTTCATCTAAAGGAAATGAGCAGTGCCTCGGTCTCACTTTCAAGCCTCATAGCAAAATTCTTATTTCCCCCACTCAGTTGGATTGCGTTTGGTGTTAAAGTGCCTGAGGAGGCATTAAACATTAAAAGGGGAGATTATTTGCGGGTTTTAGGAGTTTTATGATCGTATTTCGTAACTCGCCGGACTCGTATTTGCAGACTCTAAACCCAAATGCTCAGCCGGCCTGCACCTCAACTAGGTTTTCTTATCGTCGCTTTTAATGTGATATTTTGAATTATGAGTATTTAAACTAACTTTTTGTCAACGAATTTTTCTTTCACCTTCAGATAATTGAAGAAATGAATGAGGGTTTGTGTCTCACAGTGGCGGCCCCAGTCCAGAGAATTTTCTTTTTTTGGGGGGAGGGGGGCAGCGTCGGCTCTTAGGGTTATATATATATATATATATATATATATATATATATATATATATATATATATATATATACTAGCTGAATACCCGTGCTTCGCTACGGGGTACATTTTAGGATAATTACAATGAAAAAGTAATGAAATTGCTTTTTAGAGGATTTTCTTATAAACAATATATTTTGTTTCTTCATTGGGCGGAACTAATATTTCCAGGCTCGACCGCTAACTTACGCGTGAGCAAGCTACGTAAAACTGACCGTGGGAGAAACAATTTTCTCGTAAATGTACGCCAGCATATTTTAAAGTTTGGCCTTGGGACTTATTTATCGTCATGGCAAAGCATATTTTGAGAGGAAATTACAGTTTTATATATAGATTTGATTTAATATCCATAAACATACTAATTTGAACTAAATTTTTAAAAATTTCCATCTCAGTTAGTCTAGTGGTTAAATTTTATCCTTTACTGTATTTTAATATTTTCTTTGTCAATTAATTTCGTTGTTATGCACGTGACGCAAAATTAATTTAAAGTATCATAAAAAGAAAAGAAATCTCGTGATCAGCATTTAATAAATTAAATTCAAAACTTTGCAAACGATTACTGTTTTCGAAGCTAATGTTCTGCTAATTTCCAGTAAAAGCTAAAATCATTTGAAAACCACACACCAGTGTTCCACTCACACGCAACACTATAAACCCCTAAAAGAATGCAAGAATAAAACGTTTAAAAAATATAAATCTATTAATTTAAATAATTAAACACACAAATGTATAAATTACACAAAAGTTTACTTAAATTCTTTAATCTGTCTGCATCTCCAGTATAGAAATATTTTCGGGGCATTTACAGAACATGGTATATTTCACTTTTGAAAACACGCATTAAATGAACATCATCTCAATGAGAAATTTCTGAAATGAGCATGGCAATGAAGATCGTGTGTTTACAAACAACAGCAGTAACCGAAATGTGTTAAAATATAAATTTTAAGAGTATTATGATAGTGAGTTGTGTATATAAATAAAAACTTTCCAAACGATTACTGTTTTGGAAGCTAATGTTCTGCTAATTTCCAGTAAAAGCTAAAATCATTTGAAAACCACATACCAGTGTTCCATTCACACGCAACACTATAAAACTGAATTACAGTACTCTACGTTTATATGGGCATTGAAAATTGTGGTTAGTAGAGGGCAATACGGGACAATCCACGCATTGTCTATAGACACTTGCTATCTTTGGCTATTATTTGATCCGTAATATCTGCCTCATATGCCGTATGTTTCTAAACGCCATTCCCGAATGAAGAAATCGTGTAGAGGAGGCTTCTGCAACATGTGGACAGAGACAGTTGTTTTGTGACAACTGACTGAAGTGGTGTCATCTTTGGCTATTATTTGATCCGTAATATCTGCCTCATATGCCGTATGTTTCTAAACGCCATTCCCGAATGAAGAAATCGTGTAGAGGAGGCTTCTGCAACATGTGGACAGAGACAGTTGTTTTGTGACAACTGACTGAAGTGGTGTCATCTTTGGCTATTATTTGATCCGTAATATCTGCCTCATATGCCGTATGTTTTTAAACGCCATTCCCGAATGAAGAAATCGTGTAGAGGAGGCTTCTGCAACATGTGGACGGAGACAGTTGTTTTGTGACAACTGACTGAAGTGGTGTCATCTTTGGCTATTATTTGATCTGTAATATCTGCCTCATATGCCGTATGTTTCTAAACGTCATTCCCATATGAACCACAGCCTAATTTATTTAAAATGGAACAAAATGAGTAACTCCAGTTAACCATGTAATCCACTACTGCTACAGGGGCATCAAAATGGGAGAATACAGAGTTTAAATCAGCCAAAACTGCAATTATGGTGTACATATGACACCTAACTTCTCCAAAAATCTTTGCCTTTGTGATGAGACTCATAAGTGATTTTTGTTTTTGATGAAACACTCTTGCTAACAAATCATGACGATCCTGTGGTTTTTGTCCAACTATTCTTTGCTGTTGTCTGATTTCTTCCAGTCTCGCTTCTCTTTCCGGGGTAAAGATTCGGAAAAAGCTGAAAAGTAAACAATACCAAATCAATTTAAAAACTAAATACAGTATAAATAACGTAGAAAAAATGACAGTATAAATAACACAGTATGAATAAAAAGTACAGGCTGCGGCCAGATATGCTCAGGCCAATAATACAAAAAAAAAAAAAAAAAAATTAAATCGTAGTAAGCAATGAAAAACATTTTACACACTTCAATAATAGCAAAACAAAACATGATGGTAAAATAGAAAGGAAAGTTAAAACAGAAGTAAGAAGTTAAATTCTAAATATATAAATGAGGTATAAATCAGCTATCGATTCTAATTTATGAATCATTTATCAGGACATGAAAAAATTACTGCATGTAAAAAAAATTAACCTTACCTCCATTAATTTCAACACTTCTTGACCTGTGGCTTGTCCAATCATGTGAAATATAATTCTTGACAATAAATCTTGTTAACCTAAACTGTTATTTGTGTTTTTTTGAATTTAAAAAGGTTATGTTCTCAAAATATGACAATTAAGAAAAAGATATCATCGAGAAAAAATAAATCATGCTACTTAAGAAAGTCATACCACAAATTTCTATAAAATTAATGTGCAACTATATTTGACGTACAAAATAATGCATATGTAATACATTGCTAACATGTTTTAACATCAAAAATTTCCACAATCAAAAGCTAAAATTAGTTTAAAATATTAGCTTTAGGATTTTGTGCAGAATGATAGGTGTTTTAGCTAAATTTCATTAAAAATTATTTCAAATTGATGTTTATAAAAAAGGTATGCTATTTACAGGTAAGTTTTTGTTTCTTTTTTTGATTTTTAAGTGCTATTTTAGCATAAAAGACCAACAAAACCTTTACAAAATTATTTTTTCTCTAAGCTAAACACAAACATAATTAACAGTTGTTTTAAAACAACCCTGGTAAACATTGTTAAGTTTCGAAGTATTAGAATCATAATAAAAACTATTCCAGAGTGTCAGACAGAAGCATAAAAAGAAAGAATATGCAAAAAAGTAACTAAATTAAACAAAAATTGACAGAATACAGAAAAAGTGAACACCGGTAAAAGTAAATAAAACGTTTCCTTGGGCGCATGCGCAGTTCTTATGAATGATTGATTCCAACGCCTAGAGTACCGCGTTGGAAGAACCGCGTATAAAATTTGTGTTGAAGTATCGTTCTTTAAAATTCAATTTAAAATCGAAATTTTAAGATAGAGACTTGAAATGAGGTTTATATGAATGAGAAAACTTTCATCTTCCAGATGATGTAAATATTTTCTTTGTAAGATAAAAACACGAAGAGCATCGACCGTAGATGCTCAAAAGTGCGTAAATTTCTCGAAAAAGTGGGTTTAATATTTTGATGAAAATATTAGTTTGTTTTAAATTATTTTTAAACAAATGAGGTCTTGTTTGAAGGAGAAAAGTTTGTAGTCTTAGATTGTAAAAAGATCAAAATTATACGATCATTTTTTGCCGAGATATCGTAATTTGAAGTTAAAAAAACATAAAATGTCCCACAAAACATAAACTAAAAAATTTTCTAGAATAAAATTTAAAATTCGGGCTTCGAAGTGCACCTTCCCATAGTCTGCACTACCCATGTGCCAAATTTCATTGCTGTAAGTGTCACAGATTCGCCTGGGCCGCACACACGCATGCACACACAAACGCACGCAAACATTCTTTTATTAATAAGATATATATATATATATATATATATATATATATATCACAGGGGTGGCCAAGCTCCTTGATAGTCCGAGCCATTTTTCAAAATTTGAAATTTTTCGCGAGCCGCAATTAAATACGTATTTAAAAGATATGCAAAAAAGGTATTAAAAATTTTTTTTTACAGAAATTATATTTATTTAAAACATATAAATAAAAGTACAAAATATGTGTATTGAATTTAAATATTAAAAATTTAACACATTTATTTTACTTCTCTTGATAATTCTTTACAATTTGGTGAATAATTGGTGACAGCACTTCTCAGTAATTCTTTGAGATGCTGGTTAGTGAATACTGATCGGTGTTTGGATTTCACGAATTTCCTTTAGCTGATTTATTTTCGACGCTGAGCCTGTCTAGTGGCGTTCTTTCCCGCCATAAGTGTTGACCGTCGGACGCCGAACACTGGATAAAGTCGTGAAGTTTCCACTTCATGCTGCTGTCAAGAGTTGCCGTCGCCGTCAGCCGCTGTTTTGCTTTTAATATCTATTTAGTTTTGGTTTTGGTTGGAGATGAACGTTGAAGCAACCCTCGTTCCCGCCACAAAAGACATTTTGAAACACATACGGAACGATAATAATTTTTTTTAAATATAATAACACAAAAATGAAAAGGGAACTCGGGTACATTTATCGAGAGCCACAAATAATCCTTCAAAGAGCCGCATGTGGCTCGCGAGCCGCAGGTTGGCCACCCCTGATATATATATATATATATATATATATATATATATATATATATATATATACATCCTCTCATTTTAAATTTAAACTCATTTAGTATTAGGTCTACAATTATATAATTTTAGGCTATGAAAAAAAATACGCCGGGCTTTTTTTTTTTTTTTTTTTGGGGGGGGGGGGGGGGCAATTGCCCCTATTGCTCCCCCCCCCCCCTTGCAGAGACCTTTGGTGTCTCATTGTAGAAGATACTTTTTTATTTTTATGACGAAGAGAAATGTTAAGTAACTTTTTGTGGATATAACGATTTTACAATGCTTATGACTTCAAAAATTGACAATTCATTAAAACTAGTTTTCTGCAGCTAGCTGTTATGATCCCGCTTTCTGGTTCATTTTCTTTTTTATAGTTTGATAATGCTATTAATTGTTATAACGGAAGTAATCGGATCAGAGTAGAGGTACAGGTGGTTATCAAAATAATGGAAACACTAAAAAACATCATGAAATCTTTATTAATACGGGGCAGGTTCACCTTTGTTATGTAATACCACCTGACTCACCTAGGAATTGGATTATACAAGTCATAAATAGTGGTAAAGAATATATTATACCATTCTTTAGGGAAAAATCATGAAAGTTCCTGTAGAGATGCTATGGTGGATATCGATACCTTTTATCTATCCGCTTATACATATCACAGTGGTTGAATGATTTAGAGACAGGGGGATTGTACAGGGCAAGTTAAGATATTTGACTTTTTTTTCATACTCTTCAAACCAATACTTTATAGATTTAGCTGTATGTATAGGGGGATTATCATACCTGAGAACGCCATCTCCTGCAAGAAACAATGTTTGCACCATAGGATGGACTATTGAGTTAAAATTTCGACATAGTCCTTCTCATTCAATCTCCCTTTTAGGGTTACAATAGGGCCTGAAGAAAACCATGAGATGTCATCCCAAACCCTGGTAGATCTACCTCCATGATTGACGGTTGAGATGAGACAGCCAGAATCTTACGCTTGTGTAAGTGTTCTCCAGACATACGCACATCCTATTGCAAGGAACAATGTGAACAATGATTCGTCGAACCAAATGCTGTTTTTCGACATACATTGTGGACGATATTTTGTATTGGCATCTATTACAAGTGGTTTGGGAATAGCTACTCTTCCGTAAATGCTTTGTCTGTGAAGTTCACTTCTACCTCTAATGGTTGATACTGGAACATGCAGATGCCGATTGAGCCCTTCGGTCATTTTGGTTGTAGTTGTTTTCTTTCTTCGTGTCACAATCCTCTTCAATACCTCGTCCGTCTCTTTCACTCAGCTCTGCCTTTCGTCCACTATTCTGTTTCGTAGAGGATGTTTTTCCGTGCACTCTATATGCCATCATGACTTTCGTTACCATAGCTCGAAAAACACCCATTAGCCTGGGGGTTGCAGTAACAGATACTCCAATTTAAACGCGCTCAAACAGTTTGCCTTTTTCGCAAGGTGTGACATTTTTCGCTTTTCCCCCAAAAAGCACGATGCCCTTAGCTTCATAACTGCAACCTGACAGTGGAATAATACATACACTATATTATATAAAAAAATACCGGTGGTCAGACTGTTTTTTTTAAGGAATACGAAGCACATTCATAAACACCACTAATATTGATAGGTGTTTCCATTATTTTGATAACCACCTGTATATAATGAGTGATAGCTTAGTTAAAACCCCTAGATGTCAGCAAGCTATAACTAAGTATTAACTTGCATTGCGAAAATGTTTTTATTATGATAAATACCTGCATACCGCGCTGCTTGCAATGATTTTACGGCCGTTCACCCTGCTTGTTCTTCTTTATTAGTGAATCTATAACATATTTTTGATGTAAAATTGAATGCGACTGACACGAAGAGAATGTTTACGCTGGTCGAAGAAATTATTTGACGCAAAAGTGACTGTAACGTTTAGAAACACAATTATTAAGCGGCATGAAGATTTTGAAATTCGCATAGGATTACGTTGATGTTATTAAGAAAATCTAGTGTTATAATATAATTGAAATGAGACAGAACGCGAGACCTCAGCTGAAAAAAAAAATAATTGTTTTCCGACTCCGTTTTCTGCGCGTTTACCTAGTAGCGTTTTTATATATTACGATAATCAAGTTTATTGGTTTTTTCGATAACTGATTACGTGTCTAACAATAATGTTTTAAATCAGTCATAAAGTAAAACAATTTTTTCTTTTTCACTGAATAAAGGATCAGGGTTCCCAAGGTACTTGAAAATCCTTATCAGTTTTTGATCAAGATCTATAAAGTCCTTAAGAGTCCTTAAATTTTCAACTCATAAAATCTCGCATATTAACAAAACCCCTCTTTTTGTTTCGAAACTGATTACTGATGACCGAAGAATTGTGTGTTCGATTTAGTTGGATCTTATCCGGCGGGATAGGTGTGAATGGGGGGGGGGGGGGTGCCTCCAATATACAGGGCCTAGGAAATGACTTACTCGTTAATCAACCTTTTTGATATCAATTTATTCTTATTATACGGATAGTAGGAGTATGTATGGTAGAGCAAAGGAAAAATTGAGATTGTAATACTTAATAGAGTATACAATTTTACGTAAAATATCATTTAACTGAGCAACAAAATGTAGTTGAAATTTTGATTAATTTCTAAGTTATTTTCACGGATCGCCATCGATTATATTCTATGAATTTTGCAACCGGATTTATGTTATATTAATAAAACTGAAATTTAAGTTTTAAAAATCAATACTTACTGTGTAAAGCAGGTTTCTATTTATTAAATAATATGTAATATATTTTAATATAAAATCATAGCTTAATATAATGATCTAAGCAATAATCACGAGAAATTTTATAAAGTTCCCTTTTCATTAAAAAATTGCCTTTTTCGTTCAGCCACAATATCCTTTTATAAATGAAGCACATGACCTTTCTGTCTGTCATTCTCTTTAACAAAGGGGAAAAAAATGTAATTCGTCTCAGCCGAAGTATTACACAGATATTTTTATTTGTACCAGGTATATGTATCTTGTGTTTGGAGAAAAATAATTTTTAAAAAAGCTATTGTCATTCGTCGTAACGATTGAGCATTTTTCGTTCACGTGTGCAAAAGTGATATTGTTTGTTTTCATGAAGATTTTGATAAGAGTGTCTGATCAAAAAATAATCTGTTTGTGTAAGAGGAGTCGTGTCGTGTCAGAGGCATTGTAAGTCCAGTCAAAATAGGTTTTATGGCTAAAAAAAATATGAAAGTTTTGAAAATTGGTGGAGATGTTTGTTTGGACATACTGTTGAACATACTAAAAGTCCCCACCGATCAGACTTGAGCTTTCGCCGCCATCTTGGAAAATGTGTTCACTTTTTGGGTTTTTTTGCAAGTAACTTGAGAAATATTGATTTTATGTAAAAAATTTGAATGCAAAAAATTGAAGAGCATTAAATTGTGAACAAGAATATTATTTACTTTTTTTTATAAGTCGAATACGAACAAAGATAATTGACTTTGAAAGGAGCGAACCATCACACCTGGGACGATGGGGGGATGACCCGCGCATGTGCCCCAAAAGTCTTGCATACTCACGTTTGTCAAATCTTTGCATATCAAAGTTCGAGAGAAAGTTGCAGTAACATCTTGTCCATTGTTATCAGGTTGTATTGTAAGGCTTGGTGGATTCTATCTTTTTATGCCATACTTATGCTGCATTGGGTACATAATGGCAGGAGGTGGGTTAAAATAAATACTAACTTTGATGTACGTAACTACATCAGTAGAAAAAATGTTACCTGGCCATGCATACGCTAGAAAAATCCTAGCTCATTTATTTACCCAAACATCATTAGCAAAAATAATTTTTGACGCCATGGACATATCTGATTTCAAAAGCAGTAATCTCCATGAGTTGTTTAGATATTTTGGAGGCTTCTTTGTGTTTTTTCAAATAACTTGGGAAATATTAACTTTATGTAAAAAAAAGTTTAAAACAAAAATTAAAGAAAATTAAATCGTCTACAAAAAATATTAAATATATTTTGTCGTAACCCTAACACGTACAAAAATATTGACTATTAAATGCGCGTTGATTATGGAGGTAGCGTCTAGTCTCGTTGCAGGCGCTTTCCTTTGAATTATCTCCACTCGCTCATTGCGGCATTCTTTAAACACAAGAAAATAGACTTTAACGTGTTTTGGTATGTAGATATTTGATCATTATTAATTTTATAAACGAATGTAATAAACTTGGATGCATTCACTACCATATTTTCATTGTGTATATTTTTTTAAGTTTACCTAATTTATGGTTGACGTGCTTTTTTTCGGTATGGGGTTGTTCGCGTCGTCAGTCCTGAAAAGATCGGCTATGGGTCAGCTAGCATCACCTCATTCATAAATTCCTTTTATTGAATCGTTATGATCGACAGGACAATAACTTCAATTGGGTATGTTGTTGTGACATACCTCATTGCAGTTATTGCAAGCCATTGTGCAGTTGATGCCTGCTTTCCGACACACACATCTTTCTCCCCAGTTAATCTTGCAGTTGCAAAACACTATGCTTAAAACTGAATTGGGAGCCACTGAATCCATAGTTGTGATGGACACGAGGGTCTCCTGACGTTTCCAGCCCCACACTTCAGGATTCAACTCATTCCCAAACCACTTCTGCACTTAGTGATACAACCGAAAGGAATGTAGCCTGACTTCCTCTTCAGTTCAGGGAAGAGACGAAATATATGGTTTTATTTTAGTGCCAAATTTTGCGAAACATTTGCACCTAAACTTATTTAGAGACTATTCACTGGAATGTGCTCCATACCAGATCAGAAAAAAGCATTCCCCTGCTTGAGCAACCTCATTGTGCGATGAGTTGCATTTATTAACTACTTTCACGTTGTTTTCCATATCTTTACTATGGAACATTTTTACACAAAGTTTCTTTCCTTTGTTGAATGCTGTAGAAGTAGTATCACATTCACTGAACGCATGGAGCTAAAGGATACTTTGGTATGTCCCGCTGATAGTATTTTATTTGATGAATATATTTTTTTCTTTGCTTTCCCTTTACGTGGTTTGACAAGGAAAATGTCTTTATTCTGTAGGAGTGAGAGCTGTTAATAGAACCGAGTGGTCAACATATTCACCGATGATTAAAACGATGTTGTTATTAGAAAATTCTTCATTAATTGCGGTATTTACAATGAGAATGTCAGCGGCGTCATTACTTTGTCGGAATCGAATCCCATTGTTTTCCAGCTCAGCTGATAGCATGCTGATCAATTCGCTCTTGTTGTTTTCATTTGAAAGGAACTATTCTTGTTGAACAGTAACTCGCATGTTTCCATCAAAATTTATGTCTTCAGTTTTTTTCACAATCAGTTTTTTTCACATTTTGTTTAGCAAACGCTATTCTCTGACTTTTGGTCCTCATGCGCGGGTCAATCCCCATCGCGTTTTGTGTTCGTTGTCCCGTGTTTCGTTTGTCCCGCGCATCCGCGTCCTAGGTGTGATAGTTCGCTCCTTTCAAAGTCAGTTATCTTTGTTCGTGTTCGACTTATAAAAAATGTAAGTAATGTTTTTGTTCACAATTTAATGCGCTTCAATTTTTGTTACATAAAATCAATATTTCTCAAGTTACTTGCAAAAAACCAAAAAAGTGTACACATTTTCCAAGATGGCGGCGAGAGCCCAAGCCTGATCGGTGGTGACTTTTAGTATGTTCATTAGTATGCCTAAACAAACATCTCCACCAATTTTGAAAACTTTCATATTTTTTTTTAGCCATTCGTCAAAATTGGGTCTATTTTGACTGGGGTAATTGAGCAGTGATGAGGAAGAAATTTATTAAATTAAGGTCGCATTAAATGAAAATAATATTTTTTTTGTTTCTTTTCGTTTTGTGTTATACATGCATTTATATTTTTAATAAAAATTAAGTTGCTTATATGGAATTTAAAAAAAATGTTTGTTTTTAATAAGTTTTCAGAACGTTTTTAATAAGTTTTGAACTGTCTCTGGGTCTCATATAACACATTTTCACACAACACGGCATTTTCTAGGAACCTATGAGTATTTACCGTGTTAAAAGAGGGTTACCTGTACTGTGTATACTGGAATAACAATGAATACGCGCGTTAAGTATGGAAAATAATTACGTATGCGCAATTAAGAACTTTAGATGCAAAATTAAGAACTTTATATGCGGAGTAAAAATAATTACTGAAGTATGACATCTTGATTACGGATATTGCTCATACGCTAAAACATTTCTTTCATCTGGGTCCCTCGTGCCTCGCATTCAGGTTTACTCGAAAAATTACCGTTATTCAGCTATATTTTTCCCCACACTTTTCGATTGGAAAACTTTTTTTTCCCCCCGTATTTTGTTGATTTTTAAAATGAGGAAAAGGAATTGTTTAAAAAATTGTTCGCTCCTTTCTTCTGAACTTTTTATGTTTTTACAGAGGGAAACATAATTTAAGGTTCGAAAAACACCAGCGTGTGTATAAATGTGAGTGGAAGCACAAATATGTTTTCTTAAAAGTAATTTCAAGTCAGCTTCAAATATAACAGATATGTTGATCATATAATTGTTTGGAACTGGATATTTTACGCTACCATTACTGTATTAGAGAATTCAATCAACGTGAAATAATTCTGAGTTAGACAATGTGCATTACATTTATATCGCTTCTCATCTCTGAAAATACCTATCAGGTGGAAACGTTGAAAGCATCATATCTAAACCGCATGGTCGTAATTTAGAAGTACTTTTTTTTGCTTGGTTAATTTCTCGCATACAATCATTATTATGTTATCTGAAAGTTTTTTGAAACCGGTTTTTTAAAACACTTAACACTCTTGCGTCTCTTTATGCGCCTGGCAGTTTCCCCCACGAACGTCTAACGCGTCACAGACATTTAATGAGCCAGTACTATGACTTCTTCCCAGTCTGAAAAAACTGCAAGTAAACATTTTTCCTTTTGATTTTGGGTGAATGGCTTGCTAAATATTTTTTCTTGCTCTATTTTCGTTCATAGATGGTTTTATCAACTCACCTGCGCAAAGGGGGGAATCCTCTCGTGATAGATATAGAAAGACGCATTGTCTGTTGAGGAAAGACGTTTTCGTGAACTGACACTTATCAGTAATTTTGACACTTCTACTGTATTACATTTCTCATGTAGTTGACATTTTGTTGAGTTATCCATTTGCATATCTATAATTCTGGTAGCGTAGCTGAAGTGTGAAATGATTGAATAGGATGTAAAATAATATAAACGAATCAAACTAACAGAAAATTTTAAAAGCGAGCATAGATTACCAAACAAGTTAACTTAAAACCTACCCTAGCAATGAAAGCATAAAACTTTTCAATAAAAGATTGCGCAGTTGCTTCATATCCTCATATTGAAAATGGACAAATATAACTAAAAATAAATAATTATTTATTTTTAGTAAAATAAATAATTATTTATTTTTAGTTATATGATTGAATAGGTTATTTCATTGCAGCGAAATATCGCATAAAAACTTCTTGAAATACTGTGAAAGGAAGAAAAAGCATTTTCCCCTCTGAGATGCATATTTTGCTTTTCCCTGATTACTTTTTTTTTAATATATATATATGTCAGAAATTAATTGGGAAAAGAATAATTAAGTTAAATTTAAAGGGGGCTTATTGATTAATCATTTTCGTGGCGCGAAAAAGCCACTAGCTTTCATATTCCAGGACGCGTGCGGGTAGAAAAAGTAGGTTATTCCCCGTTTCAGTAATTGACCTTCGATTCGCGATGAAACGAAGCTCCATGCAGAGAGATTATTTTTAGATACTGTACAGGTTTGGCGGGAAGAAACTTCTAGAAACTTCTAAATTGGGCTCTGCGCATGTGCCAGGAGAGTGGGCGCGCTGTTTTGACCTCGAAATCGGGAGAGCGGGATTAACATTTGGATTGAGCGGTCACGCGTCGCGAGGAAGAGATGATTACTTGGAAAACTAAATTATGTGCGGATTGAATTCGAGGGTATTTAAATTAATAGTTGGAATAAACTTGTTGGATGTAATTAATTTGTAATCATTTACCACGGCCTATGTTTACTAACTGCAATATTATTAAGTATTAGGGAGTTTAAGAGGGATTTACGATAAGGAGAACGCTTCGAGCCGGCATTTAGTCAGGCTTGTCATATATATATATATATATATATATATATATAAAGAAAACTTTGAATACTAAAGAATATTGTTCAAATTTATTGCTTTTCTCATGAGTACTCACGAGAGACAGGCGATAAAACCATTAAATATCTATTTGAATTTGTTAAATATTTATCTCCTGAACGATTTTTTTGTTTTTCAAATATGTATAGTATGTTTGTATTGCTATCTTTCTTGTTTTATCTTAATCTGAACAGAAAACCTTTCAAGTTGAACGCGCTTATCTGTAAAAACTGACGTATGCTTTGTTTGTGTGATCTATTTTTCAGTAGATTATGGCATTTTGTAGCTCTCCATGAAGATGGCGGTTTCGAATTTAGCTTGCACATTTCCATCGTTTTGGCGTCGCATTCGCGTTATTTAGCTGGACGTTTTTGCCATTTATTTCGGGAACCTTCTTACCAACGATTTGTGCAAACCCTCTTACCAGTGTTGTAGGTTTGGTTTAAGAAAGAAAAAATATAACTTTTCAGTAAGGATTTTTCTGAAATAAGTTGGTAATTTCTTTAAATGTTACACACGCACTCTTTGCGTTATTAAATATCATACCTCTCAGTGCCTTAAAGCAACTTTCTGGTGACAGTAGAACTCATTTATGTACAAGACTTTAAGAAAGCTCTTTTGATTGCCTTAACAAATGTTCGAATTATAGGAGTTCAAATAATGAGTAGTATCTCTGGAATTACCATGCTCCAGGAAGTTACCTTCAATTTTTCTTAAAACTGTTTATTCACAACGGGACGTTTAAGGTTTCTAAGTTACGTAAGTATAATCCGTTCTTTTTCAGATCCGTTTATGTTTCTTGGTATTAGGGACGTCTTTCATAATAAAAACAAATTACTTACCTTTGTGAAACAAGTTACCTATCATCAGTTCTGAAGCCTGTACAGAACAGTAAGCTTCTGGTAGGTTAAGCGTTTGGTAATTTGACAATTTTGATGTCGTAATTTCAGTTGGTATTGTACACTTCTAACAGATTGAGAGCTAACATGTCAAAGTTAAATGCCTAACTGTGGCAATCAGTGATATGTATATTTATCAAGGTTAATTGAAAGTATAATTCTTCCGTCTAGAAAACTTAATTTGTATGTATAATTTTCTTTTATTTTCATATTATGTTAAGAAGGACGTTATACCACTACATTGCTCAATCATTACAAATATGACTTTTGCATAGGGCTTTTTCAAATGCTTTGAGGTTCCCTTTTCTCTCTACTTGTAATACATTATTGTTAATTTATGTATGAATTAAGACATTATTAACGACAGATTAATTACAGACTCGTTAATGTAAATTACGATGGAGGATTTCATCTGGTAATGATATAAACTAAAATGTGCTTTATAATGTATTCTGTTAAGGCAATAGTATATTTTTCATGTGCAATTTGGAAGGTTCAGCTGTTGAAATATTACTTGTATTTGAATTTAAAGTATTGTACCTTGTGATAAGATTTTTCTTTTACAGTTTTAGAAATAATAGCATTGAGTTTATGTAATATATCTATCAGTACATTTCTGTTGCTAATTTGTTGTTAAAAGACAATCTTGGTAAATTTTTGTGGCAAAAGGAAATGTTTTGACTAATTTAATATTCCAAATTTAAAAAGAAAAAAAAACAGTTTGGTTACTATCAATACATATTTTATTAAAATCTCATGAATGGTGAATTAATATGACTTTAGTCCTCAAAATTATTTCTGTGGGAATTTGAGATCCATTCTTGTCATATTTCTATGAATTCTATTCAGACTTTGAAGAATATATTTAAACAAGATTGTAAATTAATATAAAGTTGCAAAAATTTCATATGATAATTAAATAACAATTATTTTGAATAGTTTAAAAATGCATTATAATTTCTAATGTACAGAACTGTATTTTTAAGTTTATATCCACAAAATTATATTCTATTATCATAGATTGTAAAATGGCTTTCTTTTCTCTTTTTTCAGACTTTGAAGAATATATTTAAACAAGATTGTAAATTAATATAAAGTTGCAAAAATTTCATATGATAATTAAATAACAATTATTTTGAATAGTTTAAAAATGCATTATAATTTCTAATGTACAGAACTGTATTTTTAAGTTTATATCCACAAAATTATATTCTATTATCATAGATTGTAAAATGGCTTTCTTTTCTCTTTTTAGGTTGTTACCATGGCAAAAAGGAGATGGGAAGTGATCGCTTCATTTATATGCCTGTATATTTTTTGCTGCATCATATATTATTTATTTTCACCATATTTTATGTGGTCTATTGGAAGCAGTTTTACGTCACCAGTAGAAATAAATGATAAGTATGCTGCAAGTTTTAGACAGAGGAAGCTCCTTATCACTGATGAACCTGACCAGTCAAGTAAGAAAAATCCTTTTGAATTGTATGGAATGGTTAATTTTGATACCATTTGTTTATAAGTGTATCAAAATTTTTTACCATAAAGTCTTCAAAATTTATATTTAATAACAGGTACGCTTACAGGATTGGATTTCTGATGATTTTTTTTTCATACCAACATTATCTTAACTAAACAC
This sequence comes from Dolomedes plantarius, assembly GCA_907164885.2. Taxonomy (NCBI): domain Eukaryota; kingdom Metazoa; phylum Arthropoda; class Arachnida; order Araneae; family Dolomedidae; genus Dolomedes; species Dolomedes plantarius. The sequence continues at coordinate 143,966,488 of OU015493.1, read as the reverse complement.
ATTATAAAATTCCCTTGTGTGGATTAAAAGGAAATACTATTGTATGCAGTGGCGTACCCAGGATTTAATCTTGAAGGGGGCCGAGTTGAACAGATAAAAATACACCGCTGGCCACTGTAAATGCAACACCCTGAAGGAAACATGCAAATAACATGAAATTTACAACATGCATTAGCGGAGGTGAAATATGCAAATGATTAGAATTTCAGCGCAGACGCACATCACGCGCGCCCGTGGTGTCACTTCAAAGCGCTATTTAAGGCTTGGAGATTTCGACGATTTCAAGTTGAGCAATTGTGTTTCTCTTGTGGTTTTTTCAAAAAAAAAACGATCAATTATGACTCGTCGAAAACAGCGATCATCTTTTGATCAAGTATCCGAGTTCGACAGAGGAAGGATAGTGGCCTACCGAGATTGTGGATTATCTTTCAGGGAAATCGGTAGTCGTGTTGGACGAAACCAAACAACTGTAATGCGGATATGTGATCGTTGGATGCAGGAGGGTACGACGGACGACATCCACCTCAGCGCACCACTTCACGTGATGTCAGGCAAAATGTGCTCATGGCAGTGACAGATCGCTCAGTCACATCACGAACCATATAGCACAGCACATGCACTCTGTAACGCATCATCCAGTGTCTGCGCGGACCATTCGACGGCGTTTACAGCAGAGTGGTCTGTCCGCAAGACGTCCATTGCTTTGTCTACCCTTGACGCAGAACCACAGACGTCTCCGCCGCCAATGGTGCGATGACAGAAGGATGTGGACGGCAGAATGGAATGAAATTGTCTTTACTGACGAGTCCCGCTTCTGTCTGCAACACCACGATGGTCGCATTCGAGTCTGGAGACACCGTGAAGAGAGGATGCTGAACAGCTGCGTTATGCACCGCCACACTGGTCCTGAACCGGGTATTATGGTATGGGGCGGTATTGGATATCACTCTCGCACAGCTCTAGTACGCATTGCCGGTACTTTAAACAGCCAGCGTTACATCTCCGAGGTGTTGGAGCCAGTTGTCCTTCCTTACCTTCAGGGCTTGCCCACAGCCATATTTCAACAGGATAATGCGCGACCACACGTGGCACGCATTGTCCAACGGTTCTTCGTCAATCGCCAGATTGAATTGCTTCCCTGGCCGCCTCGCTCTCCGGATCTTTCGCCGATAGAAAACATGTGGTCCATGGTTGCTCTTGATTGACCCAGATTCCATCCCCAGCTGCCACAGCAGATCAACTTTGGCAACGTGTGGAAGCTGCTTGGTCTGCTGTACCCCAGGAACTCATCCAAAGTCTCTTTGAATCAATGCCGAGGCGTGTGGCAGCGGTGATCTCCAACAATGGCGGCTACTCTGGCTACTGATTTTGGCAGGAACCACACTTCACAGAAGTCTATAAATTTAATCATTTGATACTTGGTCAACATGTTATCTAGAAAATAAATTTTGTTGTGATATCTCTTGTCTTTTTTGGTGTTGCAATTTGGGTGGCCAGCAGTGTAGTACCCAGGATTTAATCTTGAAGGGGACCGAGTTGAACAGATAAAAATATTTATAATTCAAATTCAATATTCATAATGCAATTTCTATTTCTTTTTTTTGGGGGGGGGGGGGGGGGAGCAGGGCCCCTTGGCCCACCACCTGGGTGTGCCACTGCTCGTATGTGTATTCTTTCTCAGCAATTTTCTCTTAGTCTTTTTATGGATTGCTTGCAGTTTTTCTGCTGACATATTTTCTGTGGTTATTATACATACTCAGAGGTATTGACTGGGGATTTAGGGATCCAGAAAACCTAGTTGCAAATAAAAATTTCTGCATTGACAGTATTACATTTATTGTTATATTTCAAAAGAGCAGTAATTCTGAAGCAAATTTTCCTTAGAAAATGAATTTTATGTATTTAAAAATGTATTATCATGTACATTTCCAGTGTTTCTCCAGTTTTGTTTCTCCAGTATAAATTTACAGATTATATTTTTATGTTGACATAAAAATATTGTTATTAAGTTACTTTTCTAAATTCTGTTTATTAGATTTTTTTTTGTTTTGTTTACCTAGTATAGTGATTAGGGAAATGTATTATTAATAGTGTCTTTTCCTAAATTTTACAATATTATGTACACAAGGTTTTCTCAAACCCCTTATTTATAAAAAAAAACAACTGTAAATAATGTGTATGCTTTTTTGTAAGTCCTTTTACAGAATTTGCAGCCTTCTCTGAGTTTAAAAAATCTGTACTAACTGTGTGCATAATAAGCACCTATTTCTTAAAAATTAATTCAGAACGTAAAGGTTAAAACCTCAAGCATAGACCAAAATATGTTATCAGTCCCTGTTAAAATACAAATCTATTAGTAATCTGACTTTAAATATCATGTTTATTACTTTTGTAAACTTAATAGTAATTTCTTGTAGTGTAAGATATAGTAGTCAATATGAGATAGAAACTGTTTACGTGCAGAATGTGTGTCTCATTTATCTAATTTGATATGTAAGGAAAATTAAAATTTGTTTTAAACCAGTCGTTATGGTAGGTTGGAAAAAGGAGCCAAAGGTCTTTCTTTGCATATAATGAATAGGTATATATATACGAGATATTCTTTTTTTTATTAAAAGAAATTTAAGGCTCTATATCACAGATACTTTAGTTCTATTACTCAGATAAAAATTTACTTTCATAATTTATCATGAACCATTATTCATTGTTATAAGTTTTTACTATTAAAACAACTAGATGGTTTTATGAACATGGTAAAGAATTAATATATTTATAAAAAAGATTGAAGAAAATCTGAATTGTAAAAGATAAATGAAAAATCAGTCTTATATTGGTTTAAAATCAGACACACCCAGTTTGTCAAATCGACCAAATTACCACATTTATATGAAGTTATAAATGTTGATCAAAGAGTACAGAATTGATTATTTTGATCAGTTATATAAGACACATATATCCAGGAAATGTATGTGTGATACTAAGGAAAGATATTTTGCTATTTTGAAAATTTTCTTTAAAATGTGCATATTGACAAACAATTATGTATTTGATAATTTTTTTTATTTATCTCTCTTTTAATTCTGAATGCATTTCTGATAATTATTGTAAACAAAAAATTAAACTTGAACGTTCACCAACTTGACGCTAAGTTTGAATTCTAAAGTTACAAAAGTAGTCTTTTTATCATAAGATGAAAGCTTTTATCTCCCGATGCAGATGGTTATTTTGAAGCCTTTGAAATTTGAAATGCAGTAGTTTTACAGTAATAATTTTTCAGGATTAATTTTGCATTTTATTACTTTTACTAGTTTTGGATCTTATATATATATATATATATATATATGTGTGATAATAATCACATTTGGGAAATTTAGCACAAGGGTACGAGGAGTGATGCAGTCGGGTGGAGTGTTCATCCAGGAAAACACTGATGATATCTAGGAGATTAACACACGTGGAGCCATAGAAGAGGAACACACATTTTAGTCGATATCCAGGAAAATCACCTTTATTCAATTATGAAGCATCGCGAAGGCTGCAGCGGCCACATGACTTGTCCGGCGTCCATGCCAGGACAGGACGTAAAAACAGCAGTGCTTACATTGGAGAGTTAAGAGAAAAGCGTTGTAACCACCGGACTGTGGACAGTAGGTCCGACAGCAACAAGAGTTAGAAACGAAGAGCGAGAAAAGTCTTCTGTTCATGCAATATTAAATGGGTGTTTTGCGATATTTACGCCAGAGGGCCTAAACTACTTAATTTTTAATTGGGCGACTTTAGATTCGTGGAGTTCATGTTTCCACTTAAGTTTATCGGGGACTGATAGATCCCGCGCTTTTTAGACCGAGAACTATTGACCTGGGATAAGTGGCCATAAAGTTCTTGCAAAGTGGGGTTTTTGACGTTAAAAAAGACATAAATCCAGAGTGGTTTGAGGGTTCTTCAAGAATTTTGACACTATACTGACATTCGGAATCTCATAAACTTCTAACACTCATATCTGGGGATGTTATTGAGTTCAGATACTTCACATGCCTGCTTAATGATCTGCAGGGCTAATATAAATTATACTTACTTTACTTTTAGGTTGCAATTTTTGGAAAAGGGTTCGTGCTTTATTAACAAGAGAATATGCTTTAAAGTAAAGTAATTTAGGAAGACGCGTTTTCTTGTTACATATATATATATATATATATATATATATATATATATATATATATAAATGATCATATATATATATATATATATATATATATATATATACAGTGGAATCTCGATCGATCGTTCCCCGAATGATCGTTTTCCCGTATGTATTGTTTATTTCACCCAGTCCCGAATAAATTCCATAGAAAACAATTAAAAACAGATCGCATGGATTGTTCCTCAATCCATCGTTTTCCCACAATATTCGTTCAGAATATTGCAGCTTATGTATTAATTTATCGGATTGATCGTTTTTTTATCATAACTGAATCTGAAATATAAATGTCTGGATTGAGCTAGAATGACGTTCTAATTAAACAATGAGTATAACATTTGTGATGCACGTTCTCGTATTTTTGTTCTCTCCTGTTTAGCCTGGTTTTGCGTTATCATGCCACTCCCGTTATTTGTTCGTCGTTGGTGTTCCTTAATTCTTTAGACCCTGGAGTAACCTATTTTCGGCAACTCATTGCAAATTCTCCGACTATTCAACATTTCTGTTCTTATCAGCAATGGCTCATAGTTAGCCGACCTGAGCTGTTCCTGCAACCTTCTGGCTTTTCTGTTGGCCTTGGGATGGAGGCGTCCTGGTGTTTTTGTTCTAGGGTGTGAAAAGTTTCTGATTTTTGCAGTCTACACTGGCCGATGAGGTATTCACCCAGAAGGCAGAACTTCCTGGTGGCCTTATGTCTTACCCCATCCAGTGCAATGGAATGGTTCAAACGATTGATTCATCCAGTGCAATGAAAGTTACAAACGATTCACGGCTGCCGCTTCTTTATACTCTCACACAATAACCGATACCGAAAAGAATGCAATTTGCAGCACAGAAAAAATATGGTTGACTTGTGGAGAGAAAACCGCCAAAAAAACAAACGAAGATTAAAGACTTTTATTTGAATCAAAATTCCTGTGTATCTACGTGTATTTCTTTTTAATTATTTTTATCTTGGATTTCAGTACATCTTTGTAATTTTATCTTCAATTACACTACAGGTATGTATGCATTTATGTAGTATGTGAGTAAATATATTTTAAGGATATCAAACTTTAAAGTATGTTGAAGCTTTTCTGTATGTTCCCGCATCTATCGTTTTCCCGCATCCATCGTTTAGTTCAGTCGGTCCCTTCGAAAACGATAGATCGAGATTCTACTGTATATATATAAATGAAGTGTTCAGTTTTTTTGCAGAAATGATTTGTGGTATGAATAAATTTATGCAAATGATATCATAGGTTGAAACTGAAAGTATGGCTATAACTGAAACCAAATCCTCTTCTTTTAATTTCTGATTTCACAAAAATTTCATGAACTTATAAATGATAAACTTATACATATTTAACTGTGTAGTTAATACCTGTTTAATTTTTGTTCCTTATTCTATCATATATTCCCAACATTGTTTATCTAATGCATTTTTGTTTTCTTCCTCTAGATGTGAGTTATGCTAATTGTACTCATCCAGATATTGAGCAATTTCCACGCCCAATGATGGATTATGCCACTCGGAGAAAAGGGGGGCTGATTGTTCATATTTTTGTGGCATTATACATGTTTTTAGGTCTTGCTGTTTTATGTGATCAATATTTTGTGCCTTCATTGGAGAAAATGTGTAAATGTAAGCTCATTTTTGCAAATGAAAATTCTGCTTTTGTTTATTTCATGTAAGTTTGTATAAATGTTTCCATATTTATTTTGTTTTAGTTTTTATGTGTTTTTATTACTCAATGTTTTTATGCGGTTCTTATCCAACATATTTTCTTGGTAAAAATCTCCTTCCTCTTTCATTATTGTAATACACTACTGGTATAGCTAAATGAGTATAGTGCTATTAGAGGTATACCTAATATGGCATTCTCAATAATAATAACCTTTATCGCATTATATGTTGTTACTATCGTATCACATAAAATGAGGTAATAGTTGTGTGTGTGAAGTTAAAGCTTTATTTTTATTGACTGTTAAGTATTATTCCAACTGAAATAAAAGAAATATTTTAATATTTCTATTTTTTATTTAAACTTGACATTAGAACCATTTATTTGGATGCTAACCTTCTTTAAAAATTTATCATCGAATTACAATTTATTAATTTACTTGACTTGCTTTTGATTTTAATTTTTTGTAGCAGGTAATTTTTTATTTTGCTTTCTTTTACAGTTTGTATATTAAATTTATACCAAACAGTTCATGTAATAGATATTGTAGGGTTTGTTTTAAACTTTATGTATTAACTCACCTATTATAGTTTAAAAAAAAAAGTTCAGTTGTTTCAGAATGAATCAATTCCTTCAAGCAAAATCTCTAACTTGAGTCTCTACACTGTTAAAGTTGATAATTTTTAACTTACTACTTGGTGCATTTTTTGTTCTGATGCAAAATAATTTTTTTAAATGTTATATTTATTTCAGTACTCAATATACAGTCCGATGTTGCTGGTGCTACTTTCATGGCAGCTGGAAGTTCTGCCCCTGAACTTGCTACAGCAGTAATTGCTGTGTTTGTTGCCAAGGTGTGATGTAGTTTATTCACATTTCTTATGACTTTCCTATGTGGTTAGTGGCTGTAGCTATTTAATAAATTACATGTATTTAAAGCCAAGTAATTTTATTTCTTGTCTATTTATTATTTTCTAATTTTAATACTTATAAAATTTGCAAAATAAGATTACTTGCAAAATTCAATAAACGTAGATTTTACCATCTAGTAAGTATGTATTTGCAATTTAACTAACCTATAGTAATATAATTTAATATCTATCATTATGTTTAGTTTTCAGTTCATCAGATAACATATTTAGTGTAGATACTTTTTCTAGGTTAGGCTTTCCTTTTAAAAGTTTGTATGTATGTAAACACAATTTATTAATGACTGATAAAATTCTGTTAATCTGACAATTTTAAATGCAACCTTCTTGAATCTATTTTCTCATTAGTTATTAATTATAAATAATTTTTTTTCTCTTTACAATCAAAGTAATTTCATGGAAACTATGAATGTGATCACTGAGAAATTTAAAAGATAGGTGTCAGTGATTAAATTTATTTACTGTAGATTGTCATCTTTCTCAGATAAAAACTAAATCATTATCAAGTCAGATTTGTTAAAACTTCATTGTTCTTTGAAATAAATTTTTATGTATACTATTTTTGTTTGTGTTTTAGTTTTAAAAATATTTAAAAGTCTTCAGTTTGTTATTTTTTTTTGCTGTATATATATGTATGTATACACACACTGAACAGCAAAAAAAACTGGTACACCTACCTAATGTTGTGTAGGGCCCTCACGAGCACGCAGAAGGGCCACAACATGATGTGGCATGGACTCAACTAATGTCTGATGGTATCTGGATGCAATTCACACCATGAATCCTGCAGGACAGTCCACAAATCCATAGGAGTGCGTAGGGGTGGAGATCTCTTCTGAACAGCATGTTAAAAGGCATCCCAGATATGCTCAATAATGTTCATGTCTGGGAATTTAGGTGACGAAAGGAAGTGTCTTAAGTCAGAAGAGTGATCCTGGAGCCACTCAGTAGCAACTCTTGACAAGTGAGGTCACATTGTCCCGCTAGAATTCTCCAAGTCCGTTGAATGCACAATGGACAAGAATAGGTGTAGATGATCGGACAGGATGTTTATGTACCTGTCACCTGTCAGAGTTGTCTCTAGATGTATCAGGAGTTCCATATAATGCCAACTGCATATGTATGGTGCATGTATTCATGAGGTTGTCTCGATAGCCGTACACGTCCATCTGCCCCATACAATTGGTAAGGGCAACGTGTTTCTAGTCATCAACAGTCCAATTGAGTGTTGGCAGGCCCAGGTGAGGCATGAAGCTTTGTGCCATGCAGTCAACAACAGTACACAAGTAGGCCTGCAGCTCCGAATGACCATATCAATGATGGTCCATTGAACAGTTCACACACTGACACTTGTTGATGCCCCAGCATTGAAATCTGCAGCAGTTTGAGGAAGTATTGCAAGTCTATCTCATTTAAGGATTCTTGTCAGTCATCATGCCATTCTTTCAAGGTCTTTTTCCAACTGCACCACTGTCGGAGATTTGATGTTTTACCAGATACCTGATATTCACAGTACACTCGTGAAATAGTTGTGCACAAGAATCCAAATTGCATCGCTATCTCGAAGATGCTATGTCCCATCTACCTTGCGCCGACTATAACACCATGTCACATAAATGTTGATAATCTGCCATTGTAGTGGCAGGAACCGATCTAACAGCTTTGCCATACAGCTGTTATCTTATATCGGCGCTACTGACTGCATTGTGTTACACTGATTGGTTGCAAATCTCCATTATTTGCATACACATGCCTGTACCAGTTTTTTTGGCTCTCCAGAGTATATATGTGAGTAATTCTTGTTATATTGAAATTTAAAATGTTAAATGTTTGCTTTAATGCTTAGTATAGATATCTTGATTAGTGAAATTCCTTTAGCTGCAGACTATTCTTGGATTATTCTTTATCATTTAAAAGTTTGTTCAATTTTAAATAATACATTTTCATATGATTTGTAGAATGTACATGTGTGGTTAAAATATGCAGACAGATGTTTGTACATCTAGAAGTAACAAGACAATTAAGCATCGTCTTGAGCTTTATTTATTCAGAGTGACAAAATTCCTTTATGTCATGTTTTAATTTTTATGCCTTTTTTTTAAAGTGTAGCATATTTCCTCTAATATAAGCTAAAGTAGGGGTTGATTAACCACTGTTTAAGTACTTGTGACTGTAAAAAACGCATATTCCATCATGAAATATTTAAATGTTTACATATTCAGATAATTTTTATGGGATATTTAAAAATAGCATTCTGAAATAGTAAACATTTGTAAATATATTTCCAAAATTATGTATTTACTAATTAATGATCTAAAAATTTAGCTTCTGTATAGAATATTTTTCTTGTGCTTTAATATGTTATGGAGTGAAAATATAATCCCATATAAACCAATTCAGAAATATTAAGCAAGTTATTTTCATAATTTACTGATGTTAAATTGTGAATAATACAATTTGATCTTTACTTTATTCTTTTCACTTTAGGATGACATAGGCATTGGTACTGTTGTTGGTTCAGCTGTATATAATATAGCTTTTGTTATAGGTATCTGTGGCCTTTTTGCTGGACGTGTAAGTAATGGTTTGTTAATTTCTTGTATTTTCATCTCCCATTAATCAAAATTAATTATATATATATATATTGGAGATTTATTTTAGTAGATGTCCACTTAATTACTGTTGACATACAAATAATTGTATAAATTGAATTTCGATTTTGATTTTGGAGTACTTACCCCAACTTCCTGAATTTCACGGACATGATGGCAATAAAAAACATGAGATAATATTTGCTATCGTATTTAATAGACTTATATCAAATGAACATATAGTTAAAGAATAATAACATGAATTTGTATAACTAGTGCAAAATAATTTGCCCTGAATAAGGATAAGTATAGTTCGGCCAAATGTCCCACGATTGAACGAATGAGAATTCTTCCTATTATGTCATCATCAGTCCTGGCATCCCTTCCCCCCCCAGCTCCCCACCAGAAGTGAACATGTACTTGCAGCGGAATTCTGAACATATCTATTTATATTAAACAGTTCCGTAACTGACTGACATATAACACACAGACCAAACCGCTGGACCTAAAGGGCTGGAATTTTGCATGGTGATTCTTCTTATAGTGTAGGGGTGCACTAAGAAAGATTTTTGAAAATTCTTCTTAGATTTTTTTTAATTAAATTTTTAAGCTGTTTTTTTTTTTGTAACTTTTTTCAAGTTTGCATTAAAAAAATAATCCAAGGTTTATAAAATTTATATCACAAGAAAGATCATAAAAATTCATTCAAAATGAAATCTTTTTCGAATCTTTACCTCGATTTTCCGATTTTTGGTGAATTTTTAAAGATTAATTTTGAGAATTTAATTTATTAAATGCTGATCACGTGGTTTCTTTTCTTTTGGTGATTCTTTAAACTAATTTTGTGTCACATGCACAACAATGAAATAGACAAAAAAATATTTTTTTTCTTCTTGCTAATGCGGCAGACGATTGGACATACCCAACAGTAACAGAATATGTTCCTCAAACTGTACTATATTTAGTGTACTATATTTTTTAGTATGTTCTATTTGATTTAATTTGAATATTTTCTTCTACATTATTTAGTCTATAAAAATATGTTTTTTTTTTTTTTATAAATATATATATATATATATGATAATAATCACATTTGGGAAATTTAGATGCAGTCGGGCACGAGGAGTGAATCATCTAGTAAATCGCTGCGCACAAATTGGAGAGATGCAGTCGGGCTGAGTGTGGTTCAGGAAAACACTTTTATTCATTTAGGAGATAAACACATGGATCCAGAGAAGGGAACACAGATTTTAGACGATATCCAGTAAATCCCTTTATTCAATCAGTAGGCATTACGAAGGCTGCAGCGGCCACATGATTTGTCCGGCGCCTTTGCCAGGACGGGACGCCGATTACATCAACAACAGTTAGAAACGAAGAGAGAGCGGACAGCATGTCCGATAGCGACAAGAGTTAGAATCGAAGAGAGAGCGGACAGCATGTCCGATAGCGACAAGAGTTAGCAACGAAGAGAGGGAAAAGTCTTGCGTTCATGCAAAATTAAATGGGTGTTTTGCGATATTTTCGCCAGAGGGCCTAAACTACTAAATTTTTAATTGGGCGATTTTACATTCGTGGAGTTCACGTGTCCACTTAAGTTTCCCGGGGACTGATAAATTCCGCGCTTGCTAGATCTGAGACCTATGGCCTGTGCATAGGATAAGTGGCCATAAGTTCTTGCAAAGTGGGGTTTTTTTGACGTTATAGAGACATAAATTCAGAGTGTTTCGAGGGCTCTTCAAGAATTTTGACACTATACGGACATTCGGAATCTCATAAACTTTCGAACACTCATATCTGGGGATGTTATTGAGTTCCGATACTTCACATGCCTGCTTAATGATCTGCAGGGCTGCGATAAATTATACTTACTTTACTTTTAGGTCGCAAATTTTAGAAAAGGGGTCGTGCTTTATTAAAAAGAGAATTTAGAATCTGTTTTAAAGTAAAGTAATTTAGAACGTCGCGTTTTCTTGTTACATTTTCCCCCCATCGAAATAAGAAAAGTTCTTGCTGAAAGGAAGACTTTTTAAAATTTTATGTACACTGTATGCATCAAAGGTAAACACACATTATATCATTTACAGAATAAGAATCTCCATGTTCGAATTCAATTTCAATGTTTCATACTAATTGCAATAATTTAATTTCAATATTCAATATTCACTATCCAAAACAATATTATATCCACAAAAATAATAACCTCTAAAATAATAAGTCAAATAAATGTACTAAATTCTTTCTCAATATTTATCATATTTAATTTCTTATATAAACACTTTAACTTTCATAAATAACACGATATTTTTATTTAATCTTACTACTAGCATTTTGGTATGAATCCTCCTGTTATATAACCTCTTACCTCTTAAACATACCTCTCTTTTTATCATATATGAAGCATTACTTTTCTATTTATTTCTCTTTTATCATTTTGAGAATTTTCTGGAATGGGCACTTCCTCTATAGCAGACGGATGTTAGTATTCAACCGTGGCATAGAGACGCTTAATAGATTAGAAAGAACTCCGTTTCTAGTTAATAGATAAACTGTTCTTTGAAATTTCTACTGTACCAGAAAATCTCCTGAAAAACATATTATTCTCCTACCTTTATTTAACCTTCAACTACATAATATACCCACGAGGATTCGAAACCACATACCTTTTTCAATTTACCATGTAAAAAAGTACAATGTTTAGGTAACTTGTGAAGAATACTAAGTTAGCAATGTTTGTACTTTAATACTTCAGTAAAATAAAACAATTTTTTAAACACTTATAATTTCTTAAAATAGATTACAAACCGTTTACATAAGTTGATAAATATTTTTGTGGATAAATTTAAAATTTAACTATTCATTATTTTAATTTTACCACCTGATACAAATATACAACAATATAACACTTATAAATTATATATATGTTGACAGAAGAACAGTCTCTATACATCAAAATGATAGACTTGAGTTTTTCCATCATTCGTCATAGTGAGGACTTTATTCCATAATCAACAAAGAAAGGATAGGTGACAAATTCTTCTCTGTATCAAAATAGATAAAATTCACAATACATAGAAGTCCATATGCTAGTATATCATAAGAGTCAATATTTTGCTTTTTAGTTATAACATCAAATAAGTTTTTAATTTCAACACGATTACCAAAATGTATGCAATATGATTTAAATCCTCTACTCATATAACTTCGTCTCTTCTTAGTAAATTCAACACGTATTCGTTTAATATCCTTATTACCATTTTTTTTTCCATCATCATCATCACAAGAAATGAGACTTTCCTTAGACATGGGCTTTTCCTCTTTAACAAACGGATGTCAAAAAAAACCAACCGTGGTTAAGGGATGCTTATGTGATTTTACGAAGGACGCTCCGATGCCCGATAAGTGGACAACTGTGTCCTCTATTATCTACTGACCAAGAAAATCTCTTATGCATATAAAATTCTTATACCTTTACCTTTTTTCAAACATAGCAAACCTGAGGATTTAAAACCATATTCTCCAACATAAAACATAATAAGTACAAAATTGTGGTAGCTTGTATAAGATTCCAAGTTAGCATTGTTGTACTCAAAAACATTTTTGTATGCAATTTTGATACGTTAGTAATCCTATAATATAGAACATATGATTTACAGATATAATAATATAATAACATTCTTAATATTCAATAAACAATAAATCTTATAATACTTGTGAAACACTGTAAAACCATAATACAAAATAAAACAAGTTGATGAACAAACAATTTTTTTTTTCACACCAGCTTTATTGCGGGTATTTATAGAAAAAAAATTAACATGACACGTTGCCTTGCTCGAAGTTATTCTCCTTCCTTCGGGAGAGGTGACTTTTTTTTCTCCCCCGAGCTTGTTGACATTTAACCTCTCACATGTGTGTATAGTAAGCGTAACATTGGGGTGGTTTGAATTGTGACCTACTTTCCTTTCTTTCTTTTTCTTTTCTCGTAGAGGTTTCGCTTCTACGTCCTTTTAATAGCTATGGGAATTTTACTCTTTTTTGTAGATAATTTAAACTTTTCTGCAGAATTAAAGTGCCTTAATTTGGTTGAGTGTACGATTTCAGTAAGTTTTTTAGTCAAATGGTTAGGTTTGTTAATTTCAAAAGTTACATTAGAAAATTGTCTTAGAACGGTGTAGGGTCCAGAATAAGGGGAAGTAAGTTTACGAGTATTTGGATATTGGAATTCTTCATACATTACTAGGTCTCCGGGTTTAAAATCAGCTACTTTAAAATGAGTATCGTATCTATCTTTATTACGCGAATGATATTGTTTAGTCCTCTTTTCTGCAATTTTCCTAGCTTCCTCTATTGGTGGATACATTTCTTGATTTTGAATTAAATTTTCGTAAGGTAACTTGCCGTACAAGAGGTACGCAGGAGGAAATTTAGTGACGGAATGAGGGGTATTATTATATTCCTCAGTTACTTGAGTCAATAATTTTGTCCATGCTATTTTTCCTTGATATGAACTAAGTTTGCATTTTAGTCTCGTTATGATAGTTTGATTAACTCTTTCTACAGTCCCATTTGTTTGTGGTCTGTGTGCTGAGGATACTAATTTACAAACGTCATGATTTCTCAAAAAATGTTTAAATTTTGTGGAAGTAAAGGCAGCGTTACGGTCGCTTAATAATTTCTTTGGAACTTGAATCTGAAATAATTGCTTTAGACAATTTATGTATGTATCAGTGGTTGCAGTCTTAGAGGGATAAGTCCAAACGTATCTAGTAGCATGATCAATAACAATATGTAAATACTTTTTCGTGGATTCATAATAATTTAAACCACCAACAGTGTCAATAGAAACAACATCAAAAGGTTCATGTGCAGGGGGTAAATTTTGTAACAAACCATATTTTTTCTGTCGCGATTTTTTGTTAAGTTGACATATTTCACAATGTTTGACATAATTTTTGACATCATTAATAATACCATACCAGTAATATTGAGGTGATAATACATTCAACATGGAAGAAACACCAACATGTCCAAGCTCTACATGAGCTTTTTCTAGTAACTTTAAGCGTAGAGAATATGGAACACAAATCTTATAAAACCCTTTCTTTTTGATCATATACAAGTTATTAATTTTCTGAAATTTATTACACCCAACATTGTCCAATCTTTGATGAGTTTCTAGTTCTTCAGTAGATAAAAAATGAGAATTTAAACTAATATGATGAGAAATAGGATTACGTGTTAACATATCAGCTTCAATATTGGTAGAACCTTTCTTATACTTTATATCGAAATCATACATTGACAGTTTTAACGACCATCTAAATAATCTTCCGGTAGGGTGTTTGATACTTTTTAACCAAACCAAAGATGCGTGATCCGTATGAATGGTGAAGTGGCTTCCGTGTAAATAACAATAAAATTTATCGACAGAGTCAATAATAGACAAACACTCCAATTCCGTTATAGCGTAATTTTTTTCATAGGGCCTAAGTTTTCTTGAATGAAAAGCTACAGGATGAAGCGTATTATCGGGGTGTTCTTGCTTTAAAATGGCAGCTACCGCTTCTTGTGATGCATCAACAAAAACATGACAAGGGTAATTAGGATTGAACAGAGTTAGCACTGGTTTAGAAATTAAGATATTTTTTAACTTTTGAAAAGCATGTTGGCACTGATCACTCCACTCATATTTAATATTCTTTTTAAGTAAATTGTTAAGAGGTGCTCGGATGTTGGCGTAGTTTGGAATGAATTTATTATACACATTAATACTTCCTAAAAATCTTTGTAATTCTTTAATATTTCTGGGTGGCTCTAACTTTTTAATTACTTCAATATTGTCATTGCTGGGATGATATTTTCCAGACTCAACTTCAGAACCTAGAAATTTAATCCTTTTTTGCGCGAACTGACATTTTGACCGTTTTAGTTTAATGTTTTCTTTTTCACATACTGAAAATATAATTCTCAAATGCTCTAAATGTTCTTCAAAAGATTGCGAAAAGATAATTATATCATCGAAATAATTTAGGGCAAACTTAATTTGATATTTATTAAGAATTTGTCTGAGAGTTCTTTGAAAAATGGCTGGAGCATTTTTCCATCCAAAAGGCAATCGTTTCCATTCATAGAGTCCGAAATTAGATGTAAAGGCTAGTTTTTCAGTATCGTTTTCATTAAGTCGAATGTGCCAATAACCTGATGCTAAATCCAAAGTGGAAAAAATTTTAGCATGAGTTAATTGATCTAAGACGGCATCAATTCTGGGGATCGGTTCAGAATCTGTTTTGGTTATTTTGTTAAGTTGTCTATAATCAATGCATAATCTAGTTTTTGAATTTTCGTCACGTTTATATGCCAAAGTAATGGGAAATGAAAAAGGGCTACAGGAGGGTTTTATTAAGTCAGCGGCTAGCAGTTCATCAATTTGTTTCTTTATCTCTGCATTATCTTTAGGAGATGCTCTATACGGACGTAATGAGATAGGTAGTTCGGACGTTAGAATAACTTTTTGGGGTTCCAGTCGAATGCAACCAACATCATATTTAGATTTTGCAAACACATTATTATATTCCTCTAACAACTCACTTAATTGTATTTCTTCGGTATCATCATTAAACTCAAAATTATATTCATTACATTCAACATTATATACACTTTCTTTAGGAGATGCTCTATACGGACGTAATGAGATAGGTAGTTCGGACGTTAGAATAACTTTTTGGGGTTCCAGTCGAATGCAACCAACATCATATTTAGATTTTGCAAACACATTATTATATTCCTCTAACAACTCACTTAATTGTATTTCTTCGGTATCATCATTAAACTCAAAATTATATTCATTACATTCAACATTATATACACTTTCTTTAAAATTTCCTCTTTTACATTTACTGAAATTAGAATCATAAATCAAGCATGCAAAGTTATTATCTATATAGGTTAACACTTCGTTTGAGGTTACATTTCTATTAAATTGATAAACTTGAAGGGTATTAAAATCTAGATTTAATTTGAACTGATTCACAAATTCTGTTGATAGTAGTGCATAGTTTAAATTAGATTCAATCACATAAAACTTGATAAATTTTGTAATCTTAGAAATGTTTGTTTTCAAGAGGACAATTTTTCTTACCTCAACAACACCTTTTAACGTTTTTACCTTAGGGAGTCTTTCTTCGGCGCTCGATATTATGGTAGTTTCGCAGAGATTCGGCAATAAATGATAAGGGATCACATTAATTCCGGCTCCCGTGTCAATTAATCCTGTAATGAATTGTTCATTTAAGATGATTTTCACTTTGAAGTAAGGTCACCGGCGATTTTGGAAACTATCTCGTCTCATCGGAGGTCTTGTCTGATAGTGAATCGCTGGGTTCAATTGGGATCGCTGATACTGCGGGTAGCGCGGAGAGAATTCCCTTGGCACGGGAGGTTGAAATGGGATCCTGGGAGCATAAGGTCGTGTTGAGTTTATGGGTCGTGATGGATTTACGACATCTCGGCTCGCTGAAGCACCGTGGGGAACATCGGCAAACACTCTTCTTGCTACTGTTATCCATTCGGACGTCGTTTCAATATCGTGGGATACCAGAATACTTCTGAAATGGGGAGGCAGTCCCCCGTTTAAAGATTGCACCGTAAGTTCCTCGGAAAGTTTAAGCTTTGAGGCGAATTCTGTCTTCGATTTGTAGTAGGAATTAATATCTCCACACGCAGAGTATGTTATCTTTATAAAGTTGTCAAAGGTGTAACTTTTACCGCACGTGTACTGATCGATGAATTTGTTTTGCACATCCCTCCATGACTGTAAGTCGATACACGCAGAAATAAAAAAGTTCAATGCTGCAGGTCCTAAATAATCCGGAAATTTAGAAAGTTTCTTCTCGTCACTCAGATTTAATTCGTTGCATTTTCTTGTAAAATACTTCAGCCAGTCCTCAATTTCAATTTCACCATCGGGTACAGGTAATGGACACTTAAAATTTTCTTCCGCCATAGTCCTTAATAGTGATAATTCTTGAGTAGGGGTTTTTCCGCAGTGCTCACGAACTTCGAGTGATGATACTAGTGACGGGGAAGCTAAAGGTTTATCATCAGCAGGCAAACTTAGCGTAGATTTAGCTGTCTGGGAACGAAAATGCATCAAAATAGCTTAAAACATCCATGGGGTTAACACGAATAACAATATGAAGAAACTGCACTTGGAGCACATGACTTAAAGACACTTGAAAATTTCCTTTTTATGAAAGATATCCGCTGAGGATTCCACGACAGGTATAAATCCTGCCGGCTTTATAAATGTGATAATAATCACATTTGGGAAATTTAGATGCAGTCGGGCACGAGGAGTGAATCATCTAGTAAATCGCTGCGCACAAATTGGAGAGATGCAGTCGGGCTGAGTGTGGTTCAGGAAAACACTTTTATTCATTTAGGAGATAAACACATGGATCCAGAGAAGGGAACACAGATTTTAGACGATATCCAGTAAATCCCTTTATTCAATCAGTAGGCATTACGAAGGCTGCAGCGGCCACATGATTTGTCCGGCGCCTTTGCCAGGACGGGACGCCGATTACATCAACAACAGTTAGAAACGAATAGAGAGCGGACAGCATGTCCGATAGCGACAAGAGTTAGCAACGAAGAGAGGGAAAAGTCTTGCGTTCATGCAAAATTAAATGGGTGTTTTGCGATATTTTCGCCAGAGGGCCTAAACTACTAAATTTTTAATTGGGCGATTTTACATTCGTGGAGTTCACGTGTCCACTTAAGTTTCCCGGGGACTGATAAATTCCGCGCTTGCTAGAGCTGAGACCTATGGCCTGTGCATAGGATAAGTGACCATAAGTTCTTGCAAAGTGGGGTTTTTTTGACGTTATAGAGACATAAATTCAGAGTGTTTCGAGGGATCTTCAAGAATTTTGACACTATACGGACATTCGGAATCTCATAAACTTTCGAACACTCATATCTGGGGATGTTATTGAGTTCCGATACTTCACATGCCTGCTTAATGATCTGCAGGGCTGCGATAAATTATACTTACTTTACTTTTAGGTCGCAAATTTTGGAAAAGGGGTCGTGCTTTATTAAAAAGAGAATTTAGAATCTGTTTTAAAGTAAAGTAATTTAGAACGTCGCGTTTTCTTGTTACATATATATATATATATATATATATATATATATATATATATAATTTTTTTCACCAATTGCAGACATTGAATGTTGTATTTATTATATATATATATATATATATATATTTGTTTGCATTAATTGCATACATTGACTGATGTATTTAATTTGAATGTACTCCATATTGAAGTACAGGTATTCAGCTACTATATATATATAAATTAATATTTAGATTTATTTTGAACTACATTGCATATCTTTGTTTTAAAATTTGTAAATAAAACAAATTGTAAATTAAGACTTTATCAACTAAAAATAAGGAATTGTTTTGGATAATAAAATCAAGTACAAAAGTCACAAGAAAACTGAAACTCTCCTTGAAAACTTGGTATTTGGTAGAAATTTCTCCTGGGATTTCCATAGATTCATGATGAAACTGCCAAGATTTTACTCTAATTTTGATCTAATCATTTGGTAATAGTTAGCTATTTACTATGGAAATAAGTGTCTCACATTATTATTAAAAAATGTTGCTAGAATAAAGATATTTTTTAATTTCTGTTTAGTTCTAACAAATTGAAACCCAAAGAAAAGTTAAAAATCTATGGAATTATACTATATTGCTCTGAATGTATCAGGAAATTTTGTATTTTATTATTTGAATAATTACAAGATATAAAGAACTTTTTATATACCATGTTTTTAAATTTTCTGTTGAATCATATAAATTTGACAATTCTAATTAAAAATTTTTTTTTGATGAATTATCCCACAACTTGAAAGAAAATTAAGTTAATTGGAAGTTAACTTGCATATAACTTTTTGTTTCCGTTCTGCCCAATAGATGGCTGCACCAGTCTACAAAAAAAAATTAACTGAAAAAATTGAAAATTAATTTAATTCTGCTTAAAGATGGCTAAAAGTATTTAAAAAAGGCATTGTCATCGTGTTCTGAGCTATTCTAAAAGTTTCAAATGTCTATCTAGTAGGGAAGTTAGTTAAAAATTGATTGCAAGATTTGTACTTGACAAACACACACACAAACAAGAAAGCAAGGTAATAAAAACATGGTAAAAATAGTTCATGTTTATGCTTTATCTGATGTGATAAGAATATAAATATTCATTCTCTAAACATTTGTACATTTTGGCAAATTACAACTGAACACTTCAATCATTTTTACCAAATCATGATTATTAGATTGGATTTTTTTCTTTTTTTTAGTTTGAACTATAAATTAATTTGTATGATCTACTGTACTTTATTATAAACTTGTTTTTATTTAATCCATTTTCAAATACAAATCATAGATAAATAAACCATGTTTTTGAATAGTCTTAAAATGGTATTGTTACCCTATTTACGAAGCAACTACTGAATGCTATTTTCTTCTCTTTATAGCATCCTGAACATTTATCTTCATGCTTGTTGAGTTAAAAAGTAAAAAAAATTATAACTTAAATTTGGATCTTACATTTCAGGTGATTTATTTGAACTGGTGGCCCATGTTTAGGGATTGCATTTTCTACTTAATAAGTATATTAGCTCTACTTTTTGCCTTACGAGATGAGAATGTAACTTGGTAAGATATTTGTCATAATGTTATTCTGAGTGGCATAGTTGCTATTTATTTTTAACTTATAAAAGTATTGAATTTTCTTCTAATTGTAACATTATGTATTTTTCGTGGTAATGAGTAATATTTCTAATAAATGACTTAAATATATATATGATTCCAGGGGTAAATGAGTTTTTAAATAGATAAAAAAATTATGAATACTATTTAATTGTAAGAATGAATTGATTGTCTTTTGCTAAATTAAAACTAACTTGTAATGTGTTTTTTTCGCCTCTCTGATATCTGTTTACAGTCACAATAATTTCTTACTTTCCTGATATTATGATAAACTGAGACTTATTAATGAATTTTAAAAAAAATTAAAAAGAAAGAACCAATTTTATATGAGATATACGAACTAATTTTATGACTATTAATATGAGGGAAATAATAAAAATTAAAATTAATACAAATTATTATTGTAGTTCTTCCTTTATTAGCATGTAAAATCACACATTGAATAAGTTTATCTCAAATTTAATCTAACAGAGAGAACTTAACAAATTCAATACTTTGAATACATAGAGGGCTAAAATTTAAAAGATTAATTTTTCCCTTTTTTCGCCCTTTTATTATTAATTTTTGATCAAGAGCCCTTATGTAATATTGCCATACATTTTAAAAATTCAGATTAATTTGTAAAATCTTGAATATCTCTCTGAAATTAAAGGTGTAGATTTTAGCTCTCCTGGTAATAAATCAATGTTGTTTTTAAAGAGCTGCATTTTCTACCTGTTACTTTGTTTCTTTGTGTGCTCCACTTAAAACACCTTTATATATATATATATATATATATATATACAGTGATTTCCGCTTATAAGAATCACGTTTGTTATTACTGTTT
Organism: Dolomedes plantarius; assembly: GCA_907164885.2. Lineage (NCBI taxonomy): Eukaryota > Metazoa > Arthropoda > Arachnida > Araneae > Dolomedidae > Dolomedes > Dolomedes plantarius. The sequence continues at coordinate 143,945,500 of OU015493.1, read as the reverse complement.
TTGATTCTTATAAGCTGTTGATTCTTATAGCCGAAATTTAGGTTTTTGGACAGGCATACACACCTATATATACATATATTAGATAATTTACCATAAAATACTCTTTAATTTACGTTAATTATCTTTTATTAAAATTATTTTTTCTAATTTTAAAAATACAACTTCATTTCTAGACCAATAAGTAGATACACATGATTATAGTAAGAGAAGAAAAAAATCCAATATTTGTTACGACATACCAGCTTAACAGTTTTAACATTTCAACTACAGGAAGGGAGCAAGAAAAAGTTTTCTATGGTAGTTTGACGTAATGAAGTTTTCAGGAGGCTGTTTCAATACTCTTTCAATACTAATAGTCACAGACGAAGATTCACCTTCTAGCTTACGTTTCATGGTTTGATAACGTGCTGAATCTAATAATGTCACGTTTGCCTAAGTGATAGTGGACACTTCACCGAAGATTTATGTGTTTCAGGGTCCAGGAAGCCGCAACCAGAATGTGGGAGGTAGGAAAAAAAAGGCCCCTATTTTTGTTTATCAGTGCAGAAAAGTGAAATTGAACCCGGATGCGTAAAGATGCCCCTGGGTCAAGCTAATAGGACAGTGTTGTGCTAAATTGTTTAAGGGGAAACTATTATGTTATGTCTAACAAAGAAAGGAATGAATTTTAAGACTATATTCCATCCCATCTTATAAATTTTTCTTTAAAAAAAAAAAAAAAAAGAAAGAAAGAACTTTGTGCCTTTTTAGGGTTTAAGTGGCTTTTTTTGAAAAAATGAAAGGAAAGCGAAGAGTGTAAACTGATTCTGATAACCGGTGGATTGATTCTTTAAAGCGAAAATTTTAACATGGAAATAATGCATTTATTTTTGTTTTTGCGATATTGATTCTTATAAACGGTTGATTCTTATAACCACTGATCACTATAAATGGTGGTTACTGTATATATATATACATATATATATATATATAAAAGTTTGCATGTAAAGTTTAGGGGAACAAATCATTCAGGAAAACAATTGTTAATAAAATGAGTCAATAAATGCATAACACACAACTGAAATTAAACTTTCTTCCAAAGTTGGCACATACTGTAGTGATAAACAGTATAAGCTAATGTAACCCATGTGCTGAAAATAAAACACATAGCAAGAAAAGGCAATATCATAGAAGAATAATATTTGTCGGTGTAATTCTGCTAATTATGCTAACTTTTTTCCCGTGACTAATTAGAAATGCTTTTTTTGGTCTGTTTCTCTATTGGTGTTGTAATCAATTTTCTTTAGCCTTTTGTGCTCTGTCTGAAAGATTTTTATTGCTGCAATGAATATATACCAAGAATTCCTTATGTTATTTTTGAAATTTAACTTGTTTACCCATTTAGTTTTTCAAAATGATTTAGAATATATTTTATCTCTCCTCAGGGTAGAGTCTGTCCTGTTTCTGTCGTTATATGTTGTCTACATACTATTTATGTTTGTTAATCATCGTGTAGAAGTGTGGTTAAATAGTTTCAAATGCTTGTCTGGTTTTGCACGTCAACCTCCTGAGCCTGAAACTGGGGTTACATACCATCCTCTTCCTGACATGTCACCAGGAATGATGGAAAATGGCACTACAGACAAACTTTTGCATTCCATAAGTTCAGGTATAAATTTTATTTGATTTTGACCATTTTTTCTGCATTTCATAATTGTAAATCTTATAATACATGTTTGAAAATATTCTTATTTTATTCTTTGTTTATTATGATTAAAGTATTGTGTAAAGTGTACACTAAAACTCATAACTTATCATTATTGTAGATTATGCCATTGTAGTATCAATTCATGGCTTGTGGATGATGATCATTGCTAATTGTTGAACCAGATGAGGCCAGGCAATGCTGTTGCTGTAGATCATAACTCAATTTTACTATAAATAGCTTAGCATCTGGCATTCATTGTGTTAACCATTTGAAAAGAGATTGCCAACCTTTTTTGGGAATGTCCTGTAGCAACGTGGCTATAATGACCTTTTGACCCACCTGGCCTTTTATCAGAAGCAGCATTTAAATGTGGTTAAAATTATTTTTTCATTAGCAAGGACAGATGTGGTAGTGCCGTCCCAATTGTCATCATTAAGGACACCGGATGTCATCAAATACCATGTTAATGTCTCTTTTTGAACCTCCTGGAGTTTCTGAAAAGAAATCTAGATGGTTTGAGAAGATTTGAAAGGTATTTAAAAGGTCAAGCACATAGGCCAGAGGCCATTGCTAGAGGAAGGATTGATAGACCTGCTATTCTGAATGATAAAGCCTTATGTTTATTGTCTAAGTGGGGCTGATTAGATGCTGTACAGAGCTTTGTTGTACATAACTTGTATATAATTTGAAGCAACAAAAGTAATAAAAGAGCTTAACTCTAATGAACCGCTTTGTACTCTCTCTAAAACTACCTCTCTCGAGTAGTGAAATTTAGTTGTGGGGGCATGATATCATAGCCCAAATCTAAAAGTGAAAATCTAAAGTACAAGATAAAGTGCCTTTGGTAAAAATAAAATTTTTATTAACTTAATGAAAATTAATCTTTTCTTAAAACAAATTATAAATGTAAGATACATCGGGTAAAAAAAATTGTCAAAAGTATAATATGTTATAAGGTTTATTACAGTTATTGTGCCTTTGTATCATATGTGATAATGGGGTGCATGAAATCAAAAGGGTACTTAGAAATCTATTACTCTTGTTCAAATTGTATAGTGGAGACTCTCAAAAATGAAGTTGTATGTCTGTTATTCTGTGCATAGTTCTGTCTTTATTAATGCCTCATTGAAAAAACACTACTTCACATACATGTTATGAGGTTTACATGATTATAGTTATCAGGGCATGCTGTATTAAATTTAGGATATGTAATTGTGACTAGAATTTAAATGAACTTTATTTTAAAGTATGAAGGCCTATTAATTTGATGGACTTTTGGATAGTAACTGAATTAAGCCAGAAGTTGGTTTTCACTTATTCAGGGTATTTAATGAAAGTGATGTAAATGAATACAGCTGAATAAAATTATAATGTGTCAATATTATTATTATTTCTCACTAGACCATTAAGAATTCTTAGTCAACAGAGCAAAAACACAATTCTTATAACATTATATTAGTCATACTATTATATTGCTTTGTTATTGTTTGTAAGCTGAAAAAGTGCTCTTTTGAGAATTAAATCATTCAAACTAAGTAAATTTGAAACAAATCAAGAAATAACCATAGAAATCTTCAGTGACTTGAAGTTATAAATCTAGAGCAGTGGTTGTCAACCTGGTCCCTACTGCCCACTAGTGGGGGATTCGAGCTTTCATGGTGGGCGGTGAGAGTTTTTGTCTGTTCTACAAATTTTGATCTTCCTCCATATATCCATTACATTACTAACAACTTAGTGAGTTTGACTTTTTAAAAACATTATTTTGCTACTTACTTTAAAATTCAACTCTAAACTTTGAATATAGAAAATAATTCACCGGACACCTCTCAAAGTATACTCGTGGACTAGGGAGCAAATAATGAGGTCCCCAGCCAAAGGCACAAATTTAGTTTTCATAACGAAGTCTAATGCTTATAACCTTCCATCGTTCAGTCTCCGAGCTGTATCTCTTTCTTAGAAATATAGAAACTCATTAAATTGAAATTATCTAGGCATTAACATACATAAAGTATAAATAAAAACATAAATTTAAGGACTCTTTTTTTTACAAACTATGTTATTGTGGCACCAGTGGGCAGTAAGGAAATTTTACCAACAACAAAGATACAAAAGTGGGCAGTAGATATTAAGAGGTTGACAACCCCTGCTCTAGAGTAATAATCTCTCATACTGATTATTTTCCACGTTTTTTTTAAAAAATTTAAAGTTTCTTTCCTTTTTACTTTCTGTTTTTTTTTTAAGTAATCGCAACAAGTATTTTTTTCAGTTGGGAAGAACTGTGAGTTTTTCCTAAGGCTATGCCAAATTAGAATACATAAATTGATGGCATTATTGATAAAATATTAAATATCCTAGATATGAAGCATTTGTTCTGCTGTTAGATCATTTGCTTGGGAATTAATGAAATAAATTTTAATCAGATATATGGATACTAAGGGGCCAAAGCATGTTAAAAATCTTATTTTCAAAGTACTGCTTGAAAACATCATTATAATGAGAAGAGGTTGGCAACGCAGTGCCTGCAAAACAATTTTAAAGTGTCCATCATTCAAATATCTAAATTTTAGGTATTTTAACAAGTTGTAATGAATAATTTTAGTAAAAAAAATTAATCATAAAACCATAAAAATCAAAAACTGAGCAGGTCGCTCTCTTGACAATGTCGCTCTCCCCTCGCTGTGAGTCAACTTCTTTTTCCTGCTCTCACATTGAACTCTCTTTGCATGTTGACATATGCTTGTGAATCTTTGTTTTCCAATATGAAATACTTAAAGTAAAAGTACCAATGAAGCCTCAGTGACACTCATTTGGACCAATGCCTGAGAACACTGGGAATTCAACATATGTGCCAATTACAACAAGATGGCTGCAGATTTACAATGTCAAACATCATATTAATTATCAATTTTAAGACTGTTTTGTTTAAATTAGAATTTAAACTTTTGCATTAAAATGTCGCATTATTTTCATGTTTAAATATTAACCTCCCCCCCTCCTCTTCATTCAGCAGTGCCCCTCAAGCCCCCACATTTCTGAAATATGCCCCCCTAGCAAAAAAGGTTGCCGACCCCTGGTTTAAATAGACAGTTTAGTGTTTCGATGATGTTGGTGTATGGGACCAAGATGCAAAATATCAACTTGGGATCCTTATACTAGAATTATTATCAAAATATGATGCAAATATATGACCCTACCTGCTTAAATCTTTATTTATAAATATAAAGAAATTTTTTTAAGAAAGTTAAAAAATTTAGGGACTCTAAGATCACCCATTCTTCCAGAACTTATAACTGCTTCTTCTATATTGAAAGTTGCTTGTGGTCATATGTTAAAATAAATGGACAGTTTCATGATAGTTCAGTTATGCACTGTTAATGTGTATGTATATGTAATGTATAGGGGCAAAGAATTTCTGATGTTTAAGTTGAGCGTATATTTGACTGTTTTCAAAGTCAAATATATTCATCTTAAATGTCTGTTTGAATGTATACAGCATTTCTTTTTGAGATTTTTTAAAACATAGGATTACGTTCCTGGATAACAGTACTCTGGAAAGCAAACTTTCCCATGCTAAGACCGTCCATCAGTACCTCGCAAGTTATAATTTTGGCAACATGCCAAACCCAGTCTGTAGCACTTGGACAAGCAGTAAACAGTTACACAAAAAAGTACCAAAATGCGTCAAAATTTTGACATACATATACAGTACAAATCGTTTATAAGAACAACCAGGGGACTTTAAAAACTGGTTCTTATAATCGATAGTTTTTATATCCGATAGATAACTTACAACTGCTGGAAATGCCAAATTCATTATTACATAATTTCTATTTACATCTGAAACATGACGTTTAAAAAATGGTTAAAAGGTTCAAGTTCAATCAAGGAAAACCACACTGCTCATTTTCATATAAGTATGTATTTTTGAACTTTTTCAAATACATAGTTCTAAAAACGTGAAAAAGAAAATTGAATAAAATTATATAGCTATTATGAATGTACATACATAATGCAATATTTTGTTTTTACATGTTTATTAATTTTCTGTAAAATAGTCAGTTTTTTTTTTTTAAAATAAAAATAATTTTTGGTTATCGCGACAAGGTCTTTGACAGCTTTTTTTTATCGCATTCTTCACAAAATCGTCATTGCAAGCTAAAAATTTATTTAAAGTATTGATTGCTGAAAACATTTTTTTTACACTTGGACAAGGAAACTCGTTCAAAAGATCTTCTGAACTGGCACTGTCATCAATATCATCATCTCTGCCAGAAATTTCTGCATTTACGCCTTCAACAATATGTTCATCTGTTATATTTCCATGAGTTGCAAGAGCCAAATCTATGTCTTCATATTCCTGAAGTGAATCTTGTTCAATTGGCAAATCTCGAACCCAGTCTTCAAGCGTTTCATCTCTAGCGTCTTGAGTTTAAAAACTGGGAGGATTTTGAACCTTACGAAAACCAGCAGGCAGGAAACAATTCGATTTTTTAAAAATTTATTTATTGAAGATTGAAGATTTCTTGATCTTCATAACCTTCTCTTAACATAGTCCAAACGGTTTTAAGCCAGTTATCAGAAACTCCTGTTGACACGGCGGCCAGGTGATGGCCGAATGGCTAGGGCACTGGCATTCGGTTCAGATCCTGTGGGTTCGAGGCCCACTGTTGGCATGGCTGTTTGTAGCCGTTCGAAATCAGCTTTAAACTGTATGTCCCAGAATAATTATCCCTCGTGTAGCAAAAAGTTGACCGTAGTGCTCCAAACCAAACCTGGTTGCACGGCCTTCGATTCTCAACTGATTCTCCCGAACACAATGGAATTCCTCTCCTGAAATCTCTGGATCCACGAAGTTGAACAAACGAAATAATGTTTTTAAAGAGCTTCGCAAATTCATTTGCTTTCGCTTGCAAAATATTTGTTGTGATGATAATTAATAGTTTTGGAAGTGATTAAAGTTAATATTAATATCGGGTATTCAGATAATTAAATTGGTAAAGTAAGTAAGAAGTAAGTAAATTTTAGTAACGATTGTGCTTTGTTTTAATAAATTTATTAAGCCTCTGCTAGATAGGTCTGAGGGTTTAAACTCGTGGTGATCAAATATTAATTGATTTGATTAATGTCATCGCATTTGGAGAAGTGTGCGCAAGTTTCTCTAAATGTTTTGACATTGAGAAGAATTAAGTTTGAAATAGATCATCACGGGTTATACCTTATTGTTAATATTGATAAATTAATAAGCCTTATTTTGAAATAATTGTGAGGTGGCTGGTACGCTGGTATATTGTTTTTTTATTGTTTTTTTGGTGGCTGGTATGTATTCAACATAGTTAATTATTAATTTTAGAGTGTTTTATTTTTGTTTTTCAATTAATAGTAAATTTTGGATTATGAACCCAAACCCATGTGTAAGCTGGGCTGGTAGGCAATGTAACGAGATCTCCTCCATTTTCACAGTATTTTCACAGCACATACCCAGGACTACACCGGATAAAGGGATTAACAGAAGTATCCATTTCAAGAAACAACCCCTTTTTGCAGCTGGCCAAGAGATAAGCGAAACAACCGTTTTGATGAGGGGTAGGCTCATGGATACGCCTGAGATCGCCAAACGCCGAGTTAGTCCCAGAGTTTAGGAAAAAAAAAATAAATCCTGATTTGATGCAAGATCAAAGTTTGAAAATAAAATACTATACTGCCTATCAAATTATAATTCAAGCCCCTCAAATTCTGTTGGTCCGAATTTCCCTGTTAAAATCAAGGAGCGAAGATGCACTCATTTTCACCCACGAGTAGCCATACAAAGGGGTGAGAGGGTCATGGAATGGAGATTTGGAGACAGAGAGGGGGAGGCGAGCCAAGAGGCTGGGGGCTGACCCGCAACCCACGATGGGGAGCGATGACTTGATTTTTGGCGGCCAGCACGCTATAGAAATGGCGCTGGCCTGGGGTTCCCCTCATAATTTTATAAAATAATAGTTTTTTTTTGTGCTGCAGCATTTTAATTGGGTAATATGATTTTAATTTCCTTTTTTGTTTACTGAATTTTTCTTTTGTTTTTTCCCATCACTTTTTCATTTAGAAGGTTTTTTTTTCTCACCAGCCACTATGATAATAACTGTTAAACTAATAATAAATTGTACTGTAAGCAAGCAAGATTTTTGTGATATTTATAAGTTTATCGGGAGGAGATATGGAATCCTCAAGTGTTATAACATTTTTTTGTTAAGGTATTTGTGTAATATTGTGAATGAAATCAGAAGGAATAAATTTGTTATGTTAGGTTGTAAAGTGGTGTCATGTCGGTCCTTGCCTTTTTAGTAAATTTTCTGATTTTCAGCTTTAGGTTTTATTTTTATTTCAGCAGATATGAAGCTTTTTCTTTTAGGTGAGATAATTTTATTTCTAGGTGTTCTCCAAGGTTAAGTAAATTTATTAGATTTAATTTCATTTTTCTTTTGGCTCATTAATCACCACAGTGATGCAGACAGTAATGAACCTAGGGTAAATTATAATTATTATATGTTTATGGGTTATTGCTAAACACAACGCAACTTTACCATCTAACTTAAAATGTACTAACCACTAATGGCCAAATGGCAAATATTGTTGTATTTAAATTTAACTGAAACCCACCTTAATTAGTAAGTTTTATTCCTACCTTTAATTCATTAATTAGTAGTAAGTAATTATAATATTATAAACTTTAAAATAAACCCCAATACAAAAGTTCGTTGCCACAAATCGGTCCAATTAGGGAAATGTTGGCATTCCTTTGAATCTTAAACCAATGCAAAAGGGCTTCTTCTATGTCAGCATGTGGACTTTTTTGAAGTTTCTTAATTTTAGTCCATATTTTTTTAGATAAAAAATGGATAAAATGGTTGAAGAACAACGTGCTGCTACTTCCAAATTAACATGTTCTTATAAGCGATTTATTTTTCCAGAAACAAATCAATTTTAAGTCACTAAAAGCGATATGTTCTTATAAACAATGTTATTATAACCAGATTTTATATCTATCATTACACATGAGAATTGGCCGGGAACTAATAATTCCGTTCTTTTAAGCGATATGTTTTTATAACCGGTGTTCTTATAAACAGTTTTTACTGTATGTGTATATATACATATATATAGATACATATATATTAGGGTGGGCTGAAAAAAATTTTTTTTTTTCTTGGCTAGTTAAAAATGGCTAGTTAAAAAAGTTATTACTCTTATAGATAAGAAAACCAGAAAAAAAATTTTGGGAAAAAAAAAAATCTTCCGATCGCACATTCACTTTGAAATATTGAAAAAAATGAGAAAATAAATATTTTTCAACAGTTTTTTGAAAAGCTCCAATATAATGCATTTCAAATGCAATAGTTCACAATGTATAGTAAAAGGGTGTTAAAAGACAGGGAAACATTTTTATATGTATGTTTAAAACATTTATTGTACAAACAAAACATTCAAAACTACCATTTAAAAAAAAAAAAGAAATGTTTTTATAAGATTGCTGCAAATGCTTTTTTTGCTGCACTTTTTACTTTCGTCGCTCACATTATGTCACATTATTGATTGTTGAACTCGGACACATTGAAGGCAGCTTTTGAAGAAAATTCCGGCATAACTGACCTTGACAACAGGGTGCTGCTTATGTAGCCATCTCTAGCTTCAGTACCGCATACACTTGGCTAGCCTTGGTGACGATTTTGACACAACAATCCACAGCTTGGGTGTGCCATGGAAATCTATTGAAGTCTGAAATCAATGGTCTGCCAGTTTTAATCATTTCTTCTATTTCTTCGTCTGGTACATTCCTTAGAAAAGGTGGTGGAGTGACGTTACAAACATTCCACTTAATCATGTCAACGTAATCGATCGTGTTGAAGTCAAGTGTTGGCACTCTAAATTCTCTGTTTTTTTCCCTTGCAATTTATCCGAGCTTTGAGAACTCGACGTAATCCCAGTTCTCTCACATGCTGACTTTCGTCCATAATCGTAGCCACAATTAGATTTTCGGGATGTCCAAAATATGAATTTCGGTCTATTACTAGGTTGATTATTTTTGCATATGTTCAGAAAGGTATCGGGTTATAACACATACATACATATATACATACAAAAGAGGTAAGCAACGATAAGTAATCCTATATTAATAACCCACAGTAGTTTCATTAGAAGAGACTACCTGAAAATTTTTTTTGTATTTATACACAAATTTTAAAATATATATTGTCCTACTGAATGTACCTTTAGTATGATATTTTTCTAACTGTTTAAAATTGTCTATTTTCCATTTTAGATCATCTTACATCAGCTGATATATCTTTTCCATCAGTGGAAAAAGAAGAAAGTGCTCCTTTTTCACCTCCATCTGGTATCTTCCGAAAATGTTTGTGGGTTTTATCTCTTCCACTTTTGATTTTATGTTATTTTACTGTTCCTGATTGTCGAAAAAGTAAATGGGAGAGGTGGTTTTTTGCAACATTCCTTATGTCTTGTGTTTGGATTGGTGTTTTATCCTATATTCTAGTTTGGATGATAACCATTATTGGTAAGTGTGCATTTAGTGGTCATCAAGTAATGAACTTTGTATGTATATGTTTCTACTGCTGCATAGCTGTATTCCCTATGTGCCTAAATTTAATGAAAAATTGTTTAAAAATATAAGAAAATGTTTTTTCTTTGGTTTGTATATGTGATGTGTGTGTGTGAGAGAGAGAGAGAGAGGGAGAGAGAGATTCAAATTTATTGGGTTAGTTTTTCTGAATACCCAGATAGTCCTCATGAAAATGTACCGAGTTAACATGATAATTTCTCAAGAGTTGTTTTTCAATTAAAAAGTGGCCCAGATTTTTTGTTATCAGTGGGAAATATCAATTCAGAATCACCAGAAAAGTCTCTGCATTATTTACTTCTCTTTTTGTGCAATTTTTCTTTATGATTTTGTGCTTTCTATTTGTTTCTATCTAGAAAAACTACAACAAAAAATGTTAAACAAAATTCTGAGAATGATTATGTTGACTGTTTTATCTGATATTGTCAAAACATCATCATCCATTGTTCAGCTGTTGGGAAAAATAATTATTTACTCATACTGAGAAAATGCACTATTACCGTATTTACTCGTGTATACGCTGTGTTGCGTATATAAGCCGCACCTGAATTTTGAGACAACATTTTTTGAAAATTTTTTTTCTGAATTCCATTGTAGACTCAAAGTAGCATCATTCTACGAAATGTAGCAATGTCGTACATTCGTTAGAGTTCAGTGCTCACCTAACAATATTAGGTACAGCCTTAGCTGATGGTGGTGAAACTACAGTGTAAAAAAGATGATTGTATATATACTAGTGCACCTAGGAATTATTTCACACAAACACAAACTCTTTGGAACTTAAAAGAATTTTATTAAATAGTCATAAGGTATAATATATACAAACAATAATATTTACAATGCATTGAATTGCCGTGGGCATGATATGGTAATAGTTTGTAAGGTATATAGATACTAATGTTTTATAGTAGCAAGTGTTCTAAACTAAAGGGTGTTTACTGTATTTAATTTTAAAATTCCGTGTATAAGCCACACCCTATTTTTACGGACCTATTTTATTGAATAAAATTGCGGCCTATACATGCGTAAATATGGTATGTTTGTTAGCAGATTTGAATTTCCAGTGTCTAGGATTTAAAAGTGTAGTAACAATGTTGGATGTATAAAATGTGTAATAATTTCATTTTTCAGTATCTGTTTTGTGTTTGAAATTTTTTTTTCTCCCAGTATATAATGATGGTCAAACCATTAGGGTGCTTTTTGTTCCCTAGTTTTAGAGCTGTCTTTCACAGTACTGACCTTCATCATTTTTTATCTCATTATAAATACATATTAAAAGTTTACATATTAAAGTTTACATTACATCTAGTTTACATATTTAAACACATTTACTTAACATATTTATAAATAATTATTTTGACATTTTTGGATAGTTATGCTGCAGCATTTTATTGTCACCTGTATGGATACTATCTACTGTGTATTTCCCCTAGTGACATTTTCATGAGACATTGTCTAGTTTTCTCGCTTTCTGAAACTATTCCTTGTCATCGTGTTGTTGTTGTGACTGACGCCCCTTGACCGACAGTATATCATCAGTTCAAGTCCATAACGGCTATTGGGTGAAGTAGTATGGCTCCAGTATTTTATAGCACCACAAGGGTCATAGTCCGACTTATCTAAAGGACAAGCCCCGTAATTTTGAACCGAGTCAAGTGACGAGACCGAAACACTTGACCCCGCACCTTCAGAGGTAAATTTGAGAACTTAAGAGGACATTGCAGCCATGACAGAATGTTTGTGCACCAGCCGCTCTTAGTGTACATGGCAATGGATTTGTTAGCGACCGGCACTGAACGAGAGACTTTTAGATCACTGTCTCGCTGCCTTTGCCAACTGGGCCACTGCACCCCTTGTAATTGTAGAAGGTGTTATGATAAACATTCCATGCAAGATTGTTATCAGTTCTTTTCTTGAATTCATCTAAATATAAATGAATAATATTGATTTCTGGTTCATAGGGACAAATATAGATCTCATCCAGTCAAGTAAGTGGGCTGAAAAAATTGTTTGGTTGGACTGTAGAAAGTATGTCTGAGAAAGATAATGTTGCATAATTTGAGGTTTTTTTTATTAGTGTTTTAGGAATCTCCCTAAAGGGTTTGACATACACATGTTAAGCTGGAAAATATTCTATATGGCATCTAACAAAAATAATTGAGAGTTATTTTTTTAAGAAAGATTTCATCACCTATGAGTCCCTTTCTTTTATCTGATGGACACCTAGATATTAGCTAAGGATTCACTAACAGTTAGTCTGTATGTCTTAGTTTTTGAACATTTGCTATAGCATGTTAACAAGATATGTATGTTTATTAAATAGGTTGTCTATGGATATTGTATTCAATAGGAACATATAAGAAATGTGTTGAAATCTCAGACCTTATATTATATCACACTTCAGAACCAAGAACGATATTATATAATCCTTCTGAAAACATGCTATAAAATGGTTATTGGCTAAGGTGGCTTTCAGTATTAATCCTCAAATGGTACAGCAGTTTGAGATGAAATAGATGGTATGGTCCGGTCGGATTCGACCCAGTCTCTTTTTTGATGAGGATTTTGGTAGAAATAAGTACACAATAAGCATTTTTGTTGTATAATAACATTTATTGATAATACAGTTGAATCCGGTTAATTGGACCAGCTGCTTATTCGGACTGAATTCTAAAGAACTGAAACAAATCCTATTGTATAAGCCTAATAGGGCATGTTCATGTAATCAGACCAGCCGGTTATTAGAACCAAAATAATCGTGTCCCGATGTGGTCTGATTAACTGGAATCGGCTGTATTTTACATGAAATAAAACCCTTTTTGTAGAAAAAATGACCAAGAATTTGTAATTTTGCTAAAGAAAGAAAATCTCTTTGGCATTTACATAGAATGTTGTATATATTAGGTCTAATATGTAATTTAGTCTACCTAGTTTTAGAAGTTAGTGATGCCAACTTTCCAAGCACAAAAATGTAAAAAGTAATATATACTGACATTTTTGGCTTTCAAAATCGAAATAAAAAATTAAAAATCTAAAATAAATATATTTAAGAAATGTCTAGTGATCATGAATAATGTTTTTCAACAAAGACACTTGTATTTAGTTATTCCTATATCTAGTAGGGTGGTATAGTAGGTCTATCTGGTAGGGTTCCTTGTCAATTCGATCTCTTGCAATGAGAGGGGAGAGTACGGGAGAGGGAAGACATACTCTTAGGTTCTGACCACCACTGTACTGTTTGAGAGTTAAAAGTTTTTGTTGGTTCAGGTTTTTGTAGTGATTTTAAATTCTTTTTAAACTGTAGGTCCTGATTTGTTAAGTCCTAGTGTAGCAAAAAGGTAGAGCACCAAGAAAACCAACTGCTAGAAAATTGGGTCATAAGAATAATATTTGATTCTAGTTAAAATATTACATTTCCTTTTTTCCTGTTAAATTAATGCTTTTATTTTTAAAGATTTTTTTCACAGTTGTGTGTTTAATTTTTCTCATTTCTAGGTTATACCTTACACATTAGAGATACAATCATGGGTTTGACATTTTTGGCTGCTGGAGCAAGTATTCCAGATGCAATTTCAAGCCTTCTTGTTGTAAGAGATGGTTAGTATGTGAATGGATTTTTGTCTCAATTTCATATACTGTGTTTGTGAATAGTACTTGAATAGGCAAAGGACTGGTAATGACTTAAGTCTTTAATTTATAACTTCCCTCCAGCTTGCTGATAGAGTCATGTGTTTTAATGTATGTGTTTAGACTCTAACTGTCAGTAATGCAAAATAATCACTTTTTTTTCTAAGACTAAAAATATCATCATTTTTTGTTTTATATTGCACAGATGTCATCATTCTTTAGCAGGTCTATTTTTTTGTGTGAGTGTCGGTATTAAGATTTTTGTTGAAAAAAATAGATTGAAATCTTTTTGTTAGATTTTTTTTATATAAAAATAATTTTAAGAATATTTCAGCACAATATATAGATTACTACATTTTACTGATAAAAATGTGAAACACATAAGTTCTTGGAATAATCATCTGACCATACTGGCTCCGATAACATCATTTGCCTATACTGTAATATAATCTTGGCTAAGTTTTTAAAATTTCTTACCAGTGAACCATTTTTACATTCATTTTGCTGTTGCAGGCACTTTGACAAACTGACATGAAACTCTTACCACTTGGCAGTTTTGGGGTGTAATGAGGTACACCATATAATTAGTTAGCACGTTATGCTGTATCTAATTTTTTTTCCTCTGATCACAGCTAAGCTGTTACATTGTAGCACCTGATCACAGCTTAGCTGTAACTAGGTGCTGCAATAGCATCTACTAATATATGCCAATACTCTCCTTTTTTTTTAAAGCCAAGATGGGATAATCATTCTATAGAACTATCCTTCTCCCCCATTTCTTTGATTTTAATTTGTTGGCTAGATAAGGCTTAACCTTTGGTGACTTAGAAGCTGGGTCAGGCTGGAATTTTAGGCATGTTACTATCTGTACAGAGGTTGTCAGTTGCAAATCAGGGATTAGTTTTTCTTATTATTGGCTTTTAAGAGTAATTTTAAAGTTTAGATTATCATTTTTTTTTCTATGTGAAATAAAATCAGGTATTATCACCCACTCTTTTTGTTTATCATAGCTATGTTTTTGGTCATTTTCGGCTGAATTATATCAAATATTTTCTATACTTGGTCCTTTTTGTTTGACATTACTTGCCAAAGATAACATGACAGAAATTAGAGAGAATTAGATGATCAAGATTATTACTACACAAATAATGGTTTAAAAATGAATGGTTGTTGATGTTTTTTCCTTGAAAGAAATATGTTTATTAATTAATGTAATTAATATTAGAAAAATATTTTTTTTATGAATAAATTGAAACTTAAATCACTCACTATAATCTATATATATAAAACAGTTCCGTAACTGACTGACTTACAGATAATGCACAGACCAAACCGCTGGACCTAAAGGATTCAAATTTTGCATGGCGATTCTTCTTATAGTGTAGGTGTGCACTAAGAAAGATTTTTGAAAAATTCTTCTTAGATTTTTTTAAATTAAATTTTTAAGCTGTTGTTATAACATTCTTTAAAGTTTGCATTTAAAATAATAATCTGACGGTTATAACATTTATATCACGAGAAAGATCATAAAAATTCCTTTAAAGTGAAATCTTTTTCAAATCTTTACCACCATTTTCTGATTTTTGGTGAATTTTTAAAAATTAATTTTTAGAATTCAATTTATTAAATGCTGATTATGAAATTCTTTTCTTTTTATGATACTTTAAATTAATTTTGCGTCATGTGCATAACAACAAAATAAATTGACAAATGAAATATTAAAATATGGTTATAGATAAAATTTAACCACTAGACCAGCGGTCTGCAACAGGCGGACCACGGAAGGTCGAAACCTGGACCGCCAAATATTGTTAAATAACTTACCTACCTATTCAATTTAATTAATATTTTTATATAACTAGTTTTAGTAGGTAGATACGTAGCTGTTGCTATGCTATGCTGTGCTGTGTAGCACAAGAGAGTGCGTTGGAGTGTGAGGGTGCGTGCGGGAGGGAGTGTACTGGCCAGCATGTTTCGGCACATTGTCAGTTATAAGGTAGTTGCGTTGCGATCTTGTGAGGAGCATTCGTTCATTTGTGTTATAATTTGTCGTGTACTGAAACGTTTCGTACCTACATCAATATGGATCCTAAAAAGTGAAAAGTTGACAGTGAAAATAGGAAGTATTTGACTGAGTGGACTGAACAATATTGTTTTATGCTGCCTGATTAAGCCTAAACCAGTTCCAGTTTGCCTCATATGCAACAAAACTGTCGCTATTGTTAAAAGTGCCAATTTAAAGCGACACTATGATGAAACAACTCATCAGCAGTTCCACAAAAACTTTGCTCTTGGCAGTGAAGCTCGTAAAGAAAAACTCCAAGCATATCTAACTTCTTACAAAAAAAGCACGGCCTTACTAGTTCGGTGCTTGAGCGAGCAAGAAAAATCCGCAGAAGCAGCATTGCATGTGTGCTGGACGCTTAATAAACACTAGAAGCCATTTTCAGACTCTGAGATAGTAAAAGAATGCATGTTGGAAGTGGCCACAGCACTTTTCGAAGAGAAAAAGGTTATTGTCACCATAAAGCAAGGTATTCCATTGTCGGCAAGAAGTAATACAAGTTGAACCGAAATTTTAGCTGCTGACAACAAAAGTAGTTTGCTCGAACTTCTGCAGAAGGCACCTTGCTACGCCATAGCACTTGATGAATCATGTGACATTGTTGATGATGAACAAATGTCTATTTTCGTGAGATTTTTTGACATTGAAAGTAAAGCGTTCAGGGAAGAATTGCTAGCAATATTGCCATTTAAAGATAAGACTCGCAGAGAAGATTTTTTCAAGACTTTTGATGAATTCATAACAAAATCAAATATTAATTATGATAAAATGATGTCCCTTTCAAGTGACGGGGCCCCAGCGATGATTGGTAAAGAAAAAAGGATTAGTAAAGAGAATCAGGGATAAGAATGAAGGCCTAATATCTTATCAGTGCATAATTCACCAGACAGTCCTTTGTGGAAAACTTAGTGCTACTCTGAAAGAAGTAATGGGCAGTTTGGTAAAGTCAATCAAATTTATGAGGTCTCGTTCTGCTCTTCAGCACCGATAGTTCAAGGAGTTTCTTTCTGAATGTGATTCGGCGTACTCTGACTTACTGCAACACAACAATGTTCGTTGGCTAAGTAAAGGTCAAGTTATTGAACGTTTCTGGTAAATAAAAGAACAAGTAACCTTCTTCTTGCAAAACTTGGATACGCAGGAAGCAAGGAATCACTTGGAGTTCCTAACAAACAAGCGCAATATGCTAGCTGTGGCTTTCCTGAAAGACATTCTGAAATATTTAAATGTGCTCAACACCGAGTTACAAGGAAATGGAAAATTAATATATGATCTGATACAAAGTGTGTCTGCTTTCCGTCGCAAGCTGGATATCTTTGAAAAAGATATTGCGAGTCAATAATTTATTCATTTCCCAACAATTCTTTAATATAAAAAGAACTCTTGTTATAATTTGGGGCAGAAATGCCCAAAAACTTTAAATAAATATAAAAATATAAAAATAGAATTTTAGCTTAAAGTGCACAGTCATTATAGATAACAGGAAAGGCGGTCTATTGCCTTAATAGATAGTGACGATAGCTGGAAAATTAAACATAAATAAGATAAACAACCTTTTCAAAAATGTGGTGTGTAAGCCTGAAGCGAAACATACATAAAACAAATAACTAGTTTAAAATAACACAAGTTTATTTAGACACATAAAGAAGTTGAATTATAACAAACAAAAATGATTCAACACATAAATCCTTGCTGTAATCATACGGGATTGTAGGGAACCTTACACAGGTTCAACTGCTTGAGAATTAAAAAGAAAGTTCGAGAAGTCCTAGACTTCAGACGAACAAAGTTTTTTTTTCCTTCTAGCTTTAACATGAGATATTGTTAAAAATATAACAACTCACATGAGGTAGACCCAAATCCTCTGGGTGTTTTAGTGAAAACGGCAAACATAAAAAAAAATGAAAATGCTGCGTAATACATTGCACGAGCATGAAGAATTACTGCAAGAAGAGGCATTGAACTTGGGCACGTCGGTTCACCATCGAACCCGCGCTGAAATATAAACATCGCAGGTAATGGTTGCTTGAAAAGGAACAGTCTGCATGCACTGCATTCAGCTCGCTGACTGCCGACTGCCAACACCCGTCACTGACCCTAAAGTAGCTCGCTGTACGGTACTTATCTAAGAAGGCCGATTGCGATGCTCCCTGGTGGATTCCCGAAAAAATGCAAATTTATTGCACTTCAGAAAACGACGTCACACGATGATGACAAGATGACGTCACTGGATTAACGAAACGTTAATACTTTAATGGCGGCTCACGAAGTAAATATTTAAGGCTAGATAGGGAGGAAAAATACATTCCTGCTATTTTTTCTAACAACTCTGAAGAAGACATTGCAGTATTTTTAAGGTTTATATCAGATCTTGGGATGGAATTTGCTGCAAGATTCCAAGACTTTGCAGAGATAGGGAAGCTGTCTCAATTCCTTAAATCGCCTTATGAAATTGCTGCAGCGGCAGAATGGACTAACGTGGCTGCGAAGTTGTTCAGTCTTTCAAAGCGTTTACTTCAAATGGAGATAATTGACTTGCAAGAAGATATTTCCTTGAAAATGTATAAAACTGCATCCACTGAAGAATTTTGGGGTAAACATGTTTCAGAAAAGTTTGAAAATTGCAAAAAACTAGCTATCAACCTGGTTACTATGTTTGGCTCTACATATGTATGTGAATCACCTTTTTCAAAAATGAATTTTTTGAAGAACAAATATCGTTCGAGATTAATGGATGCCCACCTTGAAGACACTCTTCGCATTAGCTTTTCCCCGCGTGAACCAAAGTATAAAAAACTGGTTCAAGACTGCAGGTGTAATTTCTCGCATTTATTTTTAAGAATACTACCTATTGTGTTTTATATAATTACTTAAATGAGTCAAAATAAAAATTTAAAACCAAGCATTATGAGTTTGTTTTCTGGACCTTGATAAAAAATTTTAATAGTATCCGGACCCCACTTAAAATTACTTGCCGACCCCTGCACTAGACTAATTGAAATGGATGTTTTTTAAAAATTTAATTCAAATTAGTATGTTTTATGGATATTAAACATACAAATTAATTGCATGCATTGACCGCTGTGTTTAATTTGAATATTTTCTTCTACATTATTTTGTGTATAAAAATAACCGTTACGAATTTTTTTTTATATATATTTTTTTTCTTTTTGGGCATTTTCTGTTAATTGTATACATTGACCGTTATATTTAATTTGAATGTACTTAGTAGCGAAGCACGGGTATTCAGCTAGTTACTTATAAAGTTTTATGCCAAACTACTTAAAGATGCATTGGAATGAACTGAACAATTGATTTTCTGTTTATCCATGAATGCAGTGTAGATTTTATAGGTAAGATAGTATCACATATTTCAAAGACTGAAAATAGATTTGCATGTTTTAATTAATTTTTTACTTCTAGGATTTGGAGATATGGCAATTTCCAATGCAGTTGGAAGCAATGTTTTTGACATCCTTCTTTGCTTAGGATTACCCTGGTTTTTGAAAACAGTTATTGTAGACCCAGGGTCAACAATACCTGTGCATAGTAAGGGTAAGTGTGAATGGTATATTTAAGAAAAAAAATGCTTTCTTAGTCAGGAAACTTTCTTTTGAGAAATTATAATTTCTTTGTAATAAACTTAGGATTTTGTTCATTTTTAATCAAACATGTAGATTGAATTTTTAATTTTATCTTCTTTATTAAGATTTCTGTTATAGCTAAAAGTGTAGAGTTAATCGATTCGATTGCGTCAATAATTTTATTGTAGTCCCAGTATGCACATTTTGTCAACGCTTTGTGTCCATAAGCATTATTAGTTGTTTAATTTTATTTATGTACCTTTTATGGAAATTTTTAACATGACATGAAAGGCAGTGCAGAAATTATGGAATACAATTGTTCGAAGCATTACTTCCATGCACCCTAAATAAGCTGTTTCATTCATTTATTTTTTTGTTCAGATTCAAACATTACTTAAAAAGTTCTTGAGTTCCAATTTCACTTTTAAGGGTTTAACACCTTAAAAGGAACTCTTAGAAATGTTTTATGTATAAGCCTTAAAACTGTTTGTACAGTAAACTTTCTCTAATCCGGTACGTTTGGGACTTGAGGCATGCCAGATTATGAAAGTTTCCAGATTACAGGATGAATTTCGGGAAAAATGTAAATAAAACAAAATTGACAGTAAAACATGTTTTTTATTATTTAAACAGCTTAAGTAGAATAAAAAAACTACATAATAATGTAAAATAACTGACTATGAAACAAAAGAGTGCACTGTAGGCCTCCAAAAAATTTAATTCAAAGATGGTTGATCGAACCCATGGGATTGTTGTTCTTGATAGAAGCCATCTTAAACAAATTTTGAATATCAATTTGTTTTTAGTCTTCTTTCTTGGTTTTTTTATGACATCATTTCGTATGATGTGGAGTTTCATAATTTCAGCATCATTGAACGAACTGCTGCATTCTGAAAACTTGATAAATGTATTCAATGCATCAGCTGCTTGATTCAAAATGATGTTTGACTCGTCTACATAATCTTCATCTGAATCCACATCTTTGAGGCTGTTGGATTGATCACACTCTGTATGATGGCCTCATCTGTCAGAATTTCCTCTGTCGGCTCATCAAAATCTACTTCAACCCACTCTCTTGTTTCTTCCCAGTTCATCTGTGACATGAGGTTCTCTAAAAGCAAATCATCTAAAACAATTTCTAGTTTATCATCAACTGTATTGCTTTCATTAACTTTGACATTCTGATCACAAACAAACTTGACAAAGCATGATTGATGTTTTGTGATCGGTATAAATAATAATATTTTTTTTCAAAAGTCATGCCAGATTATCCAGCGTGCCAGATTGTAGGATGTCGGATTAGAGGACATTTACTGTATACACTTAAAAAAATTTTGAAAAAAATATACAGGGAACACAGGATACAGAATATACAGGGTGTTTCAAAAAGAGTCATCTGATTTTAAAAAGTCATAACTATTCATCTTTTAATCTGTTTTGATCGAATAATGTATAGGCAGAAAGAGGGAAATCTCGAGTTTCACACAGTTGCCGACAAGTAGTATTAACCTTGGCTCGCCACTTCAGTGTTTGTAAAGATGGCAACTTCACAACAGAAATCATTTTGTGTTCTACACTTTGCGAAGTGTGAGTCCGTAACAACTGTTCAGCATGATTTTCATCAAAAAACCCTGGTAGATTGAAGTTCCTACCTGTCAGAGCATTAGGCAATAGTATAAACAATTTCAAGACACGGGTTGTCTGTGTATTCATAACAGCCATGGAAGCGGTGTATGCAGACATGCTCACAAAAGTGTGGGACGAAATTGCCTACCATATAGACGTGTCATGCATCCAAAGGTGGGCATATTGAGCACCTTTAATTTGGTTTATAAAAACACTTTTGATGATTAGCCATGTAATATAAAATTAATTTTAAGTTTCTATGTTCAATATTTTTCATAATATACTAATTTCAAATCCGGTGATTCCTTTTGAAACACCCTGTACTATGATTAAATATATGCTATGACTCACATAATATACTAATTTTACTTTTGACCATTTTTCTTAAAATG
This sequence comes from Dolomedes plantarius, assembly GCA_907164885.2. Taxonomy (NCBI): domain Eukaryota; kingdom Metazoa; phylum Arthropoda; class Arachnida; order Araneae; family Dolomedidae; genus Dolomedes; species Dolomedes plantarius. The sequence goes on along the minus strand of OU015493.1, from coordinate 143,923,905 downwards.
TTCCTGGAAATTATTTTTTTCAGAATACATTCTGAAAAAATTTGTCTTCCAATGAATCAAAAATAAATTTTCTTTTCCCTTTTTTTCTTCTTAATAGGTCTGACGTATTCAACTTTAACGTTACTTCTTACTGTTGTTTTTCTTCTGTTGGCCACACATATAAACAGGTGGAAATTGAACAAAAAATATGGAGCTGTCCTCCTCGCCTGGTATGGATTGTTCATGGTTATTGCAACTTTGTATGAAAGCAATTTATTCGGAAATATGGCTCTGCCAACATGTCCAAGTGATTTTTGAACTAATTATTATATGCTCAATTTTTTAATAATCTTTGTATTTTTTTATTTATGAATTATTAATCAGTGTGAGTGAATTTTCCCGCAGCATATTTTGTTAGAAAATCTGTCACATTAGAGTAGGCTAATGATTTTTATTCTGAATTGTGTCTGAGTTAATGGTCTTAAATTGGGTCTTCAGGCAACTTAAATTGGCAGGTATATTTATGTAGAGGAAATGTTAAATGGTAATTTTTTGAGGAATAATATTGGCAGTTTTAGGCAGAATTTCATTCTTAAGTTTTATTATTCCCACTGATGTGTATAAAAATTGACTTTTTTATAATGTTTTTGTAGCTAATGATAGTAATACGTTTATAAATGTAATTAATTGTCAATGACAATTTATTGAGAGCTTACATACAAAAGGTGATTGAATTTTAATTCTTCCTTTCAACTTGGATATAAATCTGTTACAGTATAATTGATAAATGCTGTAAAATTTTTGTTGTGCTGCCTTTTTTTACGTATCTGTATTTTGGTTTGCTCTATACAATATTTACTTCTTAGTTTGAATTCATAGCAAATTACAAAATTATTCTGTTTTGGTTATGCCTGACATTGTTATAAACTTATTTTATATTCCTCTGTTTATGCTGAAAACTTAATAAAATAATAGTCCGCCTAAAATTTCTTATCTGCAGTGATAAGAAAATTTCAGTAATTCATTGTGCCTTATTAAAGAGCTTTTATTTGTTGACTAGTTGTCTGAAAGTATTGAGATAGTTTGACAACGTATCACATTTAGTTAGGAAATTATTTTAGCAAGTGGTTATAATTGCTGCAATTTGGTTTATGAAGTTTTTACATCTGATGTATGTAATTTTTCTTGTTATTTTTAAGTGCAATCATTTTGAGGTGTTTCTTTTGTGATGATTTGTTTGTGCACAGAACGCACATTTTCACCTTGCTTAAGCAATCTTTAATTAGTGATTAAGCATGTTAAATATTTGAATGCAACATGTATAATCTGTAAATTATTTGTTTATATTGAATAAGTATTACACAGTATTAAAAAGTACAAGAATACAGAATGCTGAAATTAATTTCAGTGAAAAAAAGCCTGTTAAAAAATAGAAATTAAAAATTATTTTTTTATTATTTGTGGAGGGGGGGGGGGGATAACTATTCCTAGATTATATTGTTATCCTAGATTATATTAATGAAGAAAAGATTTTTTTTTTTGTGTTTAGATTTAGGAGGTTGAATTTTGTTTGCATGTAATAATAAGGATAAAATATATTATTAAATTTTCAAAATTCTGGATTTTTTCAAAATTTAAAATAAATTTTGTGTTACCAATACCAAAATTTTATAATTTTTTTATGCATATGTTAATATTCTTTATAGCTCGGATTGATCTCTTAAATTTATCCTTAATTGTAAATGATGTTCCCTTATTAATTATAACCTGCTAATTTTGATTTTTGATCAATCATTAAATAAAAATGTTCATGGTAGACTTCTCTAATGACTCTAAAAAGTAAATTAACCAATTAAAAGCTTTGATTAAATTAAATAAAAAATTATAAATATTCATCAGATATCTAATGATTAGTTAGGTTTAGGTATGGTTGTTTTTTAATTATGGTTGTTTTTGATTAGAACCAGGTAGTATAAGGATTTTCACTGATTTTTTTTTTTCACTGGGGTTTGTTTAGTTTTTATGGTATTATTTTAATAAATTTCTTTTTAATGGGTTATGACATTCTCTTTTTATTTAATTTTGTCTTAAATGTATTTTACTTAATTACAAAATAGTTTATGTTTAATATTGTAAAGTTTCATGTGTTTTCTATTTTTTCCTGTTATAACAAATTGTTTCACTATTTGTCAAATGATTATTTTATGTCATGTCAAGCAATCAAGCATGTCAAAAATTAGTGTATGTGCCTTACAATTAAAATCATGTGATTATGTGATAAGTTAGATTTAAAAACTGTTTTTTCTTATGCAATTATATTGTTTTTGTAAAAAAAATTTGAAAATTTATTTTATGTTTTTTTTTTAAATTAAAAATTTATTTTATTCTTATAAATATTGTAATTATGGTGTAATTGTATTCCTGATGCAGTTTGCATTTATTACAATTTTTTTAGTTTAATCTAATTTGTTATCATTTTATAATGTTTGATGTTTTGTGTAAGTAACTTTTGCTAAGTTTTGTTGCTTCTGTTGTCATTACAAACGTAAAAGATCAGTTAATGTAATGTGATTCCAAGCTTGTATAAAATTCAGTATTGGGGGGTCCCACTTTTCAAGTTCACATAGTCTAAGTTTCTAAGTCATTAAAAAATAGTCATGTTTTGTTGATGTACTGCATCCATGCTGAAATAATATTCAGAGTGGATTCTTTTACTGTCGTAATTAAAAGAGACAGTAAAATAGTTACTGTCATAAATAATGTAATATTATAATGATATATTTATGGGTGCTTAACTTTTATTGGTTTATAAAGTTAAGAACAATCAAATATGATATAAACCATACTGCTATACCAATTTGCCAACTTTTGATTTTTATATCACTTTTGACATTTTGTGTAGATTAGTTACTAACATATGAATTGTATATTGTATTCCATTTTTTAAAGTTTTCAACGGTAAACTGCAATATTTTAGAGGCTGGTATATTAAGTATGTTAAAGAGTAAATAATTCAACGTCTCTTATTGCTTACGTAAATGTATAATTTTTTGGGATTATTATTTAAATCAGTGTAAATAAGCATAATAATATGTGAAAGAGTAATTGACCTCTTAGGAAAAATTTATTATTTGTTCTCATGAATTTTAATTTAACTTAAAGTTAAAAAAATATGATATTTGATGCAGATTTTGTTGTAACACACATTTTTAAAATTCACTGTTGAGCACAAATGCACACCAGTTAAACATATGATTACTCTTAAGAAATGCAGTATTTCCATTGTGATTAGATGCATGCTAATTTTTATATTTGTTATTATACGTATTTTACATTATTTTTAATTTCTGTGAATTCTTTAGCTTATTTTATGTGTAGTGGAAAAGGTTTTTGATCTTTAAGAAAATTGATTTGAAAAATGTAGTCGTATTATTTGTACATAAAAGTTACTGAACAGTTGTTTACAACTTTTTGTATAATGTATAGATTGAAACATATTTGTATTTATTAATCAAGTTGCTTATTTATTTGTTTTTGTTCTATAACTTTCTATTAATGTGTTTTAAAGGTTTTATATAATTTAATGTATACATTTTTCAAATATATTGCCAAATTCATATGCGACATTAATTTAAATGGGACTGTCTTTCGACTCCCATTTTATCTTAAAAAGAAACACTGTAGAATTAGGTCACTAACTTACTTTGAAAAATGCAGTCATATTATTAGTACGTAAATTTACTGAACAGCTGTTTACAACTTTTTGTAAAATATATAGATTGAAATATATTTGTATATATTAATCAAGTTGCTTATTTATTTATTTATTTTTGTTCTATAACTTTCTATTAATGTGTTTTAAAGGTTTTATAAAATTTAATGTATAAATTTTTCAAATATATCATCAAATTCATATACAACATTAATTTAAATGGGATTGTCTTTCAATGCCCATTTTATTTTAAAAAGAAACATTGTAGAATTAGATCACTAACTTACTTTGAAAAATGCAGTCATATTATTTGTATGTAAAAGTTACTGAACAGCTGCCTACAACTTTTTGTAAAATATATACATTGAAACATATTCATATTTACTAATCAAGTTGCTTATTTATTTATTTATTTATTTTTTGTTCTATAACTTTCTATTAATGTGTTTTGGGTTTTATATAATTTAATGTATAAAGGTTTTATATAATTTAATGTATAAATTTTTCAAATATATCACTAAATTCATATGCAACATTAATTTAAATGGGATTGTCTTTCGACTCCCATTTTATTTTAAAAAGAAACATTGTAAAATTAAATCACTAACTTACTTTAAAAAATGCAGTCATATTATTTGTATGTAAAAGTTACTGAACAGCTGTTTACAACTTTTATATAAAATATATAGATTGAAACATATTTGTATTTATTAATCAAGTTGCTTATTTTTTTATCTATAACTTTCTATTAATATGTTTTAAAAAGTTTTATATAATTTAATGTATAAATTTTTCAAATATATCACTAAATTCATATGCAACATTAATTTAAATGAGACTGTCTTTCGACTTCCATTTTATTTTAAAAAGAAACGCAGAATTAGTCACTAACTTAACAGCTGGAAAATTTTGCTGACTACTGTTACTTTGCACTGTTACTTTGCTTCACTCATAATTTTAGCTGAATATAGCTTTTTCCTCCCTAACAACTGCTTTAATTTCCTCAGAAGTTATAAGTTACAAATGCTTTAATTTAGCTTATTTTGTAAACGATTCTTTAAGGATTCTTTATAATTCAGTTACAAATAGTAGAAATTTGAGTACTGAATTTAGTTTAATTAAATTCCCCCTTTCACTTGAATAGCAGTTTCTTTTCTAAATGGAGAAATAAATAAAATGTCGAGATTAAATTAGAGGCTTTATTGTTAAAAGACTTTGTGATATTAGTATTCTGTAAGAAGTTTATAATTATTTTATTGACTGAGATAATGAATTATTCAGCTAATATCTTCTATAACTTTCTATTAACGTGTTTTAAAAGTTTTATATAATTTAATGTATAAATTTTTCAAATATATTGCCGAATTCATATGCAACATTAATTTAAATAGGACTGTCTTTCAACTTCCATTTTATTTTAAAAAGAATCATTGTAGAATTAGGTCACTAACATAACAGATGGAAAATTTTGCTGACTATTGCACTGATACTTTGCTTCACTTTTAATTTTAGCTGAATATAGCATCTTCCTCCCTAACAACTGCTTTAATTTCCTCAGAAGTTATAAGTTGTGAATGCTTTAATTTAGCTTATTTTGTAAACGATTCTTTAATGATTCTTTATAATTCTATTACAAATAGTAGAAATTTTGAGTACTGAATTTAATTTAATTAAATTCCCTCTTTTTTTTGAAGAACAGTTCCTTTATTAAATGGAGAAATAAATACAATGTTGAGATTAAATTTGAGGCTTTATTGTTAAAAGACTTTGTGATATTAGTATTCTGTTAGAAGTTTATAATTATTTTATTGACTGAGCTAATGAAATATTTAACTAATAATTGCTTGCTTCAGAATTTCAAGGGTTTTTTTTTCATTGTATTTCTACACCTATTAAATTAATTCATATTCTATTTTTTAGCTGCTTAATATATTTGTAATGTAATTTTTTTTATTAGGTTCTTCGAAGAAAAAAATTGTAATTGGCAAATAAATTAAAATCAGAGGAAAAAAATGTTTGATTAGTTTTAAACCTGCTATTTATTTGAGGAAACTTTTAAACAGAATGTAAAACCATAATTTTTTATGTGTATATATTTTGGGTAAATCTTAATATTTTCTACTTAAGTGTTCCACGTATTTATGCAGTTTGCATTTTTTAACTATTTGAACAGCCCCATAATCAAGTTTTACCATTTAAATTGCATAAATTTGGATATTCTATTTTATATTTGAGTATGTACCATAATTCTTTTCAATTGCTATTATATTTACATCTGCCTTAGATAATTGACTGCTTATTCATAAAAATGCAGACACATACACAAAACCTACAGAAAAGTTTATGACAATTTGATCTTCAATTTTTTGAAGTGAATAACGTATTGAGTATGGAATCTGAGAGTTCTGTAAGATTCCATTATTATGTGTGAAGTTAATGTGATACGTTTTCTTTTAGTCTTTTAATTGTCCTTTAATCAAGCTTGTTTTTGTTAAGTGTTGTATTTGTTTATTTATTGTATCTGATTACTTAAATGTGAGTAACCTTCTTATGCCATTGTAAGTTGATAAAAGTTTACAAAAAAAGTTATTTTTGTATCTTTTTATTTCATACATAAAATGTCTCTCTCTTCAGTGTTTGATAGTATTGTATCTTAATCATGAATGTGCATTTATTGTGATGATGATTAATTATATTTTTCTGGCTAAATATTAATTTTCTTTAATAGTTTTTGAACTTGGTTTTCCCTATTTAAAACTTCCATGACTTATTAATAAAGGTCAATTTCATTAAATTTGTACTCTTTACTGTTGCAGTTGATATTTATATTTGATTAAAATGCCATTCTATACATGGTAATCTCTATGTCAGGGATTCCCAACCTTTTTTATGTTTGTGGCACCCTTTGGAATGAGATTAGAAACTTGTTAGAATTTTAGTTTTCTAAATATTAAATTAAAGTGGAATATATTTCAGGAACATGTTAATTTTAAGTTCAAACAAATATTTACTACATTATTGATTTTATTTATTTATTGAAAGATATAAGTAACGAACACTAGCATAGGATATATTAATACAGTTTCAAAAATAGCCATAAGATTCAGTTTAGTATTATACTAGAGGTCTACAATGGAAATCGCTGAAAAGAGTTTTGTTTTATTAATGTGGGAGTTGCTTTTGATTAAAACGCAAATGTTTGATATCAAGTCTAACAGTTGTGGGTGGGAGGGTAGTTAAGTCATCCTCAGAATCAAGTGCATCGATTTGTCACAGTCTGTCTGGCATGAGAGTCATTAATTCAACTTAATACCCAAGTAACACAAAACTGTTGGCAAGTTGTTGACCAACCATTCTCGGGCATGGTTGACCAACGGTGGGATTTGGCCGTTGGTGCGAGGTTGATCCAACGGTTGGCTGCTGTAAGTTGGCCCATTTGTTGGATTTGCAGGTCTGCCAACAGCAGGTTTTCAGTTGGCAGGGGCGGCTCCAGTCCCGAGGTTTTTTTTTTTGAGGGGTGGGTGGGAGGAAACGTCGGCTCTTAGGGTATAAGAAATAAACATCGCCTCATTGTAAATTTAAACTCATTTAGAATTCGGTCTACGATTATATAATTTTAGGCAAAAAATTATATAATCGTATAATTTTATGAAAAAAAATACGTGAGCAGTTTTGGGAGGGGCAATTGCCCCTACAGTTTCTGGCCGTAGTTCATATTAAATTATTTTACATATTTATTTTGTTGACAGGCATGGATAGTATAATAGCATCATATATTTGTTTTTGCAGCATCTATCTTGCTCACGCGAAAACCAAATTTACAACTGGTAGTTTTATCTTGGAAATAATTGTACACCTAATTCTGTTTTAACACGATAGATGTGTTCCTGAAGAATACGTGTAAAAAAATTCGTGTAATAAAAGACTTTGCATCTGTGGAAGAAAATAAGAATGGTTCCGGGTCTAAAAAATCATCAAAAGTAATTTTAAAAACCATATGAACATATTAGTTTTAAGCTTGTTATTTTATTTCAACAACACATGTAATTATATGTGATGAAAATGAAAAAAAGTTCGTCATGAACCAAAAAAAAATCTGTTATACACATAAAAAATTTTTTAATTCATTTTCACTTTCTGACAATAAACGGCATATGTTTGCATATGAATGGAATATCACTGCTATCACTAGAAATGTTGTGGGCATCATCTTCCTCTGTTAATGAAATTATTTCTGCGATCTCTTGAGCAAAATCAGCACAGAGTCTCCTTTGGTGCTGATGATTTACCGGTTTTACGAACGAATTCAGTTATTAACCGTTGTCTTCGTGTTTTGGTTAGGGCGTTCTCTATAAGAGGCTGTCAACAAGTTCAGTTCAAATTGAAACTTCCCAGCACGTTCCTCATTAGGGTCTTGTTCAGGGCTCGATTTAGAAAATTCTTGACTCTAGGAACAACTTGGGATGGGGGCCCCCTAACACTGTGTGGGCATAAAATTTTAACCAGGGCCGAATTTAGACTTGCTGAGGCCCTAAGCTATACAAATCCCAGGGGCCCCCTGCTGTTTTAAATTGCATCAGCTGGTGTCGGAAAGAATTTAAATATGTATGCCTTTTTAATGTATGAAAATATATTTCTTTTAATTTTTATTAAAAGATAAAAAAAAAAGGTGTGTTTACAAAGTCACAGAAATAATTATTTAATTAAAGGGTTTTAAAAATGACAAATAAGGCTAATAGAACAGAAAGTTTTAAATTAAAATATTAAAATAAAATGTAAAAATTAAATTAATATATCAACATAATTGGTAGTATATAAAAACTTAATCTTTTATTCAGGTGAAAATTTAGTCTCAATTTTACAATGCGCTTAAATTATTTTAATGTTACATTTTGCATATTTAAAATTATTTAGAAGTTATCGTGATATGTCTGATTTCAATTGAGTGATTTTTCTATGAGATATTTTTATATCAATTTTTATATATTTTTTGTTTCTTTATTTGAAGCCCCGGCAGATTGCGAGGCTCTAAGCTGTAGCTTTTTTAGCTTATATGTAAATCCGGCCCTGGTTACAACACAAAAGAAAACAATCATGAATCATTGTGAAAGTACCATTTTACCAAGAATTGGCTATTTAAATCATAGAAGCCTAAAACATTATCAAATAACATAAAGCAATACAACATATTAACTTCATCATTAAAGCACCAATACAATGCAACCAGAAAAACTTATTAATCCCTTATATACACTATAACAAACATATGATGAACTAATCAATCAAATTTGAAAGGATATATAAAAAAAATTGCTATTAAAAGAGGTAAAATAAAAATAATTAATTGGGAATTTTTTTTCTTTTAAAATAAAGGTTTTTTGGGGCCCCTAGGGCCGGGCCTAATGGAAAATCAGGGCCTGGTCGTGTTTGACAAAATGATTACCCAATTTTTTGGCCAGTTCCAGACCTTTTATTAAATCTGCAATTAGAACAGGATCATTTTCTCCATTTTTGAAAGAATGAAATAAGAAAATGTGTTTGCTGACGGAATTCTTGAATCAAAACAGAACTGGATACACTATCGTAAAAAAAGTTCGTGCAAAAACTGAATTAGGTGTATATATATATATATGTGTGTTTCAGAAAAAATCGTACTTTAAAAAAAATATTTGCTTGCATATTTTGAAACTTTTCAGAATAATTACGTACCTTTTAATGATGTGTCTAATTTTTGGAAATGGGATGGCAGTGTCACAAAGCGAAGAAAATTTTTTATTTTGCTAATATTTTTTTTCGCTAACAATTTGCAAATAATAATAAAATGTACAATGGGCTCGACCGGGATTTGAACCCGGGACCTCTCGCACCCAAAGCGAGAATCATACCCCTAGACCACCGAGCCATGTTTCTTTCTGATTCATATTTAAAGTTACTTGGTTAATGCATTCATAGGCATGTTCCTGCGAGAGGAAAAAGGAGGTTACCTGGATCTGGGTTACTGACTCAGCGTAACGCTCGTGCCCGTGCGCTCGATGTAAACGCATGAAACGGAAATGCCTGTCGGGTTGGTTGCTGGGGATTCTCTCAGCTTTATGTTAGTCTATGGAGAAAATTTTTCCCATGATTGTTCTTCGGATTAAGGATTTTTTTTTCTAATTGTACTCCGTAATAGAGGAAGAAATTTTTTACTCGGATACCATTTTTATTCCTTAAAATGAACGTAAATAATAGTTTTAAATTTTGGATTATTCGGGGAAAAATAGGGTAGACTGCGTTTCAAACACACCTAATATCCTTTGCTGGTCTAAATTTCTAAAATGAATAAGATAGCTGAGTATTTTTTGAGTCCAATCCTACAATCGTTGGAAAATTTTTTCTTAGGTTAAGGCTGCCCTGTATTAACCCTATTGGATTCGTTCACCGCAGTGTTAACTTATGGAGAAAATTTGTCTATTATTTACTGCTACATAAATGTTGATAATCCGATAAAAATGGTATTTTCAGATAGCCTGAACTTTTCTGCACCTTGCAACGGGATTCTTTTTATAAATTTCGTCCACCAAAGGAATTGATGAGCGTTTAAAACACACTATACAAGATTTTTTACCCAGAATAATTAAAATTAAAAAATATTTGCATTGTTTTTTTTAACGAAAAATGTCTCAAGGTAAAAAATTTCTTTCTCTGCAACGGAGTGTAATTAATATTAAGAATAAAAAATCTTTAAATCCGAGTCGGCAATCCATGGACAAATTTTCTCTATAGCTTAACATTGAGGTTAACGAATCCAATAGGATTACTAAATCCTTCAGCGTCAGAATTAAAGATTCCGTTGGCTCTGATTGGTTAAATGGGTCAATGATTGGTGTATGATTGGTTATAAATTTTTACGCTAATGCTGACGGATTCTGTGTGACCAGGCCATTAATGTCTAACCGTCTAACGTGTGAGTTCTTTGTATTGGAGTACCAGGAACGCAATATGAAAGTCGTATATTTATAGAGTTTTATATAGTGGTTTGGAGACCCAGAAAAGCCGTGGAGCAGGTTGCTGTGGAAAAAATCGAATTTCGCGACACATATTTTAGGAATTTTGACATAAAGACGAGGTATCAAATTCTGAGCAGTTCTTTTATGCAGTAACGAATATGCAAGGCTGAATTAGTTTTTAAAATTAATAGCCCTAGTTTTGTACAGAAAAATCTGCTGGTACACTGAACAGGCCCTGATTTTCCATTAGGCCCAGTAGGCCTGAATGTTGGGTCCCCCCACCCCCAAAATTTTAGTTTTAAAAGGAAAAAAAGAAAAAAATTCCCAATTAATTTTTTTTTATTTTACCCTTTTTAATAGCAATTTTTTTTATATATCCTTCCAAATTTGATTGATTCATCATATGTATAGTTATATGTATAGTTCATCATATGTATGTTATAGTGTATATAAGGGATTAATAAGTTTTTCTGGTTGCATTGTATTGGTGTTTTAATGATGAAGTTAATATGTTGTATTGCTTTTTGTTATTTGATAATGTTCTAGGCTTCAATGCTTTAAATAGCCAATTCTTAGTAAAATGGTACTTTTCCAATGATTCATGATTTAATTTTTGGAAGGCAATTTTGGAAATTTTACGCCCGTATCAGTGTTAGGGGGACCCCATCCTAGGGATGCGATATCGATAACAAAACATCGATGTTTTGAAACATCGATATTCAATATTAAAACACCGATACTAATAAAACATCGATGTTTTAGAACATCCATTTTTTAAAACTGGTTTAGTAACCTCTAACATTAATGCTACTTAGGTTAGTCGTGTGTGTGTGTGTAAGGGGGGGGGGGTTAATTTTACTCTCCGATTGGGCTGACACAAATGACAAAAACTTGGTTGCTTTTGCCTTGGGCTGCATTGATGACTCAAAATTCTCGTTTGGATATCGCCATGTTTTGCCTTTATATGTCCAGATAAATTCGTGGTATTGCCAGAAGTTTTGAGGGACTTAAGGCAAATATTGCATTTCGTTAATTTCTCAGAGGTTTTGCAAAAATATTTCCATACGGTACTTTTTGAGGCATCTTACTAATAATATTAACGTTAACTTATATAAAACCAGAACAAAACAAAAACTTAACTCTCGTGTATATACTATTTATAAAATAAAACCCCATCGAAGGTTCTGGAGTGTCAAGAACATTCCATGCGCTCTGATTGGTTCATTGGTTGTTGATTGCCATTTGTCTGTGTACTAAGGAATCGTTTCCCCTTTTGTATTCGTCCTTTATAGAATTCAGACTTACATTTACTGAGTGTGAAAATTATGCTACGTGGTAAATTTTTTATTATGGTACTTTTTCATTAAAAAAAAAACATCGAGCACAAAACATCGGCTTCAATAAATCGATGTTTTGAACATCGATGTTTTATCAAAACATCGATGTTTTGAAAACATCGACATCGATGTCGCATCCCTACCCCATCCCGAGTTGTGCCTATAGTCAAGAATTTTCTAAATCGGACCCTGACACTGAATGCCCTGCCTGAAATCTATCCCTGTATGTGGCTGAAAATAGATGGTGTGCGAAGATCGTCAAGTAAATTTTTCTATTTAACTTTATTCAGTGTAATGCTGACTGCGTATTTAATTATATCTCTCTGAATAGCTGTGTATACATCACTACATGAAGCAAAATTTATAAAAAATATGAGAAAATTTAAACTAAACAAAAAATCGGTTGCGCGTAATGCGAATGATTTGATCGATTAAATCTTATGTAAGTTAAAATGTCTGTCTTACATTTTTTCTTTTATGGAAATTCTATTATCAAATTCTTTTAGAATTTCTTGTATGTATGCTTGATATTTCATGCGTTTTTCTTTTTTAATATATTTTTTAATACGTACTTTTCATGCCTACTTCTTTCTTTTGTTTTCAAATTCAGAATTCGAGGAAAATTAAAATACGTCACTAATACAAGCATTAATTATAATAGTAGTGTATTCTTATTCTGTTATTAGCTTTCTGTGTGTATGCTCTTCAATTTCAATGACAAAACCATCTTGAAAGTAATGTGTAATAAGTAGATAAATAAGTAATGTGAGGCCTCTAAGCGCTCACGTAAATTTTACCGACACTCTTATTTAGATATGTCATACTTCTGATTGGCAGCTTATTACAGCTTTAATTGAGCATGACAGATTTAGTGGTACGACGATTTAGTGGGGATCTAAGTAACATAATACACTGCTGGCCACCCAAATTGCAACTCCAAGAAAGACAAGAGATATCACAACAAAATTTATTTTGTAGATAACATGTTGACCAAGTATCAAATGATTAAATTTATAGACTTCTGTGAAGTGTGGTTCCTGCCAAAATCAGTAGCCAGAGTAGCCGCCATTGTTGGAGATCACCGCTGTCACACGCCTCGGCATTGATTCAAAGAGACTTTGGATGAGTTCTTGGGGTACAGCAGACCAAGCAGCTTCCACACGTTGCCAAAGTTGATCTGCTGCAAGCTCGGGAAGCAATTCAATCTGGCGATTGACGAAGAACCGTTGGACAATGCGTGCCACGTGTGGTCGCGCATTATCCAGTTGAAATATGGCTGTGGGCAAGCCCTGAAGGTAAAGAAGGACAACTGGCTCCAACACATCGGAGATGTAACGCTGGCTGTTTAAAGTACCGGCAATGCGTACTAGAGGTGTGCGAGAGTGATATCCAATACCGCCCCATACCATAATACCCGGTGCAGGACCAGTGTGGCGGTGCATAACGCAGCTGTTCAGCATCCTCTCTTCACGGTGTCTCCAGACTCGAATGCGACCATCGTGGTGTTGCAGACAGAAGCGTGACTCGTCAGTAAAGACAATTTCATTCCATTCTGCCGTCCACATCCTTCTGTCATCGCACCATTGGCGGCGGAGACGTCTGTGGTTCTGCGTCAAGGGTAGACAAAGCAATGGACGTCTTGCGGACAGACCACTCTGCTGTAAACGGCGTTGAATGGTACGCGCAGACACTGGATGATGCGTTACAGACTGCATGTGCTGTGCTATGGTTCGTGATGTGACTGAGCGATCCGTCACTGCCATGCGCACAATTTGCCTATCATCACGTGAAGTGGTGCGCTGAGGTGGATGCGATCGAACACGCCGGTCCGTCGTACCCTCCTGCATCCAACGATCACATATCCGCATTACAATTGTTTGGTTTCGTCCAACACGACTACCGATTTCCCTGAAAGATAATCCACAATCTCGGTAGGCCACTATCCTTCCTCTGTCGAACTTGGATACTTGATCAAAAGATGATCGCTGTTTTCGACGAGGCATAATTGATCTTTTTTTTTGAAAAAACCACAAGAAAAACACAATTGCCGAACTTGAAATCGTCGAAATCTCCAAGCCTTAAATAGCGCTTTGAAGTGGCGCCACAGGCGCGCGTGATGTGCGTCTGCGCTGAAATTCTAATCATTTGCATATCTCACCTCCGCTAATGCATGTTGTAAATTTCATGTTATTTGCATGTTTCCTTCAGGGTGTTGCATTTACAGTGGCCAGCAGTGTATTTTCTGCAGTCGATCAATGAGTATAATTTAGATTTCAATATGTAAATTTTAAAGCTATTTCATGAGTAATACGGTTATTCAGATTAGAAAATATGCTCCAAGCGTTTTAGCCCTAGAGTAGGCTGTAAACGGTAAGCATAGGTGTTTGTAGCCGCCGGGAATCGCTTTAAACTATAGGTCACCAAGTAGAGAGAATTTGAGGTTTTTATGAAGATGTATTTAAAATACTAACTTTTTTTCTAATTATTTCGTTTCTGTTATTTATAAATATCAACTTTGATGCTGCAACCCTCGCTTTCTCCTCCGAAAATCTGCCCGGTCATGAAAAAAAAGGATATATCACTTGAGAATCTTTTCTTAGAGTAGTACAGTGGCGTAGCGAGGGGTGGGCAAGGGGGTCTATCATGCCCCGGGCGCCACTCGCACAGGGGCGCCAAATGGTCCTTTTCACTAATTCTATATATTATATTACTATATGTTTTTCGGAAAGGAGGGCGCCAAAAAGGTATCGTGCCCCGGGCGCCAGTTATACTCGCTACGTCACTGGAGTAGTAGCTGTTATTTTTTTTGGTGGCAACCCCCCCCCCCCCCCCCCTCAGAAAAAGGCCATGCCTGATTCTGTGGGGGGGAGGTTATTTTTTTCGGAGCTTATATTTTTTTTCGAGCTTACCTTTTTATTGAATATATACGTGCCTGATGCAGACCAGAAGCGTGTTGCCTAGTTGATTTTTGTAGCATGCAATATTTTTTTACCAAGCTCGTGACAGTGAACCAGAACCTTGGGTATACTTCAGCTGTACGAACTGAATAATTCTCTTCATTTTGCAACAACCGTTCTCTGTATTTTTAATAGTGTGTACTACCACTTAGCGGTCTTGTCACTTTTGGCTTCTTGTCATATCTTAAATGTTCGTTTGGCGTCGTCTAGTTTCTACAAATCGATGTTCATTGGTATCATCATTTCTTCACTATAGACATAAAGTGAACCAGAACCTTGGGTACGCTTCATCGATTCGAAGTGAAAACTCTTATTCATTTCGCCACAAACATTCTCTACTCAAATAGTAGGTACTACCACTTAACGGTCTCGTCTCAATAGACATGGTATCATTGTCTTCAACATATAGAAGTACTGCATTTTTTTGGCACAAGAGGTGTCATTTCTAAAATTACATGGACTGACTTCATCATTGATGTTCTTTGGTGTCGCCCTGTTTCTACAAATCGATGTTCATTGGTGTCGCCCAGTTTCTACAAATCAACAAATCAACATTATTGAATCTTGCAAAGAACATTCCTCTGCCATTCTAGCCATTCCTCTGCCATCCAACAACAGACTTTCCGGGTAATAGACTTTGCTTCCACCAACTATATTCCTTCCATTCCTCCCAAATCTACAGTTCCACCGTAAAGAAATTGATGCCTTCCCTTCTACAGCTTTAATGTAACAGAAATTTCTTCTGTGAACAGTCAATTCCATACCTCTACAGAGTTCTACATTCAGAAATTGGCCTCATCATAATTCTTCATTATAGAAATTAGTGCCATCAGTTCTTCGTTAAAGACATATCATTGTGTCTATCCGGTGAAGAGGATTTCTCTTACGTGGACAAATATTGCATTTGACCTAATGCTTTACAGCCGTGGTTCGCACCATTCAGAGCCGCATCAACAAATTCGTTGACTTACGCTGACGACATTAATACACTCCGTCAGAAAAAAATATATGCACCCAGAAGGAAACGAGCTACTATCACGAAACTTAACATGTATGTAGTGTATGAAGAGATAAGCAAATGATTACAAATTCAGAAGAACAGACCGTTTTATTAAGAAGATATGGCATGAAAAGGGTTACAAATCAGTAAGTAGTAAATCCACCTCTGGCAACTATACAAGCCGAAACACGGCGTGGCATCGAATCAATGAGGTCACCTATGACCTCCTGCGGAAGATCATGCCATAATCTTTGCAACTGGGTTGTTAATTCACCAGTATTCCGGGACGGCTGCAGTTGCCTTCCAAGCACGTCCCAGACGTGCTCTATTGGCGAGAGGTCTGGTTACCTGGCAGGCCATGGGAGTACGTCATATCCTTGAAGACATTGTTGGGAGAGTCGCGCAGTATGTGGACGAGCATTGTCTTGCTGATCAATTGCACCTGGGCGACTTGATAGCATAGGCAGTACAACTGGCGTTAAAATCTCGTCCACGTAACTGCGTACAACAAAGTGCGTTGAAGGACGACTAGAGGTGATCGTGTGTCCCAACAAATCGCTCCCTACACTGTCACATTTTGTGTAATCGCCGTGTGCCTCTCGACAACAAATGCCGGATCGGACCGGTGGCCTGGCCGCCTCAATACGCGTATGCGCTGGTCATCAGCATTGAGACTGAATCTGGATTCATCGCTGAAGATCACACGTCTCCAGTCGGTAACACTCCAGCTTGCCCGAGGTCGGAAAAAATCCAATCGACACTGCCTATGATGTAGGGTCAGTGGTAGGCGTCTTAATGGACGTTGGCTCCTTATACCTGCGTCGGCCAATCGTCTTGGGCCAGTTGTCGAATGGTTTCCCTTGATATCACCGGATGTCTGAATGTGGTAAATGGCGTCGAACCGATTCTAGCGACGTTGTTGGTGCAGACGTGGCTGCTCTTATGATTGCGCGATCCTCGCGCGCATTTGTGTTCCTGGGACGCCCTGACCCTCCGCGACGGTAGACTATCCCCTCCGTGATCCATTGTTGTCAACACCGAGCAACTACCATATCGCTCCGACCGAGGTGGCGGCTGATACGCCTGTTCGACCAACCTGCTTCTCTGAGGCCTACTATACGCACCCTCTCAAAGTTTGACAATTGTTCGTACTATCTCCGGTTACATCTCAGAGGCATCTCTAGTCACAATACCGTCCATCCAAGTCGACAGATTTGTTTGAATAACCCTATGGCACGAGCAATCATGCTTTTAAACTCTCCCAGCTGCGCATCTCATATGCGCATAGTGCGCTTACCCTTGTCTCATTAGCGTCGAAATTTTAATCGTTTGCATATTTCTTACCAGACTACATTCCTGCCAAGTTTCATGATAGTAGTTCGATTTCTTCTGGGCGCATATATTTTTTTGTGACAAAGTGTATATTCGTAAGTTTACTCTGGCCACACGTGAGCCTAATAAATTGCCGGAAACCCGTTCAGTAGCAATATACTTTGCACTTTATGAAAGAGGGAATTACTACTCTTGTATACAATTATATATCAAGTAAAATATATTGTCGATAAGGTACTGAGAAGGTATATGTACATGGCATTGCTGCCGTTGAGGCAGTCTGTTATTTGCAAGTACCCTACTCATGTTTTTCAGTCAGAAAGGCTTTTGTTTTTATTTTCTTAAAATTTTTTATGTTCTTTGTAAAAATAGTATAATTTAGTAACAATATTAGTTAGGGAGTTTTTATTTTATAATTGGTTTCAGTAAAACGGACTAACACTTATAGCAATAAATTGTCAACTGTCACGTTTATTTTAATCTTACGACTGGTAAGGGTTGTTAAATCTTGTAGCAACATACTACGAGCTTCTTGCGGACCATTCTATCCTGTAGCCCGAGGTCTTTTAACCCTTTGCGTTTTTAGCTTGCAGTTAATAAGCCGTTTCTTTAAAAACTTTTTCGATGTCTATCTTCCATTTTAAATTAAAATGACGCGAACTGGTTGATCGCTTCAAATGGTGCAGTTTTCAATTCCTAACATTCAGTTCATTAGAGGGTAATACTGTCGGCCTATATAGTGCCCCCATAATAAAATGGACAGCAAACTGCGGCGTAGTATAGGCGAATGTTTGACGACAAGTGCCCCTGCTTAAAAAAAAAAAGAAACACAATGTCCTACTGCATATTTTGAATAAAAATTAAGCATTATCAACCTTACATACTTAATCTCAACCCGTGATCTCTGTCCAGTACCAGGGTTGGAGTGTTAAACACCAATCAAAGGATCAAGGGAACACAGAACTTAGCAATTACTCAGACTTCTGTCGGTGTAGAGTTGTGGTAGAGTACGAGTCCCTGCACAGTGTTGCAAATAACAAATAATAATAAAGTTGTTGTAAATAACTTCTCTGCGCAATTTTATGTTAATGGGCTATTTTTTTTAAACGTTTCTCCACGACGACCAGGTTTGGCCTTCGCGTTGCAAGTGTAGACCACATAACCTTCCAATCCAACCAACCTTAACAGCACAGTGTTTAACCTATAATTTAAATGCTGGACAATGCTTGCAAAACGTTAAGAGTAAATTTCTGGGGATTTGAGCCTTATAATTGCTAACTAACTCGAAGCCATTTGATTCCGATGTATCTGATAAAATAAATAACTAATGCCAGTCGGCTATTTTCTAATACTTTATCGATTTGTTTACAGTTACACAATATGATATTTATTAAATTATAGCCATGTGATTGCATTGTTGTAGTTCGATTTTTACCATGTTTTTATTAACTCGCTTTCTTGTTTGTGTGTGTGTTTGTCCAGTACAAATCCTGCAATCGATTTTTAACTAACTTCCCGACTAGCCAGACATTTGAAACTTTTAGAATAGCTCAGAACACGATGACAATGCATTATTTTAATACTTTTAGCCATCTTTAAGCAGCATTGAATTCATTTTCAGTCAATTTTGCTTTCTAGAATGATGCAGCCATCTATCGGCCAGGACGGGAACGAAAAGTTAAATGCAAGTTAACTTCCCATTAACTTCATTTTCTTTCAAGTTGATGGGATAATTCATCAAAAAAAATTTTTTAAAGTTTTTATCAATACATAGAATTGTCAAGTTTATATGATTCAACAGAAAATTTAAAACCATGGTATATAAAAAGTTCTTTTTATATTGTAATTATTAGAATTTTAACATCACAAAGCAGCGAAATGCTTGCTACTTAAGGATATATTTTTTTAAAAGGGAAAATATTTTTTCTGGATCTTTTCAAAGTTTTACCCAAAGGGTTTTATCTTTGTTTGATTTTAAATTGATTTACATTTTAGAGTGTGATTTATTTTCTTTTAACAGATTGTCGCCAGAACAGAGGTGAGAAAATCGATTGCACTCTCAAACATTTCGATTTAGTCTAAGTTAAAGGAAATTATTGAATGGGATCCTCGATTCGTCCTAGGTTACATTAGGTGAAAATATTACACAAAAAATTTGATCTTTCTTGAGCTTACCAGTGAAACTTTGTTGAAGCAATCTTGAGTAAAGTGCATATTAAATTCCTTCCGAAGCTGAAAGCTAGAATAAAGAGATTATGCTTGTTAACTGGGAGCGATAAAGCTTGCAACAGCATTGAATGAGAAACAAAAAAAGTGGAGAAATCCATGATCGATATCATTATAGCTCTTGAACGACGTGATTCTGTCATGATATGGTGGTAACATGCCCGCATGTTAGTTTTCTTTTTTGTTACCTAACGATGCTTGTCGATATTAATGAATAGTTTCTTAATAAATCTCTTAATTATTAAGCAAGAACTTTCTAATCCGTCTGTACTTATGTCTAACATTGCTGATTCAATCGATTTTATTCAATCGATAGTGCTTAATCTCTAGAATCATTCAAATCATGCAGTTAAATGAACATTAATACAAGCTGCTTCTGTACAAGTGAGTTTGTGAAGATGGAAAAGCGGATTTTGACTAATTAATCTTTTAATACATATAATAAATCAGTAGATAGGTAACAATTTTAGTAACAGGTAACCTTTGTTATAACATTTTACCATACAACGATTTTATTGTACTGTATTTTATTTGATCATTTTTATTGGTTTGAAATTTACATTAAACGTTTTCGGAAGCATTTAAATGGTATTTATTTGCAATTTACGGTGATAATAATCATTCAGCAAAGGAAAGAACTAATCGCTATAAAAATAAGTGTTTTCTTTCCATAATTATTTCCTTCAAAATGTCCAGTTGCTTCGAAATATTGCCTGAAGTTTTACTGACTAACCTGTTTATGATAAACTTTTTCCTACCTATCGCAAATTTTAAACCTTTCGCAAAGCTTCCCTGGGAGCGTCAAGTAGTACGCAAGTAGAATTTAATATGTAAAATTAGGAACGAGAAGGTTATAAAACGGGACGAATATATATAGAGAAATTATTTCAAAGGGAAAAGTATATTCCCCCGCACCTGAAACTAGCCGAAAATCATTGTTAAAGAAGTTGCGCTTGATATTCGAGAACTAATTATCATGAGCGAGGAAATGTGAGCCACGAAATTTAGAATACAATTAGGTTTAAAATTACATTTCGTGGTGTTTTCTCTCCTGAAATACGAGCTCTCTATTTTCTGTGTATATTAAACTCGCACAACTTGATTAGGGGAAGTCCAGTCTTTTTTAAAAAATAGTTGTTTTCAGTTTAGACTCTGTTTCCCTTTTTATCTATTAAACCTTTTTCAAATTTATTTTTATTAAGCCCCCTGGCCGGAACAACTCCAGACCCTAGAAGGCAGTGGGCAGAAGAATGTGGCTCTGGTTTACAATGGCAGCACAAGGGTCAGAGTCAGAGGTGCCACCACAATTTTGACCAAGCACCTCCAGGGGCGACACCTGGGAGGATCGTACCTTCTCCCGTTCTCTCTGACCTCAAATTTTTGGTTTACATATTTAACTTGTCCGCATCCGACCTAAACACGAAGGTGTTTAACGGCATTCGATGGGATTTGACACCCCATCCCCCCAAATTCAAAGCCCAACGTGCTAACACTAGGCTACTTCGGGACAGGGGCGGCTCCAGTCCAGAGTTTTTTTCTTTTTTTTTTTTTGGGGGGGGGAAACGTCGACTCTTAGGGTATACACACACACACACATACACACACACACACACACACACACACACACACACACACACACACACACATATATATATATATATATATATATATATATATATATATATATATATATATATATATATATATATATATATATAAGAAATAAACATCGTCTCATTTTAAATTGAAACTCATTTAGTATAAGGTCTACGATTATATAATTTTCGGCTATGGAAAAAAAAATGCAATGGAGCAATGGCGGCTCCAGGGGGGGGGGGGGATTGCCCCTACTCCCCCCCCCCATTGCTTCGGGACCTCCATGAAGCCTTATGTAGAGGAAAAAATAAGCTGCGTTTTATGTAAAAGTTAATTTAATAATCGGGGGGCAATTTAGGGTCGGGGCAATCTAGTGATTAGTATGCCGGAATTCGGTATTGAGGGCGTTGGGTTCGAATTCCAACAACCGCCAATGAATGCTCTCATATCGAAGCCGGTATGGGAATTTTAAGTCTGTAGGTCAAAAATTACTTCTGTAGGGTTTGTAAGGTTGGGAGGAGGTACGAGCCAACCATTTTGCCGCCCCTACTGCCCTCGACCTCCTACTCTTATGATGCCCAGTAGCCGTGAGCTAAACAAGAACCGTAACCCTTCGCCATGCAGTCTTCAATGGACCCAGTTTGGATTTATCCGGCCAGGGGGCGTAAGTGCAACAACAACAACTACTATCCATAATCTTTGGGAAACTGTTGAAGCTATGATTAGTTTATTTTTTCTTTGAAACTATCGCTAATTTCTGTATAGTTGTTCGGTAAACAAAAGTTGTGTTTAAAAAAAAAAAATTAAATTATTTTTACTATCTTCTAGTTATCTGGATACTACTCTCGAGTTCACTTGAGTAAACGTATCTCTTAAATTAAACACGAACCTATGGAGTTATATTTTATAATATTTTGCGTATGTGTTAACAAATTTGCTTGTACCTTGCTTATACTTAATCCATGATTTTTTTTTAAAACATGTTTTGTGCTCTTAAACAGGAAATGCAAGTATACTTGGAAATGACTACAATAATTTTACATTGTTTTTAAGCTAAGGTAACAGGTCTATTTTTAGGGAATATCAGGAAAGATGAAGCGATAAAAGATTTTATCGAGGAATATTTAATTACCTTTAGATTAAAAACGAGCATGTACAATAGCTCTTAAGAGGCTCTTTTAGTTTTTTTTCCCCTATGAACAGTTAGATGAAATCATCTTTGTTCCTAGACAAAGAAATTATGGCGAGCACGCGACGTACTCTCCTGATAAAGAGAAAATTTGACAGCCTAGTATCAAAAGCTGTAATGCATCTAAAGCCTTCTGTTTGATAAGGTAGCCAAGAAATTTGAATAACGTTACTTCCCGAGAAAAACGAAAAATTCAAGTTCCAAACTCGACGAAAATAAAACATGAAAATAAAACTGTAAAACTATCAATACTATACTGTTACCGAAAATAAAACTATACTGTTCTGAAAATTTCCCAAAGTATGAATTTGTGTCTTGTGAATAATATTAATAGACTATAGTTCTCAAATTTTATTAAAATGGTTCGTTTTAACTCACACAATAGTTCAACGGACGTAAAGAAGCATGCATGTGCGTAGATTGCGATATGATATTACAGAAATTTATTTTTGGCTTGGATTTAGTTTCAGATTTGTCGAAGAAACATTGGAAAGGTCTGCATTTTTGACGTCCTTGAAGATAGCTTCAATACACGTGCTCTACGAACACGCTTTAAGCCATGGTTACTATCAGATGCAATTTTTTTTTTCAGTACGAAGAAATTGTTTTGAAGTCTCTGAAATTTTAATTATATGCTAAGCTATTGCGATTTTGAACTCATAATTGCTTAGGCTTTTTATCTTTCACTAATTGTGATGATTTATTTTCTGCAATACTCGATGAGGTCAAGGTAGAACTAGCTGAATACCAGTACTTCGCTACGGAGTACATTCAAATTAAATACAACGGTCAAGTATGCAATTAATGCCAATATATATATATATATATATATATATATATATATGTATATATATATATATATATATATATATATATATATATATAGATATATATATGTATATATATATATATAGATATATATATGTATATATATATATATATGAATATATATATATATATATATATATATATATATATATATATATATATATATATAATAAATACAATGGTCAATGTATGCAATTGATGTAAAAAACAAATAAATATATTTATAAAAAAATCGTAACGGATATTTTTATAGACAAAATAATGTAGAAGGAAATATTCAAATTAAATCTAATAGAGCATACTAAAGAATATAGTGCAGTTAATATAGTACAGTTTGAGGAACATATCTTTTACTGTATTTTAATATTTTTTTGGATAATGTCCAATCGTCTGCCGCATTAGCAACAAAATTTTTTTTTCTTTGTCTATTTCGTTGTCATGCACGTAACACAAAATTAGTTTAACATATCACAAAAGAAAGAAAACCACGTGATCAGCATTTAATAAATTAAATTTGAAAAATTAATCTTTAAAAATTCACTAAAAATCAGAAAAAGGAGGTAAAAATTCGAAAAAGATTTCATTTTAAAGGAATTTTTATGATCTTTCTCGTGATATAAATTTTATAACCCTCAGATTATTATTTTAAATGTAAACTTTAAAAAAGTTACAAAAATACCTTAAAAATTTGATTTAAAAAAATCTTTCAAAAATTTTTCTTAGTGCACCCCTACACTATAAGAAGAATCGCCATGCAAAATTTCAGCCCTTTAGGTCCAGCGGTTTGTTCTCTGCGTTATATGTCAGTCAGTCAGTTACGGAGCTGTTTTGTATATATAGATTATTCGACGGACCAGTACCCTAGTAATTGCGTACATAGATCGGTCAGATTTTCGTCTACAAAAAACAAAAGATTTCATAATTTGGAAAAGATTAAATCTTATGTGGTATAGATGGCCTTTACTATGCTTCACATTCAAATCTTAAATGCAAATAATATTTTTCTCGCAAAGAAACTTTATGAATCTTAAATAAATGGAACTCATCCGCAGTAAATAAATAAATAAAATATGTATTTGAAATTTCAAATTACCCTTTTATTATTAATCGGAACGTGTTTTACGAAGAGATAAAATATACTACAAGGAAGACTAAGTGGGCTGAATAGAAAATCGAAATAACCGAAACCGTTTCGAATGAAGCTAAATCGAAAATGTTACCTTCTTTGATGCCAAAATATCTGATTCATTGACCTTAGAACACAGAAAATTGTACTTCTTTACAGGGCCCGACTTTGACACAATGGGGCCCTGGGCAAAGCAGACTTTGGGGGCCCCCTTCAAGGACAGATCCAAAGGGGGGCATGTCCCCCCTCCTCAGGACCATATTTCCACATGAACATGTGGGACACTCACCCAGGCCTCCCTTAAATCGGGACCAGAAATTCAAAAAAATTTCGACCGACAAGTCAAAAATTTGAAGAAAATAATGAATATTAATAAGAAATGTTAATTAATTAATTTACTTTTTAATGTTAATAAATAAATTCATGAAATTTTCTTTTGAAATTCAAAATAAATCACAGTCTGGAGTTATTACAACTCCCCCCCTCCCCCCCCCCCCCCCAAAAAAAAAAAAAAAAAAAATTAAACCAGAAACGCTTATGGTCGTAAGCATGCTTTCACTATAGTGGGTGTACTGTGCTCCACCCAGGATTTTTTTCTGTATCCGCCACTGCACCCCTTTACTATATTAACCAAAAAACAAATTCTCAAAACTATGTACAACTTTATACTAAATTAGGGGGCCCTGGGCAAGTGCCCCACTTGCCCATGCGGAAATCTGGGCCTGCTTCTTTACGACATGGTGTCTCGGCAAAAGATAACGGTGGTGGGACCCTAGAACTGCCGTTATCTCTACAACACTTTTGTAAAATGGAACTTTTACAACTTTTGTAAAATGGAACGTGATCACTGTTATTTAAGACGGATAACCTCCGTCATATTGATGGCTTTAAACGTACAGTCCAGGATCGTTATTATAACGTTGAGAGCTGTACGTTTCGAGCAGAGATCACGAAGTATCTGATCTTAATCCAAATGTGGAAAGTTGTTACAATATCTGAATGAATGTAAATTTACGATAATTTAAAAACCGAGTCTAAAACATGGGTTAATAAGTATTTCCTTTTCGGAATTATTTTTAAGGGATCCAGGACACATTTAAATTACTTTTTTATTTATTGAGTTAAAATTTTGAATTTTTTTGTAATGGTTAACCATATAATTTATAAACAAAATCACATCATAAAACTTCTCATAAAGTTTTAAAATAATTTTAAAATTTAAAATAAAAAAAGAGTAAATTAAAATCGTTATAAGTTTATAACGATTATAAACTTAGTATATAAGTTTTAATTTCCATTCAGCGTTTTTTAAAATATTAATTTTAAAAAATAAAAATTTTTAGAGTAAAATATATATATATATATATATATATATATATATATATATATATATATATATATATATATATATATATATATATATATATATATATATATGACAGGCGTGAGGTTTGCATATTCTCAGATTAATTCGAAGTCATCATGTTAATACTGGTGGCGAGTGGTAAGTAGTCTAAATCCAATAAACAACATAGTTCTAGCTCAAGCCAATTTATTTCACCTTCCAGCAACCACTGATCCAAGTAGCGCATATTTGAGCTCTCGCCATTTTCAAATTAGGGACCCAGCTGACACGCGTCCACTAGCAATGAATTAAATCCCGCCGTCTGATTACACGCTATTGTTTTTCTCCATCCAAAGCCACCGCGCATGCCCACATGATCTCTGTGACGCATACACCGGCGATGAACCATGGGTGTGGCCACAGATGTCAGTCATTCCAAAGGGAATTTCCCCGATTTCTCTCGATGTATTTCGAACCAAGATATGAGAATAGTGGCGAATTACGCCACGACAATAAATTAATTACTAAGCCCCCTTTAAATTTAGAATAATTATTTCGTTCCCACTTAAGTCCGACAACTTTCCCCCCCGTCCCCCTGAAGGCACGCACACAAATGGAGTAGCTAATTCCATCCGGCAAGTCTTCAGAAGAGAAAACACTAAGATTATATTTCAAAATCCCAAATAACTATCAACCGAAAAAGATTGCTGAGTAGGGACGTCTCCCCAGTCAACACAAATTAAATGAAACCTAACCCAAAATTTTATCTATTCACGCCTAGCCAGATTGAATCGAGGTACTGATACATTTTACACAAGTCTCCATTTGAGACACAATTGACATTGACGAGTTATTAATCATCACAATATAAATTTCCAAAATTACAAGAATCACTAAAAAACACAATTATCATCAAATCTCATTAAAGAAAAACACGAAAATGTCTCAACTACAGGTAAATATAGTAACCACTCAGATCTTGTTAACAAATGTAGAAGTCCAAATCTGTACAACCAAAAATAAAAATATCAACTCTGTAAATCGGACGCTGTACATCACTCTTCATCTGTACACAAAACCCAAAAAACATATTTTTCGAAATTACATCATAATATTACACTTGTTTTATGAGATCCAAATTGATAAAATATACACAAAGTAGCTTAAAAAAGAGCGTTTAAACTTTTTTTTTTCCTTTTTCCTTATATAAACAACACATAAAGTTTAACCACATATGTGGAGTCAAGAGGGTGTTAGGCAGCCAACATGTAAAATCACTTAAGAAATGGATCTCTGAACTTTACATTATTGCTATTTCTTTATACAAAAAAAAAGACACATCATAAAATCTTACCAACCCAATCAATAAAATCAAGAACACACAATTTGAATTTTAAAAATATATGAGAAACAGTAAATTGGAATCTAAAAATGTATGTAATCAACTTTCAAAATTATCTAGATTACTCAAAGCAGTTTCTTTTCTCAATGCTTATTACGCACTTTTCCTGATCACTCAATGACTTACTTAAAACTAATCCTAATGACATGAGGAGGCATGTGAAACAGGCTCATGCCCGGTCAAAACATTAATCATTTTATTATTTATTGACAAAACATGTTAAAAATTCACATTTTTCAATATGCTATCCAAATCTTACCAATTTCAAGGCCAAAATATTTCGTAACTTTCACATCTTACATTAATGCAAATTCCACACGTCATTTTTTTTTAAATTATTATTATTTCGATATAGTAATATACACTTAACAATCAGAGGCCCTCCTCATTAAGCTTGCCGGTCGACCAAAAATATACACTAAAAAAAACATTTAACACGATATTTATCAAAATGTAACTTAAAATACTACTCCATAACACTCAAATAAACACAAAATATATACAAGGGATAAAAATGACCATCGTCGCACCAGGAAATCATAATCTGCAAAAGTTTTAAAATTGCTCCTAATTTAGTACATTACTTTGCTTTTCCCCCCCTCCCCAAGAACAAGATAGATACACAATTTAATTTCATAATAGTATAACTTTAAAACATTACGAATTGTTGGTTAAATATCAATTAATTTTTCTTGAAACATGAAATAAGTCTGTCAAACTCAAAATCCTTATCAGATCAAACAAAACCTTCACAAAAACAACAAATTTTTCAGCAGTCATTAAATCCGCTGAGAGAAATATGAAAATATTACATATCTTATCACAAATCTATTTTAAATGTGTCAGTTAATATTCATCATTTAACCCAATCCTCAAGTTGTGACTAAAGTTTAACATACTCTTCAGTGAAACTGGGTGGGAAAGCTCTATGATTATAAAATTGCATGGGTTTCAAAAATACAAAAATACTCATCAACTTAACTAATCTCATCAAAAATAATATTCCTCAAAAACCCATATCTGTAACATTCTGACACAAACATTATAATCGTTATTAAAAGTATTTTCATTTCCAACATTACTTTTCACAAACAATCTTTTCACATTTAACACCCATTTCACATTTAAAAATTTAATAAGTATTGCTTACCCTTTTTTAATATCCCGTCAAACAAAATTTAAATTTTTCTGCACGCTGAATTTTTTTATTTTTACACAAAATCTTCTGTTCTCCGGATGATGATTGATAAAAAGCCGCCTCTGCTTTAGATGACCGAAAACCATGGCGTTATCGTTTTGTTTTAAAACGCAGATCTGACAGAATTCCTGTTGCTTAGCAAATTCACAAACCACGCACCGCTGTGTTTAAAAACATAACTCAAGCTGGTTGCAGAGTCGGGAGAAAAAAAAATTACATAACTTCCTCGTTTCGAGGTCTTTTGGCGAAAAACAGCGCAGAGAGAACGAAACTCACTGCGACACACCCACGATGACTCTCTCTGGGAGAAAAAAATTGAAGAAAAACTCGTGAGCGCGATGATTCGACGACTGATGAAAATCGGAACGGCAAAGTTATCCTCGCCGCGCAACGGTGTTGGCACAATTGGACACTCCGAAGACACAATGCAGCAAACAGCAGGCAAAGCGTTGTTAATCCACACAATTGAAGTCGAAACATCATGTAGGTCGAATGGTATCCCGACTGGAACTCTGCGACGGCAATCGTTGTCATTGGTTTCTGCACGAAGCATCAGCACGAAAATTGCAGCTCCAAACCTAAATATTTTACTCTACCAACGTGTCAACGCAGTCACGAGGGAGCATGACGAGAACTTGGATAAAATTTTAATTTTTAACTTACATTTTTAAAGGCTGTGGGGTGAATTATTTTCCCTCGCGCGATCCCAAAATCCTGCTCGGCTGTTGACAGGCGTGAGGTTTGCATATTCTCAGATTAATTCGAAGTCATCATGTTAATACTGGTGGCGAGTGGTAAGTAGTCTAAATCCAATAAACAACATAGTTCTAGCTCAAGCCAATTTATTTCACCTTCCAGCAACCACTGATCCAAGTAGCGCATATTTGAGCTCTCGCCATTTTCAAATTAGGGACCCAGCTGACACGCGTCCACTAGCAATGAATTAAATCCCGCCGTCTGATTACACGCTATTGTTTTTCTCCATCCAAAGCCACCGCGCATGCCCACATGATCTCTGTGACGCATACACCGGCGATGAACCATGGGTGTGGCCACAGATGTCAGTCATTCCAAAGGGAATTTCCCCGATTTCTCTCGATGTATTTCGAACCAAGATATGAGAATAGTGGCGAATTACGCCACGACAATAAATTAATTACTAAGCCCCCTTTAAATTTAGAATAATTATTTCGTTCCCGCTTAAGTCCGACATATATATATATATATATATATATATATATATATATATATATATATATATATATATATATATATATATATATATATATATATATATATATATATAATAACAATAATAATAATAATAATAATATCATGTTTTTTTCAAAAGCAACTATTTTTTTTTTCAAATTTGCTGAATCATAATAAAAGTAAAATAATTGAAAAAGACATGTTCCAAGTTTGAACCATTTATCTTTAACGGTTCTTGACTTGAATTATTTAAAGACGAGAAATGGTGAAAAAAACCCATCATGCATAAAAACACATTGACAGGTTTAAACAAAGATTAGCGCCCTTTACACGTACGCTCTTTCCCGTGTGAAACCACAATCCAGCGCGATTGAGTGCATGTGTGAAGATGTTGGAGAGTAAGGGAAAGCTGCTTTGGAGCGTACTGCAAGTTTTCCCGCGTGCAATCCCGTACGCTCCAAGCACTCGCGAAAAGCGTACGTTTAAAGGGCACTATTGGCTGCTATTAGAATTTTGCAAAAACAAATTTAATATCTCCTGTTCTAATGAAGATAGAAACATGATTGAAAGGTCATTTTAAGCAGAAAAAACCCCCCAGAATTTTTTAATGCAATAAAAGTTTTTTCGAAAATTTGAAGAATTTTGTGTTCTGGACCCCCTTAACGGATATATTAAAGGATATGACACTAATATTAAGTTACTATATGCCTACTCGAGTCTGCCACTTTCGGCAAATGGACCTTCACGCTTCTGAAGCATTTATATAGTTTTAATATTATTTTAACCCTGCTGTTCTGTTCGGGTCTATATGACCCAAAATAAAATTTATACATTCATAAAAAAATATAGTACAGCGATATTTTCATGAAACTTCTTGACATCGTTGGTAAATAATATAAATATGTACTCCTAGTGGGATTTATGTTTATTTGTACTTCGAAGGAATATTTTTCAATTTATACCTAATGTATCGTTCGGGTCAGTATGATCCAATGCAAAAAATCATTTATTTTTACTCAAACGTGTTCACTTTTGCTTGGAATAATTCAAAAGAAAATAATAACAATAGTTTCTCTAATTTATATGTTTTCGAAAAGTACTTCATTGAATGAAAGTGAATGAATGTGAATGTGAAAAAAAAATGGCGAATCGCATAAATTTGAGTCACACTGATATAGCTAAACTAATAGAAGCTTCTGACAGCGAAGAAGAAGTATCCGAGTATGAAAATCATACAAGTGATGAAATTGAGAGTGAAAGTTCTCACAACGATTATGATACCGATATTCAACAAATGAACTATAAAAAGAGTATTCAGTCCAAGAATCGTGAAATAAAGTGGAAGTTGGATCCACTGCCACATTCTTCTCAATCAACAGCTTCTAATAATATAAAAACTTCTCCAGGGGTCACAAGATATGCAACGGCAAGGATAACAAACGTAAAATGTGCATTTGAGATAGTATTCAATTCTACGAAAACGAAATCATAAAAATGACTAATATTGAAGGAGAAAAGGTTTATGGAAAAAAGTGGAAAAACATCGAAAGTAAAACTTTTCAAGCATATATTAGATTATTATTTTTAGCTGGTGTTTATAAATCATATGGAGTGGCTCATATGGAGTATAAATCATATGGAGTTTATAAATCATATGGTAAACAAAAAGCTTATGGGATAAAGAAACTGGCAGAAATATATTTTGTGCGACAATGTCCCTCGAAACATTTTGCACCATATCGAGAGTTATTAGTTTTGATAATAAATCCACTCGTCAAGAAAGAAGAAATTTGGATAAATTAGTGGCATTGCGAGATATCTGGGTAAAGTGGATAGAAATTCTACCAAAATTATATAATCCGAATGAAAATATTACTGTAGATGAACAATTAGTAGGATTTCGTGGCCGATGTCCTTTCAAACAGTATATACCAAGTAAGCCATCTAAATATGGGATCAAAATATGGATTTTATGTGACAGTAAAACTTCGTATGTACTGAAAACACAAATTTACACTGGAAAAGCACAAGGGTCAAAGCCAGAGAAAAATCAGGGAATGCGAGTAGTGTGTGATCTTACTTATGGGTATTCGGGGTACAATATTACATGTGATAATTTTTTCACATCTTACAACTTAGGACAACTTCTTCTAAAGCCGAAAATGACTATGCTTGGCACCATTAGAAAAAATAAATCAGAAGTTCCTGAAGAAATGCCAAACAAAGAAGTTCACAGCTCATTATTTTATTTTACAGAAGACGCAACAGTTGTAAACTACATCCCAAAAAAGAAAAAGAATGTTATTCTTATGAGCACTTTGCATCATGACAAAGAAGTTAGCAACAGACCTGACAAAAAACCATCAATAATCTTTGATTATAATTCAACTAAAGGGGCTGTGGATACTCTTGATCAACTTCTAAACACGTACACTTGTAAAAGAAAAACAAATCGCTGGCCCATGATAGTATTCTATAACATGCTTGATACTTCTGCGTACAATGCATTTGTTCTATGGACTTCAATACATAGTGAATGGAACGAAAACAAATTGACCAAACGAAGTCTATTTTTGGAGAACTAGGAAAATCACTCATTTTTCCACACATTGAAGCAAGGCCACACCTACCAAGAAGTGAGGACTCAATAAAAATAGTGAAAGGAATACAGAGAAAAGGGAAAACGTACTATCTGGATCTGCTGAGAATACTTCATTGTGTGTCAAACGTGCAAGGTGCAAGCTCTGTCCATCAAGCACTGACAACAAAACTAATATGTAATGCTGCAATTGTAAGAATCACGTTTGCAAATCTCATGTAAGATATTACTGCTCAAATTGTAAAAAAAGGTATGTTTCAATTTCGAATATTTTTCTGTTATTTTTATAGATGCTTTATATTATTATTGTAAGTTTCAATTTCAAATATTTTTCTGATATTTTTATAGATGCTTTATATTATTAGATCTATTTTTAAACTTACATTACTATTGTTTAAACCATTTCTTAAATGGCACCTGTCATTTACTGCAAGAAAGGTTAGTTTTCTGAATTGGGTCATATTGACCCGAACGCTACATACGTGGAGTAAATACGAACAGAACAGCAGGGTTAAGTGGGGTTGACACAAAGTTTCGATGCGTTTATAAACATTTAGATTTCCCAGTTTCCTCTGAAAATTAGACTGGAAAGATGGCAGTGTATGATAAACCTGTTCCTAATGCCCCCTGGCCGGAAGTTCCAGACCAGGTCAGGCTTCTGGCTGAGTAATGCGGCTCCGGATTTTAATAGCACCACAAGGGTCGGAGACCGACTTGGCTAAGTGCCACCACAATTCTGACCGAGCCCCCCAAGGGTGACATCTGAGGGGATCGTACCTTCCCCACCCACTGACCTCATAGAAGAACTTTCCGGCATGCGAATTTAACGTGTCCATATGCGGTGCAGCGTAATGAAAGTATGGGTTATTTTTCCCAAGACCTCACAGGGTGCATGACACACAGCTGTAGGCTTATCGGAATACCATTTTCTAGTTCCCATCGTTTTGAACACGTATGTGGATTCCGGGTGGATTAAAAAACGATACCAGCAAGTGCCGCCAGAATTTTTAGCCTGAAAGTTAAGTCCAGGCATATCGGTTTCTGAAGTGAGCTGTGGGAATATCTGTTTTGAAAAACAGAAGCGTCTCCCATCACCTAGTAAAACTGTCTTTCTTAGAAATAACTCTATGCGAGTTTGACACTATAACGTAATAAAGTTTGCCGGAATGTTCGTCGTTAAGAAGAACTGTCACCCGCTAATCTGCCGGCCCCCGCTCTGGAAAACAATTTCTAAGAAGACGGTCGCGATCGGCGAAGACTTCAAGCAGAGTATATCTGCGAGACTCTATCTCTTGCGTTATTATCAGGAGATCCCTCATGTAACGGCCGCCGAGGCGGACGTGTTTTTTAAGCTCCTGTTTTGAGACTATCCGGGTCTCGGAGCGTGCTGCTAAATCTGCACTTAAGGTAAAATCCAATTGTTTAGGTTGTACTTGTTTAATGTTAAATTTATTAAATTGTTAAGTTTTTAAAATTTAAGATTTGGCCTTATCCTTTACAATTAGGACTCTGTTTTTCTTGGTCACGAATTTAGTAATTTTAAAAAAGCCTCAGAGAATAACTTACCTACTTATGATGTCGATATTACCTACTTATGATGTAACTTACCTACTTATGATTACTACCTACTTATGATGTCACACCGGCCTAGACACGAATGTATTTATCGGCGCTTATCGGGATTCGATCCGAGCACTCTCAGTACCGAAAGCCGATTCACTACCGATAGCCTACCTCAAGTCCATGATAAACTTAATAACAGATAGCGTGACAAATATATTGTGTTTATCGATCTTTTGGTTATTCTCTTGTAAAATAAGGTATTTCAAATTGTTATCCGCAAATTGCATCTTGTAACTTCACCAGGTTCAGTTGTAATTTTGACGAAATGATATTGCCATATCAAAGATGAGGATGACGAAATTTTGCTTATCTACAGGCAATAATTTTACCTCTGACATTTTACTTTATCCTTGCATTTAACCAATCACCCCGACTTGTCAATATTGACTTCCCTGATAATCGAACTTCTCTTTTTTTTTATTAAAAAAGGAAAGGATTTAATCGCACTGTACACTTATTGCTGCGAAAATATTTGCCCGAGAGAAGAAAAGAGGAAGAAAAAATAGTAATTACATTTTGGTTGATTGCCTCTGCTAAATTTTATTAGCATACTCATATTTTACTAATAGCGTTCATCCGATGTGATGCCTTTTTTCTTGCTTAAAAACATAGGGAGCTCTGTTGATTTTGGGTGTAATTGGTTCTCGAAAGTTCACAACGGTGTAAAATCGAGGATACCTAACTTTATATTTAGCAATCTATACTACATTGCTAAATTTCAAGTTAGAAAAAGGATCAGCTGGACTAAGTTCGTCTTTTCATGAGAAATTTAAAATTCCATTCAGCATTTCATCTATTGCAGTGGGCCGAACGGCACTGGTGGCAAAGTCCGACTGATCGAGAGAGCTCGAAGGTTAGTATAAATGCTTATAACTGCTCGGAATGGGATACAAATTGTAAATCTCGTTCTGTTTCGCCCATATGTTAAAACCCAATATACTGGAAGCACTATAAAACCGATCAATAAATCAACCTTCTATTCCAGGTATGCATAAAGTCGTGAGTCACCAGTGCACACGGCATCAGTTATTTATTTATTACAAATGCCCGGAAGATTGGCTATGACGTCATTTGTTCACAGTAAAAGGAGAGACTGCTGGCCATTCATTTAAGGAGGAACCGTATAGGTGGCCAGGATTACCCCCTACGAGCCGGTCCCGTAATTTAGACCCGAGTCAAGTGACGAGACCGGAACACTTGACCCTGCATCTCCAAAGGTAAATTTGAGAACTTGGAGGACATTGCAGCCGCGACAGATTTTACGTGCACCGGCCACCATTAGTGAACACGGCGATGGATTTTCTCAGCGACCGGCATCGAACCCGCAACCATCAGATCAGTGGCTCGACGCTATTGCCAACCGGGCAACTGCGCCCCACAGGACCCCATACGGTATTAGTCATTGACATATATTTCGTCTTCATTACGGTTCTTCACGATATATCTAAACTCGAGATTACGTAACCTGTTTGAGGAATTACTCTACATTTTAACCGTAAGCGGACTTTGCTTCTCTATTTCTTAAAATTGCAGACCGCTTATTCTCTTATACACCACTTGACTGCGACGTAAGTGAACATACATTGTCATAGGCGTAGCATTACGTAGCATGCTTCTAACTTTTTTTTTTTTTTTTTTTTTTTGGGGGGGGGGGGAGGCATGAATTGAATTCAGTTAGGGACCTCCTTAGTGCATTGACTGCAGGATGGTCCTTAAAATATGAAATATTATGATTTTTTTGAAATTGAATAACAATAGAATTGATGTTTGAGTAATATTCAACAATTATACAGTGAGAAAAAAATATAATGTTAATAAAATGAGAAAAACAATATAGCATCGGACTTTTGTTATGGATCATATCATTGTTATAAACTATGTTAAGGCTAAAGACATAATCGGAATCTTCAGTTTCACAGTTTGAAAAAGCGGGAAAAAAACCAACTTTCTTAATAGTTTTCTACAATTTTCCGATTTTAACTGAACTTCTATTAACGTTTTAATTTATTTCAAGTTAAGTTGGGCGGGGCACGTGCTCCCCCGATGCTACGCCTATGTACATTGTGAATAAGGCGTTGACAATTAAAGACAAGATAATTTAATGCGAAGCTACTGCAACAACTTTTCAGAGCCAGCCGTCAACAACAAACATTCGAAAAAAGTTAATCACGTGAAATGTGCCTGCCGCGCCATCTCTTGGAGCGAATGTCAGTGAGAGCAAA
Organism: Dolomedes plantarius; assembly: GCA_907164885.2. Lineage (NCBI taxonomy): Eukaryota > Metazoa > Arthropoda > Arachnida > Araneae > Dolomedidae > Dolomedes > Dolomedes plantarius. The sequence continues at coordinate 143,888,033 of OU015493.1, read as the reverse complement.
CACCACTAATTCCCGTATTATTACTGAATTAGCTCTTGCACAGTGGCGTAGCTAGAACTTTTGTCGCCCGGGGCGGTCTCCAATTTGCCGCCCTTTCTAAGTCAATAAATTGGTGGTTTTTTATAAATTAATAAACATAAATAAATAATTGTAATTGAGACAAACTATAGGTGGGGAACTTTTTTACCATTGGATGCCATATTTAAATTAGGCAGTAATTAAGGAGGCCGCTTAAGTTGATATACCTATAAATGCAACTTTTATAAAGACCACAAGAAACTTACGGAGGTCGCAGTTTCTCCACCTATGTGACAAAACATATACCTTATTTATAAAAAAAATTCCATAAATATGTTTTATTTTATATTTATAAATAAAAATAAATAATTTCATTTCTTTTAGATAAACAAACAAATTGTACACATATGTGTATGTAAACAAAACATATTTATATATTTACTCTTCTAACTTTCACAGTAGAAAAATCGTGTATAATGCTCTCAAAATTTATATTATTTGTAATTTCTTGTTCTATAGACAATATTGCAAGATTTTGTAGTCTTAAATCTCTCACTGTGGAACGAAGATAATTTTTTATCGACTTCAAATTGGAGAGGCTCCTTTCGCAACTAGCGACACTGATAGCAATTGTCAAAAAAAAATTCTTAGCAAAATTACAATGTTGGGTACAGAATTTTCCATTCTATACTGTTGAATAAATTTTAGTAGATCAAGAGGGCCTTCCTTCCCGTCTTTCCAACGATTTGCGTCTTCTTGTGGTGCAGGTACAGCCATAAAAACCTGGATCCTTTTTCTTTCAATATAGAACTGTTCTTTATCAATGTCAATAAAGTCATTTATTTGACATTCAAATTGTTCATTTAGCAGGTTACATGGTATTATACACGAATATTTTCTTGCAAGGACATGCAACTGATCAAAGCGTTCTTTTAGTCCTTTAGAATTCTATCTTTACTTATATAAAAGCCTAGAGTAAAAAAAGTGTAGGTAACCATTCCGGGACGGACCAAGTCGGGAACATCTTAACATTACTACGCCATTTTCTGAAGTTTTTCTTGAAAAATAATACCTCAAAAGTTACATATTTTGAAAGCCCTTTAAAAAATATGAAAATTTCAAGTGAACTGTCTAGCTCAAAACCGTTTAGTTTTTGAAATATCTTCAAATTAAAATATCCATTGAAAAGAATCATTTATTCAATTGTGTCATTCACTTGAATTTCGAATTCATTTTACTCCATGGTTTTTCATATTCCCAATTAAATAACTACATTATTAATGTTTAATTTTAATGTTAATTAAATTGTGTTTCACGTTTTATTTTTGTTTTATTTTATTGTTGTTTACTGCTTTTTAAGTATCGTTTTCAGCAATGCCTGCTGTGTGGTGAGTCATTCACTTTTGAAACAGTTTTGGTTTAGTTTTGATTTAGTTTTGTTTTGTTTTGTTGTTTACTGCTGTTTAAGTACAGTTTTCAGCAATGCCCGATGAAAATGATGAATCACCTCTTGAAACGCTGATCAACATTCCGTCATTTTTGACGGGGGTTATATACTAGTTATAATGGATTTATTGGGGGGAGAGAAAGGAGAAGTAACTGGTCATGAGACCAAAATAGCATAGGATTTGGGGTTATTAATTATGATACCCGATGATATGATTGACATATGTAGAATTAAGTACCGCGTTGTGTTTTTTTACAAATCGTTACAGACCATCTGATTGATATAATAATGGATACATTTATTAATTGGAATCATGTAAAGCATATTTATACATTATGTTATTACAAATAATCACTTCATTAACAGTTTCATTCAATATCATTATAACCCTTTTCATTTTCTTACTTCCTACATACAATTATCACTCTAGTAATTTCTCATCAATTATTAAACCTTTACTACAATATTTTTCTCATTTAATGGATTTTATAACCCGTTCATCAACTCACAATAAATCATATATTAACACTTATTCGTTTAAATACCGTTGACCTTCATTAATCAGTTTGAAATCATAATTCAACATTATATCAATTTCTAACAAATAGATCTATCGTATATACATTCGGAATATATGGTGTATGAATGAGAAATCGCGATGGCACACGTTTAAAACAAGTGATCAATACGGAGCACAAATGAAACATACCTCCATTGACGAACTCTCACGAAGTCAATTTAATGCGCTGGCACTGTCTGGGAATTAGTCTTTCAACCCGTTCTCCTTTGATGAACTCGTTCTGAAGTACATCAGATGCGCTCGCGTCGTCTTGGAATCCTCCTTTCAAACCCGTTCTATGGTTGAGGCACGCTTCCAGGGTCCGTAAATTCAGCTTGTAGCATACGGTAGGTCATACTGCTCAGGCGATTCGATTCTTTGGATGGGGCACTCCGCTTCCACGCCGTCGACCGGCTATATTAATTTATAATACGCTGGCTCTGAGTTTCATCTCGAGCTTTCTCGTTCTAAGTTAACTCGTTGGCCCATGCCATTAACTACGGGCTAGGTGTTCGTCCTTGATGCTCCTCGGTCGTAATAACTTTTTAGGATCCCCGCATCATCTGATCTGCTCTCTTTTTTTCTATTTCCTTCATTAATATCTCTTACTTCCCCTCGTTATTCCTTCTTCGCTTTGATACGCCTTTCTTCGCCATTGGCTCTCAAAATCCTTCTCCTTCTTTCATTGGTTTAATTATGTTTTTGGGGGACCTTTCTTTCTCCGCCCATCCGTACGTCTTCCTCCGTTCCCACGGCTCTTTCCCCGTGTTCCAGGAACTACATCTGTTTTCGTTCACCTTGTTTTTTTGGCTAAGTCATATATTCTCCCCATCTGCAATCTCTTTTCTGTGCTGTACCTTTTCTACCATTAATTGCTTCTCCACCTAGACTTCACAACTTGCGGCGTCTCTTTTCATCCCATAATTGCCTTTTCACGTCTTACTTCTTTAGAATCTAGCTAAGTCCATCGCTTATTCATCTCCTGTGTTCATCAATCCTCATTGCAGTCTTCCCCGTATATTTATCCCCTTAAACTTCGTTTGTTCGCGCTTGCCTCTTTATATTTCATTATTTTCCTTTTCTAATTTATTTCAAATGTTACGCTTACTTCCCCGTAACACTAGTCCATTGATTAAAAACATTTCTCTTCGTACTTCTTGTTCTAAAGATAGCCCTACGTCTCGTGAATTTTCCCCACTCATATTTTTCTCCTTCTAACTCGACGTTCAGTCGATATCTCCAACTCTTCACAAATTGTTTTGGCTGCTATAACAGCGTTTTGTATTAGCGCATCTCTTTGTTCCATGAAATGGGTTTGCAAAGAATCTAGTTTTATATGGCAGTGATGAACATTTAACCCTTTTATTTGCAGGTATTTTTGCGCGTCATTAATTTCCAAAAGGACGGGTTCCCAGAAATTGAGATAACATAGAAAAGAAAGCGATTGCATGGAATTGAGTAATATTCCAGTATTTGATCTCGTTTTACTATTTTCTTCTTCAGATGTCAATTTTTCCAAGGCGCTTAAAATGTGAAAAAAATGTTTTTTTAATATAGTTACTGCTTCTGCTCTAGCGATCCAGCGAGTTTCTACGCTGCGTTTAACACCTTGTCCAGTGACAGAAAGTAAAACATCCCATCGATGAGTGGAAGAAGAAAAGAATGAAAAGAACTGCTCGACAGTTCCAAAAAATGTTATGAAATCGATGGCAGTAGAAGCTGCGTGTAAACATGCCAGGTTTAAAGAATGATTTGTACACGCTACAAATTCTGCATTTGGATTTATTAATTTAATGCGAGTTTGAACACCGCTGTGTTTTCCTAATATTCGAAATCATATAGTAATTCATAATTCGTAGAAATCAAATAGTAAACTTATGAATTGAACAAGTGGTTTTTTACAACTAATACTAAATAAAAATATGCCGCCCCAAAATATGTGTCGCCTGGTGCGGACCGCACCCACCGCACCCCCCTAGCTACGCCACTGCTCTTACACACCATTTTACACAACCATACGTTTGCCGAAGAAGTGAAGAAGTTCTTCAGTTAAATTAAAAAGACAAATTTTTTTTCATACAAGTTTTATACATGACATGCCAGTCAGTGTCAGGGTGATCCGTGGTCGCAGAAACTGTTAACCCGAATCTCATAAATCAAATTACTTCTGTTTGTGTACTGCATAAGTTATGTTCATCACAATTCCCTTCAGAATTTTCTTAAGGGAAGACATATTAGAGTTATCAATTTATGGGTTCCTAATTTAAATCCCCCTTTTATCCTGCGGACTGTTATAGATTTTTTACAATGGGATATTTAGCCGGACATAGGAAATTGAAAAAAAAGAAAAAAAACTAAGTTGGTACCCGTCAAAACATGACGGCTTCATAACAAATAAATGTACCAATACACAAATTATACTCAACACATCATTGCCAAATGTTGAAAAAATTCAAATATTAAGAATAGAGAAATACACTTTAAAAAATTACTACTGAACCCAATGAAAAGATATAGGGTTACATCAACAGCACGAAATAAACAATTTCCGCCAGTTTTAATTCTATATCTCACAAACATAATTAAAAATAAAAAGGCAGACAGAGAGCTAGAGTGATTCCTCGGAATATACAAATTAACGTATTTATGCGACCTCGTGCTCAGTATCTAAAGCCAGATTTAAACATGTCACTGAGCATGCGCAGATAGCAATTTGTAATTGTAGATTATCGCTAATTAATAGAAATTGCGGTTACAAAAACCAAATTTGACACATCTAGAGATTAAAATCTGTCGTTTAAGACCAAAATGAAATAAATTTATGCAGTAGTTTTCTCTCACGGACTGCCCAAAGAAGCGGCCTAGCAACTTAAATATATTTACTATATAATGTATCACACTCTTGGTTTATGACCTATTGTTTTTTAAAGTAGAACTAACATATTCAATAACAGCTACCGTGAAGGAAAATTTACATTAAATTGTTATTCTGAGCTATCCCAGCATAGCTCAGCTATGGAATTAAAAACGTGTCAATGTGTTTTTTCCACCGAAAAAAAAATGAAGTTAGCGTTAGCGTGGTCTGAAAATTGTAACATCACTTTCATTTGACAATACTTAACGAATGGTTCATTTAAAAAGCATCAGATATGTATTAAACATATAAATGGATATAGTATTTCAGAAAAATGGCTTAAATGACATGGTATTTTGGTATGTGGAGGCTGAAATAAATTATATTTCACGTTTTCTTTGTTGCCCTGATCGGTTCATTTCTATTTATCGCACGATCATCTGTTGGTTATGAATAATGCAATTAAGTGTTTATCCTATTCGAGTTGATGGATATTAGTACTTTGCTAAAGTTCTAAAGAGTAGTCGAGATACCTCAATATGTCTGATAAAATGGCTTAATTATGGCAATCAGTAAGTACTACCTGGTCTATATTTCGCTTGTTTGATTCGGCGGAAATATGTCAAGGTATGAACTCCACAAATTTTCGACTGGTCTCGATAGGAATTGTTTGCCAATCGACATGGAAAAAAATCTGATGACGGAGAAAGAACAAAAATGGTTTTGCTTAATTTCGTAGATCCAGCCCATGCTATACGTGTGTTCTTATGGATGAATATCAAAACTCTGAGGGGACTATTCAATCAGTTCCATACATGAGACTTTCACCCATCTTCTAATATATAAAAATGAATGTTTGTTTGTCTATATTTGTATAGAAATCCACAGTTTAGGAGCAACGATCGTGAAATTTTACATACAGGCGTCTTTAAAAACAGCCGAGGGTCTTAAGAACTTCCAAAATCGAAATTAATTACCTTTAATTTTTTAATTAATAAAAAAACCGACAATTTTTGAAGGGTGAATTTAGAAAGGGAAGAGCCTCCCAGCCGTGTACCAAGGGTGAATCCAGAAATGTAAGAGCCTCCCAATGTGAATTGATGCCTTCAGCTAAAAAAGTACCCGCTATGAATTTTTATTCTTATAGGTTGATGGTGCGAGAAAATGATTTCAACCTTATTTTGCGTTGTCGCCGACTTTTCCTCCAATTTATTGTAGACATGTTCGCAAAAATAGAAAGTGAACGACTTTTGTATGTCAAACTCAACCAGAAGAAGCTCCGTGCAGATGAATACATCCATCTTCGAGATGCTATGAACAATGATGCTAATTCTACAGAAGTAGGTCAATTGGTTATTTTGCCCTCAACTTTCATTGGAAGTCCACGTCACATGCACGAATACACACAGGATGCTATGACTTATGTTAAGAATTATGGGCGACCTGACCTCTTCATAACTTTTACTTGCAATCCCAGTTGGAATGAAATTCAGGCAGAACTGATGGAAGGGCAGAAACAATATGATCGGCATGATTTGACGGCTAGAGCATTTCATCAGAAGCTTATACAGTTCATGAATTCCATTAGAAAACTTCACATCTTCGGTAAAGTCCGTGCTTGGATGTACACTATTGAGTGGCAGAAGAGAGGTTTGCCTCATGCACATGTTTTGGTGTGGCTCAAAAACAAGATCGTGTCGAGTGACGTTGATAAAATTATATCAGCTGAAATTCCAGATCCTCAAGAAGATCCCGTCCTCTTTGAAGTCATTGTGAAAAATATGATTCATGGACCTTGCGGAACAATCAATCCTACTTTTCCATGCATGAAAGAATGCAAGTGTACAAAGAATTATCCAAGGAAACTCATTAAGGAAACTCAGACTGGAATGGATGGCTATCCCCTATACAGAAGGAGAAGTCCTGAAGATGGTGGAAAAGCTACGAAGATCAAGGTAAAAGTTGGAAATTCCTACATAGAGTTTGAAATTGACAAGTGGGTTGTCCCTTACTGTCCTTTATTGTCAAGGTTATTTCAGGCACACATTAGAACTGCAGTATTAATGTTGGCTGCTTACTTTTTCAGGTTGCAGTATTAATGTTGAATACTGCAGCTCCGTCAAGTCCATTAAATACATCTGCAAATATGTCAATAAGGGTAGAGATCAAGCAGTTTTTCTTTTCAGGAAGACGGATATGTTATCGATGAGATTGAAAAGTACCAAATGGGCAGGTACATTAGCAGCAATGAAGCAGTTTGGAGAATTTTTAGTTTCCCAATTCATGAAAAGTTCCCTTCAGTTTTTCACCTCAATTTACACATGGAAAATGAGCAGCGTGTTTATTTCACTGAAGAAAATTTAGAAGAGAGGATTTTGCATCCACCAAAAACAACATTGACTGCTTTCTTCGAACTGTGTCAAAATGATGATTTTGCAAGGACCCTGCTATACTGTGAGTTGCCAAAATATTACACATGGAATGCTAATCAAAAAGTTTTTATACGCAGAAAACAGGGAGTTGCAGTAGATGGTCATCCTGGTATCAGAGCAACAGAAAATCTTGGCCGTGTTTACACAGTACATCCAACAAATTTTGAATGCTTTTATCTCCGAATTTTGCTTCACACCGTTACAGGTCCTACTTCCTTTAAATACCTTAGGACTGTTGATGGGGAAATTTGTCATACTTTTCGTGATGCCTGCTTAAGGCGAGGTTTTTTGAAGGATGATGCACATTGGGATGCAACTATGTTTGAGGCTGCTGCGACTAAATCACCAAAAAACCTGAGGATTTTATTTGCAATCATCATCGTTAATTGTGGAGTTGCAGATCTCATGAAATTATGGAATACATACAAAGAGAGTCTTTCTGAAGACATACGTCTCCAAGCTCAAATGATAATTTCTGGTGAAAATGTTGAATTTACTCCTGCAATATTCAATCAAGCTCTCATCCTTATTGAATACAAGGTTTTAGAAATGATAGGTGTAACCGTGATTGTTTAAATTATTTTAAATGAAATTATTGGGAAGGAGAGTTTATTAAATTATTCTTATATTAATTATATTTATTAATTATGATTTTGATTTAGTAACTTATTGGTTCATGATTGTGGCTAGTACATTGATGTGCTTCCCAAATAATGGAATTTAACTCTGGTTATATTGACAAATCAATTTATTGAATATTAACACACATAAATAATACACTCCAAAATTACTCAATATTTCCTCCGGCATTTACACATTATTATAACTTTATTCCTACTAAATTAATTCTTTACGACACCTATGTTTGATTCATTCACTTATTATAACAATATTTCATACTGCCTCTATACATATTATTTTCAATTTTACTCCTACTAAATTAATTCATATATATATGCAAAACATTATATTAAATTGTTGGTACGAATTATCGGTCTATTACTCAACATCTTATATTCAAAAACTATATTCATCGCGCTCTATCTTAATCATTATGGCTATACACTGAGAAGCAATGATACAATATAAAAGGGAAATGCAAAGTCGGTACCTCAGCAGATGACGGTTGAATCCCTCTGGGCAGCTGGCACTCGTAATGATGAATTCGTCGTCTTTATCATCAAGCGGAATTCGGGCATCTCTTTATCTGGAATACGGCTCCGTCGTTCATTGCAGACACTCGGCATGGGACACTGGGCGCTCGACAACTTCTATCTCTCTAAACTTTACTGCACTCGAACACGGCTCCGTCGTTTATCGCAGACATTCGGCATGGGACACTGGGCGCTCGACAACTTCTGACTGACTCTCACTTCCCAGGTTATCTCTCTGCCTTCACACTATTTTTTATTTCATATATTTTCTTACTAATGTCTCCGCCTCTTATAATTTCCATTGGTTATCTGGAAATTATCATGCCATCGCCATTCGTCCGTGCTGCCTCTCCTCAATCCCCTTTTACCAATGCACGTCGAGGGAGGGATTTATAAATTCTCCCTCAATTTTAACTTTTTCCCATGCTTTGGTTTCAAGTAGGGTGGGCCGTTTTATAGCCATCATAAATTTTCTTTTATTCTCACTCTCTTCCACTTCTATTTATTGCTACGAACATTATCTCTAATTTTCGTTCCGGTCTATGGCTTTCTTCCCTTCTCTTTTACCCTGTTTCTTTATTGCATTTAACAATTATTTTATTTTATTTTGTATTTTTCCATGCTCCTGTCCCTGGCCGTAACACTACTGTCATGTCCCTATGACAATAGGCAAAAGAATCCAAGACATAGGCCTTCCTACTCCCGATAGAAATCTTAATACGCTCACTGCAGAGATGAATAGAGAGACATCATACAGCATTGAATAATTGAGAAGTTACATATCACAAAATGAACCGTTTTTGACCGATGATCAAAGAGCTGCTTACAATACCATCTTGGATGAAGTACCAAAAAAAAAAGGGGGAAGATTTTTTTCTAGATGCACCAGGAGGAACAAGTAAGACATTTCTCATCAAGTTGTTACTTGCAAAAATTCGAGGAAGTTCCAAAGTAGCTATTGCTGTGGCCTCTTCGGGAATTGCTGCAACTTTGCTCCCTGGTGGAAGAACAGCACATTCAGCTTTCAAGTTACCGCTTAATCTGGCCCGAAGTGAAAATTCCATCTGCAATATACCTAAATGAACAGAAAAAGCTCAGGTTCTACAGGAAAGTCAAGTCATTGTATGGGATTAATGTACCATGTCACACAAGAATGCTTTGCAGGCCCTAAATCAAACGCTTCAATTTTTAAGAGGCAATGGTTTTATTAATTTTTTCGTTTTTGAGTGCATTCTAGCTATACTTTAATACTTTAATTTTTTTGCTACAGAACTTGCATTTATGGTGCGTGGAGCCCGTATTTGCAAATTTCTATTAATTTTTTAGTTTGTCAGTGCGTTCTACCTATATTTTTTTTTCTGCAGAATCTTGCATTTATGGTGCGTGGAGCCCTTAATTGCAGATTTCTATTAATTTTTTAGTTTGTCAGTGCCTTCTACTTCTACTTTAATTTTTTTTCTACAGAATCTTGCATTTATGGTGCGTGGAGCCCTTGATTGCAGATTTCTATTAATTTTTTAGTTTGTCAGTGCCTTCTACTTCTACTTTAATTTTTTTTCCTACAGAATCTTGCATTTATGGTGCGTAGAGCCCTTAATAGCAAATATCTATTAATTTTTTAGTTTGTCAGTGCCTTTTACCTACATTTTAATATACTTTAATTTTGTTGTTGAATTATTTACTTTTTTTACTTAAATTCAATTCAAGTGATACTTTGTTTAGTTTTTATTTATACTACGTTATTTATATTATTATTTATTGTATGTTATTTATACTGTGTTTAGTTTTTAAATTGATTTTTGTTAACAAAATTCAGATTTTTACTTTTCAGCTTTTAGTGGTCAAATGATGAAAGGCTGATGCTACCTAAATTCTGAGATGTGTATAACATTTCCCATGCTTTTTCTTTGTATGTTATTTATACTGTGTTTAGTTTTTAAATTGATTTTTTGTTAACAAACATTCGACAATTTGACATTTTTACTTTTCAGCTTTTCTTTTCAAAATTCTTTAATTTCCAAAAGACAATTTGATATTTTTCCTTTCCAGATTTTAGTGGTTTATTATAAATGTATATATTTTATGTTTTACTTTTCAGGTTTTTTTGCTCCAATGATGAAAGGCTGAACTAGCTGGATTCTGAGGAGTTTATTATAAATATACATTTTTTTATATTGGGCTTTCTTTTTATTCATGCTTATAACATTTCATATGCTTTTTTTCTATGTTATTTATACTGTGTTTAGTTTTTAAATTGACTTTAGTTAACAAACATACAATATTTTGACATTTTTACTTTTCAGCTTTTAGTCGAACAATGATGAAATACTGAATCTACGAAAATTCTGAGATGCGTATAACATTTCACATGCTTTTTTTTCTATGTTATTTATATTGTGTCTAGTTTTTAAATTGATTTTAATAACAAACATACTTAAAATCCCGGGCAACGCCGGGTACTTCAGCTAGTAATTTATATATATATAAAACAGTTCCGTAACTGACTGACTCACTGACTGACATACAACGCACAGACCAAACCGCTGGAGCTAAAGGGCTGAAATTTTGCATGGTGATTCTTCTTATAGTGTAAGGGTGCACTAAGATAGATTTTTGAAAAATTCTTCTTAGATTTTTTAAAATAAAAGTTTTAAGCTGTTGTAGTAACTTTCTTTAAGTTTGCATTTAAAATAATAATTTGAGGGTTATGAAATTTATGTCACAAGAAAGATCATAAAAATTCCTTTAAAATGAAATCTTTTTTGAATCTTTACCGCCATTTCCTGATTTTTGGTGAATTTATAAAGATTAATTTTTATAATTTAATTTATTAAATGCTGATCACGTGATTTCTTTTTCTGGTACTTTAAATTTATTTATCGCCACGTTCATAGCAACGAAATAGACAAAAAGTATTTTTTTTTTCTTGCTAATGCGGCAGACGATTGGAAATTATCCAAAAAAATATTAAAATACAGTAAAAGATATGTTCCTCAAACTGTACTATATTAATTGTACTATATTCTTTAGTATGTCTATTAGATTTAATTTGAATATTTTCTTCTACATTATTTTGTCTATAAAAATATCCGTTACGATTTTTTTATAAATATATTTTTTCGTTTTTTTTACAGCTATTGCATACATTGATCGCTGTATTTATTATAAATATATTTAAACACATTCTTGGCATTAATTGCATACATTGACTGTTAAATTTTATTTGAACGTACTCCGTAGCGAAGTGCGGGTTTTCAGCTAATAGGACCATAAATGGGATCCTCTGTAACAAAAAATATTTACCCATCGTGCAGAATGGCTGGGAGCTCAATTGTGATGGAAGAGACAGTGATCATTTCCACAATATCGTCGAATAGTGGGTAGCGCACAATTGTTAGTCAAATTGCTGGCGTGCGTAAATGACAGATCGTTCACGTGCATTTCAGACTTCACGGTTTTGGATAGAATAATCAACGAGTCGATCTCCTTTGACTCCTTCAACGTATATTGTTATGAAATTTTATAGTTGAAAAAAAACTGGACTAACTGGTCGGAATGTTTCCAAATTCAATCGTCTTTATGACTGGAAAAGATAGAAACGTCGTCACTCCAACGAACAGATACCCTTGTCCAAGAAAGACGAGAAACATACCAATCCAAATGACTCTTTGCGTTCGCAGTAGTGATATGCGGCTTATGTGCAGTTGCTGTACCATGGAAACCTTCTGCGTAATTGTTTGAAGATAGCTGAAGTTCTAACTAAGCAACTAGACTGAAGAGCCCCCCCCCCCAAAAAAAAACAAAAAACAAAAAAAAAAACTGGTACACCTGCCTAATATCGTGTACATCCCCCCCCCCCCCTCGAGCACGCAAAATTGCTGGAACACAACGTGAAATGGACTCATGTCTGACTCAAGTGACTAATGTCTGACACCGCATTTACACAGTCCCGCTAGCGGCGAGTCGAATCGCTTGGGGGAGGTGCAAGGCGAATGTGTAAACGGTGCTCTCGCCGTTCATCCCGCTTTTCTCCCCGCGAATCGCGGCGCTCGCTTCGGGAGCGGTTTCCTGGTACGAGTCAAAGGGGCGAATGGCGACGGGAAGTCTTGTTCATAGTAAGATGCAGGAATGTGACAACGGTCACTCGGGTCGATGCAGGAACGTGGCGAATGCCTCGCGAATGTCTTGCGGGTGACAAGGGCGCGGGTTGCGAGCGCGAATGTGTAAATGCGGAATGAAGGTATCCTGGAGGCAATTCACACCATGAATCCTGCAGGGCAATCCACAAATCCATAGGAGGGCGAGAGGGTAGAGATCTCTTCTAAACAGCACGTTGCAAGGCATCCCAGATATGCTCAATGATGTTAATGTCTGGGGATTTAGGTGGACAATGGGAGTGTCTAAAGTCAGAAGAGTGATCCTGGATAACAACACTCGGTAACAACACTCGACGTGGGGGGTGTCGCATTGTCCTGCTGAAATTGTCCAAGTCCGTCGGAATGTACAATAGACATGAATGGATGTAGATGATCGGACAGGAGAGCTTATGTGCCTGTCACTTGTCAGAGTCGTTTCTAGACGTATCGAGGGTCCCATATCACGTCAACTGCACACGCCCCATACCATCACAGAGGCTCCACCAGCTTGAACTGTCCCCTGTTCACATGTGCGGTCCATGGATTCATGAGGTTGTCTCCCTACCCGTACATATCCATCCGCCCGATACAATTGGAAACGAGACTCGTCAGACTAGGCAACGTGTTTCCAGTCATCAACAGTCCAATGGAGGTGTTGGCGGGCCCAAGCAAGGCGTAAAGCTTTGTACCGTGCGGTCAACAACGGTAAACGAATGAGCGTGAAGCTCCGAAAGCCCATATCAATGATGGTCCGTTGAACATTTCCCACGCTGACACTTGTTGATTCGACAGCATTGAAATCCGCAGCAATTTGAGGAAGTGTTGTACGTCTATCTCGTGTAAGGATTCTCGTCAGTTGTCGACGGTCCAGTTCTTTCAAGACCTTTTTCTGGCCGCACCGCTGTCGGATATTTGTTGTTTTTCCGGATACCTGATATTCCCGGCACACTCGTGAAATGGTCGTGTGCGAAAATCCAGATTGCATTACTACCTCGGAGATGTTATATCCCTTTTCTCGTGCGCCGACTATAACACCACGCTCAAAGTCGCATAAATCGTGATAACCTGCCATTGTCGCGGTAACCTGTCTTGTAGCAGTAGGAACCAATCTAACAGCTTCGATAGACTTCTGTTGTCTTATATGGGCACTGTTGACCGCATAGCGTTACTCTGATTGGTCGCATATCTCCGTTTTGTGCATACCCACGCCTGTACCAGTTTTTTTGCTCTTCAGTGGAGAAGGAACTTTTTACTTCAGCAACTTTGGAAACAGCAGAGACCTTTCTTACAGACCCCTTTAAATATGTTCATTTGTATGACTTCACTTTGTATGACTTCCATGAATTTGTTTTGTACTGTTAATTCACACGGTGCATTAACAGTAACTCCTCTGCGTTTAAACTTACGATGCTAACTCATGCACCAAGTAGGTGTAAAACGCTTAATGTAAAAGAGATTGTTAACATAGCCGAGAAAAGTGCGTGCTTTGGGTAGTACTTAATCTCAAATTCATATCCGACTCAAGAATCAGCTTGACGAGTGTTTACATACACAAAATGTACTTCGATATTGTGGAGGCAGGCTCGTCTGTTCCAGTAAAAGTCAAAAGTTTTGTTTGCATCATCCGTGCAGACTTCATTTATCAGTCAACAAAGTCGAGTGCCCACTATTTATAGTATCACACCCTCGTTCGCATCTATGAGTAAAAAAAAAATAAATAAAGTTTCTCTCGTAAAAAGTGAAGATAATCTGAGTGAACAGGAAAACACTTTCGGCTCTTTTTATCTGAAAGACAGTAAAGTTGAAGAATCACTTTCTGAGATGAAATATTTGAAAACTAGAGCACCCGTGTTGTGGGGAGACTGATAATAATTTCATACTGGAATACATCGCGGAGGACTTTATACACCCTTTTTTAGGAGCAAGAAGTTAAATGCAGACTTCTAAGCTGGTCACAGGTATTACACATTTCCTTAAAAAAATGTACACTAGTGTAAAACATATTCCAAGCTTTTCACGAAATTCTGCTCTCCTAAATTAAAGTTTTCTATGAAAATTTATTTTGCTGGTTTTTATTTCTCCATTCTTTGTTTTACATGTGACGACTGCCGTTCTTGAATAAATCTCCATTCTTTATAGTGCTGGTGTACAAGTTGTTTAACCTTTAAGCAGGGCGCGCCCGTGCACAAAGTGCAACATTTTCGTAATTTTGAATGGTTTGTTTTTACACGTAAGGATTGATTGTTATAATTCAGTTTCTATTTATAGCTACACCCTTTCTAATGCAGGTCTGATTTTCTGACCCTTGTATTCCTTTCCATTCATTGTTAGTCATGATTTAACCGTGGTAAACCAACGATTATACTGGATTACAATACGACAAAAGCAGGAGTTGATGTAGTCAATCAAGTGTGTAGCTATTACACGGTATCCCCCATATCATAAGGATGGAAATCGCATTGTTTTTTAGGGTTTGGGACATAACAGGAATCCATTCGCAACTCGTCCTTAGATCCAATAACCGGACAGTTTTGAAATAAGGCGATTCTATCTGCATTTTTTGGCCTTTAATTATACGTATATCTCAATATTATCAACATTTTATATCTTGTCATAAATCGCAAAATTATTATTTTTAATTTGGGAAAAAAAAGTTTACTATAAAAGGAATAATCAAGGTTGAAAGAGACGTTGCACTTTGTGCCACGCGCGCCTGCTGGTGTTCCAAAAATAGGCGCACCGCTGAAGGGTCAAGATCTATACATCAAGATACGATCAGGTTATCTCAGTGGTCAATAGCACCCTGTGGGTATTGTGTTTAAGATATTACATTCCGTACTTGAAAGCCGCTTAACGTCCTGCTGCATATGATAACCAACCAATAAACTTACTTGAAAGTTGTCATACAAGACCTATAATACAAAGACTGGATTCGAATCTGGAAGCTGTAATATGAAACGTTTGGCAGCTTTTAGATGGTTTTTATAACTATGATGTTCCTTACGCTTCTTTCGACACATCCCGCATGAAAATATCAATAATTATAATTATATAAGTCAATGACTGACAATAAACATAATCATATTGAAAAGGCAGGGATAATGATGCAATCAATGTAATAACTAACGTAAGTAAATTGCTATTTCTTTTTACCTCAGAAACCTGAAGAGTAAGTAGTAATCGTTGTAGCAAGAGTTGCGGTGAATTTACATCTCTGAAATAACTGCTTGCAAACTATTTTTCACTAGTACGCTAGTGTGTCGGATAAATTTATTAAATATAAATAGAATTGAAATATATTCTCCCTTTTTCTATGAGAATATAAACATAAACGGAATTCGAAGCATCAGAATGTAGGCTGAGTTATGTGTGTATATATATACATAAATACACACACACACACACACATACATATATATATATATATATATATATATATATATATATATATATATATATATATATATATATATATAAATATAAAACTTCAGAAAATAATAGTTTTTGCTTTCATCTGCATAGAAAATTGGTAGCAAGGAATGTATTTAATTAGTTGAAATCTTTTTTTCTTATTTGCATCTGTTTTTACATCTAAGGTTGCGTTAATACAAGTAATTATTTCACCTATTTATATTCCAGTGAATTTGAGTTTTTTTGGGTATATCCTCGTAAAATTTGTTGGGGATTTATTTCGTGCTTTTTCTATAATAAGTTTCAGTAATTAAAAAAAAATTATATCCTTTCTCTTTAGCGAACGATTCTCTTGAATAGTAATTTTTTAACTGTTTTTTCAGGTAATTCATATGATTTTCTTTATACGTGATTGAGAAAAATATATACAGTTTTTATAAGACTAATTATTTTTCAAGAAAAAAATAGTAGAAAAAAATTTGAAAATATTTTGATGATAACAATCAAATATCCGTTGTTCCCCATATCCACTTGAATGTATGCCATCGTAAAAGACAAAAGTTCAGGTATTTTGATTTAATTTTAAAGTCGAAGTTTTATTGCTTTATTTAAAACGTAATATCTGCTTATAAGCTGTCTGATTAACATATCCCATTTTGAATTTTTTAAAACAGTGTTTAGTAAACAATGTTTTTAAAACAATGTTTTATCAGTATCAAGACAGCATTCTAGCATCAATCATTACATACTGAGAGACGCCTGAAGACGGCATAAATAAATTGATATATTTGTGGGATATCAATTCGTGAAAGTGTGATAAACGACCTGAAAACCAAAGGAGATAAATGGAATTCGGAATCTCCACACTCTTAACAGATAATCTGGCGACCGATACTTGAAGAACCAGTATATGGAATTAGATTTAAAATAAATAAAGCGATATCCAGTGCTTCGAATTAATATTTTCTTCGGCATTAATTCAGTTTTGCAATAGGCAGAAAACTCATATATATATATATATATATATATATATATATATATATATATATATATATATATATATATATTTGCAGCTTATTTAGAATAATTTCCTCTGCAGCAACATTTAATTGTATATGAGTGGGAGTATATTAATGTATTTTATATTAATATATTATAATACTAATATTTTATATTAATATATTTTACAACATCGTGAATTTCCTCCTAAATGCTGCATGTAAGATAGTTAGCCCCTTTCGATGTCCTTCCAGGATCAATAGGACTTGAATTATTACTGAAAACGGACTCAGTGCTGGAACTAAAAGTTCCTACACATTCTTGTACAGTTGATACACAAATTAAAACTGCCGGAACAACCTGCTATCTAACCTAACTACTCGCTTTGCTCCGGTAGCAACTAGAAAGACAGTGTGCAACTTATTACTGAAGACAGACTCCCTTTCAACTTATCCCTATTCCTATGTTCAAAGAAGAACTGTGGTGACAACAGCATACTTCTGGAATGATCGATTAGAATTAAAGGAAAAAGATTAAAAAGGAATCGCACCCACTTTCAGAAAATAAAATAATCAGAATGGGTACAGGCATTACAGTATTCTCCCATTGCATAGGGTTTTTTCATATGATGGATATTTGGATTACAATTCTCGAGATTAAGACAAATATTATCTGAATCTCACAAAAAGGCTCTGAATCAACTTGAACACTGTTCTGAGCGCATGGACCAACAAATACTGGAGGATTTTGACCTTTATGCAAGAAATTTCCATTAGAAACATTCTATCCTGTATTTGTACAAGGAGTTCTCAGTAAGGGTGAGGAGTTCATAATGTTGCTGCTTCAAAGATTTTGCATTATGTCCACGAGTTAAAAAAACCACTGATACAATAAACAAGAAGATTTAGTAAGATATTTTGAACCACTATGTGTTACCGTTTGTATAACATAAGCAACACACTCACGATGTAAACAATTCAGTATATCAAGACAACAGCTGAGGGATTCACAGAAGTAAAGACTATCATGCGGAGGAAGGATGAACATATCAGAACATTAGGACATCTCTTTTGGACAAAATCCTCTCATTTGTGTGCTATCGAAAATTTTTCTCGAACAAAAAGGAAAAGCTAAACAAAAGCAACTAAGAAATTTGACCAAACTATGAGAGAGTTATTCTCAGAATGGTTGAAAAATGACGGTAGCGATTTAAAACGTCTTGGTGAAGTTTTTTCGACAAGAACTAGTTCTGTAACTTCTGCTTTAGGTGTTATAACAATATACTAAAGCAACTTCCATTGATGAGATTAATTTTTTATGATGCGTGTTTGTGTTTAAACTGAGTGTGGTTAACCTTGTGTATATGTAGCATAAAAATAACTATGAAATGGAGTTTTAATATATATATATATGTATGGTATCGGAACATGATGTCCTGCGCGCAAGACATGCGCACCGCACCTAGATTGGCATCCTAAGTGCAGAAGGGCGGGAGTTGAGGCTTGGCCATCGGAGTGACAAGTCGTCTTCGAAGTTCTGTTATCGGTCGCTTGTGAGAGGGTCGTGTCAAGTTCTGAAAGTATAGTTGTTATTGTTATTATACGAGTGTCTCGGGTAATATTTGCTCGTCTGCGTGCATTATTTTCTACATTTGTTCCATGGTAAATTAGTTACCTACCACACACACACACACACACACACACACACATATATATATATATATATATATATATATATATATATATATATTTGTACAAATTTTGAGTAACTTTAGTTGTTTCAGTGCACTAGGACTAACTTATACCGAATAATGTCAATATATTGCCTTGCATCCATATTTCCTTCCATAAAGTGTACCCAAAAGCCCAGAATATGATGATCTCCTACAGCGTAACACATCCATCATATTTGACTGTAGGTGAAATGTTCTTTGCTGTCAGCTCCCAAACTGTGATACGGCCACCTGCACCAGAAAGGTTAAACTTGCTCTCATTAGTAAGTAATACATTTCTCGAAAAACCAGCAGGTTTATTTATGTACATTTTAGTAAACAGCAAGAACTTTTTCCAGTTATCTTCATCGGCTCAGAACTCTACCATGGTGATTAACACATTTTAAATAATTTCAAATAGCACATGCACAAACGTGTTAAGACTGCTGTGTACTAACCCTATTGGATTCGGTCACCTCAGTGTTAACCTATGGAGAAAATTTGTCCAAGGATTGGCGACATGGATTTAAAGGTTTTTTTAAATTGTACTCCGTAATAGAGAAAGAAAGTATACAACTTGGGACATTTTTCGTTTAAAAAATATGCAAATAATACTTTAAAATGTAAATTATCCGAGGATATATATGGTATAGTGTGTTTTTAAACGGTCATCAATTCCTTTGGTGGTTGAAACTTATAAAATGAATCCTGTTGCAAGGTGCAGAAAAGTTCAAGCTATCTGAAAATACCATTTTATTGGATTATCAGCATTTAAGTAGCTGTAAATAGTAGCCACATTTTCTACATAAGTTAACATTGAGGTGAGTGAATGCAATAAGGTTAGTACACAGCAGCCCTAATCTATTGATTCGAGAATTATTTCAACACATGTTTGGGTACTTTTACATGGACTGTTTTGCATTTGTGCAACAATGCATCTCTCAGGTAACTTTTTGGGTTATATTGGCTGTAGTTCCACGGATTTCATACCTCTTAATTACACATCTAACAGTAGAAAATCATTTCCATATTTCTTTCCCTATGTCTCGATGATTTTTTCCTACAAAATGAAGTGAATTAATGAGAGAATCGTATAGTGCACTCACTTTAAGAGATATTCTGTTATATCAAGACAATTTCAAAGACCATATATACACCTTTGTTTATATAACCTTTATTGAAGTCATATGACTAAGATGTCTAGACTTTATGCTAATTTATTGATCTTACAGAATCAATAAATTAGCATGTTTGCAGCTAATCATAACGATACAAATACTTTTTTATGTTCTAAAACTTGTATTTCATTACTTATTTTGTAACTATTCAATTTCGTAACTCTCATACCATTTGGGTGTTGTTGTCTCTCATTGTTTTCCTGTAAAAACGTTTTCTGAGTCTTTCAAAATAAAAGATAATTTAATCCTCTTTTGTCTAAATATGTAAGGTTTACATAAGATTCGATTCACAATAATCGAACTTTTAGGTGAATAAAGTTAAAAAAGCCGTTTAAGATATGGTAATTGCGGCATACGCGGTTGGTATAAATACCAAGGAGCTAGGAAGTGCGGACGTCGAAGTGTTGAGGAAGTGAGAGGAAGTGAAAGGAGGAGTAGTGCTGGCGAAGTGAAGTATCGAGCTGGAGCCAGGCTTAGAGTCTGGTTTAATGATAGTTGAGTTTTGCGAGCAGTCGCTGGAGGCTTAGCTAGGTTGCTTCAAACCTACTCGAGTTCTTGTCAGGCCCAAAGTTTACGTGGCAGCACTGCTGGTTGACTTTCGAAATATCTGTGAGTATTGCAAAGTGAATGTTTCTTGAATGAGTAGTTATATAAGTGAATATATTGAATTGTATTTCCCTTGCATGAATGCTATATATATCTCGTACTAGTAGTACGTATGCTTTATGTTGAAAAGCAAAATCTATATGTGCTAATATTTAAATGAACATTGTTGTTATGTAAGAACTGTGTTTGAATGAAATTATTTACTGTGCCACTTCAAGATATACATACCCAAAGGTAGGGTAGACGTGCAATAATCTCTATAAATATTTCCTTTCTTCATCTCTTTCCCATATCTGTATTTGGAAAATAACTAGTACATCTATTTTCTACATCTGCTTTTTGATACTGAATGAACAAAAGATAATTCTGAAAAACATTTTACATCCATCTATCAACTTTTATCCTATCATCTATAAAATGTATTTTGCAGAAGGCACTTATGCTGATTGAAATATATTTAAGGAATATTTTTTTAATAAAAATAAATGGCCAGTTTCAATTCTCTATCTTAAAACATAAACAGGAAAGTAAATAAACCATCAAAAATCATTCGAAGGCACAACGTTAATAAAATACGTGATACTTTATCACATATGAGAAAAAAAATTGATTTCTGAATACCTGGCTGCATATTATTTTTCTCAAAACAACCGGTACATACCACAGTTCCAATATTCCACGTTCTTACAACCCAATATTCGATTTAGAAATGTGCCTGGAAAGGAATTCTTCGAAAGGCTTAAATAAAATAGAATCCTTATATATATATGGCATGTTTTGCTTTTGCTTTCTTGAAGTGGCTTCTTCAGTGTTTGGGACTTGCTACAAAAGCAGAAAGTAACGGAGACTTTTTTTGTTTGTTGTTTGTTTGAGCACATCTGCAACTGTCGTCTATTATTCTCTCGCATTTCGAGAGAGAAAAAAAAAGATATATTTTGCATAACATGTATTTTCACTAGTAAATGATCTCTCCTAAAAATGTCTGATAAGCGAAAAATACTGTATAAGTCTTAACCAATTTTGAATTATTTGTTTAATAACAATAAAATTGTCTGGCATTCAAGTTCTCAATTCCACACAGAGAGAATAAAATCGCACATCCTGGAAAACATGCTGCTCCAGAATACTTATTCCAGAATAGGGAATAAATAATTTGGAAGAATTCAATTACAGGTATAGGGAAAACTTAATTTATTCGAACGAAATTTCCGTTATAGCTGTTAATTACTTCCAGAAAACTATATTAAGAGGAGCACGCACTCTAAATTTTCCATCCTGTGTGGAAAAGAGAGTAGCAATTTATCCAGACACTGCAACTTTGAGTTCATTAGTCCGTAATGTCACTTAAAATGGGGCACAATAGCGCCATATTAATAAGAATGGAATACATCCTAAAATAAAATCTGGTTTGGTTTACTGCAAGCAAAACTACATGAGAGAGATTTATCTAAGATGCGTAATTTCGATTGTTTTTCCCAAAGATCTCTCTCTCTCTCTCTCTCTCTCTCTCTCTCTCTATATATATATATATATATATATATATATATATATATATATATATATATATATATATATATATATATATATATAATATTAAAAAACAAGTAATTTCTTAATTCAACACTTTTAACATTTAAAAACTATTAATTCCTCACTTTACTATTCAAAATTACATACCCCTTTTTTTTAATCCCTTAAGTTATTTAATTCCCTTTGGGCATTCGCGTTAAATTCCATTATTTCAGCCTTCTGCAAAATCATTCAAGATGGCTGTCTATTTTAAGTAAAGGGAAGCGGCGCGGCGTCAGTACAAATTTAAATCAGTTCTGCACATCAACAACAACTTTAAACCAATCAACTATTAAGACACACCCTTTAATCATTACGTGATGGGGTGAAGTTTATATAAATCTTGACGTCCAAAACTAGGACGGATTCCTGTACTTTCTCTTGCTGCATTCATACCGGCGGAGCGGTCGGTGATCTCAATAAAAATGTAGTTCGACAAAGTTGTGTTATGATTTGTGTCCGAGGATTGAGATGAAGCGGGAATGGATTTAAACATTTGTGATGCACGGCCGCGCGACAAGTCATCCATTTTACCCGAAATTAGATGAAGCAAGATGAACCATAATCAAAACTATGCCACTCGGTCCTTCATTCGTCGGCCCGTGCCTGTGCTATTACACACACACACACACACACACACACACACACACACACACACACATACATACATACATACATATATATATATATATATATATATATATATATATATATATATATATATATATATATATATATATATATATATATATATATATATATATATATATATATCGCTCACTCCTTTCAACAACGTCATATCTAAAAAAATCGGCGATTTTTAGTTATGTTTGTTTTCAGAATGCCCTGAAGGAGTAGTATATCCGAGCAAAATCGTTATATCTCACCGCTCAAGATTTAGCCGCTAGAGAGCAGAATTAAAATTTATTTTCAACACATTTCAATGTACTTTTCAAATTTCAAATCACTCTCTAAAAAATCCTGTTTTTTTGATACATGACGTTGTTGAAAGGAGTGAGCGATATGTAAAATTAGAAATTAATCGGTCAAATTATGTTTGGAAATTTTATAACGTATGGACCGAGGAATATTTTTTGCCATAACATATATATATTATACCAAAACTTATTCGTCAGTCCCTACGTTATAAAACTCCCAAACATAATTTGACCGGTTAATATCTAATTTTACTTACACACACACACATTTATGTATATATATATACAGGGCCGCCTAGAGACTTTACGGGGTCTGGGGCAAACTTCTGTTGGGGCCCTAAAAAATCTGATTAATCGAATAAATTTTTTTTATTTTTTTTTTTTTTTGGGGGGCCCCCTTTTTTTTCAGGAGATTAATTTGAATTTTGAAGTACGGTACAAGTTTCAGAATTTTCTTTCGGAGGAAATCTAATAAATAATTAAAAAAAATTTTTTGGGCCCCTCCGGCCGTTGGGGGTCTGGGGCAAAGTGCCCCAGTTGTCCCCCTTTCTGGGCGGCCCTGTATATATATATATATATGTTGTGGTTCTTAAACCGCATAAGTTCTTCTACTATGCTTCTTTTAATTTGCAGTCATCATTCCTTCTTTTCAATCTACCCCACATTGCAGTCATCGTCCATAGGCCGGTGGTAAATGACACAGAACACTTTTATTGAAGTTCAACATGCTATTTAGTAAAACTCAAACCAGAGCTCCAATCCCTAACAATACTAAGATGGCTGACAGCCATTTCGTTTCTACGGAGCTGACTCGCTCACGTCCGCACGTCAGGCGATTATCCCAAGGTCTGTCTTCATTTTCCCCCACTTCATCGAAAAGCGCGCGTACCAGCGACCATTCTAGAAAGACGCGGCTGATGTCATCATCTCTGACGATTCCACTCCAAGGCCGCGAGTTACTAAGTCGAGAGACGGACAAGTGCAGCCATCTCCCGACTTTTTCGTTCCCTATCTCATCAATTATCAATATTTAATTATTACTTCTTATTATTTCTCTTAGTATAAACCTATTTTAACCTAATCAAATCTAGTTTACATCCTGGACATTACATATATATATATACCGGGGGGGGGCAAAAAGTCCGTAAAAACTTTAAAAATTCATAAAAACCGGAAAAATAGCCAAAATAAAAATAACGTTTGCAGGGTTAGCATCGCTAGGTCACGGGATTTTTTTTAAAACAGGAAAAAAAATAACTCAAAAAACAGCCGTCAGGTGGCGCTGACGTACACAAGTCAGCGGGTGTATCATCCCGAGTGTATCTATCTGGTCCTTCCAACCTGTTGGAACTGAAAGATGCAATCCGCCGAGAGGTGTCATGTATATATTCTGACCTGCAACACTCTGTCGTTGCTGGATTTGTGACTCACCTGCAATGTATTATCCCCTGTGGTGGGGGTCATGTGGAACACCTACTGCTGTAATAAACGATTTAGAAGCATTCTTTTCATTATTTGCGTATCTTTTTTTGACTTGTGTACGTCATTGCCATCCGTCGGCTGATTTTTGTTATTTTTTTTCCTGTCTTAAAAAAGATCCCATGACCTAGCGATGCTAACCCTGCAGACGTTTTTTTATTTTGGGTATTTTTCAGGTTTTTATGAATTTTTAAAGTTTTTGCGAACTTTTTGCCCATCCGGTATATAAATTGGAGACTTAAAATTGACTTAAAATTGGGGTGCGTCTTATGGTCCAAAGGTAATATTAAAATAAAATGAATATTTTATTATATATATATATATATATATATATATATATATATATATTATTTATTATACTTATTATGCATATTTTTTATTATGTATAATTTTTATCTTTATTAAGTAAGAAATTGAAAATATCTTTATATACCTAACAAAATGCAAAATATCCTCTTCTAAAAATCCTATCATGAATTTGAGATGCGTTTTATCGTCGAAAAAAACGGTATTTAAAAAAAAAATTAAAATTTTCTTTTTGTTTCTTTCATATGGACATTATATATAATTTTGCATATGAAAAAAATAATGAAAGATTAGCGAGAAAATTAAACTCTTACAAAAACGTAGGAGGAAACCGAGGCCCAGAAACATTTCAGACTTCAGCCAATTATTTTACATAAATATATATATACGTGAGACATTTTTTTACCTGTGCTCTTGTATTATTTATTAGAGCAGAAAAATTGCACAACTTAGGGCATAAGACTATAATCCCAACTTTAATACCTTTAAATGTTTCTGGGGGTTAGACAAGATGATATTTAACATAAAAATTGCGAAACAGAAGAAACACTTAAAACTGCTTATCCAGTTGCAACTGAGACGTAACTGGATTTAGAAATACTGAATTACATTCTATTCAGTTTCTAAGGCAGAAGTTGAAAATATGATAGATATATTTCTCAGATTCTTACTTAGCAGCTGTTAACCAGTTTCACCCTAGTTAATAAGCTATTGAAAAAGACAGCACACGGACTCAGTTCCTGCTATTGCAGCTATTGCAAAAATTTCTCCATCACCCCATTAATTTATATATGACGTAAAATCAGATAAAGATATCAGAGCTTTTAATGAGATTATTTTGTAAGTACATGAATGTGTCACATATAAGTATTTAGTTGTGTAGCTTTTTCACAGTTAAATGACAACAGTTAAACGACACAGTGAAAATGCAACATCGTTCATTCAACCCTTCCTCATTCATAAACGTTTTTAGTTTTAATTCATCCTAATCACAAAAATTGAAAACATAGTCCAGAGACATACAATTATTTTGATCGTTATTTCTTCATCAATAAAAATATTAGACAGCTAAAATGTTAGTAATCGGAACTATAGATGCCTGGATGAAGACCAGAAGTACCATCTCGAGATAGTTATCTAGCATCACTGTCAATAGATCAAACCAAATCATCGAAACAGATACATGTATAACTGATCGGAGTCGAAAGATTATGATTGATAAAAAATATATATTTAAAGAATAATATTGTTACAATAACAGACCCTAAAACTGGAAAATAAAGTGAACTGCGACTGCACTAGAAAACAGATTACAATCACACAAAAAAGGTAGATGAAAGAAAAAGGAAGATAAATGATCGCAACTGTAGCCAGCAGATAAACGCTAGACAAGTGAAAAAACAGCACCAAATTACGCTCACTAAATGCAAAATATATGTTTCAACAACCAACCTTAAAATTACTGATATGTAAGAAAATAGCACTGCAGAATAATATTTTATACATAGTAATTACACGACTGTCATGACGGACATCAGGTCAATCAATCACTGACAAATTTGCCCAAATTGATGCAAATGAATGAATTTGACGCAGAAGATTGATTGCATGATGGCTAATATTCACTTCAGAGGGCACTGAAGAACCATGTCTAAATAAATATTTATCTCTACCAGAAGTAGTGCTAATGATGGGTCATTCGTTCAATGAACTTGAAAAAAATAGGAGTAGGAACTTTTGCTTTTCAATTTGGCTGATTCACATATGATCTGTGCAACTACCTTTAAATATTTCAGAAAGATGTATATAAAGCATAAAAACACAGGCCGAGATACGAACGTTTTTCAGTTTTGGCTGAATTTCGGTTAGAACGGGTACGTAAATTCTTTAACCCTTCAGCCGTCCTTGTAACATTTTCATAATTTTGAATGGTTTTTTTTTTACGTGTAAGGTTTGAATATTCTAAGCAGTTTCTATTTATACCTACCCCTTTCTAATGCAGGTCTGATTTTCTGACCCTTGTATTCCTTTCCATTCATTGTTAGTCGTGATTTAACCGTGGTAAACCAGCGATTATACTGGATTACAATACGACAAAAGCAGGACTTTATGTAGTTGATCAAATGTGCAGCTATTACACGGTATTCCGCACATCATGAAGATGGACAATCTCATTGTTTTTAGGTTTTTGGACATAACAGGAATCCATTCGCAAGCTCTCCAATAAACCGGACAGTTTTGAAATAAGGCGATGGTATCTGCATTCTTTTGCCTTTAATTATAAATATATCTCAGTATTATAAATATTTTATATCTTGTCATAAAACACAGAATTATTATTTTCAATTTTGAAAAAAAAAAGAGTTTATTACAAAAGAAATAATCAAGTTGAAAGAGACGTTGCATTTTGTGCCACGCGCGCCTGCTGATGTTTCAAAAATTGGTGCGCCCGCTGAAGGGTTAATAGTATGTTAACACTTTTTGGTAGAGAGGGAAAGAAGATTTTAACTAGAAAACACTCTTCTCTCTTCTTCTTTGAAATTTCTATGTCCCAGCAGTTATTTCCGCAGAATAAAATGCATTTCATTTAATCATGCATGCGTTGAAACATCCTTGAACTGTGAGGCAAATGTAAGAAAAATTATCATTAATGTCCGCGAAAAAGAAGCAATCCAAAATATTTCACACAACTTTTTCACTTTTTTTATCTTTTAATTTTTCATAAATTGGTAGCTTGTTGATTAATATCTAAAGAATCTTTAGAGAAAAATATTCATAAATCAATAGCAACAATTTTCTGCTCTGAAAGTTTTCCACTGTAAGATACGCAATTCCTTGAATTTTCTCTTTAAACACTTCCTAATGATAAAACAATGTTTTTATTAATAAAAAATATTTTTTTGACTTAAACGGAAATCCAACATCATAAAGGAAATTTTTTAATGAGTGAAGAAAGTTAAACTAAGTATAAATATTACATTAATCATCATATGGGTAAAAACTGTCTTTTAAAGAAGCCACGGTAAAATGTTTCTGTTAATTCCTATTTCCGAAAACTATGCAGTTTTGTTTGAAATAAGGGCTATAATGTTAAAACTCTGTTTCCATACAATACTCTTACGTTTTGTTCCATTTTGGAAATTTTTTAAATTCATCCCAAAATTACCTAAATGAGAGTTATTATAATTAAAAATGTTTGAAATTACTAAATTTCAAGTTTCTTGGTAAAATTTTTGACTAAAAGATTGGTTACATCGAAATAATATTACTGCTTCACAATGTTTAAATTTACTGTTTTTTTAACGTACCAGTCACCTTTTCAACGGATTGTACCTAAATTGTGCATGATTGGGTTTCGTTATATGATATTTGAAGCAATGTTTGAAACAAATATGAAGCTATAACTGTACGATAATTAGAGAACTGAAAGATAGACAAAGACGTGAATGAAACAGAGGGTCAAAATAGTAACTCTTAAACATTTTAGGATCCTAAAATGCAAAATTTTCAAAATATCAATACAAAGTTTTATCGCAATGTACAAGTTCTTCAGTTGCTAATAATAAGTCTGAGAAAAACGAAAGCCAATGTATGAGACAATGGAAAAAAATACTTGGCAAGAAAACTTAAATAATTTACACTACTATCTATAATGAAATGAAAAATATAAATTAAGAGTTCCAAGTTTCATTGCATGCATTATGGGTAATATCTTAAGCTAAAAGGGTAAGACCTTACAGAAAAACAATAACATAAAATTCTTTAAAAAAAAATTAGTTTTCTAGAACGCAAATAAATCCTTGGATTTTTTATGCAATAGTCTGAGGAAAACATTCGTAGAAGCAAATTGGCAGTGTTTCTCGTTTTTTTTTTTTTACCGTACAATGAAGATTGTTCTGTTATCCGCAGCACATTCAGGACGTCTCCACTCTTTCTCCCAGTGTCCTAACTACAGAAAAACAGCATGGGAGAAATCTGAGCAATAAATGTCAAAGATATATATTATGCTGGCTTTTTAAACTCAAAGAGAAATAGGTTAATTTTCTGGCAAACACTTGCTAACCCCACTTATATCTTGACTGTGGAGTGAGATTGATACAAGAAAAGGCCTCTGCTCTCGTAACGGTAGAAGAGACGATATAACTTTTTTTTAAAAAATAATATTACGGTGGCATTATAAGAAGTCGTATTATGTGTTTTAAAATAGTAGGACTTTTTTTAGGTGAAAAAAAAATTTTATTTTGTCTATTGACATTGATAATCGTAAATAGCAAGCAGTAAACAGTTAAACAGAAAAGTACCAAATTGCGTCAAAATTTTGACATACATATATGTATATATACACATACGTACATATATATAGATACATATATACATAACATATACATACATACATACAAAAGAGGTAAGCAACGATAAGTAATTCTATGTTAATAACCCGCGGTAATTTCGTTAGAAGAGACTACCTGAAATTCTTTTTTTACCGCCATTTGCTTATGAGAAACTTCTGTCTTATAAACCGAGTTTGTTTGGAAACTAACATTATTTGTATAACAGCATTTCAGACTATGTGAAAAAAACACAGCAAATATTTAGATGAAAGGGTAATTTTTATGTACAAAACTTCTATCTTCCTTCTGTAACATCCTGATTTTGCAGTTTTGAAATGAGAAAGCTTGCGAAATCAGTCAGTAAAAATAACACTTATTCACATCACCTGGAAAGATGGGTTCGACTACAGATAGTGGTAGAGTATCGTCATATGATTTACTTTGGGGCGGCCGAATTCTCACGACCTCTACCCGAACTCCCCTTCTCAGATCATGAACACTGCCGAATGTCAGAAGCCGAACTTTGACCGGAAGTTCCATCTCATCCTTTAGGGCGTTAGAGCCTGTTCACATAGGAGTCCGGTAGCGGAAGCGTAAAAGGAAAGATGGCGCTGAGACGGAAATAAACCAATCATAAACGTTAAAAATTTCATTGTTAATCGTTTGGAGGTTTGTCATTGGTTAAATATATTTCAATACTTTAACGCTTCCGCTACCGGACTCCTATGTGAACAGGCCCTTATACTCCTCACTTTGTCTTTGTTCGTTAACGCAGCCACAACGTTATGTTTGCTATAATCGTATAATGATCTGATTTGTTAAAGTTATGTAAATAAATTGTTATGTTTATCTGTTCGTGAGGCGCATGATACCTTTATTCTACTTCAACTTCTACTTCTATTTAACTCTATATATTTTCCCCTTACTACATAAAAATTGTTTTAGGATGCAAAAGTAACCGTTTTTCAAAGTTTTTTTTTTTATCATGAAACGTTTGCACTCGAATTTTTTAAATACAGGGCCCTGGGCAGTCTAATGGGTAACGCGTTTGGATTCGGTATTGAGAAAGCCTTGATCAAATCCCGACAAGAGCCACTGAATATTCTCGTCTCTACGTCGGGTATCGGGGCGTTAAGGGGACTCACTACTCTTACATCTTTAAAACATTCGATTTTTAAAAAAATATATATGTTAAAGCCTGATCATTTCTGAACAAAATAAAGCAAACCGCATGAAAATATTCCGCTTAGTTCCGGAGATATTGATATTCTAAATATTTAATTACTGATCAAGTTTATGGTAAGAAAAATTTTAAACTCATTTTTCTCCAAATGCAATTTTGCATCATTCCGCAACTGATATCTCAAAAACTATGAAACATGATTCCATGAAATTTTTATCACTGCATAATCATGTTATTTTATTGCGTTTGAACTAGAAATATTGCAATCACTGCACATTTTTTTTTTCAGAGGTAAATTATTGCAAAAATTTAAGTATATTTTGAGAAGTTTTAAAAAAATTGAAAAAATATTTTAATGTTGAATGGTTTATGTTCAATTGTATTTTGAATTATTTATTTTAAATATAAAACAGGAATTATACATTTAAGTCTAAAATTAATTTCATAGTTCTGCGCGCAACCCCTTATACAATAAAAATACTTAAAAAACAAGGTATATCTAAGGCATTAAAAAAAATTATTTTAAATTATTTTTAGAGTTGAAAATTTGTTTATTAAAATAAATATTTCAATTTATCATATACATAAAATTTGGAAAAATTGCGAGTAATTTCAAATAGTTACAAAGAGTCAAAAAGTATGAAAATATGCCTTATTTCCTCGACTTAAGGGTCGTGAGTCCCCTTAAAAATGTAGGTCAGAGATTCTCTCCGTGAGGTTTGTAGGGGTGGGTGGAAGGTACGAGTTCTCCAGATGTCGCCTCTGAGGATGCTCGGTTTAAATTGTGGTGGCGCCCAGGGTTTATGTTGGCTTACCTGAATGTTACTCCCAGTTATAAAGAAGCCAACAAATTATCCCGATGTATCAACGAATGTCTTTGGACAAGCGCCCTGCATTGGAAAAAAATATATTTTAAATATCATTTTCAAGATATTTCAAATCAATGAAAAATTTATTTTTAAAGAAGTATTTATTAACTAATAAATATATTTATTGTGCATGAGAGTTTATAGCGGAAATTTTGCAAAATCTCTATAATTGACCAAGAATTTTATTTTCTCCCGAGACAAATATTGATTTATGTTTTTTCAAAACCGCTTTCAGACTGGTTTATAGTAGCTTACATTAACCAAAGGGAAACTCAAACTCTATCTAAACAGTTTATCTTTAAGTATCTCGTAAAAAGAGACTAACACGGAATTCGAACGAAGCGGCAGCTGTTAGAACATAAATAATAGAGCACAGCTGTTAAATTACTGGCACAGTGACGTGAAATACATACGTCACAAAATTCTTCAAATGTACAGAAACACACATTAGTATGGTTGTTGAGAATCCTTGAAAATGAAAAAAAAAATAAAGAGGAACAAGTGAATATACACAAGAACAAATAAAAATTGTTTAATATTTTTGTAAGTGAAGATATATTGCGATTATTTAGTGCATTTTTCCAAAAAAGTACGGTATTACGCTGAAAAATGAGTAATTTGATCTGAATAGATAGGAATTAACACTTAACTATTCCTGAAATAAACTACAATGCCTAAAAATATTAGAATCTGCGGCTACAAAGGAAGATGTTTTAATCAATTTTTATGCTCTTTAAATTTAACTTACTCTGTTTGATCAATGTTATTGTTGTTGTGGCTTATGCCCCTTGACCGACAGTATATCAGATCAAGTCCATAAAGGCTGTTGGGCAGAGTGGTGCGGTTCCGGTCTTAAATAACACCACAAGGGTCGGAGTCCGACTTGGCTAAAGGGCCGGTCCCGTAATTTTGAACCGAGTCGAGTGACGAGACCGGAACATTTGACCCGGCTCCTCTAGAGGTAAATTTTGAGACCTTGGAGGACATTGCAGCCACGACAGATTTTTCGTGCACCAGCCGCTATTAGCGTACACGGCGGTGGATTTGTAAGCGACCGTCATCGAACCTGAGACGTTCAGATCACTGGCCCGCTGTCTTTGCCAACTGGGCCACCACGCCCTCTGTTTGATCTATATGTGAGATTAATTTCAGTGCCAGTAACTGGCATTAACGCCTGAAAATTACTGTATTTTTGGGACCATAAGACGCACCGGGCGATAAGACACCTCAAATTTATGGGAGGATTTTAAAAAAAGAATATTTCGTATTTTTTTAGGTTTAAATATATTTTCAATTTCTTACTTAATAAAGATAAAAATATATGTAACAAAAATGCATACGATAAATTAATCTTTAAAATTCACCAAAAATCAGGAAATGGAGGTAAAGATTCAAAAAAGATTTCATTTTAAAGGAATTTTTATGATCTTTCTCGTGATATAAATTTTATAATCCTCAAATTATTATTTTAAATTCAAACTTTAAAGAAGTTACTAAAACAGCTTAAAAATTTAATTTTAAAAAATCTAAGAAGAATTTTTCAAAAATCTTTCTTAGTGTACCCGTACACTATAAGAAGAATTGTTATGCATAATTTCAGCCCTTTAGGTCCAGCGGTTTTGTCTGTGCGTTATATGTCAGTCAGTCAGTTACGGAACTGTTTTATATATTTAGATTTATAACAAATATATATTATATAATAAAAAATTATTTTTATTTTAATGTTGTCTTCGAGCCATAAGACACACGTCGATTTTTTATGTAAAAAGGTGCGTCTTATGGTAAAAAAATACAGCAATTAATTACTTAATTTTAAAACAAAAAGTTTTTAAGATTGGGTTGCATTGGTTTCTTTAAAAAACCATACATTTATTTTAACAAATAAATGTATGGTTAAAATTAAATGTATGGCAATTAAATGCAAAAAACAATGGTTGCGGAATCATACGTTTGCTTATACGATACTTTGTCTAACGATTCAAACTAATTAAATAGGGTAAAACTACGTCTCTTCCACATTTGCACCTAAGATAAATATAAATATTTCAAATATATGGTCTCCCGCAAAGTACTTACATATGAGAAAATATTATGAATTAAATTATTTTGGATGTATTTGTACAATTGGATTAGCTAACACAGACACAAGTTTCGGATAATAAATGGCGAGACTGATAATTTAATTTTCTCTTATGAACTCACTTTCATTAAAATGTCTGTAATTTTATGCTAACAGAATTTACCGCGTCTGACCTTGTATCGCATATTATATATTAATACAATGGTTGGAGCTATTAAAACAGTGGTTGACGTTTGTAATTTTTATGTAAAATTCTACATAGAATTAATTTCTACGTACGTTGGCACATTATTGTCTGCCGTGTGACGTCGCGAATCCCTTTTCCCCTGAGAAGCAATCGCCCCGAACCCAAAGCTCTCTTTTGGGAGGCCTGATTCCGAGAAGCCGAGGGGGCCCCATTTAATTACCAGGGGAAAATGTAAGCATGTGGTGTAAATTGACTTTCATATATCTGGCTGAAAAAAACTGACGTTTCGACTACAGTGTGGCAGAAGACAACATGCTGTGCGTCTCTGTCTTTTCGAGACGCAGGTCACAAAACGCGAGACTAGTCGGCGCTCCCCTCCTAGGTTGCCGAAGAAAGCGCGAGACCGGTTGGCACTTGCCCCATCGAGTGAAGTCAACCCCCCCCCCCCCCCGTGGGTACTGAAAGGATGGCCATCCGTTAACCGTTCCTCTATAGTCGTCGAAAGCGAGGGAACCGCGAAAAGGCCAAGATATATATATATATATATAGGAGCGCCTGACAACAGAGCGGTAGAGAGACGCAATGCCACAGAGACGCAGAGCCGCGGAGACGTTGATCCAGAGAGAGGGCCGGAGCCACTGTCAACGAATTCAGTGGAATTTTTGGGACGGAGCAGTTCCAGGTGCTGACTGGTGCGGTTCGTCTCTCGGTTATAGACTGAACGAGTCCTCGTGACTGTTTTTAGGGAAACCTAAAGACTGAAAGAGTCTTTGTTATAGTCTTCATGACTGTTTTGAGAGAAACCTCTCGGTTAAAGACTGAAAGATTCTTTGTTAAAGTCTTCGTGCCTGTTTTGAGGGAAACCTCTCGGTTAAAGGCTGAAAGAGTCTTTGTTAAAATCTTCGTGCCTGTTTTGAGAGAAACCTCTTGGTTAAAGACTGAAAGAGTCTTTGTTAAAGTGTTCGTGACTGTTTTGAGAGAAACCTCTCGATTAAAGACTGAAAGAGTCTTTGTTAAAGTCTTCGTGACTGTTTTGGAAGAAACATCTCGGTTAAAGACTGGAAGAGACTTTGTGAATATTTTTTGTTTTATGAATGTCTCTCAGATGCTGACGAGAAAAGTCTCTCTGCCAGTGTACATATTGTACATAGAATATTAATATAAGCTGTGCTTTAAAAAAAATTCTGTCTCTCGTGTGTTTACTTTCAACTACGGGGACGTTACAGCCCTTTCTCCTGTAAACACATATCTAAGTGTCCATAGTCACATATGTCAGTCATACGCTATACCAAGGCTATACAAAGCCATAAAACACTCGTAACATTGCTGATGTTTTCAGGAGAGAAATATTTTCAAAATAAATTAATTTACAATATCTAGTATTCAATTTACCTTCCCTTTTAAGGTATATGTCAATTTAATTTTTCGTATTAATGTCTCCGGACTTATTCTGTAGCAATGAAACAACACACAATGAAGAAAATTTATCTAGTCGCGGGTAATCAAATGTCACAACACTGTTTTTTCTTCCTAGACTCACCTGCCTTTTTTTCTCGTTGAATTTGTTTAGCCAACGTTTAATGTCATTTATCGCAATACCCGACTCTAAATTTACTAATTAAGTATGTTACTCAACTGATTATACAGTGTTTAAAGAATAGAATCTGATTATGCATATTTAAAGAACTCTTCTGCGCCTTGAATTTAAATCACTCTCTCTGATCTTTATATGTGATTAATTTCAGTGCCAGTAAATGGCATTAACACCTAGCAATTAATTAACACTGTAAAAAAATAATTAATTATTTTTTTTAAACAAAAGTTTGTACAGTTGGGCTTCATTATATCTTAAAATACCTAAACATTTATTGTTACAAACTATGTGATAAACGATAAAAACAATGGTTGTAGAATCATATGTCATGTACACTAATACGATACTGTCTTTAACGAATCAAACTAATCAAACATATCAATACGTCTTTTTAGCATTTGTGCCCAAGGAAAGTATAATTATTTCAAATATGGTCCTCCCCAAAGTACTTGTATATGATAAAGTACAGGGTGGTCATAAGAAAAACTTTTCCGGTATATGGACTTCTAGCGGCCGTTCCGTTCAATCTACCGAGATGAGATTTCAAATATAGTTATTCAGAGGTATAAGCTCAAGATTCTGTGAACGGCAACAACGTGGCTTTCACGGTTACGGTTATAGGTACAAAAACTCGAAATTTTCGAAAGGCAACGCCCACTTTTTCTGTTCGCAAAATGCTCAGCGCATGCGAAACCCCAAAGAGCGTTGGAACGGTACTAGTATCCCCCCAAAAACGGACGCGTTATGCACGCGCAAAAAACAGCACTGCGAACGGCAAGCAAAACACGATTGGGGCCAGATATTCAGCGTAGAAAACCGATAAAAAGCTCTGTCGTATGCAAATTTCCTCCGTGTGCCCCGATCGTGTTTTGTTGGCCGTTCGCAGAGCTTTTTTTTTTTGTACGTGCATAACGCGTCCGTTTTTTGTGATACACGTACCGTTCCAACGCTTTTTAGGGTTTTCGAAAGCGCTGAGAATTTTGCGATGGGATAAAGTGGGCGTTGCCATTCGAAAATTTCGAGTTTCTGTACCTATAACCGTAACCATGAGCGCCACGTTATTGCCGTTCACAGAATCTCGAACTCATACCTCTGAAAAACTCTATCTGAAATCTGATCTCGATAAGTTGAACGGAATGGTCGCTAGAGGTCCATATATCGGCAAAGTTTTTTATGACTACCCTGTATTATGAATCAAATTATTTTGGATGTAATGGTAAAATTGCATTATCTAACACACACACAGGTTTTGGATAATAAATGGTGAGACTCATAATTAAATTTGTTTTAATTATGAACTCACTTTTATTAAAATGTTATGGTCTCCGTATTTTTATGCTAACATCATTTACTTCTACCAACTCTGAATCTCATATAATATATTATACCAGTGGTTGACGTTTGTGATTTTTATGTATAATTCTCCATAGAATTTATTTCAACCTACGTAGGCACAGTATTGTCTGCTCTTCTTCTGTAACCACTCTTAAGGTAACACATGTTTGATTCACCGCAGTCACGTGTATGTGAGTCACACGCTATACCAAGGCTATACCAAGCAATCAAACACTCGCAAAATTGCTAATGTTTTCAGGAAAGAAATATTTCCATAATAAAGTCATTTATAGTATTTAACATTCAATTTAACTTTAATTTTCCGTATTATTGTCTTCGAAATTATTCTTTATCGTATCAAGGGAAAAACACAAAATGAAGAAAATTCCCCTAGTCGTATGCAATCAAATATCGCAGCCTTGTTTTCTCTCTTCCTTGCCATTTCCCCCCCTTTGAATCTGTCTTGCCAACATTTGCTGTCATTTATCGGAAGAATTGGCTCTAAAGTTACTAATTCAGTGCGTTACTAAATTAATTAGGCCATGTTTAAAGAATAAAATAGATGGAATGTTGGAAAAGGGAGAAGATAACAATGGATGTATAACAATGGACAAAAATGGATTATATACAATATATTATGTACAAAAATGGATTATAACAATGGATGACGAATGTAAATTTTTATCTGTTTGTTTTGTACAATTCTCCGTAGAATTCATTTCTACTTAAGTTGGCACAGTACTGTCTGCCCTCTTTCTCCTGTGACCACTCTTAAGCTAACCACATGTTTGAGTCGCCTTAGTTACGTATGTGAGTCACACGAGTGTACTCACATATGTAAAAAAATAGAGTAAAAGCTTAGCCAATGCTTTTGAAACTGTCCGGTCTTTAACTACACTGATAACAACACCCCAGAAATGGTCTTAATGGTACATTAAAGCCTCTTAATCTAAAAAAGCAACTATCATAAGACTAATGTATCACAAAACTACATGTAAAGACTAATGTAGTGTAACAATTTTAAAAGATGTAAGGCTGTAAGGTACTTGTCTCTTAGTGGTTCTAGAAAATTCGGTCCTTTGTTTCTTTCAGGCATTTTATACTTTTTAGAGCTGTATCGATGACAAATATCTCATTTTCCTAGCGAGTACCCTAGATTCCTCTATTGGTTGAAGACCCTTATGGTATGGAGCTCACTTATAATTCTACTTCTATCCCTTAAAGCGTCAGCTTATTTTCAGCTTATTTAGACAGTATAATTCTAACACAATAAATCTCAGTTCAGTTAATTTGCATTTTTAATTCTTTATTGATGGTGGCTGAAATATGTGAATTAGTGGTAGCAATGGATTTTATGGTAGTATGTCGCGTGAAAGTGTATCTATGGATTATAAACAAGGGCTTGCTATCATAGGTTGCTATACCAATCTACTGTAGAGTACTGGAAACATGGTCTTATTTTTTCCCGAGACCCCACAAGAGCTTGAAACACAGCTGCGTATTTTTCAAGGAATGTGTTGCTCGGTTCCACCAGTTCGGAACACGTGGGGGGATTCTTAACGTTTCTGCAATGTAATAAAGTTCGGCGTCTAAGAAGAGCTGTCAGCCGATAATCTGCGGCCCCTCCACCCCTTCTAAAAATCCAGACATTGGAGAGAGACACTAGAGAACGCGGCCTGAGCGGATGTGTGCTTTAGGCTCCGTACGTTGTGAATCTGCACGGGATTTTTAAATTGAATATGTTGCACTGTTTAAATGTTAATTATTTTTGTTAATAAATTTTTAAGTTTTTGTTTTAAAAATTTGGCCTTCGCTTTTAATTAGAACTCTGTCTTTCTTTGTTATGGATCCCATGGTAGTAATTTTTAGCAACGCCTCAGAGCGAATAGCCTTACCTACTTGTCGTGACGCTACACTAAGTATCTATACAAGGCATTGAATCCAAAATAGAGAAACCTAAACGAATGTTAGGTGATGTAGTTGATTAGCGATGGCGTTTTCGATTTATAAGATATGTATTTGAGGGGTCACAAAAAATTTCGGAAGCTGGATAGGCGATGCTGGTGGGAAACATTCGAAATTATCTTTCACACTCCTCTACGGACAATTGCAGAATTCAATGTTGGTAGAACAGCTGACCACTATCCAAACATTACTGCTGTGTGCACACATCAATTTGAAACGTCCGGTATCTTGCTGGCAGTTCCTGGTTTTCCGATGGCTAGAAGTTATTGATTGGGAGTAATACAGTTAAACTCCGATGAGCATATTTGGTTGAACAGACAAACCTCAAAAGGTTTAAGATAAAGTATGTTGTTCCAGCTGTAGAATATGCAGGAAGTATTCTTCCTCGAGCCAGGATATCTTTTCCTTGGATAGACTTGTTACATAAATAAAGTGCCTCTTTAGCATGTGTAACAGCCCCTTTCGCTTACTGCGTGTTTTTCGAGTAGATGCCTTTTTCTCTTACATTTAACTGTTCTTCTTGTGAGAACGGTTCCTATGCACTCTGTCTCTCTTAGTATTTAGATATCTCGCAGTCCTCTAGAGCAGTGCTCCCCAACCTTTTTATCGCCGCGGACCGGTCATCGTTCGATAATTTTACCACGGCCCGCTGAGGGGGGGGGGGGGGATGTTGATTGTTTATATTTTAGATTGTTTTGATTTAATAATTTTAATTTAATTGTACTTAAACATGCCTTCAAAATAAAATACACCAAAAAATTAATATAAAGTGATTTAACATTTTAACTCACTAGAACGCTAAATCAATGAGATCCCTGACCTTGCGGCCCTAAGCTGGCGGTCCGGTACCATTTGATCCACGGACCGGTACCGGTCCGTGGATCAAATGGTACCGGGCCGCCCAAGGGACATTAAATTATTTCCATTTTATTTAATGTGGTGTATTTCTGTCGGGTTTGTGCTAATTTATACCTTTGTAACAGAAGAAATCTTGTAACTATTTTAAATTAGTTCATTGTTTATTAAACATTTCAAGATTATGAATTAAAATTGCAGTAATAAAATTGAAAATAAATGAGATTTCCTGAAAGAAAAAAAACGAAACAAATAAATAAATAAAACGAGCTTTTATTGAACAATAAATAAACGTAACGTCATTTATACATCAAAATTATAATAACGCCAATTATTAAATCAAACAATCAAAAATATAAGCAATCAACGTCCTCCCTCAGCGGACCGTGGTAAAATTATCAACCGTTGACCGGTCCGCGGCGATAGAAAGTTTGGGGAGCATTGCTCTAGAGTATTTATGACCGATTACACCCTTTACGCGTTGTTGGAGTCATAGGCGTAGCGTCGTGGGGGGGGGGGCAAATTAACCTGAACTAAATTAAAACGTTAATAGAAGATCAGTTAAAATCGGAAAATTGTAGAAATTTTTAAGAAAGTTGGTTTTTTCCACTTTTTGAAACTGTGAAACTGAGGATTCCGATTATGTCTTTAACCTTAACATAGTTTTTAACGATGATATGATCCATAACAAAAATTCGATGCTATAATTTTTCTCATTTTATTTATATTATATTTATTTTTCTCATTGTATAAATTTAGAATACTACTCAAACATCAATTCTATTGTTATTCAATTAAAAAAAAACATAACATTTCATATTTTAAGGACCATCCGGCAGTCAATGTGCTGAGTAGGGCCCTAACTGAATTCAATTAGTGCCTCCCCAAAAGTTAGAAGCACGCTACACCTATGGTTGGAATGATATAGAACAGATTTTTGCTATAACTGCTACTAAACAGACTAGAGGTTATGATATTTTGCATTCATTCTCTGTCCTTTAATGTCATTTTTGTTCTTCATGGTGGGTGCTTTTTTTAAAAATACACTGTAACCCCCAGTTGAAAATTTCGGCTTACCAACATTAATTTACACTGACGACTCAAAATCCTTTTTGTATCACATATTTTCTAAAATGATTATTATGTCATACTCTCTTTAGTGAGTTCCTAGTTCTGATTAGTTCAGAAATCGAGAATCACGTTTTAAAGAGAGTTACAAATGGTAAGTGGAGGAGATCTTGATCCAAACAACTGCAGAGTGTAACATATCGGGAACAATAAGGTATTTCTGACAATCCCTATGAAATTTAAATGTCGAGGAAATATCGAGATACTAAGGTTTTGCTCTCTTTTCTAGGATAATTTCGGGATGGCTGCGTATGTTCAACTTAGTATTTCGGAAAACATCAATAGCTGTTATTCATGTTTATGTACATTTTATCAAGTAACGACGGTACACTTTCCCCCGATCAAGATGTTCGGTACTACAGTAGAACTGTAGTCTTTCGTGACACTTAAATTTGGATTCATGGCCAAATACTGAGTTTTAGAATGAGGGAGAACCAATAAATAACCCAAAGGTTTTAGAGAATACTCATTTTTTGGGGTGGGGCGGGAATATGTTAATATTTAAAATCATAGTAAACTGTTATGAGACTTCATATATTTTTTTTATTTTCAGCCATTTGATAAGTTTCATTTCAAACCAAAAGTACATTAATTTAAAAACACTGATCTTTACAAAACTTATTGATATTGAAAACTTAACATCATCTCGTACTATTAACATTTTGAATATACTATGTTTCACTATTTCCCACAGCGAAACTGATACAGAAAGATATCAGTCCTAGAGATACATTTATAATATATACACTAAACTGACATTAATATAATTTGAATACATTTTAAAGTTACAAGATAGTATGTGAATGAAAGAAAATAATAACTGATAAAACCACTGGTGCAAATATTACTTCTCGTAGTGAAATCGCACTCCTTCGACAGAGATATCCACGTTTGTATAAGTAGAACGTCAGATCAGCAGTTCGACTTCTGATCAAAATCGATTCTGTATCAAAAAATTAGCATCTGCTCAAAGCAGCACTATTAGACAAATCATTAACGCGCCTTGGTATTTTTGTAATGTAGACATTTACAGGGAGATTGGTCTCCCAACTATTCAAAACTATCTTCAAAAATTAGCTATTAACTTCCATAAGTTTATTGACAACGAATTACTATTAGAACTTGCAAATTATGATCATGCTGATCCCAAAAACAGGAAAAGGCCTAGAGCCATCCTTTCACTTTCTTAAAAAATTGTCCCTTAAAAAATAAAAAATGTCGTTTTAAAAAATAAAAAATGATACTTAGCATTGCTAAGGTAAAAAAAAAAATTATAAAAATACAAAACAAAATAAAAATTTATTCCCCGCTGCTTGCTTTCTGGAAGGCTGCACTTGAGGGCGTGGCCCAGGTAATGCAGTTAGACCAACTTTCCTATGGTCCTATGGTTAGTTCGACTGATTTTGAAGCTGGATGGACTTGGCTGTTTCGATTTGAGTTCAGTTTCTTTTGATTTTTAGAAATAAATATTTTAGCTTTTATAAAGGGTTCATCTTTTTGAGAATCGTTTCTTATAGTTCAATTAGCTATTAATTTAACGTTCGAGAACCACTGATTTCTTAGAACTCTTTCAATGGTGCAGCGGCCGGGAAGTTGATGGTGGTTTGACATTCGTCATTGGTTCATATAGTGTTTGAAGACTGTTGGCAAGACAGTTTATTGAAACTTTATTTGCATTTGAAGTGTTTGAAATAATTGTAGAGGTAAAGTGCTTTAAATTGTCTTTTAAAAGTAATTGAAAATGGATAAATTACAATCGCTGGTTAAAAAGCGAGGATTGCTTAGAACCTCTGTAACAAATATAATCAATAAAATAGATGATGAAATTGAAGAAGTTGGATCTCGGATAGCACTTGAAGATTATTTAGCTTTATTAATAGAAAAAGAATAAAAGCTTAAATTGTTAGATAATGAAATCCAAAGTTTAATTGAAGAAGAAGCAGAGCTGGATAATCAAATAGAAACCGCTATGACGTATGGCGACAAAATAACTTTATCGAAATCCAAAATAAAACGATACTTAAATAACATTGATTCAGAAGTTAAATTGGAACACTCTAAAGCAAGCTCAAATGTTAATTTCGTTGAAAATAGCC
Organism: Dolomedes plantarius; assembly: GCA_907164885.2. Classification (NCBI taxonomy): domain Eukaryota; kingdom Metazoa; phylum Arthropoda; class Arachnida; order Araneae; family Dolomedidae; genus Dolomedes; species Dolomedes plantarius. The sequence goes on along the minus strand of OU015493.1, from coordinate 143,845,613 downwards.
TATTAATTGAAACCCAACAACTTCCCAAATTAAATATTGTAATATTTTACGGTGAATTCATCCAGTGGATGAATTTTTGGAATAGTTTAAAAGCAGCCATTCATGATAATGCAGCTCTTTTGAAATTCATAAGTTTAACTATTTTAAGTCTTACTTATGCGGATCTACCGCAAACTCAATAGAGGGGTGTAATATATTCGGACAAAATTACGATTCAGCTATAGATATTCTAAATAAAAGATTCGAAAGACAGGACCTCATCATCAACGAACACATAAATAAACTTTTGAATCTTAAACCTGTACAATATTCAGGTGACGTTGCAAAATTGAGGAAATTGTATGATATTATCGAAATTCAAGTTCGAAGCCTTTCAGCACAGGATGTTAAGCCAGAAGTTTTAGCAGTATGCTTATTCCAGTTTTAACTAAGATAATTTCTAATAATATCGTTTTGGAATATAATCGTAATAACACAGAAAATTCTGCTTTGTATGAAGTCAATAAACTATTAGAATTTGTTAAATAAGACTTACAGTCTCGTGAAAGAACATTTTACCTTTCATTTTCAACAGATAAATTAACATCACGGATCAGTCGCATATTTGAGAGTTCTTTTTAGTGACGGGCAAATCCATACAATGTTTGTAGCATCAAAAAATAGAGTAGCCCCCTAAAAACATTTTCCTTGCCACGTTTGGAGTTAATGAGTGCACTGTTAGCAGTCAAGCTAAGTAGTCTTAGGAAAAAAGCTTCGAAATTAAATATTTCCCAATATTTTTGGACTGACTTGAAAATTTTGTTCTTTCGGATTAAAGGATCATCACCGAGATTTAAAACATTTGTGAAAAACAGAACTGAAGAAATACAAGCCATGCCCTTGCCATCAAAATGGAATCATTGTCCAGGAATATATAATATTGGGGATTTGATTATTAGAGGAATTCGAGCTTCTGAGTTGCGAGAGATCCACATTGGCTTTATGTTCCCAAGAGGCTAACAGTTCCATCTGAATGCCGGCCTATAACGAACAAAGAATGCAACGCTGATGAAAACAATATAAAAATAAGAAAGACCCATAATTTCATCAGTCAATTAGGAAGGGAAAGTACTTTTAGAGAAAAATTGTTTGATCCTTCAAGATTCCGTACTTTAAAAAGACTCTTGTGAGCGTCACTGCTTGGATTAAGCGTTTTACAGAGGCTGTTCGCACATTTTTTAGACGATTTTGGTAAGCGGTAATAAAAAATCGTTTGCTGCAAAAGAAATAATTGCAATTGTACTATGTTTTTAAAAGTCTAAATTATCGTCTGCGAATTGAAAGTTTTGTTTTTATTCAAAATGGCGTTTTTAACAAAGCAGTGGTTCGAAGGCTACATTTATGCTCTTTCCGAAGAGAAATATGCATACTCCGTTATCCAAAAACGATGTGAGAGTCATGGTTTTGTGATATCTAAAGCGTCGATAGGTAATATCGTCAACAAGAAAGGAAAAAAATGTCAAATAGGAGCCTCAAGTGGGACAAAAATTCCAAACAAGTATCCAAGGAAAAAATGGACATCTTCGACTATTGCAAAGGTACGTTGTTTAATGTTAAAAAAATCCCCCTAGTCAAAGGACAGTTACAAAATCATTAAAATGCTCGGTGACCACTGTAAACAAAATGATAAACGTTGATTTAAATCTTAAGAAAGCGAAAAAACGCAATGTGCATCGTCTTCTTCCAAATCATATCGCTGAACACAGGACACGCTGCAGAATTCTATATGAGAAACACCTATCCAAAAAAAAATGGAAAACAATTGTCACAATTGATGAATCATGGGTGTATTTAAATGATTGCAACAAATAAAGAGCCATTTATTATCATAAAAAGGGAGAAAAAAATTTAAGTACATGGTTCAAAGAATCGAAAGAAAGTTTTTCTAAGGGATTCATGATTTTTGCTGGTTTTTCTTATAATGGCAAGTTAAAAATAAAGAGAGTGGGAAAAAAATGTCAAGATTAACTCCAAATACTATCAGGAACATATTTTATAACCAATTTTTCTGAATGAAATACCATCGCTTTACCCACAGTACCATCAATCTGTGAGACTCCATCAGGACAAAGCTAGCAGTCACACATCAAAATCCACTGTAAATTTCCTAAAAGAAATGGAACAAAAAACTGGTATCAAGGCCATACCCTTCACTGATATCCTTACTAAATCTCCCGATGTATCACCTATGAATTTTTGTGCTTTCGGACTTTTAAAATCTGCATTATCCAAACGTCATCCCAAAACCCTTACAGGACTCTGGAAAGCTGTTCAGGAGGAATGGGATAGAATACCTCTTCTGACACTTCAAAAGGCATTATTATCCTGGAAATTGCGGTGTCGAAAGATAGTTCAGAATAAGGGATGCCAAATAGAACATTTAAAACACAAGAATTTTATGTAATTTAGTTTTGTGAATACAATATACATCGTCTAAAAAATGTGTGAACAACCCCTGTAGTTGGTACCTGTCAAAACATGAAGGCTGGATAGTAAATAAATGTACTAATACACAAATTATACTCAACATATTTTTGCCAAATGTTGAAAATCATAATATTAAGAATTGAGAAATATAATTTAAAAATATTCTATTGACACCCAATAAAAAGAAATATGGTTACTCAACAGTGCGAAATAAACAATTTCCGTCAGGTTTAATTCTATACAAATTGTACTCAACACATTTTTGCCAAATGTTGAAAATCATAATATTAAGAATTGAGAAATATGATTTAAAAAATTAGTATTGACACCCAATAAAAAGAAATATGGTTACTCAACAGTGCGAAATAAACAATTTCCGTCAGGTTCAATTCTATACAAATTATACTCAACACATTTTTGCCAAATGTTGAAAATCATAATATTAAGAATTGAGAAATATAATTTAAAAAATTACTATTGACACCCAATGAAAAGAAATATGGTTGCTCAAGAGCGCGAAATAAACAATTTCTGTCAGGTTTAATTCTATATCCCACAAAAACAATTAAAAACAAAAATGGCAGACAGAGTGAGAGCTAGAGAGATGCCTCGGAATAAACAAATTAACGTGTTTATGCGGCCTTGTGTTTATTGTGCATCTAAATCCAGATTTAAGCATGCCACTAAGCATACGCAGAAGCAAATTAATATGTTTATGCGGCCTTGTGCTAAGTGAGTATATAAAGCCAGATTTAAAGATGTCACTGAGCATGCGCAGAAAGCAAATTTTAATCGTAAATCATCGCTAGTTAATAGAAACTACGGTTACAAAAACCAAATTCGTCACATCTATAGATTTAAATATTTCGTTTAAGAACAAAATGAATTAAATTTATGCAGTAGTTTTATTTTACGGACTGCCCAAAGAATTGGATTAGCAACTTAAATATATAGATTCCTTTCCTCAGTCAACTAGTTTCGATGATACTTGAGTTCAGTGGCGCACCCAGGGGGTGGGCCAAGGGGCTCTGCCCCCCCTAAAGAAATAGGAATTGCATTATGAATATTGAATTTGCATTATAAATATCTTTATCCGTTCAACTCGGCCTCCTCCAAAATTAAATCCTGGGTGCGCCACTCCTTGAGTTATTCCGGCTTCGGGCAAGAATCTTAAAATGTAACACGCCGCCTCAGTTTCGGTACGGAAACAGCATCCTATTATCGCTTCATCAACTGACTTTTGAACTGCGGGAGTTGCTGCTCGTGTTATTTTTTTCCGTGTTTTTATTAACTCCCTTTCTTGTTTGTTTGTGTGTGTGTTTGTGTATTTGTCTAGCAGAAATCTTGCAATCGATTTTTAACTAACTTCCCGACTAGCTAGACATTTGAAACTTTTAGAATAGCTCAGAATACGATGGCAATGCATTTTTTTATACTTTTAGCCATCTTTAAGCAGAATTGAATTAACTTTAAGTTATTTTCGGTTAATTTTGTTTTGTAGACTGATGCAGCCATCTATCGTCCGGAACGGGAACGAAAAGTTAAACACAAGTTAACTTCCAATTAACTTCATTTTCTTGCCAGTTGATGGAATAATTCATCAAAAATTTTTTAAAAAAGTATTTATTAATACATAGAATTGTCAAATTTATATGATTCAACAGAAAATTTAAAAACATGGTATATAAAAAGTTCTTTTTATCTTTTAATTATTCCTCATTACAGTAACTTGGATTTCATCTTCAAGCACTCGCTCCGTCCAATACTGGCTCTTACGAAAAGCTCTTACGCGGAAATTTGTCGGTGAACAGCTGCTGGAATGCGTACCTAAGAAAAACAGATTTGAAAACTATAGCAAAGTAATACCCCCCCAACATTGCAATTTTTTTTCAGTTTAGATAACTGAGATTTGTGTCTTAAAATTAAAGGTTTATAGGGGAATACAGAGTTTTATCCTAATTTGGAGGCGAATTCTTCTCGTTTTTTGCAATGTTCAAATGAACAGCTTAATGAAGTGCTACATGGATATTTTGCGCCAGAAACGTAAAAATGCAACGCACAATTTTTCAAGATTTTTGGTAAAATCACGAGGTTTCTCTTTTGGTTTTCTAAAAACTGGTTCTAAATTTCTTCTAAAATTTTAAATTTTCTGATATCTGGAAAATACAGATGAATAGTTGATCTTCAAAAGGGCTATATTTGCCGCATTAACTTGAAAATGCTAAATATTTCGTATGCTTACGCTAATTTGTTTGACACTTGTTCCTTCAAGAAGACAGATGAATCAATTATACGTACATTTCTGTGGTCATAGGATCACCAAGACATAAATCTGAATTTACCATCATTGCAGGACAATCATACTAAATATATATACCTAATTATACAGACATTTTGCTACTATACAGACTTTTTATTTTATGTATGACCAGAGAAATTTTAAGGATCTATGCCACAACGTCTCCCGTTATTTTACATACATGTTTAGTATATGATACCCTTTGTTCGTTGGCCTGAGCTGTACTGATATAACCTTGCTCTTATTTTCTCCAAAAAACTACAGTTTTTAATGTGCATTTTTACCTGAAATTCATATCTTTAATAAAAGAAGCGAATAAGGCAGAAAAAAATTGTAGATGAAATTTTGAATTATATAATTTGTTTAGAGAGTCCGATATAAAAAAAATATATATCAAATTAAATAGAAGGAAATTGTTGGACGTGTTCCATAAATGAATTACAATAAAACTACGAAAAAAGATTTTCTATCAAAACCGCTGGTAATAGACCAAGGAGAAGGCCATATCCATATATATATATATATATATATATATATATATATATATATATATATATATACTAGGGTTGTAAATAAAGTAATGACAACATATGCGGAAAATTTTTTTTAATAAACGTACAAGCAAAATTACATTACATTCCTTCAATATAATCACCAGCAAAGTCTTGTTATTTTGCCAGATGTCAGGAAGCCGTAGGATATCGTTGGCAAGGTGTTGTGTGTTGCGACCGAGCGCCCTAATGTTCGGATCACAGTCAGGAAATCGGATCCGTCGAAGGGGTTCTTTCAACTTAGGAAAGAGGTTGTAGTCATAAGGACTCATGTCAGGCGAGTACGGAGGGTGTTCCAACACCTCCCAAGACCACCGTCGCAAAAGATCATTTACAGCTCGTGCAACATGACAATGAGCACTGTCATGCAACACGATAGGGAGATTGTTAAGCAATAAACGTGGACGTTTGCACCTTATAGTCGGGCGCAGATGGTGCTGTAGCTACGGGCAACCTCGATTTTAATCCCCGACCGTTGATCACTCTTTGTAAACATGATTTAGAGCGGTAGAAACGACACTGTCCACTTCAATGTCACGCAGCAACTAACCCTTCTACTGGATAGCCGGTTTTATGCACTCTACACATCAACAACAGCTCCACCTCACTCCTCCGATTTCCTGTTTGCGCATGCCTGATGTTGCACAACTTCCTGGGCTACGTTGCCACTACTTTATTTACAAGCCTCGTATATATATATATATATATATATATATATATATATATATACAGTAACCACCGCTTATAGTGATCAGTGGTTATAAGAATCAACCGTTTATAAGAAACAATATCGTGAAAACAAAAACAAATGTATTATTTCCATGTTAAAATTTTCGCTTTAAAGAATCAATCCACTGCTTTTAAGAATCAGTTTGCACTCTTCGCTTTCCTTTCATTTTTCCAAAAAAGCCACTTAAATCCTCATAAGACACGAAGTTCTTTCTTTCTTTAAAGAAAGATTGATAAGATGGGATGGAATATAGTCGTAAAATTCATCCCTTTCTTTGTTAGACAATACATAATGGTTTTCCCTTAAACGCTTTAGCACAACACTGTCCTATTAGCTTGACCCGGGGACATCTTTACCCTTCCGGGTCCGATTTCACTTTTATCCACTGACAAAGAAAAATAGAAACTCTTTTTTTCCCACATCCTGGTCGTGACGTCCTGGACCCTGAAACACCTAAATTTTCGACGAAGTGTCCTCTATCACTTAGGCAAACGTGACATTAGTAGATTCGGCACGTTATCAAACCGTGAAACGTAAGCTAGAAGGTGAATCTTCGTCTGAGACAATTAGTATTGAAAGAGGTATAAACAGCCTCCTGAAAACTTCATTACGTCAAACTACCATAGAAAACGTTTTCTTGCTCCCTTCCTGAAGTTGAAATGTTAAAACTGTTAAGCAGGTATGTTGTTACAAATAATGGATTTTTTTTCTTCTCTTACAATAATCATGTGTATCTACTCATAGGTCTAGAAATTAAGTTGTATTTTTAAAATTATAAAAAATAATTTTAATAAAAGATAATTAACGTAAATTTAAGAGTAGTTTATGGTAAATTATCTAATATATGTATATATAGGTGTGTGTGTGTGCCTGTCCAAAAACCTCAATTTCGGCTATAAGAATCAACCGCTTATAAGAATCAAAAACAGTGATAACAAAAGTGATTCTTATAAGCGGAAATCCCTGTATACACACACACACAGATATATATATATATATGTATATATATATATATATATATATATATATATATATATATATATATATATATATATATATATATATATATATATATATATATATATATGACGTAATAATAACGCCCCACTATTCTAGATTATCCTGTTATCGTTCAAATAAAGTATAGCCCCTTTTTCAAAACTGATCCAGAAGTAAATGAATTAACCAACTAGTTTGTCCCTTAATGCACGCGCTGAAAGTCAGGAGCCCATGATTCAGGATGATTCAGAAACCCCGTGCCTTGCATTGCATGTTCGGAATCTTGAGTTAGGGCTCATATGGCCAGAACACCATTAAGTCAGGTGTTCTGGTATAACCAATTAGAAGAATTTTAGAATCCTACTGCCCCCATGGTATAAATACGTTGAGCAGCGATTTTCGACTCTTCCTTACCTTTGTTCGCTTGCTATTCTGGCTGACCTCCCTCGTGTTTCTTTCGTTCCTCTGATTTTGTCCGCGTCCTGACTCTGCTACTGTCCTATGATATGACGTTCTGTCTTTTCACTGACCCGGCAGCCGGCCCCGTGGCTGTTTTACCATTTAATTTTCCTCCTGCAAATCTTATATCGTCCTTGTTTACCGGGTATCGTCATCGATGTCTGCTGAATAAACAATGTACATCTCATCAGTGTTGTGCGTCCCTTCAATGCTTCTCCTCTCTGTGGTTTTACCTCCCCGATGTGTCAATGACATAGTATGTGTCAATGGCATAGTATTTGTCAATGGCATAGTCTACTGGAATAGTATTCTTCTCGTCACCCCGGCTTCGTGTACACTGTCGTGTATCATTTCCTCTACATAGCTAAAGATTATCGTGCGTGTAAAGTCGTTTCATTACACACACACACACATATATACAGTATGTTCACAGTGAATTGATCTTTATATTTCATCTTCATTTCTTATAATTTGGCTATTATTGATACCCTAAGTTATTCAATGTAAAAAGAAAACAATAGAAATAAACAAAATTAAAATTCAAGCATAGACTGCTAAATCACTATAACATAAAACTTATTCTGCAAAGAAAACATTTTCAATAGAGGATAGCGCAGAAGCTTCATATCCCCATAATGAAAAAAACAAATAAATAATCCAACAGATATAGATAAAAATTATACAAAAATAGACAAAAAACATACAGAAATCAAGCACTCTGGGCATCCACGCACCAACGGCAAGATTCTGTATAAGTGCCGGAACTGAACCATAAAACAACAGAGGTAACCGACAGGTCTTGTCATCAGGGAGCCTAACCATGTCAATTACCTCAAGGGGAACTTTCTGAATAGGATGCAGGTAAGCCCAAAAGACATCCCAAGGCCCCGAGTCCCCCAAAGAAGCAATAAGTCAAGAAGAAAATGAAAAGACAAACACAACTTACAGTATGGGCTCAACGCACCTTACATGCAAGCACACAAAAATCCTAATGCAGCGTAAACGATGCGTACACACCTAAGTTATTCAATAATCAGATGGGTCGAATGAGTTGACCAATATTTTCCCAATTTAAAGAAATGGAACTGGCATATGGTCTATCTCAATGAAAAAGAGTGGGAAAAGCTTTTGAAGGAGGCCATATTCCATATCGTGATGTGGTTCCACTGGTGATGATGAGGATTTTCATTTAATTCCTTAAGTAATTTCATTTAAGTTAAGCTTTGAGCTTTACAACGTTACCTTAAAAAAAGAAAAAAAACCTTGCCTAAAAATCTTTTACAGTAAAATCTAAAGGTAAAAGCAAATTCTACCATGTAATCAGAATTCGTGTACGAGAAGGAATAGTTCAAAACCAAATTATTTTACAGTATAAAATTTTACAACTTGGATTTTTTTTGTAAGCGCTGAGATTTTGCAATAGCTTTTCTTAAACCCATGAGCTTAACTTTTCTTATAGTTTTACTCAAAAATCATTGATTTAAGTCTTCCCAATAGTTACTGTTATATTAATACTGGTAGGAAATCCGTTCTTTCCGTTCGACATTCACGTCTTGCCTATTCTGAAAAATAATAAAAAAGTATCAAAAATTTGAAAATAAACAGTATCTATATTAATAAAGCAAGGTCCGGGTCTGTCTGTCGCTCACACTCTCCGGGTGTACCGCCTCAATGTGTGCGTGTGTGCGGCCTATGAAACTTACAGCTTTGAAATTTGGCACACGGGTAGTGCAGACTATGGGAAAGTGCACCCGAATTTTAAATTTTATTCTAGAAAATTTTTTATTTTATGTTTTGTGGGATATTTTATGTTTTTGTAACTTCAGATTACGATATCTCGGCAAAAAATTATCGTAGAATTTTGATCTTTTTACAATCTAAGACTACAGATATTTCTCCTTCAAACAAGACCTCATTTGTTTAAAAATAATTTAAAACAGACTAATATTTTCATCAAAATATTAAACCCACTTTTCCGAGAAATTTACTCACTTTTGAGGATCTACGGTCGATGCTCTTCGATTTTTTATCTTACAAAGAAAATATTTACATCATCTGGAAGATGAAAGCTTTCTCATTCTTATAAACCTCATTTCAAGTCTCTATCTTAAAATTTCGATTTTTAATTGAATTTTAAAGAACGATACTTAACACAAATTTTCTATCGGTTCTGCAAACGCGAAGAACGGCAAATTCTCCCCTTGGGTTGTAAAGAACGATTCAGTCATTCATTCAATTGATTCGTTCATCGTCTTCCTTTGATGACTTGAGCGTAGCTGGGCGAAGCCCGAGCATAGCCGGGCTAAGCCCGGCTAGTAATTTATAAAAAAAAAATGTTTCATTTTAAAATGTATGGAACAGTTTGCAAAAAAAGTTCTTTATTCTGAGACCAATAACATCGACAAGTAAGAAACTGAGTGTTTGTTTCCATTTACACATGAACTTCTGAAATAATCCACGAGAACACAGATAGTTAAAAAAACATGCGTAACTAAACTTTTTGAATTTCTGTTCATAATTAAAAATAAAATTGAAACCTTCACTTATTCCTACAATATCACGCAGTGAAGAAACAGTTTTCGTTTCATAAATATTGCTGTTTTAGCAACACTGGAATCCAATACTAATATTGACAAAGCTCCCCTCCCTTTGCAGTGCATTTGATTCTCATCTGTATGTATTGAAATCTCATTTCTATTTTGCACCGTAAGGAGCGAGACTTCACACGTAATTCTAAATTTGAGGTTTTTTCATGAATAAAAAAAACGAAGTGCCCTGAATGTAGAAAAAAAAATGATAAATTTAAAATTTTTATTCATCTGAGAATTCTATGATAAAATGTAGCTCTAGTAATACCCGGCTCCTCGCCTTTATTGAATGGCTTTGATAAAAGATGTCCTTTTATTGCATTAAGACGTGTGGAGAAGAAAGCCTGAAAACGAAGCCTCCATAAAACCGCCGTAAATTACTTGTAGAACCCTTTGAAAAGATATATTACACATTTCTAGCGTTCTATGTTAATTCTGTAAAAAATGAACTTTAACTTTTGTACGAAATTTTTTTAATAGTAATAGTATACGTCTCTGAGTTCTCGCATCAACGGTTGGAACCTCGTTTCTTACTACTGTTGTCGGTGGTGCGAGTCTGTCTTTGTATTAATTTAATGTTATTCGGCCCCAAATCTTTAGAAAGGTAAGGTTTGATTCTTCCAGTCATCTCTGTAAGCACGATGTAACTTTGTAAGGTTTACATAACATTCGATTCACAATAATCGAACTTTAAGGTGAATAAATCTAAAGAAGCCGCTTAAGATATGCTAATTGCGGCATACGCGGTTGGCATAAATACCAAGCATGAATTAACGAAAGGAAGGAGCTAGGAAGTGCGGACGAAGAAGTGAAAGGAAGTGTTGAGGAAGTGTTGAGGAAATGAGAGTAAGTGAAAGGAGGAGTAGGGCTTACGAAACGTGTAGTTATACGTGTGTAGTTTTATGAATGAATATATTGAATTTTATTTCCCTTGCATGAATGCTATATACACTCATGGACACAAAAATTAGCGCACCAAGAAGGAGTCGTCAAAATGAAACGAAATTTTACATACGTAATGACTACTTTGATATAAGTAAATAATAAGAAAATCAAAGAAAAAGGATAATTTATTTCAGAGAAAAAGGCAAAAGAACGGTGGAGTTAATACTCCGTTGGACCCCCTCTAGCGCGAATGCACGATGCGATACGATCGGGCATTGAGTCATACAAGTTCTGTATGATGTCTTGATACATTTCGTTCCATATTTGCTGTAACCTTGCCTCTAGTTCGTTCAAACTCGTGGGATGCCCAACTCGTCGTCCCAAATGATCCCAGATATGCTCGATTGGAGACAAATCTGGGGATCGGGCAGGCCAAGGAAGGGTAGTAACAGTGCGGAGACAGTCTTGTGACACCCTTGCCGTATGAGGCCGAGCATTGTCTTGTTAAAAAATGGCTCCTGGGAGCCGTTGCATGAGTGGCAACACATGTGGTTGCAGGATTTCGTGAACATACCACTGGGCTGTCATGGTGCCACGGAACAATACTAGGGGTGACCGTGTATTGTAGGCAATGGCACCCCATACCATCACACCAGCTGTGGGAGCGATGTGTCGCTGTACAGCAAAGTCAGTATTGAAGCGTTCACCACGGGCTCTCCACACACGAACACGATTGTCATCACTGCCGAGATTGAATCTGGATTCGTCGCTAAAGACGACCTGGTTCCATTCCGCTGCAGTCCAGTTTCCTCGTGCGCGGCAAAACTACAAACGGAGGCGTCGATGGGTGGGCGTCAAGGGCAGCACACGTAATGGGCGCCGCGATACCAACTGTCCTTCAGCCAGGCGCCTTCGTATGGTTCGAGAAGACACAGAGGCCCCTAGTGAAGGTGCTACCTGTGCCTGGATGGCGGTCGATGAAGCAGTTGGCTGTACGCGTGCATTTCTTACGATGTGGCGGTCTTCTCGACGACTGGTCTGTCGAGTGCGTCCTGAGCCTGGTCTTCGTGTACATGACATCTCTCGGGTCCACTGGTCCCAGCACCTCCTCACAACACAATCAGAGCGGCCTAATTGATGAGCTACTCGCCTAGCTCACCACCCAGCTTCCATCATCCCGACGATTCTCCCCCTCTCAAACTGTGACAACTGCTTATATTGTCTTCAAACACGGCGTAATGGCATGTCTATCTCAGCTCTTCCTTTGTAAATGATTCAGCGCACTCAAACAAGCTTTGGTTACCTGTTTTATACTCCACAGAGTACGGTATTCAACGCCCTCTACCGGCTATACGTAATGCGCAATCACACTGCATTTCTAATCATTTGCGTATCTCCCCGACATGTACCTTCATTGCAAGTTTCGTTACGACCCCGCAATTATTTCTTGGTGCGCTAATTTTTTTGTCCATGAGTGTATATCTCGTTCTAGTAGTACGTATGCTTTATGTTGAAAAGCAAAATCTATATGTGCAAATATTTAAATAAACATTGTTGTTACGTAAGAGCTGTGTTTGAATGAAATTATTTAGTGTGCCACTTCAAGATATACATACTCAAAGTTAGGGTAGAAGTGAGAAATTCTCTATAACTTTTAACTAAATGAACATGATATTTTATATGAAGATAATTTAACATGTTGAACCTTGATGTAAGAAAGTACCACTGGGTTAGGACGGACACACACACACACACACACCCATATATATATATATATATATATATATCTACAGTGTGAGCACGGTGAATTGTTCTTTATATTTCATCTTTATTTCTTATAATTTAGCTATTATTTATACCCTAAATAATTTATCAAATTTTTGAACCATTCCTTTTAATAACTTACAGGAAACCCGTGGAAAGCTCATACGTAATCAACACTTTTTCTATGCTAAAATAAATTAAAAAGGATGGCTACAAGTTTCTATGCCACAATAAAGCTCATCGTCAGGCTAAGGAACATTAGGTGTGATTTTCGCTATGAAAAATTCAAAATACATACACACACACACACACATATGCATATATAACTTTATTACATTTAATATTAGCAAACATTTACCAATTAATATACTAATTAAAATATTAGTAAAGAAACAGTTTTCATTTCATAAATATTAATGTTTAAGCGACACTGGAATTCAATACTGTTATTGACAAAGCTCCCACTCCCCTAGCATCTCATTTGATTCTCATTTGTATGCATTGAAATCTCATTTCTATTTTGCAGAGTAAGGAGCGAGATTTCACACGTAATTCTCAATTTGCGGTTTTTTCATGAATAATAAAAACATGAAGTGCACCACTCTTTAAACGAAAAAATCCCTTGAAAGCGAATTTAAGAAAAACGATGATAAATCTAAAATTTTGATTCATTTGAGAATTCTATGATAAAATGTAGCTCTAGGAATACCCGACTCCTTGCCTGTATTCAATGGCTTTGATAAAAGATGTCCTTTTATTGCAATAAAAGACGCGGGGAGAAGAAAGCGTGAAAAAGAAGCCTCCATAAAACCGCCGTAAATTACTTGCAGAAGCCTTTGAAAAGATATATTACACATTTCTAGCGTTCTATGTTAATTCTGTAAAAAGTGAACTGTAACTTTTGTACGAAATTTTCTAAATTCTCCTTTCAATAAAACACAATCCCTAAATTGCGACCTAGGAATAAATTAATTTACCAACTATTCTATTCCCTTAAACCACACGCACCGAACATTAAAGTTATTTTTAGACATGATTAAGAACCTTATTATTTTTCGTCATACAACGTGCGTGTTCCCTCTGAATCATAGCCCCATGGTTGGGGTCAGATGTTAGCCGGTAGCTAATTAAAAGTATTTTCAACTCCTAGCGCCCTCATACTATAAAAGGTAGAATGGCGATTTTCCCGGGCTTTTTCTGTTTGCTTCTTTGATCTCTCCTGGTGTCGTTCTTGCTTTGCTTTTTGTTAACTTTACGCGTCCCTCCTCAAGAGGCATGCTGCCGCTGTCCGTCCAGATGATGTAAACGTATATACTGAAGGTCCGGCTGGTTCCGGTGCCGTTCTTGTCCAGTATGTGTCTCCAGTAAACCCTATATCACCCTTTTGTGCCAACCCTTCGATGATGTCTGCATGATGTGTTGAAATTAAAAATATTCCAAGGATAACTATTCAGTGATTGTGTGTTTATCTTCACTTTGTGTTTCGCATCTCTGTTGTACGTGTTCTTAAAGGGATCCCCTCGGTGACTGTGCCTACCATCAACAGTAATGCGTGGCTTAACTGGTAACGAATCTTGGGTGCACCATCTCCTCCACTAGGTGATGTGAATGCCATTATATATATATATATATATATATATATATATATATATATATATATATATATATGTATGTATGTATGTATGTACAGTGAGAGCACAATGAATTCAAAGTTTTGAACTATTCCTTTTAATCACTTAAAGGAAACTCGTGGAAAGCGCATACGTAATCAACACTTTTTCCATGCCACAATAAATTATAAAGGATGGCTACAAGTTTCGAAGTACTTAATAGTTCATCGCTAGGTGTGATTTTCGCTATGAAAAGTTCACACACACACAAACACACACATATATATGTGTGTGGTTATAATATATACATTTTATTACTTTTAATATTAGCAAACACTTACCAATTATTACGCAAATCATAATATCATGGCAATGAAATTTCTAAATTAACTTATCGATCATTTTAACCTAATCAATTTTAGATCTAAAAAAAATCAAGATGACTTTCATAGATTAATTTCACACCGACAGGTTCGGCTCAACTAGTTTTAAGGGTCTTGAGCAAATACAAGAGCAAACACGGCTTCGAAAATTCAATATTTCGTCTCGGTTTTATAATGAAATTACACACTGAGTCGATAGCAGCGAAGGCTATACTTAAGCTTTAAGCCAAATAAAAATAAATCCGGCTGTTTGCTTCCCGGGCATCTGTTTGGCGCGTGCATAACTGGAAACTAAATCCACCGACAATCTTGTTTACTCGGGGGATTATAACACTTCAGAAGGTTCTGACTGCGACATGTTTGCTTACAGAATATAGATGTGTCTATTAATGGGTATTTTAATTGTTGCTGGAAGAGGACAAGAGGATAAAAGTTTTAGCGCAAGAACGAAGGATTAGAATGGGAAGAAATGTGATATATTAAATATGGTAGCAATCCTATTAAATGACTATTAAAGCATTGTAATTAATAAATATATATATATATATATATATATATATATATATATATATATATATATATATATATATATATATGTGTATATGTATATGTATATATATATATATATATATATATATATGTGTATATGTATATGTATATATATATATATATATATATATATATATATATATATATATATATATATATATATATATATATATATATATATATATATATAAATAAATAAATATATATATATATATATATATATATATATATGTATTTATATATCTATATATATAAAAGAGCTTGTCTGTTTGTTTGTCCGGTATAGAATCATAGACTGTTTCACCCACCGGGACCAAATTCGGCACAGATAATGTTTAGGACCCGAGAAACTTAAATCAGCAAAAACAAAGTTTGGGGCTCAATTACTTTTTTTAAAATTAATTTTTTAATGATTTTTTGTGCCCGTAAGAGGTGCGAGTACCCCCTGTGGATACACATCGTTCAGTGGAATCCGAACCTATCCCTCTTCCCCCGCGCGAAAGAAGAGGGGTGCGCGGGGGGGGAGAGCTTCATGGAAATAACCTTTGGCCTTGCCTAACTTACAGATAACGCACAGTCCAAACCGTTGGATATAAAGAGCTGAAATTTTGCATGGTGATTCTTCTATAGTGGAGTTTATAGTGGAGGGCTGAACTGAGAAAGATTTTTGAAAATTCTTCTTCGATTTTTTAAAATTAAATTTTTAAGCTGTTTTTCTAATTTTTTTAAGTTTGCATTTAAAATGATAATCCGAGGGCTATAAAATTTGTATCACGAGAAATATCATAAAAATTCCTTTAAAACGAAATGTTTTTCGAATCTTTACCTACCTCCCTTTTCTGATTTTTTGGTGAATTTTTAAAGATTAATTTTTAGAATGTAATTCATGAAATTTCTTTTCTTTTTGTGATACTTTAAATTAATTTTGCGTTACGTGCATAGCAACGAAATAAATTGACAAAAGAAATATCAAATACGGTAAAAGATAAAATTTAACCACTAGACAAACTGAGATGGGAGATTTTTAAGAATGCGGTTCAAATTAGTATGTTTTAACACAACTTTCCCGGCTCTGCTTTTTGTCTTTTGTTAATTGCAGTTTTTCTCATCCCTTGAACCGATTAACAATTTGCTTTTTCTACGGTTTTTGGCCTTAGGAAAATTAAAAAACGATTTACAATTCGCTTTTTCAACGGTTTTTGGCCTTGGGAAAATTAAATCCGATACGGTTTTTGGCCTGTTGACAATAAAAAACCGAATCACCAAAGTAAGGAAAATAGGCTTCATGTGAAATCGCGCCTTACTTTGAATAAATAAAGGGGATAATGCATCTTGCACTTTACCTCTCGAGTGATGTGGAAAAAAGTGTGTCTCTTGGGTGATGTGGAACAAACTGAGCTTTTCAGGGAAAAATAAATAATAAAGGCAAATGTAAATTATAAAACTTATTTCTAATTAAACAGTGGATCAAACAAATCTAATTAAATCTAATTAAACAGTATCTAACAAATATAATTAAACAGTAAATTTATTCAATCCAAACGTGCGAATCACGCATCACTGTGTTATTAATTCTCAATAAAATCAGACGTATAATCAGACGAAGGTCCGCAGGCTCAAAGTTTCTTTCTTTCTTATTGTTTGTATATCATTTCAGTAGAAACGCGCTAAGCGCAATTTTTCTAGGCACGGGGGTTGCAGCCCAGTATTTTTTTGATGGAATGCATCAAAAATTTTATATCTATATATCTACCCGGGCATCGCCGGGCAATAATGCTAGTATATATATATATATATATATATATACAGAGGCTGTTCACACATTTTTTAGACGACGTATATTGTATTCACAAAACTAAATTACATAAAATTCTTGTGTTTTAAATGTTCTATTTGACATCCCTTATTCTGAACTATCTTTCGACACCGCAATTTCCAGGATAATAATGCCTTTTGAAGTGTCAGAAGAGGTATTCTATCCCATTCCTCCTGAACAGCTTTCCAGAGTCCTGTAAGGGTTTTGGGACGACATTTGGATAATGCAGATTTTAAAAGTCCGAAAGCACAAAAATCCATAGGTGATACATCGGGAGATTTAGTAGGGATATCAGTGAAGGGTATGGCCTTGATACCAGTTTTTTGTTCCATTTCTTTTAGGAAATTTACAGTGGATTTTGATGTGTGACTGCTAGCTTTGTCCTGATGGAGCCTCACAGATTGATGGCACTGTGGGTAAAGCGATGGTATTTCATTCGGAAAAATTGGCGATAAAATATGTTCCTGATAGTATTTGGAGTTAATCTTGACATTTTTTCCCACTCTCTTTATTTTTAACTTGCCATTATAAGAAAAACCAGCAACAATCATGAATCCTTTAGAAATACTTTCTTTCGATTCTTTGAACCATGTACTTAAATTTTTTTCTCTCCTTTTATGATAATAAATGGCTCTTTTTTTGTTGCAATCATTTAAATACACCCATGATTCATCTATTGTGACAATTGTTTTCCATTTTTCTTTGGATAAGTGTTTATCATATAGAATTCTGCAGCGTGTCCTGCGTTCAGCGATATGATTTGGAAGAAGACGATGCACATTGCGTTTTTTCGCTTTCTTAAGATTTAAATCAACGTTTATCATTTTGTTTACAGTGGACACCGAGCATTTTAATGATTTTGCAACTGTCCTTTGATTAAGGGGATTTTCTTTTAACATTAAACAACGTACCTTTGCAATAGTCGAAGATGTCCGTTTTTTCCTTGGATACTTGTTTGGAATTTTTGTCCCCTTTAAGGCTCAAGGCCCCCTTAAGGCTTATTTCAAGTTTTTTCCTTTGTTGTTGACGATATTACCTATCGACGCTTTAGATATCACAAAACCATGACTCTCACATAGTTTTTGGATAACGGAGTATGCATATTTCTCTTCGGAAAGAGCATAAATGTAGCCTTCGAACCACTGCTTTGTTAAAAACGCTATTTTGAATAAAAACAAAACTTTCAAGCCGCAGAGGATAATTTTGACTTTTAAAAACATAGTACAATTGCAATTATTTCTTTTGCAACAAACGCTTTTTTATTACCGCTTACCAAAATCGTCTAAAAATGTGCAAACAGCCTTTGTATAATAAGTGCAATTATCTCAAAAGTCACCACCCAAATGAAAAGAAAGTTTTTCTGTATCATGTATTAAAACGTACCAAATTTCAGCTGTAAAAAAGAGATGAAAATAAACCAAGTAGTGATTCTAACAGGTTACAAGGAAAACTTTTTAGTAAATGTTCTGAGACAATTAATTATTTTACATGTAAAGAAACTTAAACTTTTGTATTGGGTTTCTTTTACTATCCTCTTAATATTAATCTTTCAACTGCTTGTTTCTCGCTGTGGTTTTTGTTGATTGCAACAATTTTATGTAAAAAAGCTTTCAATGTGTTATGTATGAAAATTCTTTGGGTATAAAACTGTTTCCTGGCGCAGTTCTGACATAAAAAAAAAATGATAACAATTATCTGAATTAAAACAACAAACAGCATCGGTTCTCTGAATTTATAGATTTTATAATTGCAAGTATGTATTCGCAAACCTTAAAAAGAGAAAAAATGCTGAAATGTGTTTAATACCTAAGTTCTACTCACTTGAATAGCTTAGGGGAATTTGAAAACTATGACAGAGTCATTCGATTTATGATGAAAACAGAAAAAATTAGGTTACTCATAACGTTTTTCCGTATGAGCTGTAACAACGTTATTTCTCGGTCTGCAGATTGTCAAACTATCCATTAATCTAGCCTAGTGATATGAGAACTTATAACCGACTTTTTGACACAACAGGCATTCGCGGTCCCGTTAAATGATTGACGTAGCGATGCAACCTAAAACTGAAATAATCATGCTTCTAAATATGCAAAGTAATATCTTGAATAAACAGTCTTAATTTATACAATAATTTTATACTTTTCCCATATAGCTAGCTGCCTTATTTTTACAACAGCCTGTTCTTACATTTTGTTGTTTCAAAGAGTGTTACGGGAAGGAAAACGCTACAGCAGCTGTGTTCCAACAATGTGGTACAAATTGTATTTTATCAAGATACATAAAAATATATTTTGTTTCTCCCCACGCTGCATCAATTTTTCGCATTGTACTACTTAAGTTAGGATTCGAATCTGACCAATAAACTGAGATTCCTATGTATCCTTATTTAGCATATATCTTGAGAACAGCAAAAGATATATCCTAAAGAAATGTGACTGCTTTGTCTTGAAAGAATAAGAAAAGTGCGGGACAGTTTTAAGAATGTTCTGGGTATGCCTATGGTCATTGGTATCGGGAAATTCGTATTTTTCCCCAGTTGTTGGGTTTTGTAACGACGTCGGGTCTGTTATTTGACTAGGAGTTTGCATCTTAATGATTTGTGATGTGGAAGTTTGGTGGGCATTGAAAGAAACATTTTCCAGTTAGGAGGAATTTTCCAGGAAACATTTTGCATTTTCCAGGTAGAGGTAGAAGTTGCGGCTGACGTCTCTTTATCTCTTAGGCCTCCATCTGTTCTTAGAACATCCTTTCTTTACTTTGTTTTTTAGTTTTACGTTAATGTGACTGGCGAAGGTAAGTGGCGGGAACGAGGTCTCTGCCAAGTGAATAGGGGCTTGCTTGGATTAGCCACACTAGAGGCTTCCAGTTTTTTTCATGACATAAAGAGTTATAAATTGATCTATTCATAGACGAATTTTTTGCATACTGTGTTTTCCTGTCTAAGGCTTGTGGTTTTTTTGTGGCTGGAGGGAGTATTGAAAGGTGCCTCCAATGTTCAATACAATCGTCTGCCCTTTTTGTGCGGATGAAAATGGAAGGGGCAACTTTAAAGGCGGGTAAACATGCAGTGAACGACGGCAAATGAAGGAAAACGAGAAAATTTAGACAAATTTCAACGAACAAATTCGGCGTGCGGTTTGAAATTCGTTTGGAAGTTCACATTAACAAACCGAATGCTTGTGGAGCCGTTTGTTCCTTTTCGTGTAGTAAATTGTTGTGGTGAGTACTGCAAACCATATTATACTGCCCAACTCAGTTTCTGATTGCGAAACGAAATTAAGTTTCCTCCTGAAAATGAAATTTACAAGCAAAAAGTAAAAAGATTCTAAGATATACTGTGGTCTCAGTACACATACAGCGACTGACAGCTAGCGAAGAGTATTGATGCACTGGCCAGGCGATGTCTGAATGGCTAAGGAGCTGACATTCGGTCCAGAGCCTGTGGGTTCGAGTCCCACTGTTAGCATGGATGTTTGTAGCTGTTCGGAATCGGCTTTAAACTGCAAGTCCAGGTCTAATTAGCTCTTGTGTTCCAAACATTAACCATAGCTCTCAACCAACCACCAACCTTGATGCACTGCCTAGTGAGCGAACCGTAGCAACAGCAAACAAATGCGTTCAGAAAATGTTCGTTGCTACGTATATATTTAGTGAACACATTTTTTCGTTACCTTTCATTCGATTTCGCTCGCTGTATGTAAACGCATGGAACTCGTAAACGGCTTGGAATCTTCTTGTTTCCGTCGTAACTGTAGTTACCGCTGTATTGCTGTTTGGAATCGGATTGGTTCTTCTTGTTAGTTCTGCATATATTGAAGCAAAAATTCGTGGCCTTGATTCGACACGTGCTATATTCTGTAGAGATGAGAAATTTTTGTTTGGCTGTATATGTATATATATATATAAATCATTTTTTTTAAATCATGGATTTATGTTTAGTTGTATACAGAACGCCAATGACCTGAAAATAGTGACCCTAATCAAAGAAATCATTAATAAACGTTGCTATGTACCTGCTCTTCAGTATTAGACAGCAGATAATAAGTAAAAGTTTGAACATTTTATATATCCTTTTGTACATGCATGTCAGTGAATATTAACAAGGTATATGAAACGGTATTACCTGGAGTAATTTGGTGTTGGACCCTAAAGGCAATTCAAGTACTTGGCGGAAAGCTTATTAATTGAAAATGATTATTACCCATTTTGAAAAATGATAGGTCATTACAGGATTAAATCGACATTTGCCTCTAGCACTAGTAGGAAAAAATCTAACATGTCAACGCCTACCATTTTGTTTAGATGCGTGTACACAACGCCCAGAAAAATAAAATTTAGAGAGTTATAATTCATGCAATTATGAAATTGACATTTGCGGCACGAATGGACATACGGATGTACAACATAGCGTATTTTTCACTTAGAAGACTTTAATGAAGATGTTTCCAAATTTTTCTTATCAATGCATGGACTGAATGCAGCTTATCGGATATGAGATTCGTATCATGACATTTATAAACGATATCTCAGTTTTGTTTGATGACATAAAGCAAGAACTCCGAAGTCCCTAATGAATGATTGCTATCGAAAGTATGCGGGAAAGCGCGTCTGTTGCGTAGTTTTTAGCACTGGGTTTCTGCATAATTTTTTATGTCTGTTCTTGAAACTCTAGTGTCCATGAATAATTTTATGTGACCAGAGTTTATTAGACTCTCAGAAGTCAGATAGAGACAGACGATAATTGTTAATTGTTTTTTTAGTTATTTAAAAAAATGTTAACCGCCAATATTGTCTATAATTTATTTTCTATTATACTGTTTTTTTCCTTTTGTTTGATTTATTATTTATGATGCATAGGAAACCGGTGATTTATTTTGTATTAGGACATCTTCGCATTTTTCTATTGGCTTGATTTATTAAATACTAGCTGAATACCCGAGCTTCGCTACGGAGTATATTCAAATTAAATATAACGGTCAATGTCGGAAATTAATGCCAGAAAGTAATATTTATAAAAAAATCGTAATGGATACTTTTATACACAAAATAATGTAGAAGAAAACATTCAAATTAAATACAACGGTTAATGTATGAAATTAATTTGTATGTTTAATATCCATAAGACATGCTAATCTATATATTTAAGTTGCTAAACCGACTTTTTGGGCAGTCCGTGAGAGAAAACTGCTGCATCAATTTACCTCATTCTGGTCTTAAACGAAAGATTGTAATCTGTAAATTTGTCAAATTTGGTTTTTGTAACTGCAATTTCTATTATTTAGCGATAATTTGCAATTAAAAATTGATTTCTGCGCCAGATTGATTTCTGCGCTCTCTGTTTGTGCGCAATGTTAGTGACATGTTTTAATGATAAACACGTTTATTCCGAAGAGTCTTTCTGCATCTCTCTCTACCATTTTTATTTTTATGATAATTTTGTTTGTGGAATATAAGATTAAACTTGATGGAAATTGTTTATTTCGTGCTGTTCACTTAGCGATAATTTACAAAAAACAAAAAAAAAAATTGCTTTCTGCGCATGCCCAGTGGCATTTTTAAATATGGCTTTAGATACTCACTAAGCACGAGGCCGCTTAAACACATTAATTTCTTTCTGCGCATTATTATGATTTTCAACATTTGGCACTGATGTGTTGAGTAAAATTTGTGTATTAGTGCATTTATTTGCTATCTAGCCGTCATGTTTTGATGGGTATCAACTAGTTTGAATTAAATTCTTAAAAAACTTCCATCTCAATTAGTATAGTGGTTAAATTTTATCTTTTACCGTATTTTAATATTTTTTTGCCAATTTATTTCGTTGTTATGCACGTGACGCAATATTAATATAAAGTATCACAAAAAGAAAAAACTCACGTGATCAGTATTTAATAAAATAAATTCTAAAAATTAATCTTTAAAAATTCACCAAATTTCAGAAACTGGGGTTAAAGATTCGAAAAATGTTTCATTTTAATGGAATTTTTATAATCATTCTCGTGATATAAATTTTATAACCCTTAGATTATTATTTTGAATACAAACTTTAAAGAACGTTACAAAAAAACTTAAAAATTCAATTTAAAAAAATCTAAGAATTTTTCAAAAATCTCTCTCTGTGCATCCGTACACTATAAGAAGAATCGCCATGCAAAATTTCAGCCCTTTAGGTCCAGCGGTTTGGTCTGTGCGTTATCTGTCAGTCAGTTAGTCAGTTACGGAACTGTTTTATATATTATAGATGATACTGTAGCGTACTGGAAATATGGTCTTATTTTTTCCCCAGACCCCACAAGAGCTTGAATCACAGCTGCGTATTTTTCAAGGAATGTGTTGCTCGGTTCCACCAGTTCGGAACACGTGGGGGGATTAAAAAACGTTTTTTTCCCACAGATGCAGCCAGTAAAGCTGTCATCTTAACGTTTCTGCAAGGTAATAAAGTTCGGCGTCTAAGAAGAGCTGTCAGCCGATAATCTGCCGGCCCCTCCACCCCCTCTGAAAATCCAGAGATTGAAGAGAGACGCTAGAGAACGCGGCCTGTGCGGATGTGTGTTTTAGGCTCCGTATGTTGTGAATCTGCACGGGATTTTAATTGAATATGATGCACTGTTTAAATGTTGATTTTTTTGTTAATAAATTGTTGAGTTTTTGTTTTAAAAATTTGGCCTTCGTTGTTAATTAGAACTCTGTTTTTGTTGGTATGGATCAATAGTTGTGAAATTTCTAAAAAATGCCTCAGAGAGAATCGCCTTACCTACTCGTCGTGACGCTACAATACACAGGAAACGTGTGACTTATTTTGTATTAGTATTTCTCCGACTTACTCAGACCATCTGTTCGAACAGTAGTGAATGAACACCATAGATTTAAAAGAGGTCCTGAACTTTGTAGACTTTACAATGATTTGAGTGTTCGAGCTCTTAATTTATGGTATTCCTGCTTTTGGGGGCCTGTATATCTCTGTGATCGACGTGAAACCAATGAATGATTTCCCATCGACGACAACAGGGATCTAAGCATGAATCTAGTTAACATGGATCTACGGAAACCTGTTGTGTATTTCAAAAAGAGGAAAGTTGTTTATCAGTCGTATGATTATAAAATTACCTTATTTTTATCTTCAATATGTACACCTTCCTTGGTACGTTTAAAGCCGAAATAGCGAATCTAGGAACGGGCAGATCTTGATATTTTAGAATTTATTGTGGGCGTCAGTCCTTAGAGAATTTCAAATACTTATTTAATGTGTCTTAAATGAGATTCAAAATCTGAGAAAGTTCTAATAACGTATTCGAGATATGGAGACACACTCCCTGTAAATTCTAAAGAGTTTTGTCTATTAGGGCCTGAAAATGTATCTGGCACAACCACGAAGGTTCCACGTGATGTGGTGAATATTATATTCCTATATTTTCCCCTTACAACAGCTACTTTCAAAGAAGCTTGAATTAAGATCTCATATTCTTAAAAATTTAATGTACAGGGTATTTCTAACCAAATCTATTATTAAAGGCATATTGTGGAAAAATAGTGCAGGCATTAAATTTTGTAATGCTTTTGGATCTATAAATGGAGATCCGATTTTTAAAAATATATGATATTATTGAACTCACGTATAATGTTGAAGTACTACGCAATTTATAATTTCTTTTATGTGATATTGTGGCACACATTATTTTTGTTTGTCTTACTTGCATCTGACCGGGTTAGGGCCGAATGGCTAGGGTGCAGGCATTCTATCCTAGAGCCTGTGGGCTCGAGTACCACTGTTGGTATGGACGTTTACATTCGGAATCGGTTTTAAACTATAAGTTCAGGTCTAATTAGCCGGAAATTTGACCATATTGCTCTGAACCAACTAACCTAGTAACTTACTTAAATCTGGTTTTCCTCTATAAAATTTAGTGTATAATCATAATTGGGAACCCTAAGGCACTTTTAGGTATAAATAGTTTAAGAATTGTGGATTAAATTTTTGCTTGTGAGGAAGCAATAGACCTGATCGGCTTTGTTTCTGGGAACCAACTTTTATTGGTTGGTCGAAAGGCCTACGGTCAACCCTTGCTACAAACAACTTTTTAATGAAAACCCACTTGAGCTTTCGTTTATTTTGAGAAATTGACTTTTAATGAAGATGAATTTGTTAGATTCTTCAGCGATTTGAAATTTGCCTAATCGTCGTTTGTATTCTGTTTGAGATGAAAAGTCCCAAGAGGTTTGTTTCAACCAGATGATGCTGCAGTGTAGTACTATCTAGCAGAACACCTAAAAGTTTTGATGAATTTATAAGTCAAACACGTTTTTGAGCCAGAATACACTGTCGTTTTAATGGTATACCGTTTCATTCTATGTAGTTTGAAAGACAGTCTCTAGTTACACAGTCATCTCGTTAGTTAGGTATACATTTTCGATCAACATCACAGCACTTCCGCAACCCGAGATAGTGTTGAAAATTGGTATTCGCAGCTTAGATAGGTAGGAAAATAAATGACGGCACAGTTTCAACGCTATGGAATACAATTGTTGAGTCATGCCGTGCATACTGTGGCATAGCTGTGATCGGAAACCCAAAGATGATCCCTATGTAGAGAGATATCGGGAGATCAGCCAAGACAGTGCGGAAAACCCACTGGCTAGGGATTGCAGAACCGGGTACCATAGAACCGGGTACCTGAGGGAAACTAACGAAACTGAAAGTCCGGTTTCAGCGGCTGTAGAACCGAGTATTCGAAAGTAGTGAATCTTAGGTTTACAAAGCAACATTTTAAAGGGAATAAACAATCTTACTTTGCTTCACAATTAATCACTATCTAGATCTTTAGATAACTTTGTCTAAAGTGTTCCTACAGTGCTAAATGTTAGATAATCCTCAGACCATCTCAGAGGTCAATCCCTTCCTGCTGTCAAAAGGTATGCCATCACTCCTCAGCCCGTAAGTCCTCAACCCGCACTCCTCAGCCCGTAAAGCCTGTATGGATCTGGTCTGGAACACTTCCGGTCAGGGGGGAATTAGCAGCAACAACATATTCTTCCTTTTTTTGTAATAAATGTTCATATTTAAAAAAAGTGAATTTTAGAGTTTATGCCGATTTCTTTGCTAAGATTACATACGCTTCAATTTTCTCTTCCTCGCACCGTTTCCTGTTATACTATGACCCGTGTCGAAATAGCACTGTTTAGCAGAAACACACAACTTAAAATCCACAATATAAACAAAGGGATGTATTTACATTTTTAAGAAGTTGGGGGTTTCTATTTGCGTTTTCCACAAGTTTTCTGTAAGTCGTAAGTACTCTTTAGCTCCGTCTGTATTCATAGCCAGAAAAGGATTCGAGTCAATGGGAACGAAATTTCATAAAATATCAAACGAATGACTTACAAGTTTTAATTTAGCAAACCGCTTTCCCTTGAATTGAATGTTTTCACCGAATCAAATATCTTTCCTTCAATAATCTTTGGTACCGTTATTATGTCCGATTTCAGAAATGCAATATATTTGGAGAATTTGAATAACTTTTGAGAAAACTGGGTTATATATATATATATATATATATATATATATATATATATATATATATATATATATATATATATATATATCAGTACTTGACTGGTTGCAATATGTCTCGTATTTTAAGGTTTTTAATCGTAAAATGGCTAAACTTGGGTTCTGAGATAAAGTTCTTCCAAATCCGAGTTCTTCAGCAGAGTCGAAAACCTCGTTTCTAAATTTTGTTGTTGCTTATAATTCCTCTGACTGGAAGCTCCAGAGTAGGTTCAAGTAGGCTTCAGGCAGAGGTGTACAGCTCGTGGCAGAGGTGTGCAGCTCATATAGCACCACAAGGGTCGGAATCAGTCTTAGGTAGTTGCCACCTAAATTTTAACCGAGCACCCCCAGGGGAGACATCTGGGAGGATCGGACCCTCTCCCACTCTCTCTGACTCCATAAAGGGACTTTCCGATCTACGAATTTTACGTGCCTATATCTGTCCTAGACACTGAGGTATTTAATGGCACGTATCGGGATTCGATCTGAGCAGCCTCAGCCCCGAAAGCCGGTGCGCTACCCCAAGGCTACCTTAAGTCCATCTAAATTTTATTCGAATAATAATAAAAAAAACATATAAATTCTGTTTGACCATCAAGATTTTTTTTGTACATAATTTTGTGATAAGTTATTTATAGTTTTATTTTTCGGTTGCTTGTTAGAAAAACGTAGAATTCACCTCTCCTTCCCTTCCAAAACAAACACGGTAAAATTCTTACGCTGATTGTTCAAAACATCTATTAACTGTGATAGTGTGATTTACGGCGGTTCCATTCAGATATCTCATTTCTTTTGTGATTCGTTCACATTTCTGAGACTGTTGTGCATACTACATAACAAAGGGACGTTTCTTTTATCATTGAAAGGATGTATATCAAAACGAGGTCTATAATTCTCAAGTTCCCTGATCTAATGAAGAAATGCTGTTGAATCTTGACAGAAGTAATTGGAATGTATATAGTGTTGTGACAAGGGAAAATCAGAATTTGAGAAAACATATGAGTGAAAATTGATCTATCCTCTAGGGAATGTCAATATAAATGGAAATACGTGTGGATTTACAATTCAAACGCTGTTAATCAGAATAAAATTAAAGGATGTTTTTAAAACTACCTTCATCTGGGGAATTAAATAGAAGTTTGTTATAAAGTATGCTGAAATATATTACCTAGTAATTTTGTTCAATGATACAACTGGCATTCACAATTCCAAACCCACTTTTACATAGACAAAATGAAATGTTAAATTAGATTTTAAATTTGGTGTAATGCTGGTATATCTCTGTGATCCATTAGAGGAGGCATTATTTATGTAGCAGCCGGTAGGATACGGAGTGAAAGCTCAAGAATATCAAGTTAATAAAAGAAGACTAACTAAAATTTTCCCAAAATTTTAAACAGAATTTTGAAAAGAATCTATATTTAATTATATTATTTCTGTGTTTGCTGTGCAAAGGGTGTTAAGTCCAAAATGAGCCAAAATGAGTTATCATACCAGGCATGTTTGAAAAATCAAGGATTACCGCAGGGTACAGAAAGCGAAATCCAATTCCGCTACTAAATATT
The DNA here is from genome assembly GCA_907164885.2 of Dolomedes plantarius. Taxonomy (NCBI): domain Eukaryota; kingdom Metazoa; phylum Arthropoda; class Arachnida; order Araneae; family Dolomedidae; genus Dolomedes; species Dolomedes plantarius. Next base: position 143,817,402 of record OU015493.1, on the reverse strand, counting down.
TTTATTCATCAAGAAAAATTTGGGATATGGGAAACAAAACACAAACATATGTTAGTGTTAAAGGGGTTATGTCCCAACCAAGGACTTAACACTCTTTACTGAACAAAAATGAAATTGGAAAAATTTACTTTAAAAATATTAAAATTTAAACTTAAAAATGACTTTACAAAAGCCGTTTTTTTTTCAAACCCGATTTTCTCAAAACTATACGATTTTGGACGTGACACTCTTTAAACTGCAAACACAGAAATTATACTGCAATTCCTAGAAAAATCAAAGCTTCTTATCTATAAAACTAGGCCGATGCTAATGTATGGTTCGAAAAATTGGTCTTTAACAAAAAATGGAGAATACAGAATTGCAGTTTTCGAGAGAATTCTCGGAAGCATCCTTGGTGGTATCAAAGAAAATGGCCTATGGTGGAGACGTTTTAATTCAGAAATCTCTAGATATTTTACGTCTCTAGATATGTTACGTACTATTAAGAGCCTGATATTATTAAAAGTTTTAAAATTAAAAGAATGAACTGGGCCTCTCATATTACTAGAATGGATGAAAAAAATCCTGTAAAGAGGATTTTTGTTGCAAGGCCCTTTACTAGTCGGAAAAGAGGAAGGCCAAACCTAAGATGCCTCGACTCTGTTGAATCAGATTTTGGAGTGATTGGAGTGAGGAACTGGCAGACCAGGCCTACAAATAGGCTGTCTTGGAGGAATCTTCAACAGAAGGGCCTAGTCCACCCTGGGCTGTAGTGCCAAATATGATGATGATGATGATACTCCAATTTGTTAAATCTTCGAGATTTAAAAATTCAGCTGTGTGGGATTGTGTGTTTAAATGAGATTATGTAATATTAGAAATGTATGTAGGTGATATCGTAATTTTGGCAAAACAGCTAAATTGTTTGTTGAAACATCAGAGAAAATGTCCGTAGGCTTCCTTTGTTTTGTTTCTCTTGAGGCTACGCTGTCTCTTGGAAGTTACAGATTTATTGCTGGTACAGTAAAATTAATGCTACCGAAATACTATTTATCAGATGATATCAAAATCAACTATACTCTTCACGAACAATCCATAGCAGATGTTTAACTTTAATAAATTCTTTGCCACACTATTTTTTTAAAATCACCTGGCGAAAATTGGTTGTATTATAATTATTGTCAAATCTATAAATATGTCTTAAAGCGTTAAGCAAAATCTTACTGCTTTTTAATCGCCTCGATAATATAATAAATTATGCATGAATATTAAACTGTTATGTGGCTAGTGCTTTGGATAAATGAAGTCAGTTTGATCTACTTACCTATTTTATACGATGCAGATCATAGACGTCTGTTTCCCCAGCACTATTAATTGTTGAATTAAAATAATTACATTTCTCTCTGAAGTCCATTAATTTGAATTATTATACCTTAAATTAATTAAAAAGCTTTCGAAAAATGGGCTTTCAGATGTTTTTTGGTTTCTTTTTTCAAAATATGGTAGCGGTATTTAATATCTTTCTTAAAATAGGGCTCAAATCCTTTGAAAAAAAAATTAGAAGAGCTATTATTGAAAAAAATAATTAAGCTTTTCAAAAAGTATAAGCAATATAAACGCCTTTATTGTAAATATTTTTTTACGAAAATTATTGTAGTCTGACACTATGAATAATCGCACTTTATTCACATTGTTAAATCTTAGATGAATAAAATCACAGTATAGTAGTAATTTCGATTTTAAATGTGTTTTAATGCATTCTTTTGAAGCTTTTTTTTCTCTGAGAAAGGATTTCAAAAGGGGTTTATTCATTTTTCAATTCATGACCCATTGTACTAAGAGAGTGGATGTTGATTGAATTCCTTCTGTATTTCTAGCGACCTTTTGAAATCCAATTCCCATTTATAATTGAAGCCCCTCGTAAAAGGAATTATGAGTTATGCACGAAGAACTGCATATGAAAACAAAGGCTTTTAACCTAGAGCAGAGTCATCGTCTTTCAGTAGAGAATCAAAGAGTGCATATTAAAAGTCTCATAAAAGAATTTTCCATTTTGAACTTTTGTTTATTATTCTTCCATAGTCAGTATAAACAATCAAAGTAGTTAAAAAATCAAAGCCATTTATATGTATTCGTGCATATTTTGCAGGTTCAAAAACAGAAAATCTAAGAAAACCGGAATAATTAATGATGAAATAAACAGAAATGAATCATAAGTAAAAAATTATCTGTAAAATATAAAGTTGGCGTATTTTTCGGGTACGGTGGCCCAGTTGCCAAAGGCAGCGAGCCAGTGATAAAAACGTCTCTGGATCGATGCTGGTCGCTGACAAATCCACCGCCATGTACATTAATGGCGGCTGGTGCACGAAAAATCTGTCGCAGCTGCATTGTCCTCCAATTTGCCAGCAATGTTCCAATGTTCTCAAATTTGCCTCTAGAGGTGCGGGGTCAAGTGTACCGGTCTCTTCGCTTGACTCGGTTCTAAATTACGGGACCGGCTTGTAGGGGGTAGTGCTGGCCACTAATACGGTATCCCCCCTCAATGAATGGCCAGCAGTCTCGCGGTGCACATACAGGCGAATGTCTAGCGACAAGTGCCTCCGCATTCAAAAAGAATATATAATATTTATTATATATATATATATATATATTATCGTTATTAAGTAAGAAATTGAAAATATACCTAACAAAATGCAAAATATTTTTTTTCTAAAAATCCTACCATACATTTGAATAATGTATTATCATCCAAAAAATATGGTATTCATAAAACATGACTACATTTTAACTCCTTATGCTCATTTCTAACCCTTTCTTTTTGATCTTATTACCGAGAAAAGTTTATATCGGAAGAAACAGATTGGTATTATAATGATAAAATACCGTCCACATCGTCAAGTGGTCATCGTCATGAGACTGAGCTTGGATTCGAAGACCGACTAAGGCTCGGATGTTCCTGATCTGTCTCATGTTAGTGAGCAATGTTGATTCATCTATATGAAGCTTCCATAATAAAGTAGCTCGCAAACCCTCGTGGTGGGGATGGGCCAATATCGTGAAGATGACTGATTGCTGCATTGGATACAAAAACGATGAGGAAATACGCATTGCAACAGTCTGGGACAGAAATGCGCTGTTGCTCAGAAGTTTTAATAAATGTGTGTGTCTATCCCAATTTTTCCAAAGGATCTCATTTGTGTCCCATACACTAAATTCATTGGCGCAACAGTCTGTGTGGACCAAGACCAGTGGTGTCCATCTCCGATTTCTTGACCGTGGACTTGGGGCGTGTAACGACTATTTTTCGTTGCAGTTTTTATTAATTAAATCTAATCTCTTTTTATTAACTTTTAGTAATCCTAGTCTAAATTTTTAATTTAGTTTGCATTCTTTTAATTAATATATGGCCCCTTTTTTGATCATTCCTCGTGGTCGTTCCTGGAATTCCCACGCTGCGTGTGTTTTGGTCCAGTAACGGTTTTTCTAAGATAATTGTATTCTGCACAGTTCCTAGAGGGATTCAGCTGAAGGTATCATTTGTATCGCGTCAACTTGTGTACGCTTGAAAGCAGAGCGTTCACAAGTCGATCGCTTTTGTACCCGGTGTTATCATGTTCAATAGGATTCTCGGACCTGTTCTATTATTCTTAAACATCTGTAGGGTGAACTGGTTTGTTTACAATTGCTAACCTCGCTTTAGGGTCCTGGCTTGGTTCCTACTAGCCTCTCATCAGGGTCCAACCCGTCGATTTTCTTCGAAAAAGGCGGTTTGATGACGTAAAAGGTATGCCGAGACCAATACGAGTTCTTGGCGAAACTTAAGTACTTAGCTTGGCGCGTTCCTCGCCGTTTCCTAGTGCGCACGCAAGGTTGTTGGCACATTATTTTTGGCGGTCCTCTTCCGCGCTTGGCGGTTTCCCATGCATGGCAACCTTACTTCCTTCCCCGCTCTGTCCAGATTTGAAAAAAAGTGGATATTAATCATAGAATTGAGTTTGCACTGACTGAGTGTGTGAAATTGGTAGTTTCCCCTAGGTAAGAGCTTCGACTCGATCCTGTGGGAGAAGCCACTTTTCTTTGCCGAAATATTTGTCAGAAGTTCCTTGAAAGCATACATGTTAGGTCGCTCATACTCGTGTCTCCTATTTTTTTTAGACCAGCAAGGTCCTTACTGTATGCAGTTTTATGGAGATCATCATGTACGATATTATTATTTTGTGAAACCATAAGTTCTTCGAAGATAGCAAATTAAAATAATAGCATGTTTTTATTCGAAAAGTTGTTTGTCGACTGGATGTTATAATAATTTGAATTTTTTCATCCCGTGGATTGCTGTCGCGTAGTGAACTGGTTGTTTCGGAGTTCAACGCATTAGTTTTTTTATTCATCAGCCGATACGTCTTCAAAAAAAATCCGGCCAGTGGTGTTGTTTCCTGATCGCGGTCTCCCAAGTGTTCTGAGTATTTCATCATGCCAACTGTACTTGATAACAGCTTTCGATGCATCTTTACAGGGTTGACAGACTGACATTTTTGTGGTACTACTGAATCATCGACTTTCAACATAGTGACATTATGCGTCGTAGAATATGTAGACTGTCTTCACCGGCGATTCCCATACTTCCTGAACTCACCCTTACAGAAATACCTCCTTGAAATCTCCCTAACCGATTTGGCGCCGTGAGTTCCAGTGAAACCTGTACGAATATCTATTACATTCAGCATATGGCATTCAGCATATGTCTCGGGCAGGTGGTCAACCTGCCGAGATCTGACGCAGGACCCCAGAGTTAGTTCTCAAGCATGCATGGTCCTCATTTTATTGACCTACTTAAGGTATGAAAGGATGAGTCGATCTTGCCCAGTCGCAGAATCGAACCATTGACTTGTGGTGTGGCAGCTCGAAGCTTTTAACCACTAGGCCACTGGGCGTCTTTGTGTCCATCTCCTGCAAGAAACAATGTTTGCACTATAGGATGGACTAGTGAGCTAAAATTTCGACTTAGTCCTTGTCATCCAACCTCCCTGTTAGGGTTACAATAGGGCCTGAAGAAAACCACGAGATTCCATCCCAAACCCTGATAGATCTACCTTCATGGTGGATAGTTGAGATGAGACAGCCAGAATCTTACGCTTGTAAGTGTTCTCCAAACATACGCACGTCCTGTTGCGAGGAACAATGTGAACAATGATTCGTCGGACTAAATGCCGTCTTTCGACATATTACTCGACCAGGATTTGCGCTCGTGACACCATTGTGGACGATATTTTGTAGTGGCATAAATTAAAGTGGCTTGGGAATAACTACTCTTTCGCAAATGCTTTGTTTGTGAAGTTCTCTTCTACCTCTAATGATCGATACCAGAACATGCAAACCGACTGAGCTCTTCGGTCATTTTGGTTGTAGTTGCTTTCTTTCTTCGTGCCACAATCCGCGTCAACACCTCGTCCGTCTCTTTCACTCAACTCTCCCTTTCGTCCACTATTCTGTATGGCAAAGGATGTTTTTCCGTGCACTCTGTATGCTATCCTGACTTTCGATACCATAGCTCGAAAAACACCCATTAGCCCAGGGGTTGCAATAACAAATACTTCAATTTAAACGCGCTCCAACAATTTGCCCTTTTCACAAGGTCTGCAAGGTTTGACATTTTACACTGTTCCCCTCAAAAGCAAGATGCCCTTAGCTTAATTACTGCTACCTGACAGTACAATAATACATACACTATATTATATAAAAAATACCGGTGGCCAGACTTTTTTTTTTAAGGAATGCGAAGCACATTCATAAATACCACTAGTAATGATGGGTGTTTCCATTATTTTGATAACCACCTGCATATATATATATATATATATATATATATATATATATATATATATATATATATATACATACAAATATATATATATATATATATTTATTTATTTATATATACACACCGGGTGCGTCATAAATTCGTGCAAAGTTCAAAAATTCGTAATACAAGAAGTAATGCTCGGAAAAATTTTCTGTTTGCGCCAATACGATCAGAGGGACATTGGATTTTTTTTCCATGTAAACAAAAAAGTTTCAAAAAGTAACCGAAAGAGGGCGCTCACACGTCATACTGAGACGTTTTATGCAAATCAGGCAAACACGAACAGAAAATCAAACAGATCATAATAACATGAGACTGTGCATTTATTTTAAAGTAACAGATATTCAACATTACCACCAGCACAAGGAAATAGGAAAGTGAGGCGCGTCACTACGCCCATTAAAGTGGAGTGTAGCATGTTGCCATCGATAGCAGCGACTGTCTGTCGAATGGCATTTTTCAGTTCCAACAAAGTGGTTGTGGAGACCCGGTACACACGAGACTTTATGTATCTCACAACCAAAATTCTGCCGGGGTCAAGTCTGGTGATCGTGAGGGCTACTGAACCTTACAACCGTGACTTATCACTCGGTCTTCAGTAAAAGATTCCAATAGGAACGTCTTGACATCACGTGAAATGTGGGGCGGGGCTCCATCCTGCATGAAGGTGACAACAGGTAACGCATGTCTTTCCTGCAACGCGGGCTTAACGTGGTCACGCAGAAGCGTAAGATACCGTGCTGCAGTGACTGTACAGGTTTTCCTGCCGGATACAGGACAAGGCTCTTCAAAGAATAAAAGACGCGGTGAAATCCCATCAAACAGTCACATGAGGAGAATGCAGTGGTTGGCTTATGTACTCACGAGGGTTTGACGTCGTCCAGATATGACTGTTTTGTGTATTAACGTCACCATGCAGTGAAAAGTGGGCTTCATCTGTCCACATGACGTTCAGCAAGCATTGTGGGTTACGTTCCATTTGTGCCAGAGCCCATGTAGCAAAGTTTTGTCTTCATTTGTATCTGCCGGTAATAACTGTTGAAATGTCTGGATTTTGTACGGATACAGATTAAACATTCCGTGCAGTATACATCGAATCGACGGTTCCGGAATTCCCGTTCTTCTCCCAGCTTCGCGAGCACTGCTACTCCTCGTTGATGTTTCGACTGCCAGATCTTCCATGGCACTTCGTACAACATGGACGCGGTTCGTGCTCAAGGATGGTCTGCCAGTTCGTGGACGATCCTCCAAACTCCCCGTTTCCTGTCGTACTAAATTCAGTACCCCATTCAATGAAATAGGACTTTTTTTGTGCCTTCAGACCTTTCTCCGTGTGAAACTTTCGCAACGCAACAGTTGTGAATTCACCATTCTTGTAGAAAAGTTTAACCATCAACGCTCTATCTGGTAAAAAAAGTATGTTGCCAGCTTCGAATGACGGATCTATTTCCAGCCAGGTGTTTTATTGATAGCCTGATTTGCCTAAAACGTCTCAGTATGACGTGTGAGCGCCCTCTTTCGGTTACTTTTGGAATTTTTTTTTCATAGAAAAAAAATCTAATGTCCCTCTGATCCTATTGGCGCAAACAGAAAATTTTTCCGAGCATTATTTCTTTTATTACGAATTTTTGAACTTTTCACGAATTTATGACGCACCCGGTATATATATATATATATATATATATATATATATATAGTATATACACACACACACAATATTACGTATTTCTAATGTTTTAATTTTAAGTATTTTTACAATAATTTGCAAATTATATGTGCTACTCTATTCCCTAAAAGCTATTAAATAAATACAATTTTCTAGCGTTCATATCAAGTTGTTTCATTCCCTAGAGGCTTTAAAGTAAGTACTTGCATTTATATTTATCATTTGATTAACGGAGCGCTCACGTATAAGAAACATATCAGCAATAACTCTGGAAGTAATTTAAAATCACAGTTGGGAAAGAAAACTTTTTTGCAACGCTTAATTGGAGAAAAGCATCTCTGGAATTTGAAACTACAATTCGATTTTATTTTCAGTCCAAATATTTTGCCTCGAACGCCGGTAGTGATTGTCTGCGATTGAGTTGAAATTCCTCTCAAATTAAACGAAGAAATTCCTATCTCTGAACTTCCGAAAAATGTAAAGAAATAAACAAAGAAGTGAATATTTGTTTGAATATAAATTTGGCAGTTGAAATGCATTTTTCTTTTTCCATTTAGGGACCTTTTTTTACTTTTACTGATACAGCTTTAAAAAAAAAAATCGAAATTTTCTTTCAACGTCATGTGATGCTAAGATGGCCCATTCCACTGTCATGTATTGTGCATTTGTATGCGCACTAAAAGGAATATTAGTAGTTCTTAGTGTGATAAATTGACTTGTATGTATAAAAATTTGACATTGGTTGAAGGAAAAGTTTTTCTATCTAATTTTCTAGAGGAAATGCAAAAAATCGTTTGATAGTACTAATTAACCATGCGCCATGTATGGTACAAAGTGGAAGATCGAAATTTGTTTCCACTTTACTTAACATGAAAATTCGGCTAACTGAAAATATACAGGGTGTCCGGGCTAAAGGTACCCAAAAGTTATGACTTATTTTTACAGAACTACCTATTAAAATTAATAAACATTATTTAAATAGAATGAACTTCTCACCAAGTTTTAATATCAATCATAGACTTTGATCATAGTATCATAGATTTCGATGTGTGCACCTTTTGTAGCACAACAAACGTCTAAATGGCAATCCAGTTCTCTCCAAATGTTTCGTAGCATATCAGGAGTTATTAGACGAATTGCTTGAATGATACACTTCTTCAACTCATCCACAGTTTCAATGTTTTGTTTATACACAACGAATTTAATGAATCTCCAAGCAAAAATGTCTAATAACGCCTGATATGAGTCGAGAGCCACTAATAGCATGGATGTTTGTAAGCCTTTCGTAATTGGTTTTAGGCAATAAGTCCAGGTCTAATTAACCCTCGTGTAGCATAAAATGACCGTAGTGCTCTCAACCAAACCAAACCTGCTTTCTTCTAATCACTGGTCTTATTCCTATATATTTTTAATTTCATTTCATAATTCCGTCTATTCGACTCTATTTGAGCCCAGTGCCAAGAGAAGGGGGCGAGATTTATAAATTCTCGTATTATCAATACTGGCAAAGGTTTGGTTTGGGGCGCTACTGTCAACGTTTTGCTACACGAGAGCTAATTAGACCGGGACCTACAGCTTAAAGCTGATTTCGAATGGCTACAACCATCCATACCAATAGTGGGACTTGAACCCACAGGATCTTAACCGAACAGCAGCGCCCTAGCCATTCGGTCATCCCTTTACTGGCAAAGAACTCTGAGCTCAGCCGAACTACTCGGAAAGTCTGAAGAACCACATTCAGAAACTGCAACTCCTTGCTTTACAGTGGGAAATTCAAAGACCGGACGATGGCAGAATGGTTGTAATTAGGACTTTGGTACAACATAATATGTTGATTTCTAGCACCTCATTTTGTATGGGTGTTTGGAGCCATTCGGAATAGGCTTTAAACTGCCCGCATTGATTCATTTACCCTTCTTTCTTGCAAAGATGATTGTAGTGCTCCTAACACTAGCCAGACAGTTAAGCTTATAATTTTGAAGGTTTTCTATTAAAGTTGTTGCTGTTGTTTCTTATGCCTCCTGTCCGGAACACCCCAAGACAAGGTCCATAGAAGTGTTTCGGCTCCGGTTTTATGACAACACAAAGGTCGAAGTGAGGGGCCTCCATGAGGCCTTGGTGATGAAAAGTAGGTAAGTGCTAAAATTTCAGAAAAGTATTTTTTCACTGATATAAGGGTTTGTTCCGAGGCAAATGGCCTGGAAAGGGAGATAAGTGCCTAGCTAGTTTGGTTTAGTTCTGGGCTAGGCCCTTACCTCCTTTTCCAAGTCATTAGCCTTGGAACAAACCCTTGTATCAGTGAAAAAATTCTTTTCGGAAATTTTGGCACTTACCTCCTTTTCATCGGCAACAGGCCTTGATTTTCCATTAGGCCCAGTAGGCCCGGGACTAGGGGCCCACCAAAATTTTTTATTAAAAAAAAAGAAAATTCCCAATTCAAATTTTTTTTTATTTTACCCTTTTTAATAGGAATTTTTTATATATCCTTTCAAATTTGATTGATTGGTTCATCATATGTATAGTTATATGTATAGTTCATCATATGTATGTCATAGTGTATATAAGGGATTAATAAGTTTTTCTGGTTGCATTGTATTGGTGTTTTAATAAAGAAGTTAATATATTGCTTTTTGTTATTTGATAATGCTCTAGGCTTCTACGCTACAAATAGCCAATTCTTGGTAAAATGGTACTTTCACAATGATTCATGATTATTTTTTGTGTGTCAATTTTAGAAATATTATGCCCACATCAGTGTTAGGGGGCCCCCATCCCAAGTTGTGCCTATAGTCAGCAATTTTTTAAATCGGGCCCTGATCGGCAACGCCTTAATTTTGACTGAGGACCCACAAGAACGACATCTAGTGGGTTCGTGCCCTCCTCCAAACCCTTACCACAACACGAAAGGACTAACTGGCTTACAGATTTAACGTTCTCATGTTCGGTGTAGACACGAAGGCATTCAGTGGCACTTGTCGGGATTCAAACTGAACACACGTGGTGCCAAAAGCCAACGTGCTACCCACTAGTTTGCCTGGGGGCCTTTACTGAAGTGAGCTTTATAAATGTTTCTGATTAAAAAGTAATTCACAGTGATGAGAGGGAAACATTTAAGCTTGCCCAAGATCTTTAAAATTTAAGTGTATGATGAAGGTCATTGGTGAGTTCATAATATTGTACACATTATGTTCGATGTATATATGTCTATAAGTTTTGATAAGCAAAATAATCTCTGTTTTGTTAAAATATTCATTAAAAATTTACAAAAACGCGAGCTTTATCTGTAAACAACCTCTAGCTATCACCGAAGTTACATTCTAATCGTAAATGAGTATGTTAAAGCGTAGCATTTACATAAGGTGAATAATGGTTCAATTGTTAATTTGGAGATTATTAGTGAATAGTTAGGAGCGTTCCCGTACCACAATAAATAAATAAAAAAATACATAAATAAAATAAAATATCCTTTTGTAGATATTGCTTCCGTAATAATATAATATAGAATAAACTCCTACAATATAAATTATAATGTTTTCTATCACGAGCAATTGAATTCTACAATTTTGTTTCAGAATGAGAAACTCGACTAGTTGGAGTTCAATGCTTTCTTCCATTTTCACGAATTCCCGGCTGCAACCGCTTGGCGGGGTTTCAGATGCCGCAAAACGTCGCCAAGCTAGGTAAATACCACAATGAGGAAGTGACTCTATCAGTCGTGCGAAAAGCAGGTAGCTGGGCGAGAGCCGACTCGATTTCAAGGGCGCTCGTTAGACGCAAATGAACTAAAAGTACGTGTACTGAAACAACAACAAGCGAAAATGGAAACACGTGGCCTGACTACTTATGTATGTAAGGAGTGTGTCTTCTAGCCGAAGCAGCTCGTGTCCCGCTCATTACTATGCACGAGAAGAAATAATTCTAAGATAAGGGACACATATGCCGAACAGCGACATAAATGACAACCAATAAGTTTGGTGGCTACGCGTATGTTTTCTCCGGGCCGTAGGTAATCTCCGTTGGTCCACGAATTAAATACAGTAGGAAAGAAAAATTTAAAAATATGGTTTCATAATAACCAGTATAATATATAACCATAAAATGATTTACAATTCACATTTCAATAAAATAGGACAACACGTGACCGACAGCTTCCAGCCCCTGAGAACGGAAACTTAAGATGCCTCGCAGATGATCAAACATTGATTGATCGTCGTTGCTAAACACTGGGACTGTTGACAGCATTTTATCGTGTCTACATTAAAATTCTAATTTTGACTTCTTTTTGTAATGTTATAGAAGTCATAGTTTTTTTGAGAACGTAAAATAAGTACCTTACATTGCCCCGAAGAAAGAACTTCACTCTCCCTTCCTGTAATTTTAAGTTTCCCTTGTTTTAAGTTGACCTTTCCCTTACGGGGTGGGATAGCATGTATCCCAAGAATACGGGCCCAAGAATTAATATATATATATATAAAACATTTAATGGCCGTTCTTACAAAGCAGGTATGAAATTTCTTGTCCTAAAGAGGGAATCGGAAAAACGGGCACCGTAAGCTAAAGGTTAACAGGGTCAATGTTCAGTGGTGAACAGATTACTAAGGTATTTGACATATTGATGAAAAATAATTTAGTACCCTTTCTTCAGGATATAACCGTTTACTCAAAAAAATATCTATATAACCACGAAATTTCCCCCCTCTGGAATACGCTTTCGGAGGCCGTAGAGAGTCTATTCATGAAGCAAAACCTGTCTAAAGTTGTTCACATTATGTACTAAATCAGTCCTGCCCAACATACGGTGCGCGGGCCTTATGCAGCCCGCCAACACTCACTTTGTGACCCGCGAAGCCTTTGGGAAGGCGCATAATAATATAGGGTAGGTGTCTCAAATATCGCCTACTCTAACTTTTTTTTGACATTTCATCCACTTTTTAGTTTCTGATTAGGCTGGAAACTCAAAGAACATCCCTAAGAACTATTTCATTTGGTATCCTGAGATCAACCAGCTCCAAATCCAGTGACAGTTTAAGTTTTGTGGCTAAATTGGAAAAATTGAAATCTCCAGTGAACCCCAGAGCGGTTCCTAATTTCGCCTACCTCTGTTCCTGCTACCGTCTACCAGGCGAAATTAGGAGCACTTGTTAAAAGGCGTTGCTAGCGATGTCTCTTTTTAATACACTTTCAAATGGCATAAGCAAAATTAGAATTTGGATGCACCTACGTGGTCATTCACTAGATTCTGATTCTTTGGAACCAAAATTTACGAAGACAACAGCCAAAACAACTTCAGTCGCCATATAGTTTCTGTTGTCAGTGATAAGAGTCTTATTGCTATCGCCTCTGTTAGTACAAACCCAGAACTAAGAAGTTACTGCATTTTCTCATACATAGCACGAATCATACTTTGGAAACACGAGTAGGCGATATTTGGGACACCCACACTAAATCTAAAAAATACGGCATACTATTTTTAGATTTATAATATTAGGAAAGGAATATATAAGCAGTGAATATATATATATATATATATATATATATATATATATATATATATATATATATATATATATATATATATATATATATATTTATTTATTTATTTAATTTTTAAATAATTCATCAGAAATTTGTTTTTTGTTATATAAAATATAATTCGCATGCCATATTATTTTTGGATTTATAATATTCGCTTACGGCATATTATTTTTAGATTTATAATATCACGAAAGGAATATATAAGCAATGAATATAGATATTTATTCAGGTTTAAAATTATTCATCAGTAATTTGTTTTTTGTTATATAAAATATTATTCACTTGCCATATTATTTTTAGATTTATAATATTACGAAAGGAATATATAAGCAATGAATACATATATATATATATATATATATATATATATATTTAAATTTTAAATAATTCATCAGAAATTTGTTTTTTGTTATATAAAATATAATTCACATGCCATATTATTTTTGGATTTATAATATTCGCTTACGGCATATTATTTTTAGATTTATAATATTACGAAAGAAATATATAAGCAATGAATATAGATATTTATTCAAGTTTTAAATTATTCATCAGTAATTTGTTTTTGTTATATAAAATATTATTCACTTGCCATATTATTTTTAGATTTATAATATCACGAAAGGAATATATAAGCAATGAATATAGATATTTATTCAGGTTTAAAATTATTCATCAGTAATTTGTTTTTTGTTATATAAAATATTATTCACTTGCCATATTATTTTTAGATTTATAATATTACGAAAGGAATATATAAGCAATGAATACATATATATATATATATATATATATATATATATATATATATATATTTAAATTTTAAATAATTCATCAGAAATTTGTTTTTTGTTATATAAAATATAATTCACATGCCATATTATTTTTGGATTTATAATATTCGCTTACGGCATATTATTTTTAGATTTATAATATTACGAAAGAAATATATAAGCAATGAATATAGATATTTATTCAAGTTTTAAATTATTCATCAGTAATTTGTTTTTTGTTATATAAAATATTATTCACTTGCCATATTATTTTTAGATTTATAATATTACGAAAGGAATATATAAGCAATGAATATAGATTTTTATTCAATTTTTAAATTATTCATCAGTAATTTGTTTTTTGTTATATAAAACATTATTCGCTTGCCCATCAATCCTAATTTTTTTGCGGCATTTCTATAAAGTAATATCGACCTCATCATATTTCGAGTTTTGGAGGCCTGTGTTAAATGGTTAATTGGGAATATGCAAATATTATCTGAAGGACGGGTACCTGTCTACCTCCCGCTTTCGTATTTCCCTTGTAGGGCTACATGGATGCCAGTTTCAGCACTTGTGGTATTTCGCTAAAATTATCACATGAATTTTAGGCATTTGAAACCTGTTAGTTTTCTTACGTCATCATAACAGAGCCCAAATTAAGCGGTTCTTAACCGGGGGTGCTAATGTTCTAAATTTTTAACGAAAATTAACAATTGAGTGAATAATTTGATAGATACTTTTCCACGGGAAATATAAGAAAAATTAATAGATGGATACTCAATCCATTTTTGTTTGACCTAAATTCAATGGACGGCAACGTTTTATTAAAAGACGATCTTATCGCAATACGAGCTAATGCACGTATTGAAATGGAATTTGAAAATCTGGACTTAGAACAGTTCTGGTGTACGCAGCTAGAACTTTATCCAGAATTGACAAAAGCACCATTAGAGACATTTTTACCATTTTCCACCACTTACCTTTGTGAAATGAGTTTTTCATACCTTTTGCACATCAAAACAAAAGACAGAAATCGCTGAAATACATCTGATGACTTACGCGTGGTTCTTTAAAAAAAACCTCGTTTTATTAAAATGATAATTATGAACAAACAACAACAACGTAGCCTTTAGAAATGTAGATATTGTTTTACATGTAATAATATAGTATGTATTGTAAATGTATTAATTTTTTATGCAATAAATAATCTTGCAATAAATGTCTTTTCCTAAATAAAAAATAGAAACACATTTTTCAAGGGAGTGCGAGAGCTTATTTTCAGATTCAAGGGGGTGTTGGCTATTAAAAAGTTTGAGAACCACTGCTCTAATTGATATTAATTGTCATCACTGAAAAAGTAGTCACAGAAAAAATCCTTAGATATTTAGTTCTATCTCTTGTGAACAGAGGGTATCACGTCCTATGTTAGAGGTATTTATAAGAGTACCTTTGTGGTGCCCAATAGCGTGTGATAAAACTGGAGTTGCAATGGGTATACGCCAGCGAGCTATTTATAAGGGCCTGTTCACATAGAATCTGTCAGCGTCACCGTTACTCGCATTGAAATATATTTAACCAATTACAAGCCTCCAAACGATTAGCCACGAAATTGTTAAGGTCTGTGATTGGTTTAAAATATGTCGATACGAGGAACGCTGATGCTGACGGATTCTGTGTGAACAGGCACTAAAGCCGGCCACTCACGTAGACTTCCGTCATCTGGGGTGACGGACTTTTGGTATCTGCGGCACCAAAAGTCTCCGTCAGTGGGGTGTCTTGGTGAGACGTCAGATGATAAAAATTTTGTGTCTGGAATATCAGTCCAGACCGAATTCCTGGCACCAGAAGTCTCCGTGAGTGGGGTACTGTACGCTAGATACCAGGCGCCTGAAGGTTAGCCGGCAGTTTACCGCTTGTTTTCGAACATAATGGAAGCTGAAAAATTATTCTTTAATCCCGAATTTTTAATACCGTTCATTGAACTGTATAGAAAATTACCGTGCCTACGGAAGGTTAAATCGGAAGATTATTCCAATAATATTTTACGGCAAGAGGCATGGGAAGATTTAGCGAAGTTTTCCCCAAAAATCAATCCAAGTGCGGATATATCTTGGGTTAAAAAAAAGGTGCACTCCATGAGAGGATCATTCCGCAAAGAAATGAAAAAAATTGCGGCGTCTTCCAAGAGCGGGGAAGGTACGGAGGAGTTATATAAACCCAAGTTGTGGTACTATGAGCACCTTCTATTTACGAGAAGCGATGAAACTATAAGGCAATCTTCAAGTAACGTTGAAGACATGAATGAAGATTTGATAGACGATTCTTCTTTTGTTCCCGTAGAATGTGCAATGCCAGGAGAAAACCCAACTAATGTCACAGAAAACGTAAGTAATATTTCCAATAATTATTTTTAATACAGTTTTTTATCATGGTTAGTCAGGCACTTTTATGAATAAACAATTTTTCAAATAAATAAGTAAATAAACAAAATTAAAATTATTACAAAATGTCATTTATTTCAAATTTTTCTAAATATTTAATTTTTTTGTAATTTTTGTAATATTATTTGTTTAAAAGCGGGGAGACCACCTTTGCTCTCACAAAAAAGCACTGATTTTACTACCAAGCTTAATGTGTTGTCAAATAGTTAATTTGTAATTAATTTAAACCAATTTTTTAGAGTGAAACGTACAAAGCTTTATCTAATAGAAAACAAAAGCAGAATTATTGGGAGATTATTAGAAATTATTTTATGTAAAACAAAAGTTAATGTTTTATGAATAATGAATACACTGCGTGCAGATTTTTTTTGAAATATGAGATATATATTAAATTATTTGTATGTATTCTATCCGTAGGTAATATTTTAATCTACACCTAAAATAACTACCCTATTTCACATAAATATATTTTTAAAACATTCACATAAATATATATTTATAACTAGCTGTACCCGGCCACGCGTTGCTGTGGCTCAAGCAGGTTAAATGGAAAAGAAAGAAAAGAGAAAGCACGTTTCTAATATGTTTAATTTATAAAGGCTGCAAAGGTGTTACTCATTTAGCACTACCCAGGGGGCACGTGTAGCTTAAAGTTTGCTACGGACGCGAGTAATGTTACCCCCCAACATATTTTATAGTTCAGGTTTTAGTACTTGCTTGTTTTATGTAATATCTTGGCGAAAGAATTGTGTTTCCCTTCGTCCGCTGCATTGGAAATAAATTTTTTTAAATGTTTAATTTTACAATACTCGTGGATATACAGTATTTTTGTTGTTCCATTGTCTTTGCAGATATATAGATTGTCTGGTTTTTCAGCTCTAGAACACGCAACATATAATTGTCCATGTGAGAAACAATCCGTGTCTAAATCTAACCCGTACAATTGTAAAGATTGGCCCTGAGTTTTATTGATGGTGATTGAAAACGCCAATCGAATTGGGAATTGCAATCTCTTAAATTTAAATGGCATATCCGTTGGAATCATGGGAATGCGAGGAATGAGGACATCTTCACCTTTGAATGGTCCTGTCAAGATCGTTCCTTCCACGACGTTGCTCAGTAATTTTTTTACTGCAAGCCGCGTGCCGTTGCAAAGCTTTGGTTGGTTGATATTTCGCAACATTATAATTGGCACGCTGATTTTCAATTGCAGTACGTGCGGTGGCATCCTTGGCAGATCGAGTGAATTCAAAAATTCTGTTGGATAATGAACCGCTTCATCTGTTTCCACAACAATCTCGACGGACATGTATGTGACTGCCTCGCTTTGAATGTTATACTGAATGATATTATTAAGTTCGTAGACGTCTCTGTTCTTGGCGGCAAACAGCTTGTTCACTCATTCAATCATGCTTCTTATAATTGGTTTGAATATTGGGAAATATTTTTTCAACCAACTCTTCTTTTGACGATACTAAATTGCAGAAGTTATGAGGCAATGAAATTCGTCCTGATGTCAGATCAACCTGCACCTTTCCTTTCCCAATTTCCAGCAATTGATGTGAGAATAACTCAGTTGATCGATCGTTTTGCAGATGGACACGCATATTTGTAGATAATTTCAACGTCTTTACGTGTTGACACAAAGTAGAGTATTTCAGGCAAGCATTTATTTCGTCCTCTGGTGTCGATCGAGGAATTATAGGTAATGTTTGCCTGAAATCTCCTGCAAGCAATATTAATGCGTTCCCAAATGGTTTGATGTTTCCACGCAAATCTTGCAATGATCGATCAAGAGCCTAGAGCGATTTTTTGTGTCGTACATTCATCCCAAACAATATGTTTGCATTTCTGCAATACTTTTCCCATGCCGGATGCATTGGAAATGTTGCACGTGGGAGTTTTCAATGAATTGCATGCTCAGTGGCAATTTCAAAGCGGAATGTGCAGTTCTACCTGGTAGCAATGTCACAGCTATTCCGGACGACGCAAGAGCTATGGCTATGTCATTTTGGGATCGAATTGCTGCCAGAATCAATCTAATTAGGAACGTTTTACCAGTTCCTCCTGGCACATCTAAGAAGAAGATTTTTTCAACCCCGTTATTGACAGTTTGCATTATTTGATCATAAATGCCTTTTTGCTCAAGCGCTAGCTTAGGAATATCTGATTGCACATACGACAAAAGATCACCCGTGTTGTAATTTTGTTCACGACGCAATTCTACATCGAACGAAGCATCAGCAGATCGATTCGGTGATGGCATTCCCAATTGATTGAGAACTTTGTTCGCGATTTCTAAGCACAAATCTTCAATCATTATCAACGCTTCGTTGTAGATTTCTGCTGTGAAATCCATGTTCATATTTGAATTTTCCTCGCATATTCGACGTAAAATATCTTCAGCCATGTGCGTTCACTTGTCTCTTCGATCGTCTTTTATTGTCTAGAACGAACCCTGCGTACTTTATGACCTGTGGGGACTGCTGATAGTGAGGTCGCACCCCACCGTGACAAATTTCTGTTCTGAGGGGGAAGGGAAAGACATTTCTCGTTTGCCGTAAAATATTTAGTATAGCGTGTGTTTAAAAAAACATGTTTATACCTGTCACACTTGGGGCATCTATATAATAGGTATATAAAAACACTCACGTATTCGAATGCAACGTTGTGTCAAAATATCAAAGAAATCGGTTAAGAACTTTCGGAGATTTGAGGTTTTGAACAAACGAACATTTACATTTTTATTTATATAGATATATATTTTAAATATATATTATTCACATAAATATATATTTAAAAGCATCGTAATGTACAAGAAATATCATAAAATGTTTTTTAAAAGAAATGCTGTAAAATTTAATATTTTGTACTTACGTAAATTTAGGTGGAAATTATATAAACATACTAGATATACTTGTATACAAAATTTTAGCAATTTCTGACCATTAGTTTTGAAGAAATAGTGCGCACAAGTTTGAAAATAAGTTTTCAGAAAAAACCATTTAAAGTTTAATTTTCTAAAAATCACTGTACTAGGTTTATACATTTGGCCATAAAATCGGTTCTAATTGTAGTATCGACTTCATTTTTTTTAAGATTTCTTACATTCCATTCTTCAAAATTAAATATAAATAACAATTTAGATATATAATTGAATAATGAAGAGGGTAGTATGGATTTGGAGAGCCAGGTGGAATAAATAACTGATGCAATACGACAATTATTATTATTGAGTAAACATCTTTATTTTTTAGCTTATTAAATGTATTAATCAATAAAAAGAAAAAGTAAAGAAAATGGTATAATTTTATAAAATTGTATTAAATCATGAAGTTTTGCCAACTCACTGTGCCGATGTTATTAAAATAGCATCGAACTGAGCTAAATCGGGCATCACGAATGTGCGAAGGCAAGTGGACGAGACGGATAATATCTTACGCCTCAGACACCGAGAGTCCCCGTGAGTGGCTGATGCCAGGTATCCGAGGCGCGAAAATTCCCGCCGTCCCAGATGACGGAAGTCTACGTGAGTGGCCGTACTCGTACTCTAGATCAGTGGTAGCGAAAACTGTGGGTAGCGAAAAAAATTGGATGTTGTCGCGGATAATTTGAAGTAAATTTATATCACATTGAATTAACCGATTAAAAAATATGCATTAAATTTTCTATTAATACGTAGTTTTAATATTTTTATTTTTATTTTTTGTACGTCTATCTAACTGGGTTTTCAGAATCAGTAGAGATAAAAACCAAACAACGACCAAGACGTAAACTAGGAAAGACCAGTAGCAGCATAAAATATTTCAAGAAATATTGAGCAAACATTATCTGAGGTCCCCTTTTTATTGATTTAAAATTTTTATTTAAGTTTTATATAAATACTGGCTGAATACCAGTGCTTCGCTACGGAGTACATTCAAATTAAATAGAACGGTCAATGTATGCAATTAATTTGTATGTTTCATATCCATAAAACATACTATTTTGAATTAAATTCTTAAAAAACTTCCATCTCAATTAGTATAGTGGTTAAATTTTATCTTTTACCGTATTTTAATATTTTTTTGTTAATTTATTTCGTTGTTATGCACATGACGCAAAATTAATTTAAAGTATCACAAAAAGAAAAGAAACCACGTGATCTGCATTTAATAAATTAAATTCTAAATTTTTTTTTTAAATGTGGAGGCACTTGTTGCGAAGACATTCGCCTATAATTTTCCGCAGTTTTGCTTGCCATTTTATTATGGGGGCACCATATAGTCGGACCAGCATTGACTCCTACGAAGGGTCGACACAAATGGAAGCATTTTAGTGCCGCTTCGCCAGGATCCGAGCACCCTCAGCACCGAAAACCAGCGCGCTCTACCACAAGTCCGCCACGGCTCAAATTCTAAAAATTAATCTTTAAAAATTCCCCAAAAATCAGAAAATGGAGGTAAATATTCGAAAAAGATTTCCTTTAAAAGGAATTTTTATGATCTTTCTTTTGATATAAATTTTATAGCAGCTTAAAAATTTAATTTTAAAAAATCTAAGAAGAATTTTTCCAAAAATCTTTCTTTGTGCACCATTTCACTATAAGAAGAATCGCCATGCAAAATTTCAGCCCTTTAGGTCCAGCGGTTTGTTTCTGTGCGTTATCTGTCAGTCAGTCAGTCAGTTACCGAACTGTTTTATATATATAGATATTAAGTTTATAACTTTCAATGTCAGATTTGCAAAAAAGCAACTTCAGAAGGTAAGCGAGACATTGCTTTGTTGTTAACACATACAAAGTAAATATATACCCAAAATCTACATTTCCCCAATTTTTCAATTTGCTTCTTTTTGGTTAAAATTTTCTTAGTTAAATTTTTTTCCCCTACAAGAAAACTAATTTTACTGGGGGTGGAGTGATTTATAATTTAAGAAAAGTGGGTATAAGTCAAAAATGTTTGCGCACCACTGTTATAGTTTCTCCGGAATTGTCTGCTAATACAACATCAATCAACCACTGCCCTAGTTTTTCCGGAATTGTCTGGTAATACAAAATCAATCAACCACTGCCCTAGTTTTTCCGGAATTGTCTGGTAATACAACATCAATCAAACATAAAAATGTTCACGTCGAATAAGGATCATATAACAGCAATTGATGATAATTTACATATTTAATTGATTACTGTAAAAATTCCAAAATTAGCTTGAGAGACAAAACATTTTTACAATTTAAATTTTTTTTATAATTTTTGTTCTCATTTCGAAAAGTTTTATGATAATTCAAACATGAAAATTGCATAAAATTTATGAAAGCATTTACTAAAACAAACTCAAAAAACTACATTTAATTCCGCTCAGCAATTAACCACCTACCAATAAATTTTCTGACGAGGGAAAGTTCAGGCAAAAAAAATTAAACCAGAAATTCTTTTCGGTGGTAAAATTAATTATCTAAAATAACGAGCTCTTACACTAGATTAACATAGATTTACTGCAATACAATGTCAGCGTAGTTACACAGAATCAGAAAAGTCGTGAGATGCTTTTAGCTTCCTTAAATAAAAATCAAAAACAAAGAAATACTTCAACTGAAACTAAAAGAAATGATTTCTTTGAAGTATTCCTTTACTTAATCCTCTTTATATGCTTATCATTTTTTTACAAAAGAATAATATTGATCATAAAATTAATATTTTCTGTTGAATGAGGAAAAATATCATAAAAAAGTATTCGGAATTCTTTTGATACCAAAAATAGATTAATATGCAAAAACATAAGTAAGGAAGTTATTGATAATATTATAAAATGTAGGAAACATTTGAAAGTTCAACAACATTTTCGTAGAATACTCGTAATTTCAGCGTTTTGTTGTCATGGTTGATTCAAGATAGGAAACGTCGTACGAAATTCAAAGATTAGTTTTCAGTTTACAATTGGGTCTCTCGCTTGCAGAGAAAAGCAATAAAATAATGTACATTGTTTTTTAAAATTAGTTTTAAAATATAAATTCAAATAAACATTGTAGAATGCACTATTGCAGATGTAGCTTTTATTTAACGATATATAAAATGTATAAGACAGAATTCTCTTGGAGTAATCGATATTATTATTAAAATTTTTGCTTGGCTAAGGGAGTTAACCGATTTGGCAATATTGAAAAAAGTAATAATATCAAGTCCAGTCTTCAAATTATTTTTAATTCATATTGAAGAACCACCAGAATCATCATTTTCTACATCCAAATAAATATTATTAATCTCATCCATCTTAATATAACTATAATTTTTCTTATTTCTAAAAACAACTGACACAAAAATTTAAATAATTGTTTAACAATTCCCAAGTATCAATCCAATAATTATTATTAGTCTCATCCATCTTAATAAAGGGTGGTCCAAAATTATTGAGTGCATTTCATGTTTGAAAAGAAAAGAACAAATGAGGTACGTGCATGTTTATTGTTTTCTTGGAAAGATAATTTAAAACAGTTTTATACAACAAAATTTTAAACCTTAAATACCTTCCACATAAGCCGGTAGATGGCGCGACAACATTTCGCAATAAAAATTTATTAATTGCGTCAGTCTGCAAATGGCTACCGTAAAGGAAAAAACAATCTGCGTTTTGTGGTTTCAATAAACCAAATCTGTTGTAACTGTTCAGAGACGTTTTCGTTTAGCATACTCAAATCGTCGTCCTCCAAGTAAGGACTCTATTAAACATTGGTACCAAAAATTTAGGGACATGGAAAATTTGGAGCTGGAAGGACACGGGAAATGTGTTCTGTTTATGGCCTACATGCGCCTTTCCTATGTTCCACATCTCTCGTGTCCTTAAATTGTTGGTACCAACGTTTTATAGAGTCTTTACTTGGAGGAAGACGATTTCTGTATTCTAAACGGAAACATCTCTGAACAGTTACAACGGATTTGCTTTCATGGAACCACAAAGCGCACATTGCTTTTTCCTGTACGGTAACCATTTGCAGACTGTCTCAATTAGTACATTTTTCTTTCGATATGTTGTCTTGACATCTACCGGCTTATGTGGAAGTTATTTAAGGTATAAAATTTTGTTGTGTAAAACTGTTTTAAATTATATTTCCAAGAAAACAATAAACATGCACGTACCTCATTTTGTTCTTTTTTTTCGAACATGAAATACACTCAGTAATTTTGGACCACCTTATATAACGGTATAATTTTTCTTATTTCTAAAAACAACTAACACAAAAATTGAAATAATTGTTTAACAGTTCCCAAGTATGAATCCAATAATTATTATTAGTCTCATCCATCTTAATATAACGGTATATTTTTTTTTACTTCTAAAAACAACTGATAAGAAAATTGAAATAATTGTTTATCAATTCTCAAGTACCAATCCAATAATAATTATTAGTCTCATCCATTTTAATATAACGGTATAATTTTTCGTATCTCTAAAAGCAACTGACCAAAAACTTGAAATAATTCTTTAACAACCCCCAAGTACCAATCCAATAATTATCATTATTCTCTTCCATCGTAATATAACGGTATAATTTTTCTTATTTCTAAAGACAACTGACAAAAAAAATTGAAATAATTCTTTAACAATTCCCAAGTACCAATCCAATAATTATCATTAGTCTCATCCATCTTAATAAAACAGTATAATGTTTCTTATTTCTAAAAACAACTGACACAAAAATTGAAATAATTGTTTAACAATTCGCAAGAACCAGTCCAATAATTATTATTAGTTTCATCCATCTTAATATAACAGTAAAATTTTTCTTATTTCTAAAAACAGCTGACAAAAATATCGAAATAATTATTTAACAATTCCCAAGCACCCATCCAATAATTATTATTAGTCTCATCCCTCTTAATATAACGGTAAACTGACAAAAAAATTGAAATAAATTTTGAAAGAATTTTTCTTATTTCTAAACGCATCTGACATAAAAATAGAAATTATTGGATTGGTACTTAGGCATTGTTTAACAATGCCTAAGTACCAATCCAATAATTATTGTTAGTCTCATCCATCTTAATATAACGGTATAATTTTTCTTATTTCTAAAAACAACTGACACAAAAATTTAAATAATTGTTTAATAACTCCCAAGTACCAATCCAATAATTATTATTAGTCCCACCCATCTTAATATAACAGTAAAATTTTTCTTATTTCTAAAAACAACTGACACAAAAATTGAAATAATTGTTTAATAATTCTCAAGTACCAATCTAATAATTATTATTATTAGTCTCATCCATATTAACAGTATAATTTTTCTTATTCCTAAAAACAACTGACACAAAAATTGAAATAATTATTTAACAATTCCCAAGTACCCATCCAATAATTATTATTAGTCTCATCCATCTTAATATAACGGCAAACTGACAAAAAAAAATAAAATAAATTTTGAATGAATTTTTCTTACTTCTAAAAGCAACTGACATAAAAAATTGAAATTATTGTTTAACAATGCCTAAGTACCACTCCAATAATTATTGTTAGTCTCATCCATCTTAATATAACAGTATAATTTTTCTTATTTCAAAAATCAACTGACACAAAAATTGAAACAATTCTTTAACAATTCCCAAGCACCCATCCAATAATTATTATTAGTCTCATCCATCTTAATATAACGGCAAACTGACAAAAAAAAATAAAATAAATTTTGAATGAATTTTTCTTACTTCTAAAAGCAACTGACATAAAAAATTGAAATTATTGTTTAACAATGCCTAAGTACCACTCCAATAATTATAGTTAGTCTCATCCATCTTAATATAACAGTATAATTTTTCTTATTTCAAAAATCAACTGACACAAAATTTGAAATAATTCTTCAACAATTCCCAAGTACCAGTCCAATAATTATTATTAGTCCCATCCATCTTAATATAACAGCATAATTTTTCTTATTTCTAAAAACAACTGACACAAAAATTGAAATAATTGTTTAACAATACCCAAGTACTCACTTCTGTGGCAGTTAGACTGTAACTGACTGTTTTCTTTTAATTATTTTGATGAAATAACACTAAAAAATTTACCATTATCATCAAGTACTTGTTTCTGCGGCAGTTAGACTGTAACTGAGGATCAATCTATTTTACTTTTTTTTGTGATGAAACAACACTAAAAAATTTATTGTTATCATCAAGTACTTGCTTCTGCGTTTGAATTGCATTATTACAACGATTTATATTACAGTATAGAGTTAATTTGATTGGCTTCTGTAATAAATTATTGATTATTCCATGGCCAATAAAATTTTGTCATTTTCTGGTGTTTATTCTTATTACTATGGGAATATATTATGAATGTAAAAAGTTAGTCGTCAGTGAAGTGATTTCACATTAAAATTTTAAAAAATTCAAAAAGTGGAGTTAATAGATTTAACTTGTGAAAGGCTCAATTAAGTCTTACAAGAGTGTCTGACGTGGGGTTCGCTCTCTCTTTTGTATTTTAAATAAATCTTACCATTCTAGTTATACTCCCATTTTTGTAATATGCCCAAAACAGCTTTTTATTTTTACAGTGTATGCATGTAAAGTCTAATCCTTAACCGTTAAGTGTAAAAAACGGCAACGTGGTACCCAGACATCTAGTGTCATGGTCATATAGTGTCATGGGTGTATGTGCGTAGCAAATATATATATACACTCAAGAGCCAAAACATTATGACCACCTGTCAATAAAGAGTTGGCCCACCTTTGGCGCGCAACACAGCTTCAACCCGCCTTGGCATGGATGCCACAAGTCCTTGGTAGATGGCCGGAGACAGATTGTACCAGATGTTTAAGCAACGGTCACGCAAATCCGAGATATTGCGAATTGGTGGTCTTTTAACTCTGAGCTGCCGTCCCATGACATCCCAAATGTGTTCTATCGGATTGAGATCCGGTGAGTTAGGCGGCCAGGACATTAACTGGAATTCAGCATCATGTTCCTGGAACCACTCCAACACAATTTTAGCCTTGTGACACGGGGCGTTCTCCTGTTGGAACATTCCATTTCCAGCTGGAAACACAGAGGCCATGTAAGGGTGCAACTGGTCCGCAATGATGTTCAGATACCCTGTAGCATTCATGGTCTGCTCTACCACAACCACGGGTCCCAGAGACGCCCAAGAGAACGTTCCCCAAAGCATAATACCGCCACCACCGGCCTGTGTATGACCTACTGTACATTGAGGGAACAACAGTTCGCCTAGAAGACGGCGTATCCTGACACGGCCATCGGCGTCATGAATGACAAACCGTGATTCATCTGACCAGACAACTCTCTCCCACTGATCCATGGACCAGTCGCGATGTTCCCGGGCCCAGCGCAGGCACAGTTGGCGATGACGCTTTGCCAGCAAAGGCACACGAGTGGGACGTTTGCTGCGTAGCCCCATATCCAACAGTGTCCGCTGAACAGTGTGCTGCGATACTATTCTACTTGGCCCTGCATTGTATTGGGCTGTCAGCTGAGCCACTGTCTGGCTCCGGTTTTGCTTCACCATGCGAGACAGTCTCCGACGACCTTTTTCTTTGATAGCGTGTGGATGTCCAACACCATGTCGTCTACTGCTGGTTTCACCGTCATTCATCCACTTTGCATAAGTACTAACAACTGTAGGTCGCGAACAACCCACGAGTCATGCAGTTTCGGAAATACTTGTTCCGAGCCTTCGAGCCATTACAATCTGCCCTCTATCAAAGTCGCTTAGATCCGCAGCCTTTCCCATCACACACAGAAGTAAGTGAAAGAATGATTCTTCAGACTCTCCAGCAGCAGTTAAATACCACTTCCACCTGATCACGTGCCTTCCAAGTCATCCAGGCGAATTCATTGCAAAATGTAGGGGTGGTCATAATGTTTTGACTCTTGAGTGTATGTATATATATATATATATATATATATATATATATATATATATATATATATATATATATATATATATATATATATATATGTATGTATGTATGTATGTATTTATGTATGTATGTATGTTTGCATATATATATATATATATATATATATATATATATATATATATATATATATATATATATATATATATATATATATATGTGGTACTAACCCTATTTGTTACCGCGTTTGGATTCGGTTATGAGAGGAGCTTGGCCAAATAGGTATTTTGGACCAGTGAAAATTTATTCATTTTTGCAGTATTAATCCAAACGGTGGTCTATTTGTAAACCTCACAATGGACTAGTTTGTCTAGTCGATGAAGCAGACATCGTGATGGCCGACTCAAGGCACCAGCAAATCCATAAAGTAACGTTTATACGCCCTATTATATAAAACGTTATTCAAAATATCAAAACTGTGAGATCATCAAAGTTCTTCCGTGGAAAAAATACCATATTGTCAGGAATATTAGAAAAAAAGAGATTGAATACTTCCAACTTGTAACAAAACTTCTTGAGTAGTAGTAAGGAGTATCTGTTAATCTATGTAAGTTATTTCAGCCCACTACATGGTATAATGGTTAGCATCGTGAGCCTCTTCGTAGAGGGCTTTGGTTCAAATCCCGAATATGGCTTGGTCGTTAACATGTTGTCTTCTCGTAGGAAACAATGCTGGCACACCTTAATGGCGTTCCCACTATATAATAGCCAGCAAGACTTCGCGGTGAATAACAAAAGGCAAATACCTTACGACAAGTGCCTCCGTATTAGAAAAAATATATATAAGTTATTTCATAACAGTTATTCCAGTAATGTCCTTGCCACCCTGTCATGTCAATTAAAAGCATTTTCCGCCCAAATCACAATAATTGAAACTCTAAACGTCGAAATAAAGTATAGAGGAGAGGAGGGTATTATGGAATAGTCGAGTAATATGGAATACCGAGGTTTCGGCTCTGTTTGGTGCTGCTATCATGTGGGAATACCATGAACTACTCAAGAAAGACTCCCATGATGAAGTGCACGGAGAGATGACCACTTGTTGCTGTCGTACCACTCGCTACAGAACAAAGTGTGTTTTGTGATTTTCAAGAGTTTTTGCAGGTAAGTTTTCAAACATTTTAATCTGCTAGTACACATGTGACTTCAACATTGATGTTAAGCATAATATACACTAAAAAGAATTGTAGTTTGTTATACTGTGGTCGTTTTTTAGCTGACAATGTTTTGTCCATCAGTTTAAAGGTTTATTTTCCATGATGGCGTGTCGGGTATTATGAAATACTAGGTATTCCATAATCCCCTTAGAGGTAGGAAAGCTGGATCTTCTGTAATAACCTACTCCCCATATAAAAAAGAGTTATAGGATGAACTGAAAGAAAAGGACAAAAAAGAAGGAACCAGAAGCTTCAAAACAACAAAAGAAACCGAACATTCAAAGACTCCTGTTAAGAAATTAAACTTGGACCGACCTTCTAGACCTAAACGTACTGGAGATGACTCCCGTGTTAACAGCGATGAATAGTTCCATTCTGATGTATCATCTGTAATGGAGTTCATGCCATCAACTAAAGAACCGGAAAACAAAGACGCTGAATATATCAGGTGTAATGGAAAAATCTCCTAAGATCAACGAGGGGAAATTTTGATTCAATGCTTCAGGTGTTCTCTGTGGGCTCACCTTGACTGTACCGGAGCAGAAAAAGAAAGTTATATCTGTGATTCTTAAAAATAGACTAGAAGCAGAAATGGCATGCACATAATCTTAAAAATATAGTTTTTGTATTTAAAAATAACTATGTTTTATGAAGTCTAATTAGTTTTTCAATGGTGTAAACCACCTATTCCATATTACCCGACTATTTCATATTAACCTCCATTTGTAACTTTTTAAAAATAATTGTTTTTTATAACAACAAAATAAATAGTATTATTTTACAAGTGACAGTTCATTACAATTAGTTATAGTATGTACTCATGATAATTTTGGGGATTTTTATTCCAAAACCAGTAAAGTTATTTTTAGAAATGTAAATGACATTCCATAATACCGTATACTCTTCTTTTCCACTATCTGATTATAAGAAATTTAATATCTTTAATTTAGATGGTTGAATGACTGTTTGGAGGAAATCCAAAGAGGTCAAAAACTTAATTTCCAGGAGAAGAATAGTGAAAAGAGAACTTGTAGCATGGAAATGTATTAATGTACATACCGATGATGTAAAAGATCCGTAACAATAGTTTGTCATTTAGATATGTAAATTGAAATGTTCAGCACTAAATCTTAATGGAAAAATTCCCTTTTAAATTAAACAATCGACAAAGACTAAAGAACTCCAACCATACTACTTTGATTGTGTGACTTTGGTCACTCTAAAATTGCTATAAAGTAATAAAAACATTATAGCCACTCCCATTGAGAATATATCCCATAGAACACATTTGTCACGATCTGGAACGTAAAAATTTATTCAAAGCAACAATTGACCAACTTCGGTGGATGGAGTTACAATGTTTACAGGAAGTTGTGGGAAAATTCAGAGACGCGAGATTGGTTTAGCTGAAAGTTACCTCTACCGGTTTAAAGAGAGAGAAACGGAATGGGTCTGTTGAAGTTAGTTATACAAAACCGAGCCAAAAAAAACTAAAAACTTACTTGAAGGGACCCATTCCAGTAGCAGCAGTTATGGTAAATAGCGGTTGTGAGAAAATTCTGAGACGTGATATTTGTTAAGCTGAAAATTTCCCACAGACACAGGAATCAGTAAGAGTAATAGCTGATGTAACATCAGTTATTGGTTTGGTTACGCCTGGCATAAAACGCATTAAGTCCCTACGTGCTGAAAAGGTTAAAATATGCTTCTCAAATAAATGGATTTTTCCTTTAGAATAAATTATCCCACTAAATGTTTTTTAAAAAAATCATTATAAAATGTTGAGTATTCGAACATTTTTTATGAGACATTTTATCTGCCTATCTTATCAATGTTTTAATTAAGTAAAAATCTCTGAGTCGTAAAATATCTTTTTGGTTTGGAAACATGAACTCGACGATAAACTTTGTAGATTCAAAGATTAGTATCTTTAAACACCAAATGGTGTAGTATAAAATATGTTCTCCGGGAAGAAAAATCAAAATCAAGAACAATAGATAGTCTGGAAAAAGTTATCGGGTAATAATACCTTTCATAAAGATGTTCGGTTAGAATTACAGATCAAAACATTTATAAAGTATTTTTGGACAGTACATTTAATTTTCAGATTTCTGATTTCTAGTACCTTTCATAAAAATAAAATATCAAAATTTGATGTAAATAGTCCAATACGTATCAGGATTGAAAATTGTTGAAATAAGTGATCCAGATTTTGCTGTTCTAATTAAAAAGAAGAAAATTCTAAAATTTTGATTATGTTTTAAAGTCAAAGGAATTTTCAAAGGCACCGACCACCGGGGTTACTTTGCCCAATTTTAAATTTCTAGTAAAACCTCCGTGTACTTTATCTGTTGGAGAGGGGAAAATTTCCTAGGCTTGGGGGAGGGCTTATAGAGTTGATTTATGGTGTTTTAGTATATTTTCATTGCTTTCTCTTTCAGTAATAATTAAAGAATCCAGTGGGCAAAGTTACCTAGACAACTGGGGTAACTTTGCCCACCAGATGTATTCTATTGAAAACTGCCTTTAAAGTCACTTCTGGGTAATATTACTTTTGCCGGTGGTAAAATGAGCCAAAATAAGCATGAGAACAGTCGAATTTTTTCATTTATTATTTATTATTTTATAAATTATATTTATACTAGGCACTCGTTAAATTGTTAGATTTTCGTTATAAAATTTTAGTAGATAACTGTTAGCATACTAACGATAAAAAAAGAGAATATACGTACAGTATATGTAAAGTATATGACATATATATGTACAGTAAAGTATGTAAAGTATATGACATATATATGTATGCAAAGTATATGACATATATATGTACAGCATATGACTCATACTGTTTGAAAAAAATCTTGAGAAATCTTCTTCAAAAAAGAATTTGCCTCGTCGTTCCCTTGGAGATGAAGTTTTGAAAACAACGTCAGTCAGAGAAATGCTGGATTAATCCACTTTTTCAGGAAATGTGAATGACTTCCCTTTGTCTTTGGTTCTTAGATTGGAAACTTTCAAATCACCATCGTCACAAATGTTTAAAATTTTTGCCAGGAAATGCTTCAAAGTTTTTTTCCCGAGCAATTTCACAACCACAAAGTCTCCTGCTTGCAAGTTCAGGGACCTTTCATCAATTTGAATGTTTTGTTCCGTTTCCATCGTTCTTGCTTCATCAGAACTTTGTTCTGTTTCCACACACGCCGCCTCCTGGAATGTCAAAAGCCTTAATAATGTTTCCTTGCACAGCTAATGAGAGGTGGGCAAAATAACCCCAATTTTCCTATGGATCACGGGGTAACATTGCCCCTCTAAACAATGCCATGAAAATTAAGGTAGAAAAATTCTACAATCATATCCCTCCATTGGTTATTATATGAAACGCAATTAGAAATAATTTGAAAAACTTATCAGCTATCCCTATGGGCTTCACCGACCAAAGTTGCGAAGACAGCGCTGATTATTTGCAGAGCACTCAACACCATTTGAGTAACCGCTGTTTGGCATGCAAACTTTTTTTTTTAAATGGGCAAAGTTACCCCGGTGGGAAAAGTAATTTGACGGTAATCAAAACTTTTCGAAGATAATCAAAGTTTAAAATTTTTTTCATTTTTAAAATTAGAACAGCAAAATCTGGATCACTTATTTGAATAATTTTTAATCTTTATACGTATTGGACTATTTACATCAAATTTAAATATATTTTTATTTTTATGAAATGCATTAGAAATCAGAAGTCTGAAAATTAAATGTCGATACCAAAATACTTTAATGTTTTGGACTGTAATTTTATCGGAATATCTTTATAAAAAGTATTATTACCCGACAACTTTTGCCAGATTATCTATTGTTTTTGTTCTTGATTTTGATTTTTCTTCCCAGAGAATATATTTTATACTACATCGTTTGATAAATAAATATACTATTCTTTGAATCTACAAAGTTTATCGTCGAGTTCATGTTTCAAAACCAAAAAGATATTTTACGACGCTGTGATTTTTACTTAATTAAAACGATTGATAAGATAGGTAGATAAAATGTCTCATAAAAAACGTTCGACAACTCAACACTTTATAATGATCTTTTAAAATACCTTTAGTGGGATAATTTATTCTAAAAGAAAAATCCATTCATTGGAGAAACATATTAATTAGGATTAGAAAAACATGTAATTTGAATTTTGAGCTGGTAATTAATTTCTTTTTTCATTCTTTAGCAATCAGTAGTTTTTTGCTTTGATGTAAAATACTATAAAAACTATTACAAATTTTAACATTACTAAGATGTGAGTGGTGATATATGGAAGTCTTTAAATTTTATCTATAAATCTATTTATTATTTATTTGTAAATGAGACAAGAGATCTTTGCTTAAATTTATTGTGTGAATTTCTTTCAATTTAAAGGCCGCACCTTTATTGCATTACAATTTTGAATTCAAATTCAAGTTTGTACTCGTAAACAAATTGTTATCTGTGCTGGTTAGCTCATATACCTCAATATTTATAATTTAACCCTTCAGCGGGCGTACCGATTTTTGGAACACTAGCAGGCGAGCGTGGCACAAAGTGCAACGTCTCTTTCAACCTTGATTATTCCTTTTGTAATAAACTTTTTTTTTCAAATTGAAAGTAATAATTCTGAGTTTTGTGACAAGATATAAAATGTTTATAATACTGAGATATATTTATAATTAAAGGCCAAAGAATGCAGATACAATCGCCTTATTTCAAAACTGTCTGGTTTATTGGATCTAAGGACAACTTGCGAATTGATTCCTATTATGTCCAAAAACCTAAAAAAAACAATGAGAGAGTCCATCTTCGTGATATGTAGGATACCTTATAATAGCTGCACATTGAATCGAGTACATCAACTCCAGCTTTTGTCGTATTGTAATTCAGTATAATCGTTGGTTTACCACGGTTAAATCACGACTACCAGTGAATGGAAAGGAATACAAGGATCAGAAAATCAGAACTGCATTAGAAAGGGTGTAGCTATAAATAGAAACTGCTTAGAACATTCAAACCTTACATGTAATAACAAACCATTCAAAATTATTAAAATGTTGCACTGTACACGGGCACTCCCGTGAAGGGTTAAAAAAATGTGCTTTATCATAAGCTGTATTTCTAAAAACCTGTTTGTTTTCATAATATCTGATACAAAATGCGCGGAACTGTTTAAAATTACATTTGATACCTTTATGACTAGACTACTATTTACGCATTTTGTTTCGGTTTCATTGAGGTTAGAATTACTCCAACCATATGAAATGTTGCATACTATTATGAGAAAGATGTAAGGGTTTTAATTCGCTTTCTGAGTTTTAAAATTGGTTGATATAATACTTGGCTTAATATAAAAAGCTTCTTACAATCATATATATCCTAAAACACTAAAAGCGCAGGGGCTCGGAGCATCCTAGTGGACAGCGTGTAGGGACTCAGTAGTGTGGGTAATCGAATCAAATTCCAACAAGGACCACTGAATGCTGTCAAGTCTATGCTGTGGGTATGGGCACGTTAAATCTGTTGGTAGGAAAGGCTCTCCTTCTGGTTTGTAGCGGTGGGAGGGGGGGGGGTACTAGCCCTCAGATGCTACCCTTTGTGGTGTTCGATATAAAGTGAGGGGGTATCAGGGAGCGATGTTGGTACATTAAAACCTCATTCATCCTGACCAACTGGGACCGTAGGCAATCCGGATAATCCGGGTAATATGGGTAATAAGCAATAATAAATCCTTAACTAAGAAAACCGTTTATTACGATAAAAAACTATGTTTTGTAACAAAATTACATAGTATTGATTGCAAGACATTAAAAAATATAAAAATAACTAGCCACATCATTTCTTAACAAAGAATTGGTAAGTCTAGTACAGCTTTCTTAAACTCAACAAAAAGCCTTTTATTATACCATAATTTATTGTGCAATCTATGCAGGAACTGTACATTGAATCAAACAAAAGAAAAGCGAATATTTGGCGTACTTGTAGTTATGTTCTTGCCTTTAAAAGTTAACAATTATTATCTAATGTGAACATTCAATAAAAATAATGTCTACAAATCCGATCCGGATTATCCGGAGATCCGGATCAACGAGGGCCGGATAAACGAGGTTTAACTGTACTTCTAAACGGTGCTTCCATTACAAGAAATCAACAATGTCCGAGGTAAAAAAACCCACTAAAGTAAAAACAGACACACTCGAGATTTGTTTTTTCTCAAATTTCACTAAAATCGGTATCTTAAAAAAAATACGCCATTCTGCTAATTTATAAGCTTTGGACAAATAACAACACAGTCGATTTCTACACCCTAACTCATTCCTAAGGAGTTATCAAATGCTACTGGAGTAGTTAAGATTTTAAGGAATATGACTTTATTAAAAAAAAAAAAAAACAAGAACAACCATAGTTTCTAAAGTTTATGTTCAAAGATAGCGAGTTTTTATTCTGAGCAATCAGATTTACTCAGATTTAACAAACCCGTGATTATTTTGAACAAACAGATTTAAGAGATTAAGAATTCCTAGCACGGGAACTTAATAAACTTACCGCACTGTCAGAAGCCATGTTAACAGATGTCTTCTACGTAAAATTGCATTAAACAATAAACTAATGGGACCAGCAAGAGGGCTTATCCTTTCTAGCTTCAGTCATATGTCAATACTCATTGACAGGCGACGTTTCTATCAGTAAATTATTGACCAGACAGGAAACAAAACAGAATTAACCTCATGATAAGAACGATAAATAAATGTCTAACTAAAATTAAATAGGGTCCCCGACGCCAGACGTAATGAATTAAACTTATGTAAATGCTCCAAATAATCCAAAACAAAATTGTTTTACTCTTTAATTTGTAATCTCAAGGGTAATTTAATTCATTATTCAAATCCATATGATTTATTATTCAGTCAGTGAAAGATGAACAAAAGATTCAGCGTTTATGTACTTTCCGCATTTTTTTTTAAGTGGAAATTTTAAATCTGTTTAAATATGTTACTTCGTATTGAATGATTAATTAAAAGTAACATCAAGGATAACAAAAGAATGTCGCTATAAGTATCACACAAAAAAAGAAGAAAAATTTGCTAGTTGTGTCAGTTTATATAGGTATCATTATAAACCTTTATAATTCGAAACAAATATTTCTATTGGAGAGTAAGTACATTAGACAGACTATTTTAGTACCTTGCCGTAATGCACGTTGTTACTTTGAAACTCCCCCCCACACACACACATATATATATATATATATATATATATATATATATATATATATATATATATATACTAGCTGAATACCCGTGCTTAGCTACGGAGTACAGTAACCACCGCTTATAGTGATCAGTGGTTATAAGAATCAACCGTTTATAAGAATCAATATTGCAAAAACAAAAACAAATGTATTATTTCCATGTTAAAATTTTCGCTTTAAAGAATCAATCCACCGGTTTTAAGAATCAGCTTACACTCTTCGCTTTCCTTTCATTTTTCCAAAAAAGCTACTTAAACCCTCAAAAGGCACGGAGTTCTTTCTTTATTTTTTTTAAAGAAAGAGTGATAAGATGGGATGGAATACAGTCGTAAAATGCATCCCTTTCTTTGTTAGACATAATATAATGGTTTCCCCTTAAACATTTTAGCTAAACACTGCCCTTTTAGCTTGACCCAGGGGTATCTCACCCGTCCGAGTCCGATTTCACTTTTCTCCACTGAGGAACAAAGACAGGGACTCTGTTTTCCCACCTCGCACATCCTGGTTGCTTCTTCCTGGACCCTGAAACATATAAATCTTCGACGAAGTGTCCCCTATCATTTAGGCAAACGTGACATTAGTAGATTCAGCACGTTATCAAACCCTGTAAGCTAGAAGGTGAATCTTCGACTGAGACTATTGGCATTGAAAGAGGTATAAACAGCCTCCTGAAAACTTCATTACGTCAAACTACCATAGAAAACTTTTTCTTGCACCCTTCCTGTAGTTGAAATGTTAAACTGTTAAGCAGGTATGTTGTAACAAATATTGGATTTTTTTCTTCTCTTATTATAATCATGTATATCTACTTATAGGTCTAGAAATTAAGTTGCAATTTTAAAATTATAAAGAATAATTTTAATGAAAGATAATTAACGTAAATTAAAGAGTATTTTATGGTAAATTATCTAATATATGTATATATAGGTTTGTGTGTGCCTGTCCAAAAACCTAAATTTCGGCTTTAAGAATGAACCGCTTATAAGAATCAAAAATAGTAATAACAAACGTGATTCTTATAAGCGGAAATCACATTCAAATGAAATACAACGGTCAATGTATGCAATTAATGCCAAAAAAAATTATAAAAATTCGTATAGACAAAATAATGTAGAAGAAAATATTCACATTAAATCTAATAGAACAAACTAAAGAATATAGCACAGTTAATATAGTACAGTTTGAGAAACATTTCTTTGAATGTATTTTAATATTTTTTTGGATAATGTCCAATCGTCTGCTGCATTACAAAGGGGAAAATTTTTTTTATGTCAATTTATTTCGTTGTTATGCACGGGATGTAAAATTAATGTAAAGTACCACAAAAAGAAAAGAAATCACGTGATCAGCATTTAATAAATTAAATTCTAAAAATTAATCTTTAAAAATTCACCAAAAATCAGAAAATGGAGGTAAAGATTCGAAAAAGATTTCATTTTAAAGGAATTTTTATGATCTTTCTAGTGATATAAATTTGATAACCCTCAGATTATTATTTTAAATGCAAACTTAAAAAAACTTGCAAAAACAGCTTAAAAATTTAATTTTGAAAAATCTAAGAATTTTTCAAAAATCTTTCTTAGTGCACCCCGACACTATAAGAAGAATCACCATGCAAAATTTCAGCCCTTTAGGTCCAGCGGTTTGGTCTGTGCGTTATCTGTTAGTCAGTCAGTAAGTCACTGAATCATGTCCGGGTCCACATGCGTGCCGATTTTGGTACGATTCGGGCCCATAGTGTCGCTGTCAGCGAGGACAGCCGCGGAAGCTATCGAAATAAGCGACTTTTAGGGGCAAAATAATTAAAACATTAATTAAAAAAACTCCGGGGC
Organism: Dolomedes plantarius; assembly: GCA_907164885.2. NCBI lineage: Eukaryota > Metazoa > Arthropoda > Arachnida > Araneae > Dolomedidae > Dolomedes > Dolomedes plantarius. Next base: position 143,779,986 of record OU015493.1, on the reverse strand, counting down.
CCGATTTTCCAAAAAATATGCCTATGTTTTAATCTGAACTATCAACTATATCTATACAAAATTTCAGCCCAATTGAAGGAATACTTCTTCACTTATAAAGGAACAAATATAGGCCTATTGGAAATAATCAATAAATTTCACAGTTTCAATGACACACACTGATTTTTAAATAAAGTTCAATAATTCAAGTTCGATTTACGCAAATTGTGCATAAAATTATACATAAATTCAAAAACAAAGTTTATAAGTTAAATAAAGTTCTGTAATATTATACCAATAAATTTCCAGTTGATATCCAATAAATTGTAAATCTTTTTTTACCTTAAATCTCCAATAAAAAGCGTAGTTCCAAATGTAATTTTCTTCAGTAAACCCTTAAACGTTGCCAATTTCAAAAATCCTTTTTGTATCAATAACTCCTCCACTCGAATCTTTAAAATATTAAATGTTTTACTGATAATAAATGAAAATGTAGTTTGATTTGTTGTTATGGTTACTTGACTATGGTTGAAAAAGAAAATTTAAATGTTAAATGTTTTACTGATAATAAAAAAAAAATATTTTGATGTGTTGCTATGGGGACTTGATTATGGTTGACAAAGGAAAATTTGTATAGATGAAGCATCACCTCAACATTTAGGCCCCTAACTTTCTTTCTACTGATCAGATATACATAATATATATAACGTATAGCCTATGTCCATCTGGAATATTGTACATTTTAAATAGTGAAAGAATTTTTCAAATGGGTGCAGTGGTTCCGGAGATTACCCTCCACATACAAAATCCGCTCTCTCTTTAGATATTAGTATAGATAGATAGATTGATAATAGAAAGAGGTTAAGAGTTGAAATAAAAATAAAAAAATAAAAAAAGGATTTTAAGTAAAGAATGTTTTTTTTTAAAATATTAAATTTTTTTAAAAATAATATGCTTAAAATAATATTCAAACTAATATTACGTTAGTTAATAATTAAAGTTAATTTTTTAAAAGAAAAAAGCGTGCCTGAGAACGGCTAGTTTTGAATCGCTAACGTCAGAACAGAAGCCCACCGCGATAGCAACACTCTAAGGATCGTTGAAGACTACGGTACAAAAAGCGGTAGAGGATAGTAGCAGTAACAATGGAGATTGTTAGAATTAAGCCCCTAACTTTATTTCTACTGATCAGATATACATAATATATAGCCTATGTCAATCTGGAATAATGTACCTTTCAAACAGTGAAAGAATTTTTCAAATAGGTGCAGTGGTTCTGGAGATTACCCTCCACGTACAAAATCGCTCTCTCTTTATATATAAGTATAGATAGATAGATAATAGAAAGAGGTTAAGAGTTGAAATAAAAATAAAAAAATAAAAAAAGGATTTTAAGTAAAGAATGTTTTTTTTTAAATATTCAATTTTTTTAAAAATAATATGCTTAAAATAATATTCAAATTAATATTACGTTAGTTAATAATTAAAGTTAATTTTTTAAAAGAAAAAAAGCGTGCCTGAGAACTGTTAGTTTTGAACCGCTAACTTCAGAACAGAAGCCCACCGCGATAGCAACACTCTAAGGATCGTTGAAGACTTCGGCACAAAAAGCGGTAGAGGACAGTAGCAGTAACAATGGAGATTGTTAGGATTAAGCCCCTAACTTTATTTCTACTGATCAGATATACATAATATATAGCCTATGTCCATCTGGAATAGTGTACCTTTCAAACAGTGAAAGAATTTTTCAAATAGGTGCAGTGGTTCTGGAGATTACCCTCCACGTACAAAATCGCTCTCTCTTTATATATAAGTATATATATATATATATATAATCGGACTTCGTATTACGCCCGTTCACTAGTTTACACAATTTTGCAGTCTTCTTAATAAATCAGTTCATGGCGTTGTAGAGAAATAATCTACACAATCAGAAGGACAACATTATTCCATTTACTTAAAATTTATTCTTTCAACTTCACGAAACCACCTCCCCAAGATTGCGCACATTTAAGCGCTCCCCCTACTCAAACGCGAAGCAACCCTAACGCGTGTCTGCTATCATCGAATTTTCATCCCGGTCTGCTTAACTTAGCACTGTGTTAAAACTCCTAATACAACTGCGCATGCCCTCTTGACTTCTGCACCGAACATGAGGTATGGGCGGGGCTAAATTTGATACTATTAATAGATTACCCCTTTGTTTCCTCAAAACGGGAATTTCCCTTCCGTAGGATTGAGAATTGGCGCTTGTTTGTTCCATGCGAATATTAAAATAGTGGTGTTTTACGCCACGAAATTAACTACCCTGAAGCCCTCCTGTAAATTATCTCAATTATTCCCCTTTATCTAATTAATTCTTAACATATATACATACATATAGTAGCGTAATGAAAGTATGGGGTTATTTTTCCCAAAACCTCATAGGGTGCATGACACACAGCTGCATTCTTATAGGAATACCCTTTTCCAGTTCCAATCGTTTTGAAGACGTGTGTAGTTTCCAAGCGGATTAAAAAAACGATACCAGCAAATGCCGCCAGAATTTTTAGCCTGAAAGTTAAGCTCAGGCATATCGCTTTTTTCAAGCAAGCTGTGGGGAAATCTGGTTGAAAATCAGAAGCATCTCCCATCTCATCGTAAAACTGTCTTTCTTAGAAATAGCTGAACACGAGTTTGACGTTGGAGAGCAATAAAGTTTGCCAGAATGTTCGTCATTAAGATGAACTGTCCCACGATAATCTGCCGGCTTCCGCTCTGGAAATTTCAATGCATGCAGTGAAAGAAAAGACCGGGAGATATAGTTAAAGAGTTGGAGAATTTTGGAGAGATCCCTGATGTAACGGCCGGCTAGGCAAGCGTGTTTCTTAAACTGCTGTTTTGAGACTATCCGGGTCTCGTATCGTGCGGATAAATCTGCACTTAAGTTCAAATTCATTTAATTATGCTGTACTTGTTTAATGTTAATTTTCTTTGTTAATAAATGTTAAGTTTTTGTTTTTAAGCTGTGACCTTATCATTTACAATTAGGACTCTGTATTTCTTGGTAACGAATTTAGTAATTTTAAAAAAGCCTCAGAGAATAGCCTACCTACCTATTATGATGTCACAAATATATATATATATATATATATATATTATATATGTATATTAAATATATATATATATATACATACACACACATACCCGGAGTGCTAATCCTAGTGGATAGTGTGTTGGGATTTGGTAAGGAGGGATCTCGGTCGAATACCGACAAGAGCCACTGAATGGTATTGTATCTATGCCAGGTGTCGGTACGTTAAGTTCTGTATTCCAGAAAGTTCCTCCGTGAGGTGGAACTTTCTTGAGATCTTCTCTAGTTCTGGGAACAGAGTAAGAGCTCTCCAGACCCAGCCACTAAGGGTGCTTGGTCTAAATTGCGGTGGCATCGGGCAGAAAACGAATACCGAGGCTTGTAGCGCCCGTAATATATATATATACACTGTGTCAAAAAAAAATAAAAACCCAGAAGAAATCGAGCTACTATCACGAAACTTGGCAGGAATGTATTCTGGTGAGAGATAGGCAATGGATTAAAATTTCGACGCCGGTGAGACAAGGGTAAGCGCGCTATGCGCATATGATATGCGCAGCTGGGAGAGTTTAAAAGCATGATTGCTCGTGCTATAGTGTAATTAAAAAAAAAATCTGTCGTCTTGGATGGACGGTATTGTGACTAGAAATGCCTCTGAGACGTAACCGGCGACAGTACGAACAATTGTCGGACTTTGAGAGGGGGCGTATAGTAGGCCTCAGAGAAGCAGGTTGGTCGAACAGGTATCGGCCGCCACCTCGGCCGGACCGATATTGTATTTGCTCGGTGTTGGCAACAGTGTATCACGGAAGGGATAGTCTACCGTCGAGAAGGGTCAAGGTTTCCCAGGAACACAAATGCGGTCGAGGATCACGCAATCATAAGAGCGGCCACATCCGCACCAACAACGTCGCTAGAATCGGTCTGACGCCATTTACCACCTTCCACACATCCGGTGGTATAAAGGGAAACCATTCAGACACGTCTGACCGACGCAGGTATAAGGAGCCGACGTCTATTAAGACGCCTACCACTGACCCCACACCATGTCGATTGGATTTTTTCCGACCTCAGGCAAGCTGGAGTATGACCGACTGGAGGCGTGTGATCTTCAGCGATGAATCCAGATTCAGTCTCAATGCTGATGACCAGCTCGTACGCGTATGGAGGCGGCCAGGCCACTGGTGCGATCCGGCATTTGTCGTCGAGAGGCATACGGCGATTACACAAGATGTGACAGTGTGGGGAGAGATTTGTTGGGACACACGATAACCTCTAGTCGTCCTTCAACGCACTTTGACGGTACGCAGTTACGTGGACGAGATTTTAATACCAGTTGTACTTCCTATGCTATCAAGTCACCCAGGTGCCATTTATCAGCAAGGCAACGATCGCCCACGTACTGCGCGACACTCCCAACAATGTCTTCAAGGATATGACATACTCCCATGGCCTGCCAGATCACCAGACCTCTCGCCAATAGAAGCACGTCTGGGACATGCTTGGAAGGCAACTGCAACCGTCCCGGAATACTGGTGAACTGACTGCCCAGTTGCAAAGATTATGGCATGATCTTCCGCAGGAGGTCATAGGTGACCTCATTGATTCGATGCCACGCCGTGTTTAGGCTTGTATAGCTGCCAAAGGTGGATTTACTACTTGCTGATTTGCAACATTTTTCATGCCATATCTTCTTAATAAAACGGTCTGTTCTTCTGAATTTATATTCATTTGCTTATCTCCTCATACACTACATACATGTTAAGTTTCGTGATAGTAGCTTCTGGGTGCATATATTTTTTTGTGACAGTATATATATATATATATATATATATATATATATATATATATATATATATATATATATATATATATATATTTATTTATTTATTTATATATATATTCTAAACTATCGGTTATGCGTACGCGGATAATACCGGCAACACACAAGACAAAAACCATAAAAAAAGGACGGAATTCAATATGAATTAAAAATGAAAAGGCAACTCAACCTTTTTTACTAAGAAAAGATATTTATATTAATTTTTCAACCGTGCGTCATTCTCATTATGTGTTGTTTCCTTATATTCTCTCACAAGCTCAATGTTTGAGATATTAATGGGTATTTTTTTGTTTTCTCGTATACACCTACACATTAATTAGTACCTATTATCAGGAGTTTAGTGTATTTATCAAAGTGTAGTTTTCACAATGTGCCACTAACGGTCTTGATCTCCTTAATTATCAAAATTGTAATAAAATAAAGACATAGGCGTATAAAATAAATACTCTTGCCATTCTTTGGGAAAGCTAAAGTTTTAAAATCCGAGTTGTGAAAATATAAGTCGATACTTGAAGGTAAGTCATTTTGGCTTTTAATGAGTTAGAGAGTCAAGAAGATCTTTTTTATTTTCGTGTGTGAAAAAATAAGTGAAATATAAATCAGAGGAATAGAGTTTGTTAGATGAAGTTATTTCAAGTATTCTAGAAAAGGTGTCAATTTCTAAATTTCCCAGATCAGTGTGTTTTGAACAGTTTTAAGAACTTAAAAGTTCAAATGGGAAAACACTTTTTATCATGCCTTTGCACTCATTTACATTATATATATATATAATAAGAACCTGCAAACTTTAATCAATTCATCTATAATTTTCTATTTTTATCGGTCCTAATCCATCACTTTGATTGGTTGGTTGAGAGCGTTTTGGCCATTTTTTGTTACACGAGAGCAGAACCGTGCTTAGGGGTGGGCAAACTGGGTAACCGCCCAGGGCCGCTAAAAATTTAGGGCCGCCATTTTTATTTCTCATCGCAACACTTTTCTAAATGCTACGGGTTTTTTAAGAAATCCCTCATTTTTCGCTGTTTCTATAATTCAACTTACAAAAAGATATATATGTTTCGATTCTTTGAAAAGAATCGTAGAAAGAATCTTAATTGACAAACTACCCTTTTGGTTCGAAACATTTCTCGGTTAGAAAAGGCATGATTTATCTTCAATTCAGTTACAGTATACCCTTAATTATGAATCCTTTTTTTTGCAATATCAGTTTCTACTATCTGTCAGTCACTACCTACAGTCATTTGAAGAATTATAAACCGTTTTGTTGGAATCTGTCTGTTTTCACGGAATAGTTGCAAACTGAGAAAAACGTGAACATACCTTTGTGAACGCTTACTAATACTATTTGGTCAAATGTTTGGTCTATTCAAAGCAAACAATAGACAAGGAGTGTAAGACAAGTAAGGAGTGTAAGACTCCAGGGAGTGTAAGACAAGTAAGTAAATGCGCTCCAAACCTGTTGGGAAGAAAGGGGTCGGAAGGCTGAAGGAGTGATGTAAAAAATGCTTTTACTTGTTCTCTCTATCATTATAATGGATTTTATTTCCCACTTCTCGAAGAATTGAAAATATTAGAAAGCAGGTACAATCAGTATGCTTTGAATACGGATTGTACTCCTTGGCACTTATTTATCATGATCTCTCAAAGATTTAAAGATCTCTCATCTTTGAATTTTTCACTTATAATAGACAATTTTGCTGTTCAGAAAGCAAGAAAAATTTCTTTATAACCAACAAATTTATACATGTATTTGTTTTTAACAATTTACATTTCATAAATCGTGTAAATAATTTTTCCATCGTTTCATTATTCATACAAATTGATTAATTATATATTTTAGTGGACCAATTGCAATTTCATGTATAATTTTCTTTTACGTAGCTAGAATGTAGGATTTTTAGTATCGAAACGTAATGCATTAAAAGTAATAATTAGTAAAATCAGTGGTGGATGCAGAGAAATTTAATTGCCAGTAAATGTGTTTCGCCCAGGGCCACTAAAACCCTAAGCACGCCCCTGCATGAGAGTTAACTAGACACGCTATCCCTGTGGAACATTTGCATTTCTGCCTTTTTCATGTTCGGCAATCTATATATACACTCATAGACAAAAAAATTAGCGCACCAAGAAATAATTGCGGGATCGTAACGAAACTTGCAATGAAGGTACATGTCGGGGAGATATGCAAATGATTAGAAATGCAGCGTGATTGCGCATTACGTATAGCCGGTAGAGGGCGTTGAACATCGTACTCTGTGGAGTATAAAACAGGTAACCAAAGCTTGTTTGAATGTGCTGAATCATTTACAAAGGAAGAGCTGAGATAGACATGCCATTACGCCGTGTTCGAAGACAATATAAGCAGTTGTCGCAGTTTGAGAGGGGGAGAATCGTCGGGATGATGGAAGCTGGGTGGTCAGCTAGGCGAGTAGCTCGTCAATTAGGCCGCTCTGATTGTGTTGTGAGGAGGTGTTGGAACCAGTGGACCCGAGAGATGTCATGTACACGAAGACCAGGCTCAGGACGCCCTCGACAGACCAGTCGTCGAGAAGACCACCACATCGTAAGAAATGCACGCGTGCAGCCAACTGCTTCATCGGCAGCCATCCAGGCACAGGTAACACCTTCACTAGGGCCCTCGGTGTCTTCTCGAACCATACGAAGGCGCCTGGCTGAAGGACAGTTGGTATCGCGGCTCCCATTACGTGTGCTGCCCTTGACGCCCACCCATCGACGCCTCCGTTTGGAGTTTTGCCGTGCACGAGGAAACTGGACTGCAGCGGAATGGAACCAGGTCGTCTTTAGCGACGAATCCAGATTCAATCTCGGCAGTCATGACAATCGTGTTCGTGTGTGGAGAGCCCGTGGTGAACGCTTCAATCCTGCCTTTGCTGTACAGCGACACATCGCTCCCACAGCTGGTGTGATGGTATGGGGTGCCATTGCCTACAATACACGGTCACCCCTAGTATTGTTCCGTGGCACCATGACAGCTCAGCGGTATGTTCATGAAATCCTGCAACCACATGTGTTGCCACTCATGCAACGGCTCCCAGGAGCCATTTTTCAACAAGACAATGCTCGGCCTCATACGGCAAGGGTGTCACAAGACTGTCTCCGCACTGTTACTATCCTTCCTTGGCCTGCCCGATCCCCAGATTTGTCTCCAATCGAGCATATCCGGGATCATTTGGGACGACGAGTTGGGCATCCCACGAGTTTGAACGAACTAGAGGCAAGGTTACAGCAAATATGGAACGAAATGTCTCAAGACATCACACAGAACTTGTATGCCCGATCGTATCGCATCGTGCATTCGCGCTAGGGAGGGGGGGTGGTCCAACAGAGTATTAACTCCTCCGTTCTTTTGCCTTTTTCTCTGAAATAAATTATCCTTTTTCTTTGATTTTCTTATCATTTACTTATATCAAAGTAGTCATTACGTATGTAAAATTTCATTTCATTATGACGACTCCTTCTTGGTGCGCTAATTTTTTTGTCCATGAGTGTATATATATAACAGTTCCGTATCTGACTGACAGATGACGCACAGACCTAACCGCTGGACCTAAAGGGCTGAAATTTTGCATGGCGATTCTTCTTATAGTGCAGGGGTGCACAAAGAAAGATTTTTGAAAAATTCTTGTTAGATTTTTTTAAATTAAATTTTTAAGCTGTTTTTGTAACTTTTTTTAAGTTTGCATTTAAAATAATAATCTGAGGGGTTATAAAATTTATATCACGAAGAAGATCATAAAAATTCCTTTAAAATGAAATCTTTTTCGAATCTTTACCTCCCTTTTCTGATTTTTGGTGAATTTTTAAATAGTAATTTTTTTAATTTAATTTATGAAATTCTGATCACGTGGGTTTCTTTTCTTTTTGTGATACTTTAAATTAATTTTGCGTCACGTGCATAACAACGAAATAAATTGATAAAAAATTATTAAAATACGGTAGAAGATAAAATGTAATCCCTAGACTAATTGAGATGGAAGTTTTTTAAGAATTTAATTCAAATTAGTATGATTTATGGATATTAAACATACAAATTTATTGAATACATTGACTGTTGTATTTAATTTCAATATTTTCTTCTTTATTAATTTGTCTATAAAAATATCCGTTACGATTTTTATTTATATACATATATATAAATATATATATATATATATATATATATATATACAGTGATACCTCCGAAATGCGGACAGTCACGGGACCAAAAGTTTTCTACGTTATTAGGAGGTGTCCGCTATTGGGGAGGACAACCTTTTTATAAAAAAAGTTTTTGCACTTCTGTCTGACATTTGATTGAAAATTACGGCTGTAATTTTAATTAAAAAAGAAAAAAATTAATTAGGTAAGAAAATAACTATTTACCACTTTAGCTTTTAATCGTGTGCTAATCCTTTTATCTTGCATTAAATAATCCCGAAATACAATGTATTTTTTTAATTACTACTGAAAAAATCTCTTTACAAAGTTTTATTTCTCTTTTTTACACAGCAAACCTGTTTTCCAAGGTGAATCTTCATAAGATTTAGCTTTGCACGACCCTCCGAATCTTCATTGTTCAGAAAGAACTGTTTTAATTGTTCGCTGTGCTTCCGAATAATGTTTGATTTTGCAGTATTCCATTGACTATTCCTCATCATCATCCTCAGAAAGGGCCAGTGCTTCAGTAGTATCCCGATGAATGAAATTTTAAACATGCATTTTTTTCTTCCTCAATTGATAAATCGTCCTACATCTTGACATACTCTTCAACGCTGACATTTGAATCCATATTGACTACTAGATTTTTCGCTTTTTTCAGTAGTACTGTCAGTTGCCACTTCGCTTGTACTCAAAAATCCCGCCTTCTTAAAACATTTTAGAACGCACCTAGGTTCCACCCTTTTAAGGACTGGCGTAGTCCAGGAAATTGCAAAACAGTTACCGATTTTGCCAACTCTTCGCTGGAATTGCAGGAGATAATCCATGAAAGCACATGTGTCAGAAGCAGCTTTCTGTATTAAATTTACTTTAAAGCTACGGATAATTCCCTGATCAAGTGGCTGTAGCATCGAAGTGGTGTTAGGAGGCAAGAAAATTAAATTAACACTTTTGAGCTTTAAATCATCAGGATGGGAAGTAGCATTGTCCATGAACAGAATTATTTTTCTCTTTTGTTTTTTCATTTTGTTGTCTAACTCCACCAGCCAATCACTCATTATTTCAGCGGTCATCCCCGCTTTCTTATTTGACTTCCACGAAACATTAAGTTTTTGTACATCAATGGTCTTCATCTATGCTTCTAAGGAAACATCTAGGCTTTGTAAAGACTCATAAGCATATATTTTTAGCTTGCTTGTTAGAATAAATTTGAAATTTTTGCCAAAATAATTGAAAGTGTTTCAAAACTACCTGTCCGCTATTCGGAGTGTCCGCTATCCAGAGGGAATAACATGGATTATCCTATATAAAAGGACTGGGACTCGTAAAAATGTCCGTTAATTAGACTCGTCCGCTATTCCGGAGTGTCCGTTAAGGGAGATACCACTGTATATATTTTGCATTAATTGCATACATTGACCGTTATATTTAATTTGAATGTAATTCGCAGCGAAGCACGGGTATTCAGATAGTAATATAATTAAATAATACAAATAATACTGCAAAGCATTGACGACGCTTTAACAAAGGAATAAAAATAATGAATTTCATCAACAGCACTTTGTTGCGTTATTTGAACTATCGAATGAAATTTTTTTATCTTTAATTTTTTTATTACAAAGTCGTATATTTTCTTGAATCAAAATTTTTATGTGTTACTTTGTATAGTCTCCCGACAAGAGTCATAGAGAAGGAAAACGCTAAGTTGAAAAGCCTTAATTTTCACTCTTTTGACTTTTCAAGTAAAGTTCTCGTGATATTCCTTTATTGAATTTTTATATTTTATTTGCTGTGCTGAACAGAAGTCAAGCGTATTTAAAAATTTTTATTACTTACCTATTTTTATTTCTAAAAATTCTTACTTCAACCCTTTTACAAGAGCTTTTGATCATTCGTTTCGTATATTACTTTTGTATGAATATAGAAAAAGACTAAATAGAAACTAAAAATTTAATCCTGAAGAATATCAGCAAGCCTCTCAAAATATTTTTACTTCAGGATTTTTCCAGAAAAGCCGAAAGCCTATATTACTTTTATTTTGGTTAAACTCTAGTTAAATCTCTGTATACAGTTTATTTAAAGATTCTGAAATTAAGTAGGTTTATTCTCGGATACACGATTTTAGGTTTCCCGAGAAAATTCGTTCTTTAATTAGCACGGATAATCCAAAGTTCTGAGAACGGTACTCTTTTTAAACAACTTGAATGAATTCAAAAGTTCTACCTTCCAGAAGAAGAGCACTACACCGCAACTTAAATAAGATATTTTTATTGACAGTAGTAGATACTCGGCGTGACTTTAACTGTGGTTTTGCATCGTATTTATCTTTTGAATTACATTAAATTTCTTAAAAATTAATATCGGGCTCGAGGTAGGCTTGTAGTTGCGCGTCGGCTTTCTGTGCTGAAAGTGCTCGGATCGAATACCGACCAGTGCCATTAAATAACTGCGTGTCTAGGCCGGATATGGGCACGTAAAATCCTTAGACCGGAAAGTTCCTCTATGAGGTCAGCGAGTGTGGGAGAGGGTATGATCCTCCCAGATGTCGTCCCTTAGGATACTCGGTCAAAATTGAGGTAGCATGGCTAAGTCGGTCCCTGACCCTTGTGCTGCCATTATAACCCTTAAATGGTAACATCGGTCTGACTCACCCTACCAGTAACATCCGTCCACGAGACTAAGTTGGATTTCGTACCTCATTACTTATGTAATTTTCCAATTTTCATTAAATTTTAGCTCTACATTTGAGATATTATTGATTTATAAAACATATTTACACTTGGTTATAATTTTAGTATAACTTAGTTCATTTTTTAGGCATATACGAAAAGGGCATCTACCCCTAAATGGTATGAGAGTTTCATCTACACACACTTGAGCTCCTATAGAGTACACTTCCTGGCAGTTCGAAATAAATATATTAAATATATAAACAAACACAACCAAAGGTGATGGAATAACTGAAACATAGCTCGAACATGAAGGTTTCAAATCGATAATTACGCACACTAGAGGGAAAAGTATGAACTCTACCCACCCGAGAGACGGATATTACCATTTAAGGGTTAAATCAGAGCCCACCCCTCAGCCCGAAGTCAGTCCCTTGAAAATTAATTGAGTTGGCATAGGTAATAACTGATATAAATGTTTTTAATTGACAAAAGAGGACGTTGCGGTGTGAAAAATGATAGAAAACGATTGGAAAAAATATAAAGTAAGAAAAAATGAGGAGGAAAACAGATCAGAATAAAAAAAAGAGAATGAACTAAAATATCGGGATAAAAAAGGAGGACATGACAAAGAAGAGATACGGCTTGTTTACACTGAATCGTTATGTAGCGTCAACGTTACAAGTGGCCGGTGCACGTAAAATCTGTCGTGGCTTCTATGTCCTACAAGTTCTCAAATTTACCTTTGGAGGTGCGGGGTCAAGTGTTCCGGTCTCTTCACTTGACTCGGTTCTAAATCAGGGAGTAATGCTGGCCCCCTACACGGTGTCCCCTTAAATAAATAGCCAGCAGTCTCGCCCTTTACTGAGAACAAATGACGTCATAGCCAATCTTCCGGTAATTTGTAATAAATAAAAATACATGACAAACAGAAAAAAATGAAGGAGAAGGGTGAGCCTGAACCTCAGATAATATTTGTTGAAATATTTGAGAGATTTACTCTCATATTCATCTTTCGAGTTAATTCTTGATTTTTTTCAATATTTAATAAGTTTAGAAAATCAGTCTCACAGAGATAGGAAGAACGATTGGAAGCAATGTAAATATAGTCTTCAAAGATACCTGATTTATTCTGTCTGACACCATATTTAACCCTTCGGTAGGAACATCTGCCTCTCAGGCAGCTATAGTTCCTTTATTCAACGCTGCCCCCCCCCCCCTCCCTTCCTAGAACTTGTACTCTGAGTCTGCAAGAGCTTCAGTCAACATCGTGTCTTCAGTGTGGAATGATGATTTGTGACGCCAGCCTACTATGGTTCAGGTACGTGTCATTTTTCTAGACTATTGTCTGTCTACTGGACAGATATTCCCACTTAAAGTATGTTTAAATATCTGACTGTCAGTCAGATATTCTTCATACATTTTTGTATAAAATGTACAGCAAGGCTGAAAATCTTTCAAGATTTGAGTTTTTGAAGGCTGATTTTTTTAAATGCCTCTACAAAATAAAAACCGTAATATAACCTGTGATAATTGGTTCTGTTCAACAGAAGCTGGTCAAGAATTAAGGAGAAATGGTTTGACGATTGTGGCTACCATGAAATGGTGGTGTTGTTGTTGTTGTTGTTGTTACTAATCCTTTCTGGTCTAGCCGGTAGGCTAGACAATATCCATGAGACCGAAAACATTTAAAAAAATCAAGACAAGGTGGAGACTCTGCGTCAAATCCTCCTTTTCAAGCCTCAAGCAAGAAAGAAGATGGTCAAGGGTGGAATGAATAATGTTACATTTTCCACAAATGGGGCAGATCTTATTGCCTTGATAAAATTTAAGGCACTTCAGGTGACTACTTGGCAAAAGCAGTCTACTACAGGTACTTGGCGAAAGTCTTGGCAAAGCAGTCTGCTGAGCACGATTGCCCACAAAAGCCATAGCTCCTCCCGGCTGTCTGCCACAGTATCAGTCATGTGCTGGGAGAGAATGCCATGAAAGAGAATGGCAGATTTAACTCTTGAACAGATTTCCAAAAAAGTTAAAAGAAGACCATGAATTGTAATAAACCAAACCACAAATACCCTCTGAATTTCAAGATAGGAATACCTGGGAAAGAGATATTCCTTCTATATCTGTCTTCCAGGAAGATGTTCCAAATAAACGGGAAAAGAATCATGTTACCACCTAAGGGTTAACAATATCCTACCATATTTTTTACAATATAAAAACATAAATAAAATACTAAAAAATACGTAATTGTAGAAAATTTAAATCACAATTTTTAGTTAAATAATTCAATATGAAACAAATGTGATTCAAACTATCTGCTTCCCCTCATTTTTACTTCCCAACTCCCATGTGGGTCTGGACCCACAATTTTGCGCACTACTGATATATGCCGTGTTATACACATCGAGAGAAGAAAATTGTAAAATACACGTGTAGCAACACAATGTTTTTCTGAAGATGTTCTAAAAAATATATAACGGAAAGTTCCACCCAGCCATAAAAATTCCATATCAAACAAGATATAAAACCTTAACCAGCGACTGAAAACAATAGCGGAAATGTTTATTAGTCAATATTCTCAGTCATCCAAAACTCAAGCATGGAACGAAATCGACCGTTTGAAAATTTGTTATTCATGTTTCTGGGTAGACATTGTTTAAGAATACGAACAAATAAAGTAAATTTATTACCAAACTATTGCAAAATTTTATTTAACATTGTTTACAATGTAGTTTAGCTGCCGGGTAAAAAAAATCTATTTATATAAAACAGTTCCGTAACGACTGACTGACTGACTGACTGACTGACAGATAACGCACAGACCAAACCGCTGGATCTAAAGGGTTGAAATTTTGCATGGCGATTCTTCTTAGAGTGTAGGGGTGCACTAACAAAGATTTTTGAAAAAAATTTCTTAGATATTTTGAAATTAAATTTTTAAGCTGTTTTTGTAACTTTTTTAAAGTTTGCATTGAAAATAATAATCTGAGGGGTTATAAAATTTATATCACGAAGAAGATCATAAAACTTCCTTTAAAAGGAAATCTTTTTCGAATCTTTACCTCCATTTTCTGTTTTTAGGTGAATTTTTAAAGATTAATTTTTATAATTCAATTTATTACATGCTGATCCCGTGGATTCTTTTCGTTTTGCTATACTTTAAACAAATTTTGCGTCACGTGCATAACAACGAAATAGACAAAAAAAATTTTCTTCCAATACGGCAGATGATTGGACATTATCCAAAAAATATTAAAATACAGTAAAAGATATGTTCCTCAAACTGTACTACATTAACTGTACTATATTCTTTAGTATTTTCTATTAGATTTAATTTAAATATTTCTTCTACATTATTTTGTCTATAAAAATAGCTGTTACGATTTTTTTTTATAAATATATATATACACTGCTGGCTACTGTAAATGCAACACCTTGAATGAAACATGCAAATAACATGAAATTTACAACATGTATTAGCGGAGGTGAGATATGCAAATGATTAGAATTTCAGCGCAGACGCACATCACGCGCGCCTGTGGCGCCACTTCAAAGCGCCATTTAAGGCTTGGAGATTTCGACGATTTCAAGTTCGGCAATTGTGTTTTTCTTGAGGTTTTTTCAAAAAAACGATCAATTACGCCTCGTCGAAAACAGCGATCATCTTTTGATCAAGTATCCGAGTTCGACAGAGGAAGGATAGTGGCCTACCGAGATTGTGGATTATCTTTCAGGGAAATCGGTAGTCGTCTTGGACGAAACCAAACAACTATAATGCGGATATGTGATCGTTGGATGCAGGAGGGTACGACGGACCGGCGTGTTCGATCGCATCCACCTCAGCGCACCACTTCACGTGATGACAGGCAAATTGTGCGCATGGCAGTGACGGATCGCTCTGTCACATCACGAACCATAGCACAGCACATGCAATCTGTAACGCATCATCCAGTGTCTGCGCGTACCATTCGACGCCGTTTACAGCAGAGTGGTCTGTCCGCAAGACGTCCATTGCTTTGTCTACCCTTGACGCAGAACCACAGACGTCTCCGCCGCCAATGGTCCGATGACAGAAGGCTGTGGACGGCAGAATGGAATGAAATTGTCTTTACTGGCGAGTCACGCTTCTGTCTGCAACACCACGATGGTCGCATTCGAGTCTGGAGACACCGTGAAGAGAGGATGCTGAACAGCTGCGTTATGCACCGCCACACTGGTCCTGCATCGGGTATTATGGTATGGGGCGGTATTGGATATCACTCTCGCACAGATCTAGTACGCATTGCCGGTACTTTAAACAGCCAGCGCTACATCTCCGAGGTGTTGGAGCCAGTTGTCCTTCCTTACTTTCAGGGCTTGCCCACAGCCATATTTCAACAGGATAATGCGCGACCACACGTGGCACGCATTGTCCAACGGTTCTTCGTCAAATGCTTCCCTGGTCCCCGTCAAATGCAACGTTCAATTGCTTCCCTGGCCGCCTCGCTCTCCGGATTTTTCGCCGATAGAAAACATGTGGTCCATGGTTGCTCTACGATTGACCCAGATTCCATCCCCAGCTGCCACAGCAGATCAACTTTGGCAACGTGTGGAAGCTGCTTGGTCTGCTGTACCCCAAGAACTCATCCAAAGTCTCTTTGAATCAATGCCGAGGCGTGTGGCAGCGGTGATCTCCAACAATGGCGGCTACTCTGGCTACTGATTTTGGAAGGAACCACACTTCACAGAAGTCTATAAATTTAATCATTTGATACTTGGTCAACATGTTATCTACAAAATAAATTTTGTTGTGATATCTCTTGTCTTTCTTGGTGTTGCAATTTGGGTGGCCAGCAGTGTTTTTACATCAAATTGAAATACATTGATCGTGTATTTATTATATATATATATATTTGCATTAATTGCATACATTGACCGTTGTATTTAATTTTAATATACTCAGTAGCGAAGAACGGGTATTCAGCTAGTCAGTCCATATACCCCGTCATCCAAAACTCAAGCATGAAGCGAAATCGACCGTTTGAAAAAATAGTTATTCATGTTTCTGTGTAGACATTGTTTAAGGATCCGAATAAATAATATGACGAAACAATTTAAAATATTGGAAATTTATGACCAAACAATTGTTAAATTTTATTTAACATTGTTTATAATGTAGTTCAGCAGCAAGATAAAAAAAATAATACGCAGATAAATAGTATAATACGTAGATAATAATACGTATAATAATACGTAGATAGTATAATAATACGTAGATATAAATAATAAAGGAATAATCTAAGTGAAAGTAAAAGTGATGACTTGTTTTTTGATAATATTGTGCCAGCCAAAAAGTATTGTAAATGAATCATGTACAAATGAAAAAATTACGATTAACCGCAGTTGCGAAATATTATGAAAAACGGAAAGAAGCCTTCTAGTTTATAATTACTGTAATTACTATTAATATTTTTTATATAGGAGAAACAATGAAGTCAGGGCCCGATTTAGAAATTCTTGACGATAGGCACAACTCGGGATGAGGTCCCTTAACACTGATGTGGGCGTAAAACTTCCAAAATTGACACCAAAAAAATTAATTATGAATCATTTTGAAAGTACCATTTTACGAAGAATAGGCTATTTGAAGCGTAGAAACCTAGAACATTATCCAATAATGAAAAGCAATACAACATAAAAACACCATTAAAACATCATTAAAACATTCATCATTAAAACATTAATCATTAAAACACCAATACAATGCAACTAGAAAAACTTATTAATCCCTTATATATACTATAACATCCGATGAACTGTACATATAACTATACGTATGATGAACCAATCAATCAAATTTGAAAGGATACATAAAAAAATTGCTATTAAAAAAGGTAAAAAAAAAAAAAAATTGAATTGGGAATTTTTTTCTTTTTTTTCTTTCAAAATAATTTTTTTTTTTTTGGGGGGGGGGAGGGCAACATTCGGGGGCCCCTAGGTCCGGGCCTAATGGAAAATCAGGGTCTGAATGAAGTAAGTATAGAACAAAATTAAAATTACTGTCGATTACAGTAAAATCGTGAATATAACACGCACTTTTTTTTCAGATTTTCGTCCGCAATGAGAGAGCGTATTATACTCGTGCACAAAAAAAAAAAAAAAAAAAAACGTAGTTTTAAACATTGAACAGCTGATGAGCTGTATTCTAGTGAAAGTGATTGACTGATAATTTCATAGTATTGTTTGTTTTGAATTAAAAATTTAAGTTTTTTTTTTTACCGAATTTGACGTTTTCGTTTATTTTTATTATAGTTTTTATTTTTGTTAATAAGTATTTGTGAAATTTTTAAATAAAATATTGAAAAGTTATGGGTGCGTATTATAGTCGAATTTAAATTTTTTTCCGAAAATTTCAAGCAAAATCAAGCATGCGTATTATACACGTGTGAGTATTATAGTCAAGATTTTACGGTACTTTAAAATGTCTTTTTTTAAAAAAATTGTAATTTACTGTCAAAATTTATAAAACGATTATTTAAATGTGTATTTGATTTTAACACTTTGCCATCAATTTTAAATCACGCCATTTTATTACCACACATTGATTACGATACCAATTTGATGTTTTTTCAAGAGTCGAGAATTTTTGTGGCAGTACTTGATGCCATCAAAATTTAAAAGTATACTTTACCACGGTAATACAATCCTCTTATATTTGTTAAATAACAATTTTATAAATTTTCGTCTTTAAAATAAATTCCCCCCCCCCCCCCAAAGAGTGCTACTCGATCAATTTGATGTTTTCTCAAGAATCGAGAATTTTTGTGGCAGTACTTGATGCCATCAAAATTTAAAAGTATACTTTACCGCTGTAACACAGTCCTCTTATATTTGTTAAATAACAATTTTATAAATTTTCGTCTTTAAAATAAATCCTCCCCCCCCCCCCCCCCCCAAGAGTGCTACTCGATCAATTTGATGTTTTCTCAAGAATCGAGAATTTTTGTGGCAGTACTTGATGCCATCAAAATTTAAAAGTATACTTCAATGCGGCAACACAATTCTCGTATATTTGTTAAATAACAATTTTATAAATTTTTGTCTTTAAAATAAATTTTTTCCCCCTCCCATATTGATACGAAATCAGAGTGCTACTCGACAAAGTTCGTCACTTAGCAGATACCGAAGAAGTGCGCTGCTCCGAGAACTTTTCCTCTCGTCACCTGTAGGTTTGGCGGCGGAGCTAACGGAAGCATCTCGCCAAATCACCTGGAGACATCGCCAAAACATCCCTCTCAACCCCAAGAGATCATTTGCACTGTTTCGTCAGCAATACCACGATTTACTTTCACGCGTTAGCACCCTCTGGCTATAATTCGTAAACATGCACCGTCTGCGTGGCTTTTTCGCGAATTTTTCGGTGTCGCCGGCTGCATTGGACTCACCCTTGGATTACTTTTAGTCGGGTAAAACGCATCTTCGCCATGACGTCCCAGGGAAAGTATTGGTTGCTATAGTTACGAGGAGAAGCTCAAAGATCAAGTGGGTTTCAAACAGGTAGGACGACTTTTGTTGTTTATGTGCTCAAATGTGCTTTAAAATCAAAGTTTCTACTTTTAATATTCACTTTATTTTATATACCTTAAGCCCTTTGGTTAAAAATGTAGAAAAATCGCCAACAAACTTAAAAATTCATTGTTTATACGTATTTTATGTCTATAAAGCTAACAGTGTCCAAAAACCTAAAAAAAAAAAAGAGTTGAAATCAAGAAATAGAGAAGTTTGGGAACGTCGCATCAAATTCGTATTAGTTAGTCAAAACTGATTTTGGAGTCTTAATGTTAGTCAAAATCCTTGATTTAAATACAGAGTAGCGATAAAAGTTCTTCATGCACTTCAAAAAAGGTGCGTAGAACAGAGCATGGAAATCTGCATACGTATTTATGATTCAAAAGTAGGATATAACAATTATAAAATATGCTTTCTAGTTATCATACTTGACGTCTAAAAAATAAATTACCTCCCGTAAATTTAAAGCAATTTAAAAGAAATATTTCTATTAGTAGAATATTTGAAAAAGAAGGCAAAACACTATGGATATCTATACTTTCAGAAATACAGTTCAGAAGCAAGGAATAATTTCGCAAAAATGATATACTTTCGCTAGATTAATCCCGTACGTTATATGCAACTTAATATTGCCAGTCATTACTATATCTAAATATAGAAGTTAAGTCGTTCACTGGGATATGAATTGGAAGAGCAAGAACGGCTATACTTTGTTTTCGTTTGGACAGATTAGAAACTATATTCTATGTATAACATTTTGAAAATTGTATAGAATATGCATAGTTTTATTAAATCAAACTAATTTTTAAGCAGTAAAAAATATTTCTTTGAGAAACTTCAAACGTTGTTAAAAGAAATTTATTAAAGCAAATATGACACGGATACCCTCTGAATATTTTTTTCTGAATATTTTTTTCTGAATATGTGTTTTCTGTTATACTAGAAATTTTATCAGTAATCTAATATGTTATATAAAAAATCGTTTAATAATTATTGTAGAAACACGTAATCAAATAATATTTAAGGGAATGGGAAAATTATTAAATGTCAAATAAGATAGAAAAAGAGCAAGGTTTGTTAAATTTCTCCCTATCTAGGTTTATATTTTAGTGTTAGGTTTATATTTTAATTGTATTTGAATAGTAAGATTCTTTGCAGTTTTAATTTTTTATTTTCAAATTTTCATAGTTTGTTTGTTGTAGGACTATTGGAATAGCCTTACTTATTTAAAAATATAGTAGATAATTCTATGCTGGTATATGAACCGAATTCAACTAAAACCAATTTTTAACTGAATTTGATTAAATTTATAAAATATTACTATGTAGTAATGTACCTAGATATTCCTGAATGCAGTAGATAGTGTTTTTTTACTGCCATGATGTAACACCATGACATTTAATGTATCTCTCTGGCTTGGTTTAATATTTTTACCCTAATTTTTTGAAACTTCCAACAAAATATGAAAATCTTGCCATACTTCGAATTTCTCAAGAGATGCAATGGAAATTGCATCTTAATTGAAATGCAATTGAAATGCAATTGAAATTATTTGAAACATTTCCAAATGTTTCAAATAATTTCTTATTAAATTTTCATTTTAACAGAGCATGCTATTTTAGCTATTAACATATGCTTTTGATAATATTAACCTTTCACAAAAAAATACTTTCCCTTCTGTTTCGTTTCCGTCTTCCGTTAAATGTGTGAGAACCAGTTATATCCCTAAAGGCAATACATTAGATTTTATGCATGACCGTGAAGTTTTTCTGTTGATAAAAAAGGGAAATTTCATTACCTTTGCGTTGTTCTTTTTTACTTTTGAGGGAAACGTTTGTAACGCAGTCTTCATATTCTAGCAAAACCGAAAAGAGAAACCCACGAAAATTTTTATTGATTATTTCGCCAAATTTCTTTTAGTAACAAATCCAATTTTTATTTCTTCTCCATTCCATTAAAATGTTATATAATCCACTAATTTACCAAGGGAAAAGGTCTAAAGCTTCTACATCAAACTGCACAGTTCTTGACAGTTTCAAGCAATTCTTTAAATATTATATCACATTCGCCTGAGTATTTTCTAGCGTCAAAAAGGAAAAAAAAATACATTTCGTTGCTTCTAAAAATGCAATTAAAGCTTAGTACTTTTTAAAAACTTTTTTTTGCCCTATTTCACTTACTTTTATGAACAGTATGTAAAAAGTAAAATATACTGCCTTTATATCTTATGCTACTTACCGTAAAATCTTGAGTATAATACGCACTTTTTTTTCACATTTTAGTCCGCAAAAATGAGGGTGCGTATTATACTCGTGTACAAAAAAACTTAGTTTATACATTGAATAAATGACAAACAGTAGATGAGCTGTATTCTAGTGAAAGTGATTAAGACTGATAATTTCACAGTATTGTTTATTTTGAATTGAAAACTTAAGTTTTTTACCTACCAAATTTGACGTTTTCGTGTATTTTTATTAAAAATTTTATTTATGTTAATAAATGTTTGTGCAATTTTCAAATAAAATATTGAAAAGTTATGGGTACGTATTATAGTCGAATTTAAATTTTTTTCCGAAAATTTCAAGCAAAATCAAGCATGCGTATTATTAACGTGTAAGTATTATAGTCAAGATTTTACAGTATATATCTATGGCATATTTTCAATGGAATCTTTTTCTCCTTTGCAAAATTCGTGAACATCCAGTTCTAAATTTATGTCACCCGATCGAGGTTTCACTCTATTTTCCCTAGCCTTTAAATCCAACAGACTATTTTGTGTAATTAGCTTATTTAAATATATGTTGCTATATGCGGAAAAATTATGTGGTCGCAGTTTCTGAAATGTTTCATTATTTGATAGGGAGCAAAATCGGTAACAGATAATTTTATACCAAATTACATGCAGATTACACTAAAAAGAAGGTTAGGGACTAAATTAAATAAAAAAAAAATCAGATAATTTATACGCCTGGATAAATGAGAGCAAGCAAATGCAGACAAATTACAGCCTCGTATTTCATGTCATTCAATTCGTTTTTTTAGTAGAAACTATTTCTAATTTGTCAGTACAAACAATTTCGTTGCTACTGCTAATATTTTGGAAAGCTCTAAATTTTGACAACTTTTGACGATCATGTTAAACTAAAATCTGATGTTTTTATTATAGTAAATTATCAGTATATTATAGTAAATTATTCTTTTTAATATAATAAAACTATAATAATTTTATTATAGTTTTATTATATTAAAAAGAAGGTTAGGGACTAAATTAAATAAAAAAAATCAGATAATTTATACGCCTGGATAAATGAGAGTAAATCAGATAATTTATACGCCTGGATAAATGAGAGTGTTTTTATTATAGTAAATTATCAGTATATTATAGTAAATTATTCTTTTTAATATAATAAAACTATAATAATTTTATTATAGTTTTATTATATTAAAAAGAAGGTTAGGGACTAAATTAAATAAAAAAAAATCAGATAATTTATACGCCTGGATAAATGAGAGTAAGCAAATGCAGACAAATTACAGCCTCGTATTTCATGTCATTCAATTCGTTTTTTTAGTAGAAACTATTTCTAATTAGTCAGTACAAACAATTTCATTGCTACTGCTAATATTTTGGAAAGCTCTAAATTTTGACAACTTTAGACGATCATGTTAAACTAAAATCTGATGTTTTTACTATAGTGATTGACTAAATACTAAGTTTTTAGATCCAGTGAAAAATGTCTTAAGCGAATCTTACCGGAAGGATTAAGAATCAGACTAATGATTCACTTATTTTTTTCTCTTGTCGAGCTATATACTACTTCGAAGCAATTGAAGTTGTAGACAAACAAAATAGGTGAAAAAAATCAACTGTGATGTCTAGACTGTAACATTTATTACGACCATCTGCAATAAGTGTGTGCGTTAAACTTATGTTTCATTAAATCTTGGAAGTGATATTTAGTTTAAATTTTTTATATGTTTTATTATTTTGATGCCAGAGGAGTAATATTTATTAGTGTTTCTTAAAAATAAATCGCATAAAATATTCATTTCTTTATCAGATTATTAGCATTGCATGGCGTAATTTATTCGTTTTATATTCCAAAATAATCAGAGAAATAATGAATATTATTGCCTTAATTTATCCTAAGTCATTAGTTTATTTTTTTAAATCGAAGCATCGACACACTTATGGATGAGTTAATCGTATTTACCCCGATTAAAACGACGAGGAACTACTTTTCATTGGATCAATAATTGCTGTACAACATTTGAGATTCTTGGAGCACCTGGTTTAACTTGTAACGTTTAATGACAAACTTCTTTTGAAAACAAGACGCTAAATTGCTACCTATCACTTTATAAGGAAAATGATGATGTAACATGCATGTGATATGCTTATTCCACAACGTATGTATTTTCCAAGTTGGAAAAATCCTTGGTATCTCCTGATACTTGAATGTACAGCAAATTTGGAGGATGTACTCGTATACCTTGACCTGATATATTGTATATTAGCGTGTAATGTCAAAACTTCGGATTCAAGGTTACGTTATATAAAAATTTCAATGAATAAAAAAGCTGTTTGTTGTTATCTGATTATACATTTAGCTCATTAATAGGTGTAAAAAAAATGAACACGTGTTTAACAACTGGTTGGATGGCTTTTAGGATTGTTATTGGTAAAACTGTAATTAAATAGTAAAAAGTCCATTTAAAAATCTATCTGGATCGTATGAAATATCATAAATGGGGGCTAATATGGCAGTTACTGCAAATAAGTTTGTTACAGGAGGATTTTGAGCCTATATCTGTACGTCAGAGGTAAACTATCATATGTGCAAAATTTCAGTTTTTCAGGAGAGCTTTTCAGGACAGCTTTGTAAAGGTTTACCTCTCATCAGGACTTATATACGATAGTTTATAAATCTATATTTTACATATATGACATCTTATTTTACATATATGACAGTTTTTCTCAAAGAAGATCCATCCAAAAGGAGTCACTTAAATAAAAATATCGAAAATGAAGAAAATTCACTTATGATAGTTTACCTCTGACGTACAGATATATTCTCTAAAAACTAATGTAGCAGTCTTTCAGTTCATACGTATGACTGTATTATTTGTTTTTTAGCAGTAAATTTTAAATAAAATCTGAAATTATGATCTACTGAAGTTTTAAACCGTAATACCTTTAGCACAGACTCTTAGATCAATGATCTGTATCAGTGTAAACACTGTTAAGATTATAAGAAGAAAAATTTGAAATGGATAGTGATATGCAATAAGGAACTAACTCGCATTCTACTGAAACTAAGAAAATTGCGTTTTAATAAACCATTAAATTAAAAATTTCTGTTGTTGATGGTTGGTTTCTCCAGTTAATAAAAATTGTTATATTTGGGCTAGAATAATAATAATCCCCTCCCCCCCCCCCCGCCAGATAGATAAACATGTAGCGCATCCTACCAGCTATTTAACTCTTAAACGTTTCTGGATAAGTTCCTTGCTGCATAACACTATCCTGATACATTACACAACTTTACAAAACTGTTACTAACGTGTCACACTTGAGCACTCATCCGTAGTTACTTCAAAGGGGGATATTTTCTTTTTTTCGTCTTTAACTTATGGTTGTGAATATGTAAAATTTATCATACAGCACACACATCCTCTAAATATAATAAATTTATCACGTATCTTATTATATCATATCCTATTGCAAAAACAGGAAATTATTGATGTAAGTTCATTTTGAGTTTTCCCGGCAGTTACAGATTATTGCTATGGAAAGCGAATAAAAACATTTCTAAAATCCTTAAAGTTTGTGTTGTACTTTGAGAAAATCAAAGGATAGTGAGGTTGTAGCTCGTTAATGCACACGAGGCACTGATATCATGTGAATAGTACAAATTATATTATTCTGCATGAAAATTTCTGTTTATTGACTGCTCATTTGATATGATGATATGATTTTATTTTGAAAGATAAAACACCTCTGTTAAAAATAAAAATAATAAGGAAATTATTAATTACAAATGGCTGAATAGTCTGTAACAAAGAACCACGGGGTTTGGGTCTGGGATCGTGATTTGTAGATTAGTACATTTAGTACATTATTCTGTTATGTTACCTTGGTGATGTGAGAAAATTTCTTTTTGAGAACCCTTCATCACATCTTTAATTTTTCTTTTTTGAGATCAACTGCACAGGATGTTAGCACTGTTGATTTTGTTTTCATTAACTTTTTGCCTCTGAAACTTTTCCCAATTTGTTAAATTTTAGCCTGAAAGGGCAACATCGTTCTTTCCTATGATCGTACGCATATGCGTCTACCAAGACCGGAATTCAGACAGAGGATCTTCCGATTTTCTGATTGGTGCATTATACAGCAATAGTGTTACCTTTGTAATGTGAGAAATTATCTCTTTGAGAATCCTCCCTTTCAAGATTTTATGATTAACTGCTAAGAAATTTCACTGAGTATGCATCATATAGTATGATACAATTTGCGAAACTACGCATGATAGGCAGAAAGGAACTGAAACATGATTTACTTAGTGCTGTTATTCAAGTGAGGGGCTTCAGTTTGAAACAGGCTTTTTCAAGTATCAGGATGCAAGAGGAGGGTAAAATTTTACACATTGTATAAAAATGAAGCATGATAATTGTAAAGTGATGAAAAACAATGATTATAAAAGTTATAAAATCAGACCGAGTCCTCATACATGGTAATATGATCATAGTCAACAACGTAGCCAGATAACATTTGCGGGGAGGGTCGCATAATGTAAAGCTGTTTTGGGGTAATGCCCAGTTGTAATATACGAAAAACCATTTTTTGGGGGGCAGGGGGGAAATCAAACCAATGTGACTGTCTCCTGTCTATGTCCTTGAGCCTTGTAAGTTACAAGAACATTGCACGTCTGACTGGAAGCAATTAGAATAAATAATTTATTCATGAATTAGCGTTCATAACCCCAAGAAAGAAAAATTAAACGAGAAAAGGCTCTACTTTCTTTAAAAAATAACTATCACCCTGAACCCGTTCAACGATATCTTTCACAATAATAATTTCTTCCCACTGTTAGATATTTCTTTTCTTAACACATTCTCCCTAACTTGATTTAAAGCCGTTTCATTTTACGACGTGGGAAATATTGCTGTTTAAATTCATTTGAATTCAAACCTTGACTGGACTAGACATGTGATTGTTGTTCGTGCATATAATTAGAAATTAGCTCTGGTAAGAGGAACACTGTCATGTTACCCTGTTTCTTATCTCAAGAAACTGGACTTTTTAGCATGTTTCTTGCGCATGGTTTCACCCCTACTGCAAGAGCAACTCCTGTCTCTTTTGAAAAATAATATTTACTGTTGAATCTTGTTACATAAGCATTAATTTGCTTATCGCTTGTTATTCATCTTTTGCCTTTCAAACATTAGCTGAAACAAATTTCAGGGTCATCTAGAGACGAGTTTTTACCCTTGTTGGAATATGATTAATCACTGTTGATTTTCAGGATGCAAACTTTAGCACTAACTCTAGCAGTTACGAGGAGGGAATGCTTGTTCTAAGGTTTTCAAGTTTCTCTGTCATAAAAATTAACTTAGGAAACTCTTCCCTGTGGAACTTAACTATCAGTAAATCTTCCACAGAAAGGAGTTCTTCGAATAATTTCTAAGGAACACTATTTTTTATTTGAAGTATTGCCTTGATAAGCAGCACGTGACTACTTTAAATGGTTATTCCCGTACGTTTCGTCTTAAGTACAGGGTGCATGATGCATGATAGATATTAATGTTCTTGAATGCGAGGTAGGTATAATCATACAAGACACAACTGCTTAGTTTTTCAATGGGTACTACAATAATGGAAGCAGTTTCACCCCACATTACACTTATATTTTTTCTTTCATCTTAAACATGATAAATTGATCAGGTACTCATAATTTTCCTTACCAAGGTATGCTAACTATTACGCTATAAAACATATATTTTTTTTTCAACGAACATTTTGAAATTTAACATATAATTATTTAGGTTGAATTGATTTTTACTTGATTATTTTTTATCTCAGGTTAGATGTCTACGGCAGTCTTAAATTTATATTTTCTCGAATAAGTTTTACTTAAAATAGATATTTGGAGAATCCATAATTTCGTTGTTATTATTCACTTTCTTCGTATTATTTATATAAATTATTTTACCAACAGACTGTTTATCATAAAAATTGTCTTTTCAAAAATTGTTATACATACCTAGTCAATATTTGAGTTGTTTTCAATATCAGAATACATAAATTTTGATTTTTGCATCACGGATCTTTTTAATCGGTTACTGTTTCCTCCGTGAGCTTACCTATGATTTAAGAATAATAAAGCTCTTGGATTATTTTGTGAGACGTATACAATTAACATCTTATTTCTAAACAAAGGCAAATCATGTTAACAATCCGAAAAGTGCATATATTGTCAAAAGAGAGAACTCCTTGAAAACCAATAACATTTCAACTATAAATATTTAGATAAAGATGCGATAAATTTTGAAAACAAGAAGACTTATGTTCTTTAAAAGACAAAATATGTCTACTCTCAGAGGAATGATTTAAATTCTCTTTGTAGGAATTAAAATTTTTGGATATGATTTTTGCTGTTCATTGTTGAGTTGGAATCGATATTTAGCAAAATATTGATTCCAACTCAATCATATTTCATCTTAAGATTTAAATTATTCGTCGAGTTAATGGTTATTTTTGTCATGTATTCTTTTGGGGAAACCAGCATTATATTCAATAAATTATCTGTTTTAAAGTGGTCATAATTATTAAACTTACTCGCACTGAGAACAAAAAGTCTACAATTCAGTGAATCATCCATTATGAAATTTGGTCCCAACAATTAAACTTACTCGCACTGAGAACAAAAGTCTACTATTTAGTAAATTATTGCTTATAAAATTTAACCCAACAATTAAATTTACTCGCATTGAGAACAAAAAGTTTACAATTCAGTGAATCATTCATTATAAAATTTGGTCCCGACAATTAAACTTTCTAACTCCGAAAATGAAAAAGCTATTATTCAGTGAATCATCCATTTTAATATTTGGTCCCAACAATTAAACTTACTTGCACTGAGGTCAAAATCCTACTATTCAGTGAATCATTCATTTTAAAATTTGGTGCCGACAATTAAACTTACTCGTACTAAGAACAAATGCCTACTATTCAGTGAATCATCCATTATAAAATATGGTCTCAACAATTAAACTTACTCGCACTGAGAACAAAAGTTTACTATTCAGGGAATCATTCATTATAAAATTTGATCCCAACAATTAAACTTGCCCGCACTGAGAACAAAAGCCTACTATTCAGTGAATCATCCATTACAACATTTGGTCACATTAATTAAACTTACTCACACTGAAAATGTAAAGCTATTATTCAGTGAATCATCCAATATAATATTTGGTCCCAACAATTAAACTCACTCTCACTAAGAACATAAAGCTATTATTCAGTGAATTATCCATTATAACATTTGGTCCCAACAATTAAACTTACTCGCACCGAGAACAAAAGCCTATCGAATAAATCTGCGATTTTTCTCATGACACGGACCTTAGCCACATTCGCATTTAACTATTGAAAGACAGGATCCAATTTCCTCGCTCCGCAAGTGTGTCAAATGCTCCTTCAAAAATTTCAAATAAAAAAGGATTTCGAAAAATAAGAGAAAAATAAAAGCGTATAAGAATTCAAGGGGAAAAATCCCGAACATGATTCGAATCTTTCAAAATGACAGCGAAAAGAATTTTTGACTCTTAACCTATGTAGAAATTATGGATAAAATTTACATAGCTTTCAGTTAAAATAAAAGTTTCAGTCAAATAAAATTCGGCGTCTTACTCACTTAACGCTCATGCTTTTGCTGTATTTATATCTTAATCCTACCGCTTCTGTTGCGTTTTTGCTTCCATACTATAGAAATAAATAGGTGATAATAACAATAATTTCCACACTGCATAATTATTTTGTCTTTTGAATTGCTGATTTCAGAAGTCGTAAAACTATCCAGATATACATTTCTTCAAAAGAAAAATCACAATAAAAATACAAACTGGCAATTATAGTTCTTCATCAAGCCCGAAGGGAATAGTTATGCTTTTCTATATAGACTATTCACAAATACTTAGTAAATTAACATTATACCTCATTGCCTTCCACTCTATGACCTTGTTCATGTACACACGCACACAAGGAAAAAAAATCCCAACTCAGAGAGAGCAATAAATGGCATTTTAAATTTGCTGCTCTAATCTTTGTGTGCACTTCTGAATTTTTAAACGATCTCGGCAAACAAAAATGCCCTTATATAAATAGCTTTTATTCATTTCTTTTTAAGAAGCTTTAATGATATAAGACATATACTTAGGATATTCAGGAATTATATGTGCATTAATTTTTTTACACAGTTTCTGTTACCTTCTCGGTTAATATGAAGAACATGATACAATCGCCAACCTGTAGCGATATGACGCCAATGTGGCATTACAAATTGAAGAACCATGTTGCGAAAATTAACAGTAATCTTTCTAGCAAACTCCGAAACACGCCATCCTTTGGCGTAAAAAATGGCTTGCAAGGAAACCGTATCATAATCTTCATATTTACCGAAATGGAGATTTAAATTGCCCCAATTTGAAAAATGAATGCATTTCATATATACCTTTGTCTTACGGGACTGTTTTAGTGTGTATTAAGAACATCATTACTGAGAGAAGATAATAAATGACGCCTTAAATCGGCCGTTGTAATCTTTGCGAATGAGTCTGCTGAATTTTCAAGTGAACATGGCGATGAAAAATGTCTTAATCAACTAACTGCTCATATGTTAAAGAAATTTTATTTCTAATAGATATACATAAGATATTAGATGACTGTATTATTTTAAAGCTAAAAAGTTAGAATAGTATGTTTCCCCATTTCAGTTAGATCTTTGTACTCGTATTATTAAAAACTTTTGTTAGACTACTACTATGGTATTTCTTATATCATGAAACATTCGAAAACTATATTGTAATACCTCGAATTTTGTATAAAAATTTTGATTAAGAGTCAGGGGAACTCAGATTCCTAAATATACCGAGAAACCTTTATCCTAGTAATAAATGAAAAATTAATTTAACCATGATTTTGTAACTTATATTTTCATGCTTGCATTATTTCGCAATTATTATGAACATACCGTAAAATCTCGAGTATAATACGCCCTTTTTTTTCACATTTTAGTCCGCAAAAATGAGGGTGCGTATTATACTTCAGTATAATACGCACCCTCAGTATAATACAATATAATACCGCACTTCAGTATAATACCGCAACTGAAGTGTTTGAAATTAGTGCTTACCCCGT
Source organism: Dolomedes plantarius (assembly GCA_907164885.2). Classification (NCBI taxonomy): domain Eukaryota; kingdom Metazoa; phylum Arthropoda; class Arachnida; order Araneae; family Dolomedidae; genus Dolomedes; species Dolomedes plantarius. The sequence goes on along the minus strand of OU015493.1, from coordinate 143,749,291 downwards.
TTAGCAGACTTCCACTGGTCAACGACCCCACACGGCACTTTTCCCTTCTCGCAAGGCACCCCCAGAACAGCTGATGGCGTATCGCTCTAGACTGGACTTGGTTCCGTTTTCTCTTCACTTCCAGGAGGGGCCAGCGTTGGCGTCAATGACCGTACACCCAGGGAAAAGGGTTCTCCACTTCGACAGCAGGAACAGATAACCAGAATTCCGGAGCACTACTTTGCCCCTTTTGACGATTCCCTGCTGCGTCGCTGAGTAATAAACTTCTGCTCAGTCCGCTCTACTTCTCTTTAGATAAAGAAGAGTCCGATTTCATCCAGAAAGCTGGCACCAAAAGGGACTGCAGTAGCAGATTGAAGCGAAACGTGTTCAACTGGCGTGGTATCCGAGTGGTCTAAATTAGCAGGCCAGAATGCGTATTATACTTCAGTATAATACGCACCCTCAATACTCGCGTACAAAAATAAACGTAGTTTTAAACATTGAATAAACGAATGTACAGCAGCTGTAAGAAATTTTCCCAACACGGGTGTGCGCGCATCTCCACTCCGTGTTTTATCCACCCGTTTACTAATCAGGTGTTCCTTTTAAACAAACGGAACTCGCAGTTCGTCTCGCACACGCGTTCGTTTAATAACAGGCCCCTTGAAATAGTGATAGTTTCCGGTTGTCGCAAAGGCAAATATTTATTGTTTTATTTTATTTATTTCCTTCAAAATGTCTTCAAGACGGTCTTATACGGCAGCAAAAAAATTATCATAATATTTGTGCAATTTTTAAATAAAATATTGAAAAGTTATGGGTGCGTATTATAGTCGAATTTTAATGTTTTCAGACAATTTCGCGCAAAATCAAGCATGCGTATTATACTCGGATGCGTATTATAGTCGAGATTTTACGGTAAATGTAATAGAACAAAGAGAATAACAGGGAATAATATCGCATGCTTTCGATTATCATCTTTATGAAAATTGTGACAAACATATTTATTACTCTACAATTTATAACTATTTTATCACAAAAAAAACTTCTTTTTTATGATTTCTCAAAAAAAAAAGAATGTATTAAAATAAAAATTATGTAGCTGAAAAAATTTTAAACTTCTGATAGTAAGAGCTATTTACATAAATGCGATTGAAATATTGCACGTTTGATTCTTGATGGATAATTTTTATGTACAGAAGCTGTACTTGAGACAAATTTTTTATAAAATGCATAAACGATGTAAAAAATTTTATTTTATCGGTAAAATTATGATTATGCCAGCCATACAGGGAATGCACTCAGGTAATAAATGAACTGAAGGCCTAATTAAAGAAACAATATATTCTATAACAGGAATTAAAAAACTACTAATTTTGCATTAAAGGGCTTTTACTTCATCTTACTTAAAGGGCTTTTTCGGCTACATACAGGGTGCGGCAGAATGAATTCTCACATTTGAAAGAGTAATGAAACACAAACGAAACAATTTACAAAAAAAAAGTTTTATATTTCCTAACAATCTAGTTTTTTATCCACTAGGTTTTGAAAGTAACCTCACTCAGGGGGCGTTCAATATTTGCGATGCATTGCCGAATCCGTTCTCTAAAGTTTTCCATCACTCTGTTGGTCATCTCTGATGGAATAGCGATTACTTCCTCACGAATAGCGTACTCACGGTTTCGTTGCACATCTTAAGGTGTTCTAATGTTAATGGCCGACCATTGGTTTCCTTGGTAATGCAGACCCACTTGTTCTCACGTTTGAAACCCATCGCATTGTTTTTCGATTAGGATCGGCATCAGTTTTGCATAGATCCCGAAGCGCGTCCTAACTGCTCTCTGTGTCGCGGTTATAGAATAGTTTTTTTTAGAGAATACCTCAATAACGAAACCGCGATGTTCACTGGACCAACTCATGGTGTCTACGGACAATCAGAAAATCAACCCGAACTGTTGCCCCCTCCCGCACTCCCTACGCCCTTTCTCCCTTACCAGTGACCTTCAGAAATGTGGAAGTCTATTCTGTCGCAAACTGTATTATAACAGTTCTTCATTTCTTAATTTTTGCTTTCAAACTATAACGCAAAAAAAAAAAAAATGCCGCAATGTCCTGATGAATATATTTGTTAAATTCTTCGAAATTAATACTTTGTCATACTCAGTTAATAGACTATGTTTGATTATTCATATATGTATATATGTGTATATATATATATATATATTTATATATATATATTTTTATATATATATTTATTTATTTATATATATATATATATATATATATATATATATATATATATATATATATATATATATATATATATATGTAGAAAGCAGAACTGAACTCTTAACTATGAACTTTAAACTTCATAAAATGTTATTTGTAAACGCATCTAATGTCTGGCGCAAGAGGGCGCCGCTAGCACGAACATTATCACGACCCCTCTACTCTGTCTGGGGAGAACATTAAGACTCCCGCTTTGGATTCCGTCGTGGACGGACTACGTTTTTTTTCAATTCTTTCTTAATAAATGTAATTGTTTTTGTTATTTACGATGGTTTCTAGTTAGTTTATGTTGTGGATGTTTTACTCCAACCCCGCGCCCACAGAAGATGGTGTCAGAAGTGGGATTAGATATGAATTAGAAAGAAATCTACGAGAACACGACGCGAATCTCCATCAACGCATTACGATGCAACGGACTCCGAACTAAAGTAAGACTATTTTTATGAATTACGATAGTGACTGTTTTGTTTCTTCGAATTACGGCTAATCACGATAATTCTATTTATACGATTTACGAGCTTATGTTACGAATAACGATTCTAAATAACGATTGCTACGATTAACGACTCTAAATGGAAAAAATGAAATTAGCTGATATTCCCCGAATCAAAGCAAACTTGAAGTCTGCTTCTGTTAAATCTATAAAATGTTTGCATAATTTTGTTTATGAATCTGAAGGTGACCGATTAAACCGGAAATGGTTACGAGAATTTTCTGGCTTTGACTACCAGAAAAACGACGAACATTATGAGAAGAAATTAACTTTTGCTGTGAAAAACGTTAGGCTTGCTAATTTAATTACAATTTGCAATATTTTATGTATTGATTGTGACGGAAATGAAACTGTTCTCGCTACTCGAATTCTCGATAGCCTATTAGATATTTAAACGCTTAAAAATGATAATTTTGAATCTGATAGCGACGATGAACACGTGAACGAAGAAATTCGTAGCGAAGTTAGCGAATTAACCCGTGTAGAACCATCAGTAGATAAATTTTCTAAATTTACTATTTCCTATCATGATATCGAAGACAGTTTGAGAAAGTTTGACGGGAAAGATAATTATTCCATCGAAAAGTGGATAACTGATTTTGAAAAAACGGCGAGTATTTGCGCATGGAATGATCTTCAAAAATTAATATTCGCGAAACGATCATTAACTGGATTAGCAAAACTCTTTATTCAAGGTGAATCTGGCTTAACTTCGTGGGCTAAGCTTAAATCAGCTCTTGAACAAGAATTTGCCTCGAAGTGCACAAGCGCCCAACTCCATAAAATGTTGACGAAACGTCATTTAAACAACGAAGAATCTCTGCAAGAATATTTTCTGGTCATGAAAGAACTAGCAAGCAGAGGTAACATCGAAACAGAATCCCTAATTCAATATGTTATAGATGGTATTCCCGATAAACCGTCTAACAAAGTAATTCTTTACGGTGCGAAAGATTTAAAAGAATTTAAGGAAAAATTAGGTATTTACGAAAAAATACGAAATCATACTATGATTCCATCTGAACCACAAACGACAAAAAAGAAAAAACATTTCACCCCTCTTTTAGACGTGTCTCCCCGCTTTCAGCGATGTAAAAACTGCTGCGATAAAAAACATAGTGTTTGCCCATTTAAAGACCGCGGAAGAAAATGCTTCAATTGTAACCAATTTACGAATGACCACGTTTCTGCTAACTGTCCGGTGAAAAATAATAAAACCCCTGAAAGTCAAGCCATGAATATCAATCGCAGTGTTCCCGAAGAGAAAAATTCTCTTGTACAGATAAGCGTCCGGTTGAACGATAATGAGCTGACGGGTATTTTCGACAGTGGTTCCAGTTTGCATGTAATACGATCCGCTTGCTATAAAAGACTGTGTCTCCCAGCTGTTTCTCCCCCCGCCATAAATCTAGTAGGACTAGGCTCTAAGAATGTGCTTACCAAGGGTTCTTTTATGCATAGCGTGGAAATCAACGGTCACTCCTTCGAATTGCTGTTTCATGTTGTCCCGGACGGAGCAATAAAATTCGACATTATTATTGGTACCCCTCTGTTAGATTTAGCTGACGTTATTTTGAAAAAAGATTCTTTAATTATTCAGAATCCCTCCAACACGAATAACTTTTTATTGTTGATAGAAAATTTACCCAACTTTGTTACTAACGAATTAGATTTAAATCACCTTAACGATAAGCAAAGAAGAGACACTATTTTTAAACCTGTATCTACATATACGCCAAACAAAACTGAAACCGTAGATATTTCTAAGAAGATAATTTTAGACGACGATATAACCGCCAAAATTAAAGCTGCCCAAAAACGAGACGAAAATATTGAAACGATTAAAACCTTGATAGAAAAGGGAAATGATGAAGAACATTTTGTCAAAAATGGAATTTTATATAAGTATAAAAATGGAAGAGAACTTTTAATGGTGCCTCAAGAAATGGAAAAAGAAATAATCAAACGAATTCATAATAAAAATCATTTTGCATCATCCAAGACCGAAGACGTTTTAAATCAAAATTATTATATACGTAATGCCAGAAAACAAATTGATAACGTCATTGCCAACTGCGTAGAATGTATCCTATGTAACAGAAAACGTGGCAAAGGAGAAGGTTTACTTAATCCTATCCCAAAAGAAAATTCACCGTTGAGCACGTATCATATTGACTTTATAGGTCCTATGCCTTCTACGAACAAGAATTATCAACATATTTTCACTGTTGTCGATGCCTTTACGAAATTTGTATGGTTATACACAGTAAAATCGACATCGTCACGCGACGCAATAGAAAAGTTAAAGCTACAACAAACTACCTTTGGAAATCCTTCACGAATTATCAGTGACAGAGGAAGCGCATTTACTTCGAATGATTTTGAGACCTATTGCGTAGAAGAAGAAATAGAGAATATTAAAATTACAGCAGGAATTCCCCGTGGTAACGGTCAAGTTGAAAGGATGCATGAAACTTTAATTCCTATACTCTCTAAACTTTCAATTTCCGATCCAACGAAATGGTACAAATACGTGTCTATGGTCCAACGAATAATGAACAGTACCGCTTCTCGAAGTACTAAATTCACACCATTCGAACTGTTCACAGGCGTGAAACTAAAAGGCATAACAGACATACGAGTGAAAGAAGTCTTAGAAAAAGAGTACCTTAACGCGACGATGAAAAAGAGAGAAAAAATGAAGGAAGAAGAAAGAAAGAATATCCTTAAGATTCAAGACGAAAACCAGAAATCCTTTAAGAAAAGGAAAAAATCATGCAAGTACAAGACAAGAAAATCACGTGCAATCAAGCCTACGCGGTACGGAACAAGAATGAAATTACGACCGAAATTCCTAGGTCCCTACAAAATGACCAATGTCAAGTCCCACGACCAGTGCGGTGTCATCAAATTCGAACAACATGAATGTCCTAACATCACGTCCTCCGCTGCCGACTACATGAAACCGTGGCATCCCCGCTATCCCGATTCAGACGACTGACGAGTTATCCCGCCATCCGATGTCACCACAAGAGCACCCCCTGCATGGTCCCGTGTACTCGATGTCAGCACCAGCGCACCCCCTGCATGGTCCCGTGTATTGTAAGTGTGTTCCATTTTATTTCTTTTTCAGAGACTGTCAGTGCCTATTGCTTAATGTCATCCGAGGCCGCATGACAGCTAGGATGGCCGATCTGTAGAAAGCAGAACTGAACTCTTAACTATGAACTTTAAACTTCATAAAATGTTATTTGTAAACGCATCTAATGTCTGGCGCAAGAGGGCGCCGCTAGCACGAACATTATCACGACCCCTCTACTCTGTCTGGGGAGAACATTAAGACTCCCGCTTTGGATTCCGTCGTGGACGGACTACGTTTTTTTTCAATTCTTTCTTAATAAATGTAATTGTTTTTGTTATTTACGATGGTTTCTAGTTAGTTTATGTTGTGGATGTTTTACTCCAACCCCGCGCCCACACACACACACACACACACACACACATATATATATATATATATATATATATATATATATATATATATATATATATAAGGTCCCATTGGACTTATCTGCAAACCGTGAATGTCTCTATTCACTCAAAGTAATTTCATTTAATTTAGAGAGAAAAGAGAAAAATTTAATTAGGATTTCACTGAAAAAATGCTGCATGTCATCCAGTAACCAAGACGAGAGGAAGGCAATGTGCGTCGAAAATTTAATTAAAGTCCTTTTTGGTTAATATCTTTTAATTAAACATAAGGTTCTATGACTTCACCTATGACCATCCTCCAAATTATTTCGAAAACTCAGCACACTGATGATTATCCAAACAGCACAAATTTGATACTATTGTCATCAATGTTATTTGATCAATGGCTTATTATCTGAAGAATTTTTATTTAAATCCCCTTTCGTATATAGCAAACTGCATGCAATGTATCAAGAACAGAGTGTTGTAAAATGATGGAATCCGAGTTACTTTATTATCAGACAGGCTGTGAGATTGCAATGTAATTCGACTATGTAAGAAATACTACTGATGGGATTGATTGGGAATGAGTTAAGTTGATGCTCTAAGGCAATGTAATCTTACTAGAATATGTTCAACAAAATAAATAATAACGTAAATAAAAGAAAATATTTTAAAGGTACTACTAGTGAACTGATTTGTATATCAGCAGCATGCAGTACTATGAAGGAAAAAAAAAGTTAATTAGATATACATTCATACATTTTTTATCAAGGAAGATTTTTGTCGTAGTCACTTAGGAAACGGCTAGGAAGATTTTCAGAGTGTTATTTCCTAGTAAGTATTTGTATTTCTGATGTATTTTCTGTTGATGTTTTCTATTTCCTCGTTGTCGAGCCGGAAGGACATATGCAGATAAGTGTGATACGCGCGCGGAAGGAACGTATGGCTTAGCAGGTCAGGGAGCATAAAAAGATGTCTGTTTTGAGTGAGTATATCCATAAAACTTTTTTTTTTGTGCATTGTGATTTTGCCTAAATTTTCTATCATTGTTTCCTAGGTGTTATATTTTAAAATAGAAATTTTGCCTCCTGGGTTTGAAATTTTAAATTTACCGTCTTATAAACAAAAGAAGATATTAATAGCGACTTTGACCTACCTTCTTTTATGACAATGAATACACACTACAGAGGGTCATTCGCACTTTATGGAAACGATTTTGATAGTTAAGTTTTATCTATAAATGCCGTATTTATCTATAAATGCCGAAGCGTCAGGTGATTTTATAGGTATGTCATTAAATGGGGTACACTTAATTCCTATTACTGATTCTTTCTTTGCTAAATAAGTGGCAGTTGATTTAGACGTGTGACTAGAGGACTTGTCTATATGAAGCTCAACTTTATCAATGTCCTTTACATATAAAGATGGAATTTCTTCTTCAAAAATTGGTTCTAAAATATTCTGCTAATAGTAGAGGGAATTAATTTTGGCTCTACTTGAGACTTTTTTGATTTTTAATTTGCCTTTTAAAAAAAAATCCTGCAACTATCTTGAATCCCCCTGGTAAGTTTTTTGTACATTGACGAAGCCATTTCATATGGTTATTCCCGTCAGTTGAGCAATAGAAAATTGATCTTTTTTTATTACAGTCACTTAAATACACCTAGGCCTCATCGACCACAAATTTCCATTTTTCAAGCAGCTAGGTGTATTTTATATAATTTCCTGCAATTTGTTTTTCTTTCAGCAATATGCTTTGAAAAAAGCAGATGAACTTTAGGTTTAAACATCTTTTTTAACCTTTAAATCTTTATGAATGATTTTACTTATAGTGCCAGAAGACATTCCTAGTTTCGATTCAATGGATCTTTGAGTCGGCGGATTTTCTTTTAGGATCAAAGACTTCCCTTTCTTGATATTTACCTGCGTTCGAACAGTCTTCGGATGAGGTTTCGTGGTCATGTTTTAATTTTTGCTTTCAGTTAGACGTTTTTTACTTTAAAATTTAATATATTATAAATACCTTTTTTTGAAATGCAATAACTGCGATTTTTTCACCGCTTTATAATTTGTTGATACGAGTATTTCTCCTCGGAAAGCGCAGTTATGTAACCTTCTAGCCATCTATCAATTTTAAGAGCCATTTTCAAAATAAATCTTTTATTTTACATTCCAATCAAAACAAAAGAGTAGCAGATGATTATTCTGAAGTTACAGAATTTTTATCCCAAAACGCAAACGCCAAAACTAAATTACAAAATCGTTTCCATAAAGTGCGAACGACCTTCTGTATTTTAACACACCTTCAGTAGGACTGAGAAGGTATTACAGTCTGACACGTGATCTTTTTTGGTTATGAAGATAAAACACATTTAAAATTTCGCAAAGTATCCGCAGTATGTATTGTTGCAGTGGGATTAAATCTAATTAAAATATGATCTCATATAAAATTATGACTTCATGCTAGTTTCATCATCCAAATGCTGTGCTACTCACCACTTTGCCTATTTCTGAAATAAGCTACAGACAACTAATTTCATCTCATGATTATATTACGTTCTGCATTCTGGTATTAAATCTCGTGTTAAAGTTTTAAATTAATCTTATGGAGAGAGATGGGAGTATAGTTGGGATTTATTAGTAGAGAAATTTTCATTAAAACTCAATATGACGAATTCGGAGAAAACAATCATGATTGGACACAGCCAGCTGCTTCAAACAAAATTAAGAAAATGAGACAACTTAGGATGTATAAAAACGCAGTAAGATATCCACCTGATTATTATGCAAAACTGGTATAATCAAAATAAAAGATTATTTTGTGGCTGAATGTATGTGAATGCCAGAGATTAGTATTAGGCAGTACTTTCTGCAGGTGTCCAAAAGTAAAAAGTAAAGTGCAAACACATAACAAGTAGTAATAAAAGGTTTAAATGGTTCTAACAATCCGAGTAGTAATAAAAGGTTTAAATGGTTCTAACAATCAGTTGCCTCGCCTCATCAAGTATGATTATCCTGTATCTTCATAATGACTGTTCAAGGTTGATACTAGGAAAAAAAGCTTATATCATTTATATTCATACTATGTATTTTATTTCTTTGGATAGTATATTCTTCACCAATGTCTAAGTTTAAATTTGTTTTCTAATGTATCTTTGTCTGTAGTATAAATCACATATATGCAGTTGAACTATGCACGTTTTAACGTAGGATTACGTTCCTCCGTAACGGTCCTTCGGAAAGCAAAATTTCAGACGCTAAAACTGTCCGTCTATCCGTGCTCGCAAGTTATAATTTTGGCAACGTGCCAAACCCAGTCTGTATCGCTTTGACAAGCAGTAAGCAGTTAAACAGAAAAGTACCAAAATGCGTTAAAATGTTGACATACGTATATGTATATATATACATACGTACATATATATGAGATACATATATACATAGCACATACATACATATACACATACAAAAGAGTTAAGCAACGATAAGTAAGCCTACGTTAATAACCCCCGGTAGTTTCGTAAGAAGAGACTACCTGATTTTTTTTTTCAATCGCGCTTTAAAGTTTTCAATCCTTTTCCTAAATTACGTTATCAAAGTACAGTAGTGTTAATTTCATCGTTTGTTTTTTAGCTATCGAGTTTCAACGAATTCTCACACGTATGTACAGTGAGTGTATTAAATATCCGAAGTATGGCACAATTCAAATAAATATCCCGTTTTAAATATTTTAATCTCAGAAAAATTACTACGAAACCTCAAAGGTTTTAAATATTCTTTCGCAAATCAACGTTAGAGCAGAAATACGACTATATGTGGAATTATATTCTTAAAGTATAAAAATCTAGCGCAAAAGGCTTTTAAGAGAGTTAAAAATATTTATCTTGATTATTCCTTGTGCAGCGCAAATTTATAAATTTTAAGATGCAGAAGTTTTGTTTATCATATTTATCTGAGAACATATAATTCTGCAGTAACTGTATATATTAATTTACAGCTTATCAAATTATACAAACGGAGTGTTGGATATCGTGTTACTCATGGAAAATCTTATCATTCTCAAAAACGGTTAACGGTCTTTATTTACATCTCTTTTTACTGCCGTCTTGTCACGTTATGCATCTAACAGAAATCTCGAGAGGCCTGCTTCCTGAGTAATAAAATCCGTCTCATGAATAATTAAGGCACGCGACTTTCATTGTTTTAAACCTTAAGAAGCACTTTAGAAACAAAGACTAAATAATGTTGTATTTCACAAATGACTTCACAGAATGGTTTCCTGTGTAATGACTTACAATGAAAAATCATACTCTCACTGATTATGGCTTTCAGCTATTTTTCCAGTTGTCAACACATATGTAAAGAGTTTAGCAGGAAATCGGTTTACAGTCGATTCTTAAAGTGTAAATGTAATAGAAAAGCAAATTGCAAGCTAATAAACTTTTCGCATAATAATTATGTTACTACGTTGAATAAATATATTATTTACTTTAGTTTTAGATGACTTTGGAAGTATTCGTGCATACAGCATTTAAACGTACAAAAGGGCCTTAGGTAGTCTATCGGTAGAGCGTCGGCTTTTGGTACTGAGGGTGCTCGGATCGAATCCCGACCAGCGCCATTAAATACCTTCGTGTCTAGGCCTGATATGGGCATGTTAAATACGTAGACTGTAAAGTCCTTCTGTGAGGTCAGGGGGTGGGGAAGGTACGATCCAACCAGATGTCTCCCCTGGGGGTGCTCGGTCAAACTTGTGGTGGTACCTCGCCAAGTTGGACTCGGACCTTTGTAGTGCTATTATAAACCAGAGACCCACTACTCAGCCCAAAGCCTACATGGGCCTGGTCTGGAACTTCCGGCCAGGGGGCATTATGAACAGCAGCAACAATTGTACAAAAGTGTTGGCCTAGGGATAAAATGTATGCAAATTCATTTATTATACCTTTTGAGCTTGATATGGTAGATTTGTAAACCTCGATATTTCTTTTATGTTTATACAGTGCAAAAATCTTTTATTCTACCATCCATCTCCTGTTATCTTAAAAACAGATAGCAGAGATGCTGAAGCAAGAACAGAGGAAACAAAATTCCTACTACGGTTGACAAATCTAAACCTTTCATTTCAGAAATTGAAAAATCCTTTCCAGGAATCATTTCACTGCAATAAAATGTTTTATACCGAGTAGCAGTTTAGGAAATAAATCGGGACCACTCATTGAAGTTTACCCCGAAAAGACGAGAGAAAGCAGCGCATTAAGCCAGGAAATCCCCCAAAAAATCATTACGCCTGAAGTTACAACGATGATGAAATAAGATTTGAACAAGAGGATTCATTCAAAAACTGTCTGCAGATTCATTCACCTTGTTGTTTATAAAGCGAGAGTATCAAAAGAAGACAGGCTTGGATAAGTAAAATTTATCGAAAAAAAGGAGCAAGTTTTCATTTAAACGGAAGACATAAATTTTCGTCGAAAATACTGCTTTGAGCCGAAAGTAAAGTTCCTTTTATTTATTGAAAAAAAAATTCAGTTTTCGAGAAATCCCATTTAACAGCTACTAGTGTCGAACGTGGCTAGGGCGCTGGCATTCGGTTCAGATCCTGTGGGTTCGAGTCCAACTGTTGGCATGGATGTTTGTAGCCGTTCGGAATCGGATTTAAACTGTAGGTTCCGGTCTAATTAGCCCTCGCGTAACAAAAAGTTGACCGTAGCGCTCCAAACCAAACCTAATCTCCAACGTACCCAGCAGCCAAAGACCAATGTTTTGCCCTCCTTATGGGATTCAGCATGGAATTGGATTTAAGTATGCTAAAGGGAAAAGAAATAATTTATTATAGTGGTTGAAAATGTAGAGTCATCCAATCCACAACGGAAAGAAGTATTATCTATCACGGATTGCAGTGAAAAATTTAGAGTTCTGAATGGTGAAAAAAAATTACGTGAAACAAACCCTTGTACGAGGGGGGATAACAGTAAAAATTTACAAAAATTCCGCATTTAGCTCACTACTTTCAACAACGTCATATCTCAAAAATTGGCGATTTTTAGCTATGCCTGTTTTTAGAATGCCCTGAAAGAGTAGTGTACCCCTGCAAGATCGTCATATCTCAGCTTTCAGTATTTAGCCACCAAAGAGCAGAATTAATATTTATTTTTAATACATTTTGTTCTACTTTTAAAATTTAAAATCGCTCACCTGAAAATCACGTTTTTTGAGATATGACGTTTTTGAAAGGAGTGAGCTATTTGGAATAAATTTACATTAAGTCAATTTATCGGCTATACCATGTGAAGGAGCCAATAACAAGGGTGTATCCAAGATCCATCGTTGCTGGTAATGCTGGAGATATATGTCTTTGCATAACCAATCCTTTCTACGAGGGTGCGTTCCATGCACTTTTTTCCTCTTCTAGCTAGATTAAAATACTCCAGCCAAAGAAATCCTTAAATAAAACTGTGTTTCCATTTGGATGTTTATGTAAGGGAACTTGTATGAGTATTTACAGACAGGAAAAATTTATATATTTGCATATTCAAAAGGAAACACTTCTGCAAAGTGCAGCTAAACTACATTTGGATAGAGAATATCACTTTGACCAGGGCAAAGTATTGGAACATAAGGCTCATGTAGTTCCCGTATGGTTCTCATCTTCAAGTATTTCAAGACGTATCTCCAAAGGTATGCACTAGTAAAAATCCTGTTGAGCATTCAAGGAAAGAGCTCGAAGGTAGATATAAACAAACAGAAGAGAGGGTCCACTTAAAAACACTTATTAAAGAATGGGGGAAAATCTCACTAAACAATGCCAAATTAACGTATTAAATGGCAAAAATACAAAGAACAATTTGTAAGATACATGAGTTCGCAGTAAAGTAATATTAATGGCTCTACTTCATTAATGACACTACCTCTCTTTGTATTATAATTTAACTGCTTCAATAATTTTGACATTTGTTTTGATGAAAAGCAAATTTAAAACTCGCTCTTAAATTAATATGAAACATTTTTTTCAAATTTGTCACATGTTTTATATCTTTCAGACTATATGGTGTATATAGTCTTAGTATAAACTGTGTTAAACACTTGCAAACAGACTTTGAATTTAGTTAAGCAAGTTAAACTGTATATATTATTTATATTTGCAAGGTCACCTTAATTCTAGTTATACCACATATCTTTCCTTTGGCTGAGATGAACTTTAAATTTTTAGCAACTGAAGTGTGCATTAAACATTTTTTTCAGTGTCTTACATAATTATATCACTGAAGATGGATGAATAATTGAACGCGTTTAACTCTACCTACCCAGTAATTCCTAGATATTTGATCGGACGTAAGTTAGCTATTAACAAATGTATTAAACGTAAAAAAAAGTATTTGCCTCTTAATATCAGAAGTATTTATCGAAATATATAACGACATTTAAATATTCAGAGATAGATAAGGTTGATATACGCTTAACGATCACCTTGAAGTCTTTGTAGCCCAACAGGTTTCCAAGGTCTAATCGGGCTGGTAACGATGTGCCGACTTTTCAGAAGAATTTTATTTTTAAATAAATATCTGAAATTAGAGCTTACTGTAAACTTTATGATCTATTAATCAAAATGATGTAAAAGGTGGTTTTAGATCAGTACGTGACAGGAAATATTTAGTGGTATTTTGATGCTACTGAATCACTGGTTCTTGAATCCTTAACAGCTGAATCATATCATTAAATATAATCGTTTATGAAAAAAAAGGAATGAAAAAATTTTCAGTTTGCTGAAGAGTCACAAGAAAATATATGTATATAGAACTGGGGGATAGAGGGAGGCAATAAAAATATCAGCAGGAGGTTCAAAGTGCTGTTTTTTTAAAACTAGAGATCTAAAGAATTTTAAAGTGAAGGAATTACTTATCTTTTTCCATGCAATGTCTGACATCACCTTTTGTCAAGCTCTCATTTATATTGCCAAGAGCAAACAAAAAAAGTCACTACTATACACATTGTTTTATTCTTCTGCCACTAAGTGCAGTAAATGAAATTGAAAAGCCCTTTTATTTTTCCGGATCTATCTTGAAAGACAATGGCTTCAAGGATTATATTAAAATTCTGAAAAAGAGTGTTATGGGACTAAGAAAGGGATTCGAAATTGCATAGTTTAATGGAGCTACAAAAGGCGTCCTTTTATATTCATGGTTCAAAATTAAAGTACTCACTTTGACAGTAAGAATATATATATATATATATATATATATATATATATATATATATATATATGTATGTATATATATATATATATATATATATATATACATATATATATATATATATATATATATATATATATATATATATATAATATATATATATATATATATATATATATATATATATTTATATATGAATATATATATGTATGTATATATATGCATATGTATATGTATACATACATACATATATATATATATATATATATATATATATATATATATATATATTTATATATACGATTAACGCATGTTCCTGTAATTTAATTGCCATCGTGACTGAAAGAATGATACTCATTCGATCTCATCCATTTTATACCCAGAATTCACTTTGAATTCGTATGCTTCTGCAAATCAGATTGTTTTCTTCTTCACTTGCAGTGCCCCATTTATGAACTTTTGTACCGTCATGATGCTTAAAAATGCAAAAATAACAGTTTTAACCATCACAATGCTTGAGAATGCAAATATAAAAGTTTTAAAGGACTGCACTTATTTAATGCATAACTTTTCAAGGATTTAGGCCGTAATGCGCTCCCTAGTGGATATTTTTTGAACTTTTTGTAAAATCTTTCAGCGCATCCTTTGAATTGTCTATCTGCAAAATTTCAGGTCAATCCGCCTTTTAGTTATAGCTACAAAGGGTTTTAATATATATATATATATATATAGTATATACTAGCGGACCCGACAGATGTTGTGCTGTTCAAACGTTGTAAATCCAAAAATCATAAAATTATTGTAATAAACTATAAATTGTCTGGACCGTTTTGATGAAAAAATATGTAAAAAAAATTATTTTTAAAAAACCTTAAACCACCACGCGTACAGTTATCACAATTCGACCTAACTTAAAATTAGCAAGAATGTGGACGAAATTTCATTAATATGGCTATTAGTATGACTAATCAATGAGCTGTTCAATTCTTCATAAGTTGCATAAAATCAAATGAGATTTGACAATTTAAATTTGTAGGTTAAGTTAATTGTTATTCAGTGCACGTGTATACAGCATTAAAATTCATGAAAATAAAAAAAAATTCTGAAACACGATTGTAGCGCTGCCTACCAGATCCAATTATTGAATGCACGTGTATACATCATTAAAATTCATGAAAATAAAAGAATTTCTGAAACGCGATTGCAGCGCTGCCTACCGGATCCAATTTTGTACCTAAACTAACGGAGGATCAACAACAACACATAAATAAATAAATTAATTAGAAAAACATTTTCTATCGGACGAAATTGTGAATCTATACCATTCTCGAATCAACTTAATCGCACACACAAAATTTCATTAAAATCAGTACAGCCGTTTAGGAGGAGTTCAGTGACATACACACGGACAGAAGAAATATATATATAAAGATATAAAATTTCTGAAACGCGATTGCAGCGCTGCCTACCGGATCCAATTATTGAATGCATGTTTATACATCATTAAAATTCATGAAAATAAAACAAATTCTGAAACGCGATTGCAGAGCTGACTACCGGATCCAATTGTATACCTAAACTAACCAAAAATCAACAACAACACATAAATAAATTAATTTTAAAAAAAATTTCTATCGGATCAAATTGTGAATCTAAACTATTCTCGAATCAACTTAATCGCACACACAAAATTTCATTTAAATCAGTCCAGTTGTTTAGGAGGAATTCAGTGACATACACACGGACAGAAGAAATCCATACTAATAAAAGGAAGTGTTTGTGTGTTTGTGTGCTGCCTCCAGACGAATCTACGAAACTTACAACTTTGGAATTTGGCACACGGGTAGTGAAGAGTCTGAACATGTGCACCTCGAAGCGCGAAATTTAAATTTTATTACCGTTAATTTTTAATTAATAAAAACCAACAATTTTTGAAGGGTGAATCCAGAAATGGAAGAACCTCCCTTTCAAATTCGGCTATATTTGAAAAATGTCGAAATCGATGTATTTTTTTTTTTCATGAAAGTACATAAATGTTACATATTTGGAAAGAGCTTTAAAAACTGATCATTTTTTCTGCGTACACTTAATCTGTTACTTCAATAGTTTTAGAGTTATTTGGATTCTAATCTTGAGATCATCCGATCATCCGATGTAAACAAAGCGTGATTATTTCAAATCGTGATTATGCAATTAAAAACACCGAAAAAAACATTTCTATTATAAAAGAAATAAATTTTATTAAAATCTTATTACTTCTCTTAAAAATATTAAGATGGTTTAAAATCATAATACAGACTTCAAATTAATTTATTCAATTTTTTGTGCAATATTTGATTCTATTTGCGCTAAGGTCCGATAGATGGTGCCACGAGACTGATACAGTATGCGCTCTATCACAGTCTTTGCGCTATTTATTGTTGCACCACAAAATTTAAATACCTTTATTCGTTGTTTTTTAGTGTTTCCATTCTCTGACAATGATTGCTGAAGGGAGCGGGTCCCTCGGCTAGTATATATATAAAGATGCAGTAGCATGACTTAGTACTTAGCTCTTAATCAGCAACATAACTTTTTAAGCAACAAATCTA
Source organism: Dolomedes plantarius (assembly GCA_907164885.2). Lineage (NCBI taxonomy): Eukaryota > Metazoa > Arthropoda > Arachnida > Araneae > Dolomedidae > Dolomedes > Dolomedes plantarius. Next base: position 143,732,273 of record OU015493.1, on the reverse strand, counting down.
GATAAATGAAACCGAAGAAAAATATTTTACATGATGGTTTCGCGATAATATTTTAATTATAAATCAAAATATTTATAATATTAAATTTGAATTCTTTAAATTAAAAGTAACTGAAGTTTAAAAATTAGTAATGCGGGAGATAGTATCAGAGTCCGACCTTATTAACGGTCAACTTATGAGATATTATTTATTTTGTTATATTTTTCATTCTTCAAAAGAAACGTACATAAACTTTCTGAATTTGAATTACTCGGGAGAAAAATTTTGTATACTGTGTATTAAGCGCAAATAATTTCCTTTGGTGAAGGAAATTTCTAAAATGAAAAAGATGCTCGAGTAAAATCTTCATTCCCTATCACGGAGTACAATTTAAAAAAAAATCTATTAATCCAAGTCAACATTCATGGGAAAAATTTTCTCCGTAGGTGAGCCTTTAGCTGCGCGAATCCGATATTGATACCATCCATAATGTCTTGAAAAAAATCATTCTTTAAAGGTAGTTCGAAAAGGGTTGAAGATTTTATGAAGCATAATCTTGCATACATTCCTCTACTCTTTAATTTATCATACTCGTATTTTGGGGCTCCTGCCAGCTAAGAAGACACGCTTATCCGTCGTCTCCCTGATCATACTTTACATAAATAAACCTCGTATACTACATGTGAGAGATATCAGGGAGCTCCAGACCCCTACTCGAAATCACTTATTTCCATCAAGTGTTATTTTACCTTATCATGCAACGTCATCTTACATTTTTAAATACTCTTTTCTAAAAAATCACCTGGGACTTCATGCGTCTTTAACTGCTACGGCACCGGAACTTGCTTATTCTCTTAATGAATGGACTTCATAAGCGATTTCTAAAATTACCCTCGCACAAACGAGAGGTAGCCAGTTTGTGTCTTTCCAAATGAGAGTCAAAGTTAACTCTGTTGTAAATGTCCCTTGAGTTATTTATTATTCGTCTCATTATAAACGCTTAGTTTAAGTTAAAAGAAAATGTCAAATCAACAGAATATAAGAATAAATTTTTCCCTCTAGGGAAACAGAGAACATTGTAACTTTCCCAAATTAAATCTTGAAAACTCATTACTATTATAACTACATTCATTATTATACATTTGAACTAAAATTTCCTACTTTTCGTACCAATCCATGTTTAGTGTGTATCTGACATCCACATTAAAATAACAATTGTACAGCTGTTTATATCAAGAATCGTATGAATGTGTATTTTTAAGCAACATAACTTTTTAAGCAACAAATCTAGATAAATTAAACCGAAGAAAAATATTTTACATGATGGTTTCGCGATAATATTTTAATTATAAATCAAAATATTTATAATATTAAATTTGAATTCTTTAAATTAAAAGTTACTGAAGTACTATAAATAGTACTCATTGTTTTCGTTCTTTTAGGGATAAAGGGTGTTATTTTACAAGTAACATCTCCCTAATGAATTATTTTAATGAATGAATTTTTATGAAATATTAGGAGAAATTCCACAATAGACTGTGATTAAAGAAGAGTGAAAGGTTTTTCAGTGATTGTAAACTTGGATTTAAAGATTTTTTTTCTTAAATTCTATTAGAGAAGGAAGTTTTTGACTCAAATATCTTTTTCATTTTTAGAAATTTCGCCCACCGAAGGAAATTGTGTGCATTTAAAACACAGTATACCACATTTCCCCCGAAAAATTCAAATTAAAAATTATTTGCGTTTCTTTTGAAGAAGGAAAAAAGTACCCGAGTAAAAATGCCTTTCACTATTACAGTGGTTCCCAATCTATAGAAGTCTCTGGACCACTAAGCCAGAATATGAACCCTGTATTTGCGTTTCTTTTGAAGAATGAAAAAGATACCCGAGTAAATAATGCCTTTCTCTATTACAGTGGTTCCCAACCAGTAGAAGTCTTTGGACTACTAAGCCAGAATATGAACACTGTATTTGCATTTGTTTTGGAGAATGAAAAAGATACCCGAGTAAATAATGCCTTTCTCTATTGCAGTGGTTCCCAATCTGTAGAAGTCTTTGGACCACTAAGCCAGAATATGAACCCTGTATTTGCGTTTCTTTTGGAGAATGAAAAAGATACCTGAGTAAATTATGCCTTTCTCTATTACAGTGATTCCCAACCTGTAGAAGTCTTCGGACCACTAAGTCAGAATATGAACCATGTGAGCCCCCCCCCCCCACCGACTTGAGGGGTCGAACCTTCCGGGGAATGGGGGGGATATAGAATATCCCTCAGGCAAAAGGATACAAGATTAACGTACTCACATTCTTATGTATCATATTCTAATAATAAAATATTTATGTTAAACTTTTAAGAAATTTTAATTCAACACCCGGTAGTCATCGGATATATTCGGCTCATATAGTTCAACGATCATTGCTTTCCAAATCCCCATTTATTTAGAAAATTTTTTATATGTGGGTCCGGACCACTCATGAGGCTCTCGCGGACTACCTGTGGTTCGCCGACCACCGGTTGGGAACCACTGCTCTGTTAGAAAGTACGCTTAAAAATGCAATCTTTAAGTACAAGTGGACAATCACTGGAAAAATTGTCTCCCAAGGTTAACATTGAGTTGAGCGAATGCAGTATGGCTGATACCCAGAAGCTTTAAGTGATCTCAATCTGTCCATTAAAAACTGTTGTGAAGATTGTGAAATCGAAAGGATATACAGTGAAAATTCTCTAGCCAGCCACTCCTATTCCATGGTCAAGCCTCTAAGTAGCCATATTCTGTTCAGAATTGATTCAAGACTCCATAGAGCCAATGTTATGGAAGAAACCTCTTTACGATGGCCACCCCTCCAAAAGACCACTTTTTACGGAACCATTTCTGGCCTCCATGAGAAATTCCACTGCATTGCCTCTCTCACAAAAATTGTATTCTCATTTTCAGCTCTTATTTCTCTCAGAATGAAATGGTTTTTCATGAAAACATATTCCTCCAAACTGCAGAAGATTTTATGTATCTGATTGGAAGGCTGAAAGTTCACTTCCGATATAAACTCCAGTTAACTCTTTCTGATGTAACCCGAATCCCTTCCTTCTGTTTAAGAGCACTACTCTACCCAATTTTAATCGGTTAGCTTCATGATTACTTACATATTAAGTGAGTAATTACAATGATCATTTGCATATTAAGTAATTTCGGCTCTTCGTTGTCCACGTTCTCAGCCAAGTTGATAGTTCCACAACACTCTTTCAAGCATGATCACGATGATCATGTTCTGCCTCCGATTCCCTGCAGATAACATAATATAAAATTCCTCACGTTAGCTTAGATAATTGCTTTAATGTCTTGATCACCATAATAGTTATACCGAGGGTTCCAGTTCTGTTATCAGATATACTACAGCGATATGTTGAAATACCTTTCGTTTAGATTTTGTTTACTTTACAAACTTTACCGTAACACATTCTTTACTTTATTTTCAGAATTTCTAGATAAAAGACTGCCAACAAATGGACTAAGTTTTTGATTATGAGTCACAATAATTGGTATATACTCTAATGATCTAGAGAGAATGCATTTTTATATTAAGTGAAGGAAGCATTGGTATTCTATATATATATATATACATATATATATATATATCTACATATATACGTATATATATATATATATATATATATATATATATATATATATATATATATATATATACACTGCTGGCCACTGTAAATGCAACACCCTGAAGAAAACATGCAAATAACATGAAATTTACAACATGCATTAGCGGAGGTGAGATATGCAAATGATTAGAATTTCAGCGTAGACGCACATCACGCACGCCTGTGGCGCCACTTCAAAGCGCTATTTAAGACTTGGAGATTTCGACGATTTCAAGTTCGGCAATTGTGTTTTTCTTGTGGTTTTTTCAAAAAAACGATCAATTATGCCTCGTCGAAAACAGCGATCATCTTTTGATCAAGTACCCGAGTTCGACAGAGGAAGGATAGTGGCCTACCGAGATTGTGGATTGTCTTTCAGGGAAATCGGTAGTCGTGTTGGACGAAACCAAACAACTGTAATGCGGATATGTGATCGTTGGATACAGGAGGATACGACGGACCGGCGTGTTCGATCGCATCCACCTCAGCACGCCACTTCACGTGATGATAGGCAAATTGTGCGCATGGCAGTGACGGATCGCTCAGTCACATCACGAACCATAGCACAGCACATGCAGTCTGTAACGCATCATCCAGTGTCTGCGCGCACCATTCGACGCCGTTTACAGCAGAGTGATCTGTCCGCAAGACGTCAATTGCTTTGTCTACCCTTGACGCAGAACCACAGACGTCTCCGCCGCCAATGGTGCGATGACAGAAGGATGTGGACGGCAGAATGGAATGAAATTGTCTTTACTGACGAGTCACGCTTCTGTCTGCAACACCACGATGGTCGCATTCGAGTCTGGAGACACCGTGAAGAGAGGATGCTGAACAGCTGCGTTATGCACCGCCACACTGGTCCTGCACCGGGTATTATGGTATGGGGCGGTATTGGATATCACTCTCGCACACCTCTAGTACGCATTGCCGGTACTTTAAACAGCCAGCGCTATATCTCCGAGGTGTTGGAGCCAGTTGTCCTTCCTTACCTTCAGGGCTTGCCCACAGCCATATTTCAACAGGATAATGCTCGACCACACGTGGCACGCATTGTCCAACGGTTCTTCGTCAATCGCCAGATTGAATTGCTTCCCTGGCCGCCTCGCTCTCCGGATCTTTCGCCGATAGAAAACATGTGGTCCATGGTTGCTCTACGACTGACCCAGATTCCATCCCCAGCTGCCACAGCAGATCAACTTTGGCAACGTGTGGAAGCTGCTTGGTCTGCTGTACCCCAAGAACTCATCCAAAGTCTCTTTGAATCAATGCCGAGGCGTGTGGCAGCGGTGATCTCCAACAATGGCGGCTACTTTGGCTACTGATTTTGGCAGGAACCACACTTCACAGAAGTCTATAAATTTAATCACTTGATACTTGGTCAACATGTTATCTACAAAATAAATTTTGTTGTGATGTCTCTTGTCTTTCTTGGTGTTGCAATTTGGATGGCCAGCAGTGTATATATACAATGAAAAATTCTCTATGGCTGTTAGTAATGGTTCCGATAAAAAGTATCCGTTTTGAGCTGTGGCCATCGAAAAATCATCGAAAACCGTCGTACATAACATTTTTATGGAGTTTTTAATATATATATATATATATATATATATATATATATATATATATATATATATATATACGTATATAAAACAGTTCCGTAACTGACTGACTCACTGACTGACTGATTGACTGAATGACATACAACGCACAGACGAAACCGCTGAACTTAAAGGGCTGAAATCTTGCATGGCGATTCTTTTTATAGTGTAGGGGTGCACTATGAAAGATTTTTGAAAAATTCTTCGCAGATTTTTTAAAATTAAATTTTTAAGCTGTTTTTGTAACTTTTTTTAAGTTTGTATTTAAAATAATAATTTGAGAGTTATAAAATTTATATCACGAGAAAGATCATAAAAATTCCTTTAAAAGGAAATCTTTTTCAAATCTTTATTCCATTTTCAGTTTTTTGGGGAATTTTTGAAGATTAGTTTTTAGAATTTAATTTATTAAATGCTGATCACGTGATTTCTTTTCTGGTACTTTAAATAAAGTTATCATCACGTGCATAAAAACAAAAAAGACAAAAAATATTTTTCTTGCTAATGCGGCAGACGGTTGGACATTATCCCCAAAAATATTAAAATACAGTAAAAGAAATGTTCCTCAAACTGTACTATATTAACTGTACTATATTCTTAGTATGTTCTATTAGATTTAATTTGAATATTTTCTGCTACATTATTTTGTCTATAAAAATATCCGTTACGTTTTTTTATAAACATATTTTTTTTTTACATCAATTGCATACATTGATCGATGTATTTATTATAAAATTATTTATACATATATTTGGCATTAAATGCATACATTGTCCCTTGTATTTAATTTGAATGTACTCCGCAGCGAAGTACGGGTTTTCAGCTAGTATATATATAAAGCATAAACTAAATGTAAGTATTAATAGTAAATTTAATATCGAAGACTTATTTGAGAATGAGACCTTGTACTTTATTACGTTGAAATTATGCAGATATATTAAAATAAGTTTTAGTTCAAAGTCAATAATAAATATGACATTTGAACGGGTGAATAATTCCGATAAAATCGTCTTATTTCAGGGTAACATTAGAATTCAAGTCATAAAATGTATGATACATTTTTGTAGGTATATATGTAAACAGTGAAATGAAGGAGAGTGTGTTCATCTTTTATTTATATTTACAAAAAGGTCTCAGTGTTTCCATATGTTTTTTTCCTTCTTGGCAAGAAAGCGGCGAACCTGTTTTTCTGTTCCCGTGTAGGAGGCCGAACTGTTTGATCACGTGGATCACGTAGATCGAATATATTCCGTAAACGAAAGAATGTAAACACTTGAAATATTCGAGCGCGTATTTGATTCTCTAAGGTTTCACAGAATAGTGGCAATAAACATGAATTCTGAAGCCTGAAACATGATTTTGAAAGCTTTTACATATTGAATTTTAAATTATGAATGTTAGAATGTTTTGTTTTTAGTTATCAAATGTCGATCATTCAATGTCTTTTTTTCCCGTAAATTTATCTGAAAATATCTTTCCCAACATGAATCTCGAAATTTTAATTAGATTTTACCATTAGTGGTGGGGTGTTTCTATTCTTTAATTTTGTATTCTATTTTACATTTTACTTCCAAAACGAAACTTGGAAATTGACTTATAAAACAAAAAGAATCCTAAATATTTCATAAAATCGGTTTGTTAGGCCTTGTTCACATCCGGAACGGGGTGTAGTGTCAGTGATAAAAATGTTAACCAATCACATAGCCCAATACAATGATGTCATCCCTTGAAGTTGACTAGAGCCTGTTCACATACAATCCTTCTTCGCAGCGTCACTCGTATTGAAACATATTTAACCAATAAGAAACCTCCAAACCTTCAGCCCCGAAATTGTTTAGGCCTGTGATTGATTTAAAATATGTCAATAAGAGTAACGATGACGCTGATTGGTTAAAGAGGTCACTGATCAGTATATAATTGGTTAAAAATTTTTACGCTGACGCTGATGGATTCCATGTGAACAGGCCTTTAAGTCCAATGCTGACGAATGACGCGAAAACCTTGTGATACGTCAAACCAATCACAGGTCATGTCAGCAATTTGAGTGCCAACGGAGGAACGCTAGCTGCGCTCTGTAAAGCAATGTGAATAAGGTCTATGGGTCTGTTCAAGTAGAATCCGTCAGCGTCAGCTTTAAAGATTCGGTTGGTGCTGATTACTTAAATGGGTCAAGGGTCAAGGGTCAATGATTGATATATGATTGGCTAAAAAATTTGACGCTGGCGGATTCTATGTAAGCAGGCCTTTAGGAGTTTTGCGTTATTCCGTAAGTAACTTGCTTTCGTAGGTAATCGCAAATGTTACAAGAAATAAGTATTTTAGGTACTATGTGTTACTTTCACCAGTACATTTTTCTTACGTGCGAATGTTATGAATATATGGGTATTTGTACTGAAATATGAAGTATTTTAGATAAACTATTTGTCATGATTCGAGCTAATTGAATCGATGTTATCCAAATGAAGGATATTTACCTACGAGAGGAATTTTCTAATAAGATATTGACCGTAGATATGTTTTGTGACAAAAGAAACAGAAAAAAACTTATCGAAATTTATCTCGCGTTTCCTTATTAACAGATGCTAAAGAAAAGAATTAAAGCCATTAAATAATTGATTTTGTTTCAATAGATCTTACTAGTCGAGTAGATGCTCATTTTATTGTACATTTAACAACAGAATTTGTAAAAAATAAGATTTTTTTTTCACAATTATAATATTCTAGAAATCTTGATCTACTGCAAAATATTTTATTCAATCTATATACTTATAAAATATCGTGTATAGGCAAGGTTAGTGAAAGAAAAGCCATTCTCTCTCTCTCTCTCTATATATATATATATATATATATCTATATATATCTATATATATATATATATATATATATATATATTTATATACAGTGGAATCTCGATCTATCGTTTTTCAAGGGACCGATTGAAATGAACGATAAATGCGGGAAAACGATAGATGCGGAAACATAACAAAGCAATATGATCTTTGGGACTGGATAAAATGAACGACACATGCGGAAAAACGATGGATCCGAAAACGATCGATCGAGATTCCACTGTGTATATATATATATCTCTCTCTCTCTCTCTCTATATATATATATATATATATATATATATATATATATATATATATATATATATATATATATATATATATATATATATATATATATATGAACAAAAGGGGTTCACACATTTTTGTAACGATTTTGGAAAAAGAAATATAAAAACAAAGATAAAAATTTTATTTTCTAATATATTCGATCTGATAGCCCTGTTATTTAACTATCATATTATATCTTGATTTCTACGATAAAAGAACTTTTCTTAAAATATCGAGGTTGATTTTGTTCCATTCTTCGACCACAATCTTCCATAGCCTATCCAATGTGTTGGGATGACGCTTATAAAGAGCTTAGTGATGGAATGTCTTTTTGGAAAACAGGTGTTAAAACATATTTCTGATTATAATCCGAGTTAATTTTGACATTTTCTACTTTCCTTATTTTAAGTTTTCTGTTATAAGAGAATCAGCAATAACCATTAAACCTTTAGCAAAACTTTCCTTGTTTTCTCTGAACCAACATTTTAGGACTTTTTCTCCTCTTTTCTGGTAGTAAATCGATCTTTTTCTGTTACAGTCATATAAATATGTCCAATCTTCATCAATTGTTACTACATATTTCCATATTCAGCTGACAAATAATTTTCATACAACATTCTGCACATAGTCTTACTCCGAGAAAGATGTTTTCGCATTAGGCAGTGAACATCGTGTTTTTTCTTTTTGATTAGAATTAAATCACTTTTTATGATTTTTAGTACAGTTCTTATAGAGAAGTATAAAGATTTTGCTATAATTCTTCGGGGGGTTTGGATATTCTTTTAAAACATGAGATGCGACTTTAGATATAATAATGGGGAATGTACCTTTGTTGGGTATACATATTTTACCTATTTCACAGTCAAATGTAAACTGTCACGTTTCTTTCGTTTTTTTATTAATTATTTCACTTAATTTAATTATAGAAATATTAAAACTATGCTTTTCGCATCTTTTTTTAATAATCGAATAAGAGTATTTCTCTTCGGAAAGTGCAAATACATAGCCTTCAATCTATTGTTTATTTTCCAGCGACATTTTAAAGCAAATATTTTTAATGATGCAAACGATAATTAAACCCTATTCCGAATTGATGCCACCTAGATTTTATTTTTGTTCATTTAAATTTAAATCAAAGAGAAATCAAAATCGTTACAAAAATGTGTAACACACCCTCTGTATGTATGTATATATATATATATATATATATATATATAATTTAAAGAACCAAGTAAATGCCACCAAATAAGTTTGCATTGTCTACATCTTTTGAAACAGCTGTATCGAATCAGTATGTTTGGCTCCACAATCTCCCGTCCTGCTACTATCCTTAATATCACGCTGCAGAGAGGATTAAGCTTCAGGGGAGATTCGTTGAAGAAACTAATTTTCTGAACTTAGATGGTTGCACGAGTAAACAAAGCGGAACTTTTAAAACGAAGCTCCTCGCCTGAATCCCGATTACTGCAAGAAACGAAGATCCGAATAACGCCATGCAGATTGCCATTACGCATGTGGCAACGTGATCCCATAACAATCACACGGTAGTCTAAATCACTTACTCTTCCGGTACAAATCGAAAATTTATTCACTTGGGATTGCGTACATTCGTGACTGCCATGCATCGCTAATATAAGACCGAATTGAAGCTCGACTTTCCTCTTTCAAGTCGTAGTTTTACATCAGCTTTCTATTGGGTAGTCCTAGGTCTCTAAATACGCTCGCAGTATTGTTGTGCAACTGTCACCATATAACTGTAATGGAATGGGAGTTCTATTGTTATCCACCATCTTCTATACTATCTTAGGAGCTTGGAAAACTTTCGAAAGAGGTTTCTCACCGTGGTGATTACAATGGCGTAAACTCCTGAATATTTCATAAGAAATGGTAATACATGATTGTGAGTCCTGATAACTGATCCAAATAAACAATACTCTGACTGTATCATTCTAATCATTATTTTTTCGACCAATTCCTGTACGAATAGATTTCACTACTATACATTTTAAACAAAAACCTTTTGGGTGTATGATTAGCACACAATTATCTCTTCGTTGCGAGTATTTTGGCAATGATGTTAATAACGGGCATGTGTTCAGTAACATGAACGAAAAAGACTAATCTATGAAGTGCCACTGTTTAACTTGAACAGGATACTTATCTACACATGTTCCTCCTTATCCCGCTATTCAAATGTGTTGTTATTTATTCTGTATTTAATTTATATTTTAAGATTAGAATTCAATCATTACTCGTTTTTATGAATACCCATTTATGCTGCTAGGAGAAATACATGTTTTTGAGTGGTAGTCATATAATATATGGTCACCAGTCCTTTCGTTCTTTCAGCTACTTCCCATGCTTTAGTCACTGAAACATTTGTTAAATGCGTATCAGCGATTATACTTTCCGGAAATTTCTGAGATCATAAATTTTCAAAAATAAAAATCTCATAGAATGATAAAGATTTTTTAAATGTTAACAATTTTGCCCATTTGTATTTGTATTTAGCGTTGATTTTGTGTGGCAGATCTTTCAGTTATTTTGTTTGTTCTTGTCTGTTAAGGTTTTAGAGGCTTTATAAAAGAAAAAATACTTTCCGAAAATTTACATTCCGAAAATCACTAAAATTTACATTCCGAAGAGCATTTTTGTATAAAAATAAAAGCTGTTTAATGTCTGAATTCGTTTCTAAATTACGATTCTTTCTCCATTTAAATTTATCTATATTGTGTGTGACCGATTTTTTCTTTGTAGGAAAATATATAAAGAAATTTATATGTTAACAAGAGTAAAACAAAGGCTTTTGTTGAAAGATGAATCTATACAGTAGAGTATGACTGAGTCGATGAAACTTAAGGCTATGTGCACATGACAGCGTTGCATCGCGCGTTGATGAAATACAACTGATCAAATGCTTGCGTACACATACAACGCTCTCTTCTACTAGAGGCGCGTCACAACGCGCGTCTAGAGAGTTCCACGTAGATCATCTCGCTATTGCAGCGCGCCTCGAGTTCCTTTGTGTTGAATTAGACCGTACACATGAGAGCGTTGCAACGCTCTCATGTGTACATAGCCTAAACGTAATATTTTGTTAAAAAGACCCAAGTTTGGAGAATTGTTTGTGCAGAGGATGTGGTTTACCTAACATCTCCTTGAAAGTTTATCTAACTCATGATAAACGGTTATTTTGATGAAGTTGTTTTTCAAACGCATGTGTTATTTACATTATTGAATAACTGTTTCCATAACCTTCTTTTGCAAGGAGTTAAAGGAAGAAACCTATAAGGCACTACATGATTTTTCCAAATAATTTTTTATGATCTAGTAACTGGTAATTTGCAGTAAGTATATATCGAAATGGATAAACAGTTTATATGTTTAAGTATAATAAATCTTCTGAACAAAATTTTGCACAAAGTATAGTTTTTTAATCTTCTTTTTAAATTTTATTTATTTGACGCATTAACAGTTTTATAGTACGATTAGTTATACCTATTTTGTAAAGAGCCTTATCAGTAAAGAAAATGCAAATATTAGTGTAAGATACTGCAAAATGTGCCGTTCCACATTTACGAATTTTATACTTTTAAAATATTCAAGACTTCATAAATGAAACACGATGCAAAGAAAATAAAAAATACTTATATTACATATTTTCAATATTTTCGTTTTCAGTTAATTTAAATTTAAAGCAAATACTTTACTTTACATATGCCCTGAAATTTTTTTGAATAAGAGATATGCGATTGCTTGCATTTATTCATTCTTGAAATTTCAATCTTTCATCTGGCGAAAAAATGAAAAAACCTTCTCTCCAATTCGAGCATATATTTCTTCTTCAGATCATTGTCAACTACATTTTTGTTTCTGCGAAAAAGTTCTTCTGCTGGGAATCGTGTTTTTCTCCATGACATCGGAGTTGTTAAGTCTGCTTTCTATTACAAAAACTTGATTTTTTTTTGTTTGTAGAGTTTAATTCAAATAATGCGAGATCTTGTTTAGAAATAGAAATTGTTTATTACCAAAATTTTAAACGTTTTTTTAAAAATCTATTGACAGTTTTAGTTTTTATCGTGATAAAAGGTCGTGATAAAGGCTTAAGAGTTTTTCTTATTTAAAATTTTATCTTTATTAACTGACATAGAATTGCACAAGATTTTTTTTACATTCAAATGACTAATACGTAATTCTGCCGGCTTTTGAGAGGTTTTTCTCGGGGAAGTACAGGTTGAGGGAATTTGGAGGAAAAGGTTCGATCATAAAATCTGTAGAATATATAAGGAACCAGACACAGTGACACTTCTTTAGTCGGCTATCCTTATTCGGCGGTCGCCCCTCTAAACGGCCATATTTTGTTCAGAACCAATTAAAGACTCCATAGAGCCAATGTTATGGATTAAACCTCTTTGCTACGGCCACCCTTCAAAATGGCCACTTCTTTATAACTTTAACTGTCCGCCACAGAAAAGGGATAACGCTAAAATAACAATATATATATATATATATATTGATATTGGGTTGGGCATGTTATCCGTATGAACGGCAGTAACATACTAAAGGAAATTTTCAAGGCTAGACCAATTAAAACCAGAAGAAGAAGACCTAAACTTCAATGGGTGGATGCAGTTGAGGGGTATTGTTTAATCCTTAAAACTAGGAATTGGAGGAGTTTGATATGATATCGACTCCCGTTACTTAATGATCCACCTCCGCAAAACCTCTAGCTTTGGCCACCATTTCTTGGATGATTCGGGAATTGTCCATTGATTGTCGGCCGCATCGTGAATTGGCCGACAAAAGCGTGAAATAGTCGTAGATTCTCGATTACTTCGGGTTTTGGCCAAGTGACTTAGCCAATGCTCGAAGTGGCCAGACTTCGGGCTTTGGCTGTAACTAACACACACACACACACACACACACACACACACACACACACACATATATATATATATATATATATATATATACGATTTTAATAACAAAAAAGTCGACTACCCCTTTGTTAGTCTGAAGAAATCCAAAAAAATTCGACATCATTAAAGTAAAAAACTGGAGAGCTAAGGCGGCTGGTGGAATGGAGGAGACTTCTGCAGAAGGCAAGGACTCACAGCGGGTTGTCGTTGCAGTAAAGATGGTGATTTCGTTTCAAATGACAATTAGCAGAAAGACATGCAAAAGAAGATAAAAATTGTGATTTCCGAATCTGAATATAATAATTCATCAGTCAGTTACCTTTTTAAAAACTGAAGATACTTCTTGAAAAATTAGTCAGAGACAAGTGATTATTAAAAGATCCATACCATCATAGCATAATTTCTATTCCATGTGTTACCATTGTGAAATTAGTTCTGTTTACGAAATTCAACTCAAGTTGTTTGACCATCCGCATTAAAAATTATCAAATGATCTTTCAACTTTGAATTATTATTCTCTTTTGAGTAATTTGAATTTTTATTTAAAATCTAAATTCGTGATAAAAGGTCTTCATTTCCCTCTTAAAAAGAGTTTTTCTCCCTAGTTTGGTGCTCAAGAGATGGTTGTTATGCTTTTTACATTTTTCGAATTAACTGATACTCCAGATGATATACTTAGTTTACTTGAAATTCTATGGACACATAGTTACAGAATTTTTAAAAATATTTCTATTAATATGTTTTAGGTCATAGGGCTGCTTTGAAGATCTCTCAGCTATTATTTTATTTGGAATTATTTAACGTGTTTATGGTGTTTTTGATACAAGAAAAAGTTTTAATCGTTTAAATTGACCCTTTTAGCAGTTTTCATTAACATATTTTTCTTTTTAAGATGCAAATTAAGAACCAAATTCATTCTAATAAATTTTAATAATTTGTAGAAAAACATTAACTAATAGTCCCGCATATTTCAAAGTTAAACATATCTTATGGTTTCAGTATGAAGGACTTTTTATTGTTCACCCAGTTACTGAATATTAAAAGCGCTCTTCACTTTTGTCAGTTACTATAAGAAACAGTTCGAAATGAGATAGTATTCTAAGGTTCCTGCGATCTTTTTAACTGCGATTACGTTCCTCCATAACGGTCCTCCGGAAAGAAAAATTTTAGATGTCCTGCGTCGCGAGTTATAATTTTGTCAGTGCGCCAAACCCAGTCTGTATCGCTTGGGTAATCAGTAAACAGTTAAACAGAAAAATACCAAAATGCATCAAAATTTTGACACTCACACACACACACACACACACACACACACACACACACACATATATATATATATATATATATATATATATATATACACATATACATAACGCATACATACATATGTATATATATATATATATATATATATATATATATATATATATATATATACAAAAGTGGTAGGCAACGGTAAGTAATCCTACGTTAATAACCCGCGGTAGTTTTGTTAGAAGAGACTACCTGAAACTTTTTTTTCTGAACAAGAAAACGCTTCATAAAGGTTTTGCTTACTCTTCAAAACTGCAAATTCCCGAATTGTGAATAATTGATTGCTATTCTTAAAGTGCATTGGTAGTAGGTAACAACGATACTTTCTTTGAATTCTCCATAAATTAAAGACAGGTATCAAAATAATTTGTGCAGAATTCTCATCAAATAAATTAGAGAAGCTAAAATATAGGATTTAACAAACAGAAAACTTTTCGAATGACTCAAAGAGGTACTTGGTCAAAGAATTTTCGAAATGTATTTCAAAATCTACCCAAATCCATTCATGCATTAAAACTTGTATAAAATCTCTATATTTTGTAACATTTTGAAATAAAGGTAAGAATTCCAGAGATAAAGTTAACTCGAGTGTAGTATCTAAAATTATATACCCTGATGTTGCCGGCTGTAGAATAATCAATTGAAGGTCTTAATTGAATAGTGAACCAATTCCATTTTTGTTCATTTTGAGATCCAGAGCCTTAACGTCTAATGAGTGCTGAAAAATGACTGCTGAAGTCAGATTTGCGGTGACCTCTGTTGGCAGCAGGAATAAGCTGGAGTTGTACCAGTTTTAAAATAAGATTGAACTGACTTGTATGAACATGAAAGTGAGGCTAACTCCATTTATTAAAAAGTGGAGTTGGTCCACTATTCAAATGAGGCCTTCAATTCAATTTTCCCTCTCTCTCTCAGTTATTTACTTAAGTAACGCAGCAATTACGCATTGTTGCGTTGTGGGCTAATAGAAACTCCAAAACATGTTACACGAGTTTAAAATATTTGATTTAAATGTTATGATATCATAATTATTACAAGGATCAAGATTACGTAAATCTTGTTTTATTTATTTTTAAAATATTTTATATTTTGATGCTGATGCGTCATTTCGTTCAGGTACGGTCAATAGCACTTTTGAATTTACACCAATTACATATGAAGAAATTTAATTTGCAGGAAACTATCTGTAGAGAAATTCTCGGCTTAGAGGAAATAAAAACAAAGTATCTTTTATCCTTTAAATATTATAGTATAACTTTCCCAGTATTTTTTAAAATACCCAGCATATTTTGTTTCTTTAAAAATGAACTTATAATAAATATTAATGATATACTAGATTTTCCCCTGCGATAAATAAAAACTTGAATTAAGCAAACATATTATATATTTTCTTCCGAGACAAATATAAGTAATGAAATAAACAACAGTTGCATTTTTATACAAAGTTATTCAAATAATCAGTTTAATGTTGGTATGTATAATTAATATATTCGATATTCTAAAAACTAAGTTTATATTTGCAAATATGTACACATTAATCAAGCTGTAGATGGATTCGCTAGGTAAACACTGACAGAGCAGCACTTTAAATGTTTTTTTTAACAGTTAGAAAATTGTAGTGAACTGGTTTTTTTCTTATCAAATATTTCTGTATGCGTGTTTTAAACGCTCATCAATTCCTTTGGTGGACGAAACTTATAAAATGAATCCTGTTGCAAGGGGAAGAAAAGTCCAAGCTATCTGAAAATACCATTTTTATTGGATTATCAGCATTTACGTAGCTTTAAATAGTACACAAATTTTGTACATAGGTTAACATTGAGGTGATCGAATCCAATAGGGTTAATACACGGCAACCTTACGTTTCTAGAACCCAAGCGAGATGTCAGTTTTCAAACATCAAATTGAATATACCGTAAATAGGCTTTATATAAACCTTACAATCCATAATTAAATATTCTCTACTCCAGTTACATGAAAAGTATGGATGAAATGATAACTGAAAAAAATACGTAAAAAAAAAATTACGTATTTGACGTTCTAAGAAAAAAAACGTAAAAGGCGTAATTAACGTAAGATAATTGAAGAAATTTTGTTATTATCAGGGATAAAAGTGGAACGAATGCAGAAAGAAGGAAAACGAAGTATGGAAAATCACGTGGATACTAATAAATGTGATTAAAAAAATTTATGTTTCGTAGCATTCATCTAATTTCCTTTATGTACGAATGCATTGGGAAATCAGAGCCAGATACGTACGTGTGTGAAAATTGTAACTGAAACATTTGCATCTTTTTTCCATTAGTAATTTGTATCGGAGGACTATGCATCAGAACTTTCAGACAAAACCATCTGTAATGATGTCTAAAGAAGATAACATATAAACTATATGTTTAAATTTCCGAAAAGCATTTTATTAACATATTTCCCGTTCCACGATATTTCCCGACACCTGCCTAGTGATATAATGCTACCGTTTCCTGTTTTTAACGCCTGTATTTATATTAAAAGTATTTTTCATGTACAATTATAATTATTATTTGCAGAATCGTACTCTCATTGAATAATTGATAATGTTTCGGAGGCAATAATTGCATACTGGAATTGAAGCACTGAAATTCCTTTATTTTTGTATCCATACTTCACGATTTTTTTTGTTCATTTTAGAGATTTATTGCTTTTTTGCAAGTTTTAAGTTATGATACGGAGAATTAATTATACAGTGCACGAATTATTCATTTCTGCCACTACAATTACTTTAGTCTGCTGTGTACTCAAATTTTCTTTAAACAGATGAACTAACAAACAGGTATTTTCACGTGCAACGCCAATTTATTTTATATAAACTGTTTCTGTTTAGGGGTACAATAGTGATGATTTCCAATTTTTCAATTTTCAACCATTAAAAAATTCCATGTTTAAGAAATGTACGTGTCAACGACCATTCAAAAAAAAAAATAACAGAAAGAGCTAGATATATTGAAAGAAAATAATGAGCAGCCCGGATGAGAGCTCAAGTTTAAGATAAATATTTAAGTAACTTTCTCATAATAAAACAGACTGAACTTGCTTGCAACTTGACATTTTATACCTGTCATTATTACGTTATGCCCAAAAGATCCATTTATCTAACTGATACTGATCCCAATATGATAATTAATATAAATTGTTGTTTATATATATATATATATATATATATATATATATATATATACTCGTACAGTCAATAAATTTGGGGACTTTATTTACTACAACAACGAATACACTTACAAAGTCTTCTGAACACAATCACTTTCAAAATAATGTCCTTCCTCAACTATACACTTCTACCAGCGTTGATACAGCTTCTGGAAACATTCCTGGAAACCGTTGCGTGAGAGCTGTCGTAAAGCGGTTGTCGCTGTTGTCATCACTTCTTCGGCATTTGCAAACCGCTTGCCCTTGATGCGATCTTTCAGTTTGGGGAGCAGGTAAAAATCGCAAGGAGCGAGGTCTGGGGAATACGGGGGATGTGGCAGAACTGTGGTGCCGTGTTTAGCAAGAGCTTGTTGCACCATCAGGGATCGGTGCGCAGGGACATTGTCATGCAACAACATGCACATGTTAGATTTCCAAACTTGTGGATTGCCTGCCGGAGAAGACGAAGAACCTGTACATACCATTTGTTGACGATGTTACCTTGTGTTTGGCGCAGCTTGTCCTTTCTGGACCGTGCGCCAATAAACTTCAACCAACCAAACAACCACTGCTCTTACCCGTTGGATGTTCACCTCCGTTTGTGGAGTCATTGGCCACCCACTTCGCGGATCATCTGCAACAGCGTCTCTCCTATTTTTAAACAAGCTGTACCATTTGAAAACTTTCGATCTGCACATAGCTTCGTCTCGATACGCTTTTTGCAGTAACCGTAACGTTTCTTCAGTGGTTTTTCCTAATTTGTAGCAGAATTTAATGTTGGATCGTTGCTCCAAAAAGGACATTTTGCTACATCGGCATCATAGGCTGACAGTCTGCAGCCAAATGGTGAGCTGCGCGCCTTAGCAGTTGTGCAAAGCGTCATATGACGTCTCACGCGTACGCAGATAACCAGACTTGCAAACCACATCGTTATTTCGGTTCCCCCACACACCGGGCATAAGGAGGGAGGGTGTAGCAGTGAAAGTTCATTATAATGTTGGGGTTATTAGATATATTAATACTTATTATTATTAATGATGATTATGATTTTAAATTCATTGCTTAAAGATTGTGGTTAGTACATTGATTGATTGTGATTCCCAAATAATGGAAACAACTCTGGTTTATACTGACAAATTAATTTATTGATTATTAACACATAAATAATACGCTACAAGTTACTAATTATTTCCTCCGGCAATTACACATTATTCACAACTTCATTCCTACTAAATTAATTCACCACAACACCTATATTTAATTCATTCAATTATCATTACAATCCTTTGTACTTCATCTACACATATTACTCTCAACTTCATTACTACGACACATATATTTAATTCATTCAATTATTATGAAGATCTTTCGTACTGCATCTACACATATTACTCTTAACTTCCTTACTACTAAATTAACTCATATATATAAGCATAACATCATATTAAATTGTTTGTACGAATTATCGGTCATCTTAACATCTTATATTCAAACAATATACTCATCGCGCTCTATATTAATTATTATGGCTACACACTGAGAAGCAATGATAGCAATATAAAAAGGAAACGCAAAGTCGGTACCTCGGAAGATGACTGTTGATGCATGCGTCTAAGAATATTCTAAATGCGCAATTCAGATAATTTAAAAAGGCTATTGCCGAAGATTTGGTTGTAGTCTACTTGATATTCTCGAGGGACTGCTTTGACTTCATGCTTTAAAAGATTTAACCAGGTGCGTTCTTTATACAGAACCTTTTGGCTTTGTGTCATCAGAAAGTTATAAGCTAACACTTACGTACATCAATTTTGCTATTATTTTTTCCGCAAACAGTACTACTCAATATTGAAAGATCCAAAAGTTCGAAAATTGGCATTTACAGTAAATTGATCTTGCTTTCCTTTTGATAGAAAACTAAATTAACCTACGATTTCAATGCTTTAAATATCTCTACAAACTGCTCATCACGTAACTGAGTTCTAAAATTTCGATCTTAAAGGATGTGCACTCAAGGTTAAATCTTAAATCAACATTTAATGACGCGCATGCTATATCTATATTTAGTCAGTTAATTAGGGAAATAAACCTAAATGGAAACTAATTGTATTCACATATCTGAATGTAGAAAAGCTGACCTTTTTTATTTTAGGGAAAAAGGATAAATCTTCGCTTTTTTTGCATATTTCGGTTTATGCAATTTCAATAATAATTAAGCTTTTTATACGGTGGTTCTGAGCTTATGTGGAAAATAGCACTCACTTAAGGTATCCGACTATGTTTAAAACATCGATTTTGACGAAAATTCCGATATTGTTTTGACTGTCTTTTTTTAAAGATTTTGAATTTTTGTTTCTAAATCTGCTTTTATTTTTTCGATCCGATCATTCTAAATGAAATTAGAGTGATTTAAAGACCAACAGTATCTATGAATTTCAATACAAGTTGAAAACTTTAATCGTGTTTTATGAAGAACTTGTTTTTGAACAAAAATGTAAACGACTCTTGTGATAACTCAAAATCTAACCATGATATGTGCATGAAACTTTTCACGTATCTTTCTCATAATACTAAGAATGCAATCGACTAAAGATTTAGTTCTAGGTATTTTATTTGTTGATTTGTAGCTGCATTTATAAAAAATCTCATGGAAAATTACTAAAATTTTACATGTAATTGAATATAATGACCTGTATTTTTTAGATTATAAGATATCGATTAGCTTGTAAGTCATCACACTTAGAGGGTACTTCCGTACATATGACAAATAAAAGTTCATGTTATAATGATAATATTTTTTTTAGAGCTAAGCCGTTTTTGTAAAAATTTGTTAAATTGCGACTCAATTTCCTCAATTTTTAAAAGAATTGCATAGTTAATGTCTATTTTTTCATCATTTCCGAGTTTTGGTGTTATATTCCTTCGAAAAACAACGTAGGCATTTTCTCAACTACATTTTTTCAAAAAAAAAGGGCTTCGAACGTAGTCGGATACTTTAATATCTTTTGTTTAATTTTCTTCTCACTTAATGTTATAATAATACAGTCAACATGTTCGCAGTTAAGCTAAATTGTTTTCTCCTCTTTTACGATAACTCGAAATTAATCATTATTTTTTCCTCTTCTCACACCAAGTCCAGCTTTTCCTCTTTCACTAATAACAGTAATTTGATATGACTAGAAAAATATTACCCGAATAAACAGTTAAAGAAAAGAGCAAGAATTGGTCTGCCAACCATCCTATCAATAGTTATTACATAAGTGATTATTTAAAGGAGCCCCTGACTCTGTCGATAACATCCAATGCACGATTTTCGAAGTGTTTCAGTTTGAACAACAACCAGGCAGTTTTGAATACGGAGAGATGTATGTTTATTGCTGTAATTGCCTTAAGAACGTCTCACATTTATAAGAATTTTTTATTGGGATGGGATATATTTCAGAGTAGGTTAAGTGGAGTGAAACTCGATCTACACTAAATCAACCGAGATGCATTAAATAGACTGAAAATGTGATAAAAATATTGGGTTTTCTAATTTTACGTAACTGAAATAAGCTAAAATTACTTTTACCTTATTAAAATTATGAAATGAAAAAAGTAGTTTTTCTGAAGATTGAGTTCCGAAGTTTGTACTTACTTACACGTTCTTAAGAATAGGGGGCACGGGACCTTGAAGCTCGACGAAATGACTATAAATATGGTCTAATTGTAACCACAAAAACTCAAATAATATTGGAAAAAGAAATTTTCTTTCTTTATACATATAAAGTACATATCTTTAAATATGTCATATATAAAAATGGAAATTATAAATCTATAAATAATTTTCAAATTAGCAGTTTAGAATTTTATATGATTAACTGCTAATTTGAGTTTGTGTGCAGCATTACTTTTAAACTATCAGTAGGAAACTGATAAAACTACTCTAATATGTATATTTCATGGTACTCTACATTTTAAAACTAGAAAAATGTACAATTCTGGAATACCATTTTTTTCTAACGTAGGAAAATTATGCAAATAATTGTGATAATTTTTTAAGTTTACCAATTTTTTTGCTAAATTTTTAATTTAAATAACATTAATTACAATTTATTTGGTTTTACATTACAGGTAAATATATTACAAGTGTATTCTGACCCTTAATTATTTTCTGTAAGCATATATCTTAATTTTATGATGCACACAGCACTTTAAGATTTTTAATCACCAGTTAACCATATAAAATTCTAAACTGCTAATTTGAAAATTATTTATAGATTTGTAATTTCCACTTTTATGTATGACATATTTAAAGATGTGCACTTTATATGTATAACGAAAGAAAATTTATTTTTCTAATAATCTTTGAGCTTTTGTGGTTAGAATTAGACCATATTTATAGTGATTTCGTCGAGCTTCAAGGTCCTCTGATCCCTTAAGAGTAACAACACGGAAAAAACATGTTCGTATGATACTCTATTTTCAAAAGCTTATATCTGAGCTTGATTTGTAATAAAACTTTATGTGAAAATTATTTATAGGCGGAAAATTGACATGTCCTTCATAAAACAGGGCATAAAAAGTTATTGAAATTCAAAATGTATCACGTTGCTAATCCCTGATGGTACATTCCTAACTCATTTTTTATTATGGAAGCATAAGACACGCGTTTAACGTGACTTGATATTACAGTACCTTTGATAGAAATCCATCTTTGTAAAGTAATTTGGAATAAGTTAAAAACTTTTTATGCACCATGATTCTAATCTGCGAAAATCAGTGAAAAATTTCGAATGATCTTCTGGATTGTCCCGTGGCGTGTAATTACATATGTTTTTTATAGCTAGAAAGTTTTTATGTCAATGCTGGCAACATAATTTTGCTCCTCATTCCTACAACAAGCTGTCAGAAATGAACACAATATCAAATTATGTAAATCTCCACAACGAATTTCAATGTTTACATTACATAACTTTTGCATTCCTGAAAGATCGCAACACAACATCGCATATTCTATGTGCGTTGGAATTGAAGAACCTATTCACGATTTGAGATATTTGATTTTTTTTTTGTTATTAGAAAAGCCAGATTATTCTGTATGGAAAAAATTCATTTTGGGAGCATTATAAAATTTAAGGCCCGAAAATGTTTTTCTTATATAACCATACGTTGCTTATTTTATCGGAATATTTGAAAATATTTGCCCTGCAGTATAAGCCATCTGATGGGAATCTTCGTAGCAATCTTCAATATCTACATGCAAGAGAAAGTCATATTTCAGGAAACGCAAGTTTACCTAGTAGAAAAACCCTATAAAATTCCTTTAAACTGTACAAGGGTAAGAATAAGTCATATGTCAATACTTGCATTGTGAGATAAGAAAAGATAAAAAGATATCCATGATATTTTGAAAAATGTGTTTGATTGATCTTTGATTGATTTTGAAGATTAGATACTTTCCAAATTATGCCTACTCTTATGAAAAATTCTACTTACTTAAGCTAAGTATTTTAACAGATTACAGAAATGCGATGTGCTGAATTTCAAGTTATTTTTTCAGTTCTAGATATCGATTTCTGGAGAGCCTTTTTCTTCTAATGTTATATATTTGAATTATATATTTGAAAAATATATTTGAATTTTTTTCACTGTAGTTTAAGCCATATTTTAGGAAAAGCAAGTTTAATTAGTAAAAAAAAACCCAAAAATTCCTTTAAATTGTATAAGGGTAAGAATAAGTCATATGTCGATACTTGTATTGTGAGATAAGAAAAGATAAAAATATATCCATGAAATTAAAAAAAAAGTGTTTGATTGATATTTTGATCGATTTTGAAGATTGGTTACTTTTCAAGTTATGACTATTCTTGAACGTGGGAAAAATTCTACTTACTTACGATAAGTATTTTGACAGATTACAGAAATGCGATGTGCTGAATTTTAAGTTATTTTTTCTGTTCGAGATATCGATTTCTAGTGAGTCTTTTTCTTCGAATGTTACGCATTTGAATTATATATTTGAAAATTATATATTTGAACATATTTTCGCTGCAGTTTAAGCCATCTGAGGAGAATCTCCATAGCAATCTTCAGTATCTACATGCAAGAGAAAGTCCTATTTCAGGAAATGCAATTTAATTAGTAAAAAAATCCTATAAAATTTCTTTAAATTGTACAAGGGTAAGGATAAGTCATGTCGATACTAGCATTGTGAGATAAGAAAAGATAAAAAGATATCCATGAAATTTTAAAAAAATGTGTATTAATGAAACAAAATTAAATTCATGAAATTTATTTACATTGATTTAAAAGATAAGATACTTCCTTTCAATTTATGCCTACTTTTGAACTAGTAAAAAATTATTCTTACTTACGATAAGTATTTTGACAGATTACAGATATGCAATGTGCTGATTTTTTTTGTCATTATTTTTTCAGTTCAAGGTATTAGCGTCCTTTACACGTACGCTCTTTCCCGCGTGAAACCACAATCCTACGTGATAGAGTGCACTTGTAAAGATGTCAGAGAAGAAGGGAAAGGTGCTTTGGAGCGTACAGGATTACGCGTGGGAAAACTTGTAGACGCAAAATCACGCGTGCTTACGTTTTCTCCTCATGTTGCAAGTTTTTCAAACACTCGTTCTTTCGCGCGCGAATGCTAGTGTCTGGAACATACATGTATTGGAACATACAAGTTTACAAGCTAAACAAAAGAGAGAAACTTATAAAAAATATTTCAATACCAACGGAAAGGTTGAGTGGCAAGATCGTGTGGTTGCGTAGGGGAAAGCTTAGATTTAGAATTTGTGTATTTAGTTACTATGTTATTAGCTTTCACATGTAACTGTAATATTTAATTGTAAATAAATGCAAAATAATTCAACTTACGACTTTTTCTCGCTGCCCAGTTTCACCACCTTCCATCACGCCTTGTTCATTTGTCAAAATATCAGTTTGGTCAGTTTCGTCAACGTTTAAGTTTCCATCCTCTGGTTCATCATCATTAGTAAAAATCCTAGTAGGTAGATCCTGGTCTTTTGTAAACAGCAAATGATTGTAGTACCACAGGGAAGATGTGTAGACGTCATCTGCTGCTCTTCCACCACGCTGACTGTCACTGACTTTCTTCAGTTGCTTCCAGAAAGAGCCTCTTAGACTTTGTATTTTTTTTACTACTAAGTCTCGATTAGCTTAAGAAATGGTTCTATTTCTTAAGAGTCCATTTCTGTAACACAAAATTACTAAAACACTAACGAATTAACTGAACGCTCCAGTAAAACTGTGTTTTCACACGCTCCAGTTTCACGCGGTCAATCGCGCGCGAATCCCTTTACACGGGCGTTCTTTCCCTTTTCCTTTAAAGTGACACGAGTATTCGCGCTTGAAAGAACGAGCATCCAAAAAACTCGCAACATGAGGAGAAAACGCAAGCACGCGGGATTGCGTCTGTAAGTTTTCCCGCACGCAATCCCGCGCGCAAGCACTCGCGAAAGAGCGTACGTGTAAAGGGCCCTAATGATTTCTAGAGAGTCTTTTTCTTCTAATGTAATAATAAATGTGCATGCAGAGAAAGTCATATTTCAGGAAACGTAAGTTTAATTAGTAACAAAACCCCCATAAAATTCCTTTAAATTGTACAAGGGTAAGAGTAAGGGCCTGTTCACATAGAAGTCCGTTGCGTTGCGTTAAGGAAAAGATGACGTTGAGACGAAAATAAACCAATCCTAGGACTCCAAACGATTAGCAATGAAATTTTTAACGCCTATGATTGGTTTATTTTCGTCTCAACGTCATCTTTTCCTTCACGCAACGCAACGGACTCCTATGTGAACAGGCCCTAAGTCATAAGACGATACTTGCATTGTGAGAAAAGAAAAGGTAAAAAGATATCCATGAAATTTTTTTTAAAATGTGTTTTAAAGAAACAAAATTGAATTCATGAATTTTTTTTTTACATTGATCTAAAAGATCACATGCTTCCTTCCAAGTTATGCCTACTCTTGAACATTTGAAAATTTCTACTTATTTACGGTAAGTATTTTGACAGATTACAGAAATTCGATGAGCTGATTTTTTTTCACATTATTTTTTCAGTTCGAGATATCAATTTCTAGAGAGTTTTTTTCTTCTAATGTAAAAAGAAATCTACATGCAGAGAAAGTCATATTTCAGGAAACGTGAGTTTAATTAGTAAAAAACCCTATAAAATTCCTTTAAATTGTACAAGGATAAAAATAAGTCATACGTCGATACTTGCATTGTGAGATAAGAAAAGATAAAAAAATATCCATGAAGTTAAAAAAAATGTGTTTTAAAGAAACAAAATTAAATTCATGATTTTTTTTTACGTTGATTTAAAAGATTAGATACTTCCTTCTAATTTATGCCTACTCTTGAACGTGTGGAAATTACTACTTACTTACGATAAGTCTTTTGACAGATTACAGAAATGCGATGTGTTGATTTTTTTTTGTCATTATTTTTTCAGTTCGAGATATCGATTTCTAGAGTCTTTTTCATGTAATGTAAAAATAAATCTACATGCAGAGAAAGTCATATTTCAGGAAACGTAAGTTTAATTAGTAAAATAAAATCTTTAAAATTCCTTTAAATTGTACAAGGGTACGAATATTTCATATGTCGATATTTGCATTGTGAGATAAGAAAAGATAAAAAGATATCCATGAAATTAAAAAAAATGTTTTTTAAAGAAACAAAATTAAATTCATGAATTCTTTTACATTGATTTAAAAGATAAAATACTTCCTTCCAATTTATGCCTTCTCTTGAACATATGAAAATTTCTACTTATTTGCGATAAGTATTTTGACAGATTACAGAAATGCGATGTGTTGATTTTTTTTATCATTATTTTTTCAGTTCGAGAAATCGATTTCTAGAGAGTTTTTTCTTCTAATGTAAAAATAAATCTACATGCAGAGAAAGTCCTATTTCAGGAAACACAAGTTTAATTAGTAAAAAAAAAACCCTATAAAATTCTTTTAAATTGTACAAGGAAAAGGATAAGTCATATGTCTATACTTGAATTGTGAGATAAGAAAAGATAAAAAGATATCCATGAAATTAAAAAAATGTGTTTTAAAGAAACAAAATTAAATTCATGAATTTTTTTGCATTGATTTAAAAGATCAGATACTGCCTTCCAATTTATGTCTATTCTTGAACGTGTGAAAATGTCTACTCACTTACGATAAGTATTTTGATAGATTACAGAAAAGCGATGTGCAGATTTTTTTGTCATTATCTTTTCAGTCCGCGATATCGATTTCTGGAGAAACTTTTTCTTCGAATGTAAAAATAAAATTATCTATTTTTGAAGACATAAAGACGAGATCATAATCGATTTAAATCAGAATCAATAACAGCGTTGTTGGGAATCACATGAACGCAAATTATTTGGCTATATATGTTTGTTCAAGATTTTTGGATCTATAAGAAATACGTGTGAAAGGAAAAGGTAACATAAATGTATTTTTATTTTCTTTACACCTAAAAGTCTTTTCGGTGTTTTTTTTTAAAAGTTTTTTTATTACTACTCTCTATACTTTATTATGATTAAAAATATTTTTTTCTAATATATAAGAAAGTTAAAAATAGAAACCTATAAATAATGTATGAAAATGATCTGCAGTGGAATAGTAAATAGAAAAAGGCACGTCTTAAGAGAATATTTAATATTTTAATGCCCTTAAAAATGAGAAGTATGTTTCAGTTTATTTACTTTTTCCATACATTTAATAGTATAAAATATAAGGTCTAGTGTATATGCAAACAAATGAAAAAGGAATAAATTAAAATATGCCCATCTGAAACTAGTTCAGAGGCATGGAAAAACTTTGGATATGGATAGTGTGGATAGAGATATCTCAATACTGTCAAAAAATAATAATCAAGCGATAAATCAGAGGTTTATTCCCAACATATTAGTCATCAAATTTAATGCATTTCTGGATATATTTTATTTAGAACCTTACCCAATTTTTTGACAATGTGCTTGTTGATATTCTTTGGAGGTATGAAAAAATGACTCGAATGTAAGGTAATCTTTCAAAATTACGAATTATCCTGCAGGTATGATAACTCACTGCAAGTAATGATGTTAATCACACGAACGGTACAATTTTGAATAATTATTATTCTGATGCATTTCCATGTGCCCATATAGAAATGCCTACTCACGGACACACACACACACACACATATATATATATTATATAATATATATATATATATATATATATATATATATATATATATATATATATATATATATATATATGTATGTATGTGTGTGCGTATTACAGTCGCGATTTTACGGTATATAAATATAATATAAAATAATAATAATAATAATAATGAACCGTTTTATGTGTCTCTGGATTCTGGGTTGAAATCACCTTTTTGCACGCGATTTCGAAGAATCTCATCATAATAAAATAGAAGAGTGTAGATTTGTATAAGGTGTCTGAACCTTAAATCATGCCAGTCTTCAGCTCCATTATCAGTGTGAATAAAGGTTTATTGATCAAAAGTAGTTTTTTTTAGAAATTTTGTCCCATCATTATTTTGAAACACATGTTGTGGACAATGATTTTGGCGGTCACCCAGCTTCAACCTGTTTACACACAAAAAGTCCTGCTGCTGAGTCAATGCCATTTCTAACTCAGTTGAAATGACAATTGCAAGTGGAATTGTCTTGGTCTGACTAGTAAAAAAACGGATTATTTGCGGTTTCCCCATTATCTCGTAGCTTTTACGTTCATTTAGATATAGCAGTGTATTTAAAACTTTTAAAGCTCTTTTTTTTTGGTAGCTGCATCAAGCTTCTCCGAAAGAAACATTGAAGATGCTTTGGCTTCTTTTTACTCAGAGACAACCACTTCTATTCTACCAGAGTAAGCATTTACCCTTAAAATGGGATTTAACATTTGGTTTACAAATGAAATAAGGAGTGACTTGGTTTCAAGTTCTGCTAAAATTCAATCGGAGGCTTGCTTTCTGTAATTCTGACCATAGGTAGATTACAGTGAAGGCAAATCAACCTCTCATTTCTTACTTTTCACACGGTGAGTGATTTCATTAAATAGGTCTTGACTTCCTATTCATATTCTGTTACATAACAGATTATAACTTATGATAACATTAAAAGACAGCTTTTTGAAAGATTTTGAAGTACATACACTCGTATACGGGTACAAATTTGTTTATAGGTATATTAATTTGTCGGATGTGTGACTTCTAAAGAAGGTTTTTTTTCACTTGAACACTGAAACATGCATTTTATTATCTATACTAATATATAAAGAGAGAGGGTATTTTGTACGTGGAGGGTAATCTTCAGAACCACTGTACCTATTTGAAAAATTCTTTCACTGTTTGAAAGGTACATTATTCCAGATGGACATAGGCTATATATTATGTATATCTGATCAGTAGAAATAAAGTTAGGGGCTTAATCCTAACAATCTCCATTGTTACCGCTAACTGTCCTCTACCGCTTTTTGTGGCGAAGTCTTCAACGATCCTTAGCGTGGTGCTATCTATACTAATACAGTAACCACCGCTTATAGTGATCAGTGGTTATAAGAATCAACCGTTTATAAGAATCAATATCGCGAAAGCAAAAACAAACGTATTATTTCCATGTTAAAATTTTCGCTTTAAAGAATCAATCCACCGGTTTTAAGAATCAGTTTACACTCTTCGCTTTCCTTTAATTTTTCCAATAAAGCCACTTATACTCTCAAAAAGCACGAAGTTCTTTCTTTTCTTTTAAAAGAAAGATTGATAAGATGGGATGGAATATAGTCGTAAAATTCATCCTTTTCTTTGTTAGACATAACATAATAGTTCACCCTTAAACACTTTAGCTCAACACTGTCCTATTAGCTTGACCCAGGGGCATCTTTACCCTTTCCGGGTCCGATTTCACTTTTCTCCACTGACAAACAAATATAGGGACTCTTTTATCCCACCTCCAACATCCTGGTTGCGGCTTCCTGGACCCTAAAACACATAAATCTTCGACGAAGTGTCCACTATCATTTAGCAAACGTGACATTAGTAGATTCAGCACGTTATCAAACCGTGAAACGTAAGCTAGAAGGTGAATCTTTGTCTGAGACTATGAGTATTGAAAGATGTATAAACACCCTCCTGAAAACTTCATTACGTCAAACTACCATACAAAACTTTTTCTTGCTCCCTTCCTGTAGTTGAAATGTTAAAACTGTTAAGCAGGTATGTTGTAACAAATATTGGATTTTTTTCTTCTCTTACTATAATCATGTGTATCTACTTATAGGTCTAGAAATAGTCTACTTATAGGTCTAGAAATAGTCTACTTATAGGTCTAGAAATAGTCTACTTATAGGTCGTATAGGTCTAGAAATTAAGTTGTATTTTTAAAATTAAAAAAAAATAATTTTATAGAAGATAATTAACGCAAATTGGAGAGTATTTTATGGTAAATTTTCTCATATATGTATATATAGGTGTGTGTGTGCCTGTCTAAAAACCTAAATTTCGGCTATAAGAATCAACCGCTTATAAGAATCAAAAACAGTAATAACAAACGTGATTCTTATAAGCGGAAATCACTGTATATAAAGAGAGAGGGTATTTTGTACGTGGAGGGTAATCGTCAGAACCACTGTACCTATTTGAAAAATTCTTTCACTTCTTGAAAGGTACATTATTCCAGATGGACATAGGCTATATATTATGTATATCAAATCAGTAGAAATAATGTTAGGGGCTTAATCCTAACAATCTCCATTGTTTCCGCTACTGTCTTCTACCGCTTTTTGTTCCGAAGATTTCAACGATCCTTATCTTGGTGCTATCGCGGTGGGCTTCTGTTCTGACTCTAGCGGTTCGAACCTAGCCGTTCTCCGGCACGCCTTTTACTCAAAAAAAATTTATTTTAATTATTAACTAACATAAAATTAATTTAATGTATTATTTAGGTTATTATTAAGGTAAAAAAATATTTACAATTTATTGGCTATCAACTGGAAATTTATTGGTATAATATTTTGTTCAACCCGGACAAAGTCGGGACGTGCCGCTAGTCATGTATAAAAGAACTATCTTATCAGTCTATTATCACTTCTTTATTACTAGTTTGACGCTTGTTCAATGATTGGAAATTTCTGGAAACTTGTGATACATAACATGATTCTATATGGAAGTGTATGGCTGACCAATAAAAGTCATCTTGTACGATCCATTTAATATTGTTCCGAATCCGAGCGATGAGTGTATACGTTTTGCTATTTTAAGCGTTAGTTAATTTACAAACTCAGAAATTAATATATCAGTCACCACTAATTAAATTACAGGACTTTATATAAATCATAACTTGAGTATACTTTTATACAAATATCAGGTATGTAGACAGTTGTGAACACTGATTCTTCACTGGAAGCTAAACAATTCCAGCACCTAAATAAATCTTCATTACACAAGGGGGAATACAAATGTAAAATTAGTTTCTAAACCAATTATTTAAACATAACATACGACCTTGTATTTCACTTCTTTCCCAACACTTCTTGTGTCAGCCGTGTCTGGTATCACACTTAAAATCATTTCTTAAGAATCGCTTGTCTAAAATCTCTCGTAAAAATCGAACCAACCTATTTTTATTGAGGTTCTATTTTTTTTTGGTTTTATTCACATAGCAACTGTAACCCGTGTTGCCACACACCTCTATCGTAATTCAACCCTCTGTTATTGACCCAAGAGTGGGATATATTATTTACCCCATGGTAAACGCTGAACGTGCAAAATTATCGTTTTCGTAAATCGTAAATTTAAAACATCGCGTGTTGGCGACAACACGCCAAGTTGGCCCCAAACTCGTAACAATATTCATTTATCTGTGTTTGCAGTGTAACGAGTGTCAAGTCCAAAATCGTAGTTTTGAGAAAAACGGGATTGAAAAAAAAAACGGCTTTTGTAAAGTCAGTCATTTTAGTTTAATTTTTAATGTTTTCTTTTAAAGTATTTTCCAATTTTATTTTTGTTCAGTGAAGAGTGTTGAGTTCTTGATTGGGACATAAACCCTTTAACACTAACATGTTTGTGTTTTGTTTCACATATCCCAAAATTTCCGTGATGAATAAAAATATTTAGGAGTTGAATTGGACGTAGCGTTCTGTGCAGTAGTCCTTGATTTTTCAAACATGTCTGGTTTGATAACTCATTTTAGTCCATTTTGGACTTAACACCCTTAGCAAAGCAAACACAGATACAAAACTGAACAATATATTTTCATATAAAATCTATTTATGATTTAATTTGTTCAAAATTTTTAAAATGCAACAAAATGTAGTCAATGCAGATATGGTCTACAGAAAGACCCATTTCATGTTAAAAAACTATTTTGTTCAATGATATAAGCTAAAGTTAGATGATTTTAACCACTAGATTAAAACAATTAGATGAACTTGCGCCAATTTAATTCATAGATTGATTAATAAGCCTGTTTTAGGGACTATTGGGATAAGTGGCTTGATTTCCATATTTGCCATCATTCTTGCAGCAACATAGATCAGTAAAAGATAATAAATCTTTATTTAAAGCATTTATTGTTTCCTGACTGCATTAGGCAACAACACATACTTTGTGAAATTTAAATAATGGAGATTAACCTTTAACTTACGGGGTGGGATAGCATGTATCCCATGAATACAGGCCCAAATAAATAAATAAATAAATAAATATATATATATATATATATATATAGGATGGCAAGATGTCTAGGGGAATGATAATGCAAATTTTTGCACAAACATGTATTTATTATTCTTGGGACGTGACAATTACACGGGACATTTACAACACAGTTATAGGGACATTTAGAATTAGAATAACCGCTCTCTTCACCATTCAACACAAATCAATTCGATGCGTGGGCAGTCTCGCGGAGATGACCTAACTCGTCACTCCTCTACGACCGCTGTGCCGTTTTTCTCTTCACGCACGTTCTACCTTGCCGCGAAAACCTCAGCGACGTCTAGTAGCCATTCTGCACAACGTGGCTATTCCGCAATCTTCTGGTACGGTCTGCCTCATTCCTATAGCGCTCGTCTATCCTGACTAGCAGTGTCCTCACTGCTGCAACAGCCTAGGATCTAAAATACACGAACTAAAAAACAAAAACACATAGATTAGTATACAGTTTACAAACATTAAATTCTGGCCAAAACATTTATATAAGTCAACATTTGGTCCAGGGCTTCATTTGGTCCGCTGATGAAGATGTAACATTTGGTCCTTCATGATCTCCAATTTTGGCGACATCGTAGCGATCATGGTATTTAACTTTAGTAACACGGTAGGGTCCAAAATATTTCGGTCGGAGTTTCAGCTTGCTTCTAAACTGAGTTCTCATAATTGCCACCAGTT
The DNA here is from genome assembly GCA_907164885.2 of Dolomedes plantarius. NCBI lineage: Eukaryota > Metazoa > Arthropoda > Arachnida > Araneae > Dolomedidae > Dolomedes > Dolomedes plantarius. The sequence continues at coordinate 143,699,098 of OU015493.1, read as the reverse complement.
CTCCTTGCTTGTACTGATAAGCTTCCTTGCGTTTTCTATTGTAAGTCTTACGATTCTCCTCTTGAATTTTTAAAATATTCTGCTTAGCGTCTTTCCTAATGCTATCACGATGTTGATTAAATTGGTTTTGACTTTCTTCCACAAGCAAATTTCTTATAAGGGCATCCTCGGGATTTTTCATTCTGGTTCCTATGAGTAATTCAAACGTGACTACTTAGTACTACGTGACGTACTGCAGTTTAACACTCTTTGCAATGAGTCTACATGTTTAAACCACTTCGCGGGATCATTTAAGGACATCTTTGTTAATACCGGGATAAGGGTTCTATGTATTCCTTCCACTTGACCATCTGCTCTTGGTACTCCCGCAGTTATTTGTACATGATGGATATTTTCTTTAGTGCAGTATTCTTCGAATTCGTTGGATCTGAAAGCTCCTCCTCGATCACTGATTATGGTCGAAGGATTCCCGAAGGTTTTCTGCTGTAGATTTAGTCTTTCGATGGCTTCTTGCGCTGTGGTACTTTTAGTTGGATAAAGCCATGTGAATTTTGTAAATGCATCTACGACCGTGAAAATGTGATTGCAATTTTTATTGGTTGTTGGCAGTGGTCCAATGAAATCCACATGATATGTTGATAATGGCGAATCTTCCTTAGGAATAGGATGTAACAGTCCTTCTCCTTTCCCAGTCTTCTTATTTACCACTATGCATTCAACACAGTTTCTTATCACATTCTCAACACACTTTCTCATGTTTGGCAAATAAAAATTGCGTTTCACCAAGTCTTCAGTTTTTACAGCAGCAAAATGTCCAAACGAATGTGCATGCTTCACAACGTCCACTTGCATCATTTCAGGTACTACCAGTAACTCTTCATCATTATCAATCTTATACAAGACATTATTATTCAAGATAAATTCGGAGGTTTTGCCTGCCTGTAACAGTTTTTTGATGGTTTTGATATATTCGTCACTTTCTTGAGCATTAACAATTTTGTAAGTCAACTCATCACTATTCACAAGCATAACGGGGAATCTGCTCAATTCATCAACGTGTTGCATTTGTTTTCCAGGGCGATGTACTACTTCATATTGGAACTCTTGCATGAATAATGACCATCTGGCAACTTTTGGTGTAAGTTCCTTTTTATCTAGGGTTTTTGCAAATGCCGCACAATCAGTGAAAATTTTGAATTTGGTTCCCAATAAATAATTTCGAAATCTTTTTAAAGCCTGGATAATCGCAAGCACTTCAAGTTCATAGCTACACAATTTTTCTTCCTGGATAGAGGTTTTTTTTGCTCATATACGGAATTGGATAATAGCGCCCATCATCACTCTGCTGGAAAAGTATTGCCCCTAACCCAAGTTTACTTGCGTCCGTGTGTAATTCCAATTTCTGCCCTTCTCTGTAAAGGTGCAACAGGGGTTCATTAGACAGCGCGTCCTTATGTTTTTGAAAGGCTATTTTCTGTTCAAAGCCAAATTCGAAAGGTTTTGAGGCTCGTAATAAATCACTAAGTGGTCTTGCTATAATGGCATATGAAGGTATGTACTTTCTAAAATATCCTGTCAACCCCAGGAAACTCTGTACTTCTTTGGCATTTTTGGGTTCAGCAAAACAACGAACTGCTGCAGTCTTCTCTAACGACGGTCAAATAGTACCATTTTCAATGATGTGGCCTAAAAAATTGATTTTCCTCTGCAAAAATCGGCACTTCTTAAGGTTCAGCTCAAGACCATACTTGGAACCTGTTTCTAACACACGACTTAATTTTTTGTGCGCTTCTTTCTCATTGATAGCTGGGATTATGATATCGTCTAAATAAATAACTAAAGTCCCGTCTCTCAATACGTCTCTGAACACGTAATTGATGTATCTTTGAAAGTAATTGCTGCTAATGGACAAACCAAACGGTACTCTTAGGAATTCATACTGGCCTGACTCTGTTACAAACGCAGTGTAATTTCTACTTGCTTCATCCACTTCTACATGGAAGAAAGCATTTTTCAAATCAAGAGTCGTGAACACCCTTCCACTTTCTAGCTTATCCAACACTTCCTCAATAATAGGTAGCGGATATCTGTCTCTAACTATTCGCTTATTCAGAGCTCTGTAGTCAATGCACAAACGCATCGTATCATCCTTCTTTCTACACACCACAACAGGCGAAGCAAAATCAGAGCAACTCTCCCTAATTATCACTTGCTCTAACCAATCGTTTATTTGCTTTTCGACTTCTCTCTCTTCAGGAAGCGACAACCTGCGTGATCTTCGACAAATGGGTCTTTCATCGGTCAGAATTATCTTCATTTTCAAAGCAGTAGTTTCTGTTTTGTTTGGCTCATAATTTTGAACAAGCGCGTGAATTTCGTTTCTCAATTTACAGTCAGTGATGTGTGACAGGTCAAAAGGGCAATCATCATACGATTCGGATACTCTCACTAAGAATGAAGCTGATAAATCTTTGTTTATATTCGCGCTCTCTAAATGTTTTCCCGTTTCCAAGCATGTACCGCTCGTAGGCGCCACCGCCTCCTCTGGTTTCAATAACATGTCGTAAATTTTCGCTGGCAAAATAACTTCCGCAACAATTTCAGAGCTCGCAGCCAAGACTTCTCGTGCTTTCCCCCCCCTCGCTTAGCGAAATGCTGAATTTGTAAACCTTCACCAGCCGGCGCTCACCGAAAACACTTGTCAAATCAATCTGAGAATGAATTGGCTTTGCAGCCGAAACAAAATTCTTGTTTACGATTATCGAACTCGCAACACTGCCTACCGTGGCGACTAAAGGTTTTCCGTCTATAAACACATCGACATACTGGAGCTCACTGAATAAATAGTCATTTTGAGTTGGGATAGAAGTTGAAACGTGATTGATGCCGTATATTTGGTCACTCTTGTTTTCTGCATTCGACAATTTCTTTGTACAGTTTCTAGCAAAATGCGGCCCCCCACAAACATAACAAGATATAGGTTCTCTACTAGGAAATTTTTGATTTTGTCTCTGAAACTGCCTCGGGGAATGGTTTCCATATTCAAATTTTGTACGATCTTTGATAGCGTCACTTTCATTCCTAGAACGAACATTCGAATAGTTCCGCGTTTCATGCAAAGTTTTATTTTTAGAAACAAAAAAAACATCACAAGTCTTTCCAAGCTGTTCAGGCGTCAGCCACGAGACGGCCTGCGTGATTTTAACGTGAGAAGCTGTTTCTTGATCTAGTGTGTCTAAAAATTTATCGCTCAGCATTAGGTCAAAAAGTTTTTTAAAATCAGAAACATTACGGATTTTGAGATAATATTGGAACATTGCACTTCAGCGTGTTGCAAACTGAACATGCGTCTCATTCACCTGCCTTCTAGCTCTTCTAAAATTAAGTAGACACTCTTGAGCCGTGGGTTGGAATTCTTTCATGATTAAAGATTTAACTAACTCATAGTCATTCATTTCATCATCTTTAACGTACAGTAAAATGCTATGGGCCTTCTCTCCGAGAATATTTATAAGAATTTCGGATTTCAATTTCTCTGGGACATCCTTAACTTTAAACGTTCGTTCCAATGATTGGAAAAAAAGGCTAAAATTTTCCGCTTTTGTCGGCAACTGTATTGTTAGCGTTTTTACACTTTTAATCAAATTTTCAAGATCACAAACCTCAGTATTTGATACATCTTGAGCTGCTTCTGCTTTTGATTTGCAAAGTTCTACCTCTCGTTCTATACGTTGGAGCTTTAATTTTTCTAATTCTAATTTTGAGTTTGTTAGCTGCAGTTCAAGCTCAGCTTTTGGCTGCCGATCCTCAATTATTCGGTACTCTATAATCGTTTCTTTTGCAGTGCACTGCTCACCAATCTCAGTAAGAACATTTGCTATGTCCTCTTTGCGCGTATTCTTGTTATAATTAACACCACGAGACATTGTTCATAAATCTTTTTCTCAGCAATAGAGTTATAAAAAGAAGATATCCTACCTTTTCTCGCAGGACTCTTGCATCAGTAGTTAACTTCACAGTATATCCCAAAATGTAACACAATAAATCCAAAAAGTATATCACTATAAATCCACGTATTGTTATTTCATATCACAGTCACTTATATTAATTAACCACAGTCACTAATTGTCCTCAAAGTCCATCCGGGTCGATCCCCCAAGTTTATTGGATGGCAAGATGTCTAGGGGAATGATAATGCAAATTTTTGCACAAACAAGTATTTATTATTCTTGGGACGTGACAATTACACGGGACATTTACAACACAGTTATAGGGACATTCAGAATTAGAATACAAATCAATTCGATGCGTGGGCAGTCTCGCGGAGATGACCTAACTCGTCACTCCTCTACGACCATTGTGTCGTTTTTCTCTTCACGCACGTTCTACCTTGCCGCGCAAACCTCAGCGACATCTAGTAGCCATTCTGCACAACGTGGCTATTCCGCAATCTTCTGGTACGGTCTGCCTCATTCCTATATATATATATATATATATATATATATATATATATATATATATATATATATATATATATATATATATATATATATATATATATATATATATATATATATATATATATATTTATTTATATATATATATACTAGCGGCCTGTCCCGACTTCGTCCGGGTTGAACAAAATATTATACAAATAAATTTCTAGTTGATAGCCAATAAATTGTATATCTTTTTTTACCTTAAATGTCCAATAAAAAGCGTAGTTTCAAATGTAGTTTTCTTCAATAAACCATTTAACGTTGCCAGTTTCAAAAATTCTTTTTGTATTTATCAATACCTCCTCTACTTGAATCTTAAAAATATTAAACCTTTTCCTTACGGGGTGGGATAGCATATATCCGAAGAACATACTTTCGAAAAATACGGTGTGATGTCGGCAGAGATATAGTCTCGAATTCCACTTCGTTGTGACTTTCCTAGCGTCTTTGCCCCCAAAGAACAATTGGGTGACATTCTGGGAACGGGGGGTCAATCTTGCCGAAAAGGACTGAATAATAATCTTTTGTCGTTCTAGCTAGAGGCTATTTCTTTTCAGGCGAGAGACATCAGTAGGGCGGTTCACCCGCGGTTCATCCATTTTCAGCCTTTTGAGAGATGAAAGAGGCACGGAGTGCCGATAAACTACTATTGAAATTCTTCTTCAATAGTAAGAAAGCAATAAGAAAGCAATTAACCACTCTTTCCCCTGACCCCCCACGCTGAATGTCCCCCATATAAAATGGGGATAGGAAGTAGATAACATTTTCCAGTTCTAAAGAGCGATTTCGAAAAACGGACCCCGTAAGCTAAAAGGTGTTACTATGGTTACTTGACTGCGGTTGACAAAGGAAAAGATGTAAGGTACATTTTAATGTACAAAAGTTGTACATTACCCTCCACATACAAAATCTGCTCTCTCTCTTTGTATATTATTATAGAAGTATAGATACACATTGGTATCCCAAAATTAGAATAAGAGATGAAATAAAAATAAAAAAATAAAAAATGATTTTAAGTAAAGAATTTTTTTTAAATTATTTTAAGCACCTAAAATAATATTCAAATTAATATTACGTTATTTATTAATTAAAGTTAATTTTTTAAAAGAAAGAGGTGTGCTTGAGACCGTAGTTTTATTGAAAAATAAAAAAGGATTTTAAGTAAAGAATGTATTTTTAATTATTTTAAGCACCTAAAATAGTATTCAAAGTAATATTACGTTAGTTATTAATTAAAGTGAATTTTTTAAAAGAGAGAGGTTAAGAGATGAAATAAAAATACAAAAATAAAAAAAGGATTTTAAGTAAAGGATGTTTTTTTTAAATAATATTAAATTTTTTTTCAAATAATATTCCTAAAATAATATTCAAATTAATATTACGTTAGTAAATAATTAAAGTTAAATTTTTAAAAGAAAAAGGGCGTGCCGGAGAACGGCTAGGTTCTAACCACTATCGTAAAAACAGAAGCCCACCGCGATAGCACCACGCTAAGGATCGTTGAAGACTTCGGCACAAAAAGTGGTAGAGGACAGTAGCGGTAAGAATGGAGATTGTTAGGATTAAGCCCCTAACTTTATTTCTACTGATCAGATATACATAATATATAGCCTATGTCCATCTGGAATAATGTACCTTTCAAACAGTGAAAGAATTTTTCAAATAGGTGCAGTGGTTCTGGAGATTACCCTCCACGTACAAAATCGCTCTCTCTTTATATATATAAATATAGATAGATAGATTGCAGAAGTATAGATACACATTGGTATCTCAAAATTAGAGTAAGAGATGAAATAAAAATACAAAAATAAAAAAAGGATTTTAAGTAAAGAATGTTTTTTTAATTATTTTAAGCACCTAAAATAATATTCAAATTAATATTACGTTACTTAATAATTGTGTGCACTCCGCCATCTTGGATTTTTTTGCGCCAACTTGGCGATTTTACCGTGTTTTGAGGAGTGGAAAAATTCTCGCCAATGTGTTTTAAGCGGTGTTTTCAAAACGCTGGACTTTGAATTTTTTAGCTTTTTTAATAAAAACCACCTGTTTAAATTATGAAACTTAGAAAAAATTTTGAAAAATCATTTAAACATTGGACTTAGATTTATTTTTGGGTTTTTAATAAAAACCAGTTTTTTAAATTATGAAACTTGGAAATTTTTTTGAAAAAATAATTCTCAAATATTGGAAATTTTGGGTTTTTCTTTTAGTTTTTTTAATAAAAACAACCTTTTTAAATTATGAAACTTAGAAATATTTTTGAAAAATCATTTAATCGTTGGACTGAGATTTTTTTTGTCATTTTTAATTAAAAACTACCTTTTTAAATTATGATCCATATGAAAAATTTGGTCAAATGAATTTTACTTACAGATAAAATTTCAATGCCATGTATTCAGTTTGCCCTAACTCTTTGACTAATAGCAATGAATCACCAATATATTGTTAATTAGAAAAAAAATACAGCATTTTCGTACCACCTAAATAACTTGCAATTTAAAAATTATCTCAAATTCAGCTTTGAAAAATGTAAAATAATTATGAACCCATAAATTTATGGTGAGTAACCAGATACTCTTTTTTTTTTTCGGGTTAGGGCATTGTGGTAATGAAATTTTACTTCAGATTTGACCTTAACCAAATATTTGGTGCATACAATAAAATCGGGACAATGATTATTTGACCATTTATCCTGCTGTGTTGGAAATAAGAAAAAAAAACCTTTTTCTAAACCAGTAACTTAACCTTAACTAACTTCTTAACTTAGGTTCCTGGGGAGAGAGAAGTTGAACTTCAGTTATTTAAATTTATTTGTAATCCACTACAACTTGGAATTATAAAATATTTTAAAATATATTGTATTTAAAATGTATACTGTATTTTACATTTTACGAAGAAATGATGGCAGATAATTTTTACTTCAAATAAATGAAATGGTGTATCATTATAGTATACTAATTGACAATCGATAAACAAAATTAAAAGCAACTTAAATTTAAAAAGTTAACGAAAAACTGATAATGGATTCAAAAATTTTCAACAAAAAGACTCTTAGTTTTAAAAATAATTTACTCTTTTGAGTATAGTCCATTTGACTCAGATTTCCAGTTCAAAGCCGAGATCTGACTTAAAATTATCATACTGTAATTAAAAGATGACATCAGAAATAACTGTTTGATCTTAAAATTAGAGAATTTGACATTGGGTTATTTTTACCAGAACGCAATAATTATCGCCATGCGAAATGCGCCAAACCCTGGCGGAAAAATCCAAGATGGCGGCCGTGCACACAAATCTAGAGTATCCCCCTCTAACTTTATTTCTACTGATCAGATATACATAATATATAGCCTATGTCCATCTGGAATAATGTATCTGTCAAATTGTGAAAGAATTTTTCAAATAGGTGCAGTGGTTCCGGAGATTACCCTCCACGTACAAAATCCGCTCTCTCTTTATATATTAGTATAGATATACTGTAATTAAAAGATGACATCAGAAATAACTGTTTGATCTTAAAATTAGAGAATTTGACATTGGGTTATTTTTACCAGAACGCAATAATTATCGCCATGCGAAATGCGCCAAACCCTGGCGGAAAAATCCAAGATGGCGGCCGTGCACACAAATCTAGAGTATCCCCCTCTAACTTTATTTCTACTGATCAGATATACATAATATATAGCCTATGTCCATCTGGAATAATGTATCTGTCAAATTGTGAAAGAATTTTTCAAATAGGTGCAGTGGTTTCGGAGATTACCCTCCACGTACAAAATCCGCTCTCTCTTTATATATTAGTATAGATATGTATATATACATACATATATATATATGTATACATATATATATATGTATATATATATATATATATATATATATATATATGTATATATACATACATACATACATATATATATACACACATATATATATATATACATATACATATATATATATATATATATATATATATATATATATATATATATATATATATATATATATATATATATATATATATATATATATATATATATGTATACCGGGTTTCCATAATTAAACTGACAGTGCTTACAGTGTTCTGTAGTGCGATCTATTTGCGAGAATGACGCCACATTTTGTAGGAAGATTAAATAAGACGGGGGACGAAGGATTCCGCGAAAAAATAAATTAGTTCCAAAAGTCACCGCTAGGGGAATATTTGGCGCTGTGTAATAGAAAATAGAGTGTTAGCAAATGCAAATTAATACGGAATAAAATTACCTTTTATTATGCACATTTTCTTATTTAGTTCAAGTGCAATATGGCAACACTTTTAAAAAAGCGTAAAATCTACATAAACACCGATAAAGTCTCGTGATCTGCAATATCACGTACGCTGAGCAGAAGAAGTTCTTTATTAAAATTTCACGTTACATCCATTGGCACAGTGCCAGCTGCTTGGGTTTTAAAAGGCAATGTGTTACGTTTCGAATCAATCGGATTGAAAGTTTATGTGCAATGTCTCCTTCTTTAGTCGAGCGTGCGTTACTGGTCAAATTCTTTTACCTCAACCAGTGCAACGCGTCAGCCGCTCTTCGTGCTTTTAGAACGCACAAAAAATGCGTAAAGGTAACGGTCCTGTGTTAGTTAATGGGCTAAAAGCAATGGTTGCGACGTTTGAGAAAACAGGTTCTCCGAAGGTTCAGTCAGGCACAGGACGAAAACCTGTACCACAGGATACAATCGAAGCAGTTGCCACGGCGATTGTCGACAGAGGACCAGACAATATTGCTGCCACCTCTAGCGCTCGTGGATTAGCTCGGAATATGGATATGCCTTACAGTACGGTATGGAAAATCTTACGAAAGATTATCAACTTCTATCCGTACAAGATCAGCCGTGTACAGGAGTTACTGTACCCCGACCATGATAAGCGATTGACTTTTGCTCTCACATTTCTTGCCAGAATGGAGGTGGATGATGCTTGGCCGTGGAAAATCTTATGGGGAGACGAGGCCCACTTTTACCTGCATGGAACTGTGAATACCCAGAACTGCCGAATTTTGGGATGACAAATCACCACATGCAGTCACAGAAATTCACTTACATTCACCAAAGGTAACTGTTTGTTGTGGGTTCACAGCGGAATTTATCGTAGGTCCATTCTTCTATTACACAGCGCCAAATATTCCCCTAGCGGTGACTTTTGGAACTAATTTATTTTTTCGCGGAATCCTTCGTCCCCCGTCTTGTTTAATCTTCCTACAAAATGTGGCGTCATTCTCGCAAATAGATCGCGCTACAGAACACTGTGAGCACTGTCAGTTTAATTATGGCCACCCGGTATATATATATATAGGAACGAGGCAGACCGTACCAGAAGATTGCGGAATAGCTACGTTGTGCAGAATGGCTACTAGATGTCGCTGAGGTTTGCGCGGCAAGGTAAAAGATGCGAGAAGGAAAAAACAGGAGAGCGGCCGTAGGGAGTGACGAGTTAGGTCATCTCCGCGAGACTGCCCACGCATCGAATTGATTTATGTTGAATGGTGAAGAGAGCGGTTATTTTAATTCTGAATGTCCCTATAACTGTGTTGTAAATGTCCCGTGTAATTGTCACGTCCCAAGAATAATAAATAGTGTTTGTTTGTGCAAAAATTTGCATTATCATTCCCCTAGACATCTTGCCATCCTATAAACTTGGGGGATCGCCCCGGATGGACTTTGAGGACTTTGAGGACAATTAGTGACTGTGTTTTATTTAAAAAGTGACTGTGATATGAAAGAACAATCCGTGGATTTATAGTGATATACTTTTTGTATTTATTGTGTTATATTTTGGATATATGGTGAATTCAACTATTGATGCAAGAGTCCTGCGAGAAAAGGTAGGATATCTTTTTTTTATAACTCTATTGCTGAGAAAAAGATTTATGAAAAATGTCTACTACTATTAATTATAACAAGAATACGCGCAAAGAGGACATAGTGAATGTTCTTACTGAGATTGGTGAGCAGTGCATTGCAAAAGAAACGATTATAGAGTTAAAAAATAAACTAGAGAGATCTAAAGCATTCCAAGATGACCCAGAATTTGTAATGAATCTTCTTCACCGAATAATTGAGGATCGGCAGCCAAAAGCTGAGCTTGAACTGCAGCTAACAAACTCAAAACTAGAATTAGAAAAATTAACGCTCCAACGTATAGAACGAGAGGTAGAACTTTGCAAATCGAAAGCAGAAGCAGCTCAAGATGTATCAAATACTGAGGTTTGTGATCTTGAAAATTTGATTAAAAGTGTAAAAACGCTAACAATACAGTTGCCGACAAAAGCGGAAAATTTTAGCCTTTTTTTCCAATCATTGGAACGAGCGTTTAAAGTTAAGGATGTCCCAGAGAAATTGAAATCCGAAATTCATATAAATATTCTCGGAGAGAAGGCCCATAGCATTTTACTGTACGTTAAAGATGATGAAATGAATGACTATGAGTTAGTTAAATCTTTAATCATAAAAGAATTCCAACCCACGGCTCAAGAGTGTCTACTTAATTTTAGAAGAGCTAGAAGGCAGGTGAATGAGACGCATGTTTGGTTTGCAACACGCTTAAGTGCAATGTTCCAATATTATCTCAAAATCCGTAATGTTTCTGATTTTAAAAAACTTTTTGACCTAATGGTGAGCGATAAATTTTTAGACACACTAGATCAAGAAACAGCTTCTCACATTAAAATCACACAGGCCGATTCGTGGCTGACGCCTGAACAGCTTGGAAAGACTTGTGATGTTTTTTTGTTTCTAAAAATAAAACTTTGCATGAAACGCGGAACTATTCGAATGTTCGTTCTAGGAATGAAAGTGACGCTATCAAAGATCGTACAAAAATTGAATATGGAAACCATTCCCCGAGGCAGTTTCAGAGACAAAATCGAAAATTTTCTAGTAGAGAACCTATATCTTGTTATGTTTGTGGGGGCCGCATTTTGCTAGAAACTGTACAAAGAAATTGTCGAATGCAGAATACAAAAGTGACCAAATATACGGCATCAATCACGTTTCAACTTCTATCCCAACTAAATATGACTATTTATTCAGTGAGCTCCAGTATGTCGATGTGTTTATAGACGGAAAACCCTTAGTCGCCACGGTAGACAGTGGTGCGAGTTCGATAATCGTAAACAAGAATTTTGTTTCGGCTGCAAAACCAATTCATTCTCAGATTGTTTTGACAAGTGTATTCGGTGAATGCCGGACGGCCAATGTTTACAAATTCAGCATTTCGCTACGCGAGGGGGGGGGGAAAGCACGAGAGGTCTTGGCTGCGAGCTCTGAAATTGTTGCGGAAGTTATTTTGCCAGCGAAAATTTACGACATGTTATTGAAACCAGAGGAGGCGGTGGCGCCTACGAGCGGTGCAGGATTGAAAACGGGAAAACATTTAGAGAGCGCGAATATAAACAACGATTCATCAGCTTCGTTCTTAGTGAGAGTATCCGAATCGTATGATGATTGCCATTTTGACTTGTCACACATTACTGACTATAAATTGAGAAACGGAATTCATGCGCTTGTTCAAAATTATGAGCCAAACAAAACAGAAACTACTGCTTTGAAAATGAAAATAATTCTAACCGATGAAAGACCCATTTGTCAAAGATCACGCAGGTTGTCGCTTCCTGAAAAGAGAGAAGTCGAAAAGCAAATAAACGATTCGTTAGAACAAGGGATAATTAGGGAGAGTTGCTCTGATTTTGCTTCGCCTGTTGTGGTGTGTAGAAAGAAGGATGATACGATGCGTTTGTGCATTGACTACAGAGCTCTGAATAAGCGAATAGTTAGAGACAGATATCCGCTACCTGTTATTGAGGAAGTGTTAGATAAGTTAGAAAGTGGAAGGGTGTTCACGACTCTCGATTTGAAAAATGCTTTCTTCCATGTAGAAGTGGATGAAGCAAGTAGAAAATACACTGCGTTTGTAACAGAGTCAGGCCAGTATGAATTCCTAAGAGTACCGTTTAGTTTGTCTATTAGCAGCAATTACTTTCAAAGATACATCAATTACGTGTTTAGAGACGTATTGAGAGACGGGACTTTAGTTATTTATTTAGATGATGTCATAATCCCAGCTATCAATGAAAAAGAAGCTCATAAAAAATTAAGTCGGGTGTTAGAAACAGCTTCCAAGTAAGGTCTTGAGCTGAACCTTAAGAAGTGCCGATTTTTGCAGAGGAAAATCAATTTTTTAGGCCACATCATTGAAAATGGTACTATTCGACCGTCGTTAGAGAAAACTGCAGCAGGTCGTTGTTTTGCGGAACCCAAAAATGCCAAAGAAGTGCAGAGTTTCCTAGGGTGGACAGGGTATTTTAGAAATTACATACCTTCATATGTCATTATAGAAGACCACTTAGTGATTTATTACGAGCCTCAAAACCTTTCGAATTTGGCTTTGAACAGAAAATAGCCTTTCAAAAACTTAAGGACGCGCTGTCTAATGAACCCCTGTTGCACTTTTACAGAGAAGGGCAGAAATTGGAATTACACACGGACGCAAGTAAACTTGGGTTTGTGGCAATACTTTTCCAGCAGAGTGATGATGGGCGCTATTATCCAATTCAGTATATGAGCAAAAAAACCTCTATCCAGGAAGAAAAATTGTGTAGCTATGAACTTGAAGTGCTTGCGATTATCCAGGCTTTAAAAAGATTTCGAAATTATTTATTGGGAACCAAATTCAAAATTTTCACTGATTGTGCGGCATTTGCAAAAACCCTAGATAAAAAGGAACTTACACTAAAAGTTGCCAGATGGTCATTATTCATGCAAGAGTTCCAATATGAAGTAGTACATCGCCCTGGAAAAAAAATGCAACACGTTGATGCATTGAGCAGATTCCCCGTTATGTTTGTGAATAGTGATGAGTTGACTTACAAAATTGTTAATGCTCAAGACGGTGACGAATATATCAAAACCATCAAGAAACTGTTACAGGCAGGCAAAACCTCCGAATTTATCTTGGATAATAATGTCTTGTATAAAATTGCTGATGATGAAGAGTTACTGGTAGTACCTGAGATGATGCAAGTGGACGTTGTAAAGCATGCACATTCTTTTGGACATTTTGCTGCTGTAAAAACTGAAGACTTTGTGAAACGCAATTTTTATTTCCCTAACATGAGAAAGTGTGTTGAGAATGTGATAAGAAACTGTGTTGAATGCATAGTGGTAAATAAGAAGACTGGGAAAGGAGAAGGACTGTTACATCCTATTCCTAAGGAAGATTCGCCATTATCAACATATCATGTGGATTTCATTGGACCACTGCCAACAACCAATAAAAATTACAATCACATTTTCACGGTCGTAGATGCCTTTACAAAATTCACATGGTTTTATCCAATTAAAAGTACCACAGCGCAAGAAGCCATCGAAAGACTAAATCTACAGCAGAAAACCTTCGGGAATACTTCGACCATAATTAGTGATCGAGGAGGAGCTTTCAGATCCAACGAATTCGAAGAATACTGCACTAAAGAAAATATCCATCATGTACAAATAACTGCGGGAGTACCAAGAGCAGATGGTCAAGTGGAAAGAATACATAGAACCCTTATCCCGGTATTAACAAAGATGTCCTTAAATGATCCCGCGAAGTGGTTTAAACATGTAGACTCATTGCAAAGAGTGTTAAACTGCAGTACGTCACGCAGTACTAAGTACTCACCGTTTGAATTACTCATAGGAACCAGAATGAAAAATCCCGAGTATGCCCTTATAAGAAATTTGCTTGTAGAAGAAAGTCAAAACCAATTTAATCAACATCGTGATAGCATTAGGAAAGACGCTAAGCAGAATATTTTAAAAATTCAAGATAAGAATCGTAAGACTTACAATAGAAAACGCAAGGAAGCTTATCAGTACAAGCAAGGAGAACTGGTGGCAATTATGAGAACTCAGTTTGGAAGCAAGCTGAAACTCCGACCGAAATATTTTGGACCCTACTGTGTTACTAAAGTTAAATACCATGATCGCTATGATGTCGCCAAAATTGGAGATCATGAAGGACCAAATGTTACATCTTCATCAGCTGACCAAATGAAGCCCTGGACCAAATGTTGACCTACATAAATGTTTTGGCCAGAATTTAATGTTTGTAAACTGTATACTAATCTATGTGTTTTTGTTTTTTTAGTTCGTGTATTTTAGATCCTAGGCTGGTGCAGCAGTGAGGACACTGCTAGTCAGGATAGACGAGAGCTATAGGAACGAGGCAGACCGTACCAGAAGATTGCGGAATAGCTACGTTGTGCATAATGGCTACTAGATGTCACTGAGGTTTGCGCGGCAAGATAAAAGATGCGAGAAGGAAAAAACACTAGAGCGGCCGTAGGGAGTGACGAGTTAGGTCATCTCCGCGAGACTGCCCACGCATCGAATTGATTTGTGTTGAATGGTGAAGAGAGCGGTTATTTTAATTCTGAATGTCCCTATAACTGTGTTGTAAATGTCCTGTGTAATTGTCACGTCCCAAGAATAATAAATAGTGTTTGTTTGTGCAAAAATTTGCATTATCATTCCCCTAGACATCTTGCCATCCTATATATATATATATATACATATATATATATATATATATATAGATAGATACACTGCTGGCCACTGTAAATGCAACACCCTGAAGGAAACGTGCAAATAACATGAAATTTACAACATGCATTAGCGGAGGTGAGATATGCAAATGATTAGAATTTCAGCGCAGACGCACATCACGCGCGCCTCTGGCGCCACTTCAAAGCGCTATTTAAGGCTTGGAGATTTCAACGATTTCAAGTTCGCCAATTGTGTTTTTCTTGTGGTTTTTTCAAAAAAACGATCAATTATGCCTCGTCGAAAACAGCGATCATCTTTTGATCAAGTATCCGAGTTCGACAGAGGAAGGATAGTGACCTACCGAGATTGTGGATTATCTTTCAGGGAAATCGGTAGTCGTGTTGGACGAAACCAAACAACTGTAATGAGGATATGTGATCGTTGGATGCAGGAGGGTACGACGGACCGGCGTGTTCGATCGCATCCACCTCAGCGCACCACTTCACGTGATGATAGGCAAATTGTGCGCATGGCAGTGACGGATCGCTCAGTCACATCACGAACCATAGCACAGCACATGCAGTCTGTAACGCATCATCCAGTGTCTGCGCGTACCATTCGACGCCGTTTACAGCAGAGTGGTCTGTCCGCAAGACGTCCATTGCTTTGTCTACCATTGACGCAGAACCACAGACGTCTCCGCCGCCAATGGTGCGATGACAGAAGGATGTGGACGGCAGAATGGAATGAAATTGTCTTTACTGACGAGTCACGCTTCTGTCTGCAACACCACGATGGTCGCATTCGAGTCTGGAGACACCGTGAAGAGAGTATGCTGAACAGCTGCGTTATGCACCGCTACACTGGTCCTCCACCGGGTAATATGGTATGGGGCGGTATTGGATATCACTCTCGCACACCTCTAGTACGCATTGCCGGTACTTTAAACAGCCAGCGCTACATCTCCGAGGTGTTGGAGCCAGTTGTCCTTCCTTGCCTTCAGGGCTTGCCCACAGCCATATTTCAACAGGATAATGCGCGACCACACGTGCCACGCATTGTCCAACGGTTCTTCGTCAATCGCCAGATTGAATTGCTTCCCTTGCCGCCTCGCTCTCCGCATCTTTCGCCGATAGAAAACATGTGGTCCATGGTTGCTCTACGATTGACCCAGATTCCATCCCCAGCTGCCACAGCAGATCAACTTTGGCAACGTGTGGAAGCTGCTTGGTCTGCTGTACCCCAAGAACTCATCCAAAGTCTCTTTGAATCAATGCCGAGGCGTGTGGCAGCGGTGATCTCCAACAATGGCGGCTACTCTGGCTACTGATTTTGGCAGGAACCACACTTCACAGAAGTCTATAAATTTAATCATTTGATACTTGGTCAACATGTTATCTACAAAATAAATTTTGTTGTGATATCTCTTGTCTTTCTTGGTGTTGCAATTTGGGTGGCCAGCAGTGTATATATATATATATATATATATATATATATATATATATATATATATATATGTCAAGGAATTAGAGGGAAATGAATAATTAAATTAAATTTAAAGGGGGCTTCGGGATTAATTTATTTATTGACGCCGAACGCCACTATTTTCACAGAGCATAGAACAAGCGCGCCGTGATTTTAGGGGAATACCCTTTTTTGAGAGATATGATCTTGACTAGCGTCTGTAGTCGAGCGAACGAAGCTATTTTTAGGGAAGGAACGAAGCTGTTACCTAATTTCAGAGATGCAGAGGATTCTGGAATATTTCATAGACATCAAAGGGAATGCGTGAAAGTTTTGTGCCTAAGTTTTAACAAAGGGTTTAGGAGAGCGCGGGTAAATTCAATGACTACGGACGTGTGTTCGCCACGTCTCAAAAAAGAAAATGGCAAAAGATGGACGCGCTGCTTTGAGCTTTGGTTGCTGGAAGATAGAAGAATAAACTTGATTTAATTGGAACTATGTGTGTTTCCTGAATTTAGACTGCCTGCCACTCGCCACCAATAATAAAGATGATGACTGCTTTTAAGATGTGAGAACAGGCAAACCAAACACCTGTCATATATATATATATATATATATATATATATATATATATATATATATATATATATATATATATATATATATATATACATACAGTGGAATCTCGATCGATCGTTCCTCGAATCATCGTTCTCCCATATGTGTCGTTTATTTCATATAGTCCCTAAGAACATATTTCTTTGTTATGTTCCCGCATCTATCGTTTTTCCCGCATTTATCGTTTAGTTCAGTTGGACCCTTGGAAAACCATAGATCGAGATTCCACTATATATATATATATATATATATATATATATATATATATATATATATATGTACCTATCTGCATTGCTTAGTTTTCTGTTACAAATGATTTTTTTCTATTTGGACCTACGTTTCGCCGTTATTGCGGGCTGTTCAGTAAGACATAACAGATGAGAACGCTGAAGGGAAAGGAATTACTGATTTATTTCAGATTGTTTAGTGTACTTTGGTTTAAACAGATTATGTATTTTGCATAAAATTGATTCGATTTGATATCCCCGCTTTCAGAATTTTAAATATTATCATGAAAAAAAAAAGGATGATCTCTCTATTCTTTTCTTTTTTCTATGTACTTAAAATCTTTGTTAAATTTCTTGAGCAGGTGATAGAAAAGCCCATTCATGAACCTGAATGAGGAGACTCCTTTAAATTAGAAATCCTATGTCCTTTTCACGAAAGAGTTTGTACGGAAATGAAGGCTGAGAGAAAGGAATGGGGAGAACAGCGTTTCACAAAGCAAAAATAGTTTTCAAGATGAAAATCCTTTTACGAAGACGAAAATTTAGAATTCAGCAGTATAACTCGACTTAATTTTAAAACTTTAGATCGCACTACTTCGTCACGCACTTTCTTCCGGAATGTGGCCTTTGTAAATCTGCAAATTCCTATTATACTTATTTTCTTATAAACCAGTTGTATTATTGGATTATATCAAATTTTATTTAGCTTCTTATTAGAGTATGTTTCTACATTGTTACAAAATTTTGATTCCCCGTTTCTCGCACGAAGCAATTAGTTGGATAGTCTAAAGAAATTGGACCTAAACAATTATTAAAACTTTTCGTATAATCAAAACTGGTAATGGGCCAAATTAACATACAATAGAGACCCCTAGCATATTAATATATCTGTGGTTTTTGTTTTTTTATTGTCCTATAAATATTTCTTTATGGATTTCTTTTTCAGTTCTTTTGCGTTTATTTGATGTCATTATATAAATATAACGTGACTAACACATTTTAAAAATAAACAATTAAACTACTTTTCTTTTTTTAAATTAATGAATTTGCTTAAAACAGAACAGTTATAGTACAATTGCAATTTAAATTTGTTTTCATCTTTTATAAAATTTTTGTGAACAATTTTCTCACATAGAATGAAACAGTTTTTTAAAACTTTTACAACTTCTCAACGGAATCAGGTTAATAGTTTCTGTCTGTATATTATTTTTTTCTGTCAAGATATCCAATACTGACCATCTACTAATACACTGCAGGGCTCGAGTTAGCCTTGTTTTAGCACGCGGGCCTTCGGAGCAGAGGGTGCTCGGATCGAATCCTGGATGCGCCATTAAATACCTCCGTGTCTAGGCCGGATTTGGACACTTTACCGTAGACCGGAAAGTCCTTCCATGATATCAGAGAGGGTGGGAGAGGTACGATACCCCAGATGTAGGCCCCTAGGGGTGCTCTGTGTGGTGGCAACTAAGATGGACTCCCGGCCTTGTGGTACCGCACCGGAGTCGCACACTTCAGCCGGAAGCCTGTATGGACCTGGTTTTGAACTTCCAGCCTGGGAGCATTAGAAACAACAATAACAACTAATACTTTGCATGTCACTACACTGCTTATGGAAATTAGAAAGATCCCTAATAAAAAAACAGAGGACTTATTTAACTCACGGTAGTATTTCAGCACTTAATAAGTAGGTGGGAAACGCAGATGCAGGGTTTGGAATTATTATACATTTTAACCCTATGAGGGGCGCCATTTGCGCTGTGCAAACGCCTAAAACTAGTCTTTTTTTCAATTGCATTCAACGTATTCCAGTTAAATGAGCAGAAAAATGGCTAGTACTGCCATCTGTTATCAGTTTAAAGAAGTAAAAACATTTTACAATATTTAATTGGAAATATTTTCAAGATTCTTTAGGTTAAAAAAATCGGGGAAAAAATTTGCACCATGCAAACGGTGGAGGTTGTTGCCCCTTATAGGATTAAATATACCTATTCCTCGCCATACGGTCACTTTTTATGCCGCATTTCACTATAACGGCCTTTTTTAAGTATGGTAATTTTTCGATATACGGCCCACAATGTTTTGTTATACGGCCACAACAGCGGAAAGTGATGATGGCAGCATATTATAGCTTAGTGATTCTTCATGTTAATGTCCTTCTTCACATTAAAACAGTTTTTAAATAATTTATTTTATGTTTTTATATGTATACATGTGTGCATATGATTCTTTTGTTTTTGTTTATATGTTTATTTTTTGAATTTCTGTTCATTATTACATTGTTTTGTACTTTATTTTTATGTAACCATTTTTATAGGAAATTAAAAAGAATAAAATGCTTTATTAACTAAAACTATATTATTTAGGAAAAATTGGAACAGATCCAATAAAATTTGCATGGGTTTGTATCAAAATAATTGATTCGTTATACGGCTTTTCGCTTTACTGATAACTTTTCCGGACGTATCTAGGCCGTAAAGCGATGTATGGGTGTACATAATATAGAGTTGATTTTCCCCTCAATAATTTTAATATATACCTTTTTCATACTTCGTTTTTAAAGTCACAAGGTGTTCTTTTTAAGCCATCAGATTTCTAAGGATGCAGTAATATGAAGCTTCATATGTGTGGACAACTTAAAATTTAAATAATCTTAGACAGAATTATTTGAAGTTTTGTTATGCAAAACAAGCATATAAACTAAATACTCTTTAAAATAAAAGTTTTAAAAAATCAGAAATTTAAAAATCCATTAAAGTTTACTGATCATATTTAATGGAATTATTAATATACAGTAACGTACGTTTGAATACCACGTAAATTTGTAAATAACCAAATAAAAGTAAGATTCAAAATTTGCATCAATTATTCTCTAAACGGTCTTTTACTTTGTACGATTTTTAACGAGTTGCGGTATTTGTACTTGCCTTGTATTTTGAGATTTTTCTTTGAAAGTTTTAGCAAAAACAAGTAGTGTCGTTATTCAGCATACTGCAGCTATAGAGAATTGGATAATTTGTAAACGTTTAAGGGGTACATGAACTCAGCGTCACGCTTGAAAGAACTGCAGTCAGGCATTGCAAAGGAAAACAGGAAAAGAATCAGAAATTCTGTTACAAACTGATTACATTTGTTATTTGCATTGTTTTATGATTTTAATCATTTTTATTTTTTATGCAAAATTGGGAATAAATGACACGCTTCTATTAAATATTTCGACCCTTTTGCCAAAACAAACAAACACACACGCGCACACTGAAACTTTTCATAATGATCATAATCTTCCTTCATAAATCATTTTGTAGGTGATCCTATACCTATAAAGGTTTTGTAATTCAAAGATAATTTGAGAAATTTGTAACTTTGAGTGACTTTTTGTGAAATTCAAAGACAGGTCTTGATCAGATTTGTCTTTGAATTTTGTAAATAGCCATTCAATCGTATTTACAATCCTTGAAATTCAAGTTAGTCAAAAGAAACATCTGAATTGAATTGAAATTTTTTTTCCGGTTTAGGAACTACGTTAAATAACTAAGCAAAAATAACTTTATTTATTAATTATCTATTACACTAGCTTTCAGTACTTGGTGTTTCCAAGGCTTTTTTAATCTGAAATATCAGAATATTTTTTAAATGTGAAAATAAAACAATAACATATTGCATAAATGGTCAAGTGGTTAACTGTCCTAATCGAGTTTTATCCTTTAAAATACTTAGCAATAAGACTGAAGTATTCAAGATTATGTTTGCCCCCTGGCAGACTATATTTATATTTACACTTTAAATATAAATTTACATAAAAATTCCTCACCA
Organism: Dolomedes plantarius; assembly: GCA_907164885.2. NCBI lineage: Eukaryota > Metazoa > Arthropoda > Arachnida > Araneae > Dolomedidae > Dolomedes > Dolomedes plantarius. The sequence continues at coordinate 143,677,902 of OU015493.1, read as the reverse complement.
GTACTTTAGCATTACTTGCTATTTTTTAAAATTTCGTGTCTGTTTGTTGTAAAGCAAGAGATTAAAACTTTGTTTATGCATCATGCACAATGCTCTCCATTTCTCCGATAAACGTATTTTAGTTGGATAGCTCAAGTTATAGCAAATCACTATATTCCTTTCTTGTTCCTGAATCAATATTCTAGATATAATTTTTTTATGATCTAAGGCATCTTATTTCCTTAACAGTAAAAACACTCTCTTAAACATTGAATATAATATTTCAACAATAAATCGCAAAATATAAGCTAAGATTTTCAGACTGCCTGAGTTAGTATGACTAGACCTGGGTGAAAACCTTTCCCAGTGTTTTACAACATGGAAAATATAGCATAAGAACGTAGTATCAGGCAAAGCTTTTCTTCCTTAAAAGGGGATTTTAATTGTATATCTTTCCGTACTCAGTGATTAATTTGCCTGGCCTTTTTAGATTAATTTATTCCCTGTTTAAGCTCGTGTTTTTTTAAGAATTCTACATTGTGTTGTTGTTGTTGTTGTTGTTTATGCCACTTGACCAACAGCAACATCAGATCAAGTACCAAAGGCTATGGGCGATGAAGGTGAGGTTCCTGTTTTGACTGGCACCACAAGGGTCGGAGTCCGACTTGGCCAAAGGACCAGTTCCGTAATTTTGAACCGAGTCAAGTGACAAGACCAGTAAACTTGACGCCGCACCTCCAGAGTTAATTTTGAGAACTTGGGGGACATCGCAGCCCAGACAGAATTTACGTGCACCAGCCGCCATTAGTATACACGGCAGTAGATTTGTGAGACGAGCATCGAACCAGTGACTTTCAGATCACTAGCCCGCTTCCATTGCCAACTGGGCCAATGAGCCCATTCTACATTGTGCTACACGCATGTACACAAGGAAGTTTATGATATTATGTGTGCACATTGTGTCCTACTCTTCAATCGCAATGTCTGCAGACGAAGTGATTACAGCATAAACATTGGTGTGATTGATCTTTAAACATGTTTAATGAATATGTGTAAACCCATATTTCACATGGCTTCAGGTAGCCCCATAAAAAAAAACAGTAAGGCATATGCATCACGGACCTGTGTGATCTGACGTTGCAAAACACCAAGCTCACGAATCTATTCAAAAATTGACGTCAGGAGTAAGATGACAAGAAAAAAATATGAAATCTTTTAGAAGCAAACACAACATATCCAGCGAATTGTCCATCGTTTGTGTACCTCGCAAGCTAGAGATAATGATGTAATCATAAAAAAATATTAATCCTTAGTTAGCTGGGGTTGCAGTTGAATGTGGAAACTTCGATCACTCGTCACTCATAAAATTCCACCCTGATTTAGTATCGCGAATCATTTGAAGCTATTTTTTAATAAGAATCTGGTCTTTCACTTTTTCTATAGCAATTCTGAATGAATGAAAAGATCGCAGTAATGCATTTGAAATTCCAAGCTTGGGTAAAATATTTCTCAGAAATCTACGTTTTTCTGTGCATTCTGCCTCACACTACATTGTAAAAATTTAGCAAAATATCAACATAGCAAACTCGGCGTTTTCAGATGATTTTATGCATTCTTTACTTGCAAGTATTTCACAGAACCAATCTGTATAAATTTTACAAAAAAGTTTCTTCATTCAAAATTTTGCATGCGTTGTTTGCATATTCTTACATCCCGGCGGTAACAAATAAACTGGAAATTGCTAAGATATGCACCCTTTTTTCCTGCTTGTATTCCTTGTGAAGTAAGACATATTGCTGCAATATTTCTTTATAAAAAGCTTTGAGAAAATGAAATGAGGAAGTAGCTTACGAAAACATTTTATTTCTTGTTTGAATTCTCCTAAATTTCATTCTTTTATTTCTAGCAGTCTGGAATTTTTAACTTTAACCTACAAGTATATGAAGGTGAAACGCCAAATAAATAATGCATATTGCCTTCTTTAGGAATTTGTTTGCTCTACTATTACTAATAGTTTTTTGGAGCTCCTTTATCCTCACAGAACCAGTGATTGAATAATAATAATTATGAAAGACTGATGAATATGCCAAAGATAAAAGTGTAATAATATATTTATATATCTGTAATTTATAAAATCAGTTCTTTATGAATTTTCTCATTTTGAGCGTATTAATCCTTAACTTGTCATGTATTTGATAGTATTAAAAAGTATATTCATCATATATTTATTTTCTCTTTTCTACATTATTATGCCAAATAATGATGACCTTTTCTATGAATTTTTACATAATTTGGACAATACATTAGACGTAATAAAATATTATTAAACGTAATATTATAACCACAAGCACAATAAAACCTAAAATATGCCTCTTTATGTTTCTCCCCTACTAAATGTTTATGTATTTCACCTGCTGCTAAAAAATTAAATATAAAAAGAGGAGAGAGGAAGATAAGTGTGATTTTCTGTGCAAAACTACTGTCAACATTTCATCGATGCATTAATACGTCCTCATTCAACTCCATCGAAATTTCCATGAAAAAGGAAGAAGGAGACATTAGTTGCTTTCAATTTTCCTGAATATATTAAGCTACTCAAACACCTTTTATTTTCACCGTATCACAATTTTTATAGTCATCATAAGGTCAGTATCTTAGCTAATACCACAATGACTCTTACTGATGTTCGTAGAAATCCTCATTGTATCACCAACAGCATTGACTGCATCAGCCATCGTCCATATACCCTTTCGAAATCTTGTGACTGACAACTTCACTTTACTTCATTCAAATCCGGTGACGTCTTGCGGCTGACGTCCTGAGCGCTATCAACATTTTGAAATGACTTTTTCGTATTTTCCTCTCCTCATTTTTTTCGTTTTTTAATATTTTACCTCCAACCTGGAGAGCTTTACCATTTTTTTCTTCCCTCGAGTAAATGTTTTCGAGATATTTTTGTTTACTATTGATTTGTTTTCTTATTCATAAAAATCTTGCATTGAACAAATGCACCCTTCTCTAAATTAAGGGGACAGTGAACTTTCAAAATTGTAAAATTTGTCCAAAAATTCGATTTTTTTATTTTATTGAATTGTGAAACCCCGGACGAGTAGGAATGTGTTGCAAAAAGAATTTTTAGTTTCTGTGATTACTTTCCTAGTTATAGGCATTTGTATTTAATTTAGATATTATATGGTTACTAATAGCAATAACTCTAAATGTGTTTTTGTCAAAATAAAAATTTTCATGTCATACGAATATTCAAACTGCTCTAGGCGCATTTCTAATTACCGTATTGCTTTGAAATTTATGTTTTATATACTTAACTGTATATCAAACAAATCTTATTGAAAATAATCATGCTTCGTACCTCAGAATTTCTAAATTTTGTACTTGAAAAGATGATTTAGAGGTATTTTGCGTAATAAAAAGGGAGTTTTCGCTGTTATTATTTTTTCTCTTTATATTTTTAATGAATGCTTAAAATAAGCAATAACTTTCATTGTTAGTTCTATAAGGTATCCTGTAAATAAAAATTACCTTATTAAATGCAAAAGAAATGCGCATGGAACATTTTTAACTAGGCCAATTTTTTTATATAATTCATAATTCATAATTCATAAATTATTAATATTTCATCATTAAATTTTAACCACTTTTACATACCTATGGTACTAATCACATATTAAAATTTCAAGCAAATCCATTGAAAACAAAAAAGTTATGTTTGAAGGCCCACTGCCCCCTTAATCTATAATGTTTTCGCCCACTATGGTTGAATTACTATATTACCTTCACAAACCTTCACCAGAATGAATTACTCCAGCTGTTCATCGTCTTTGCCTGCCAAAGTTTCTTATCTTGCTTGGTGATTTTATCCATCTTTGAGATTTAAAATCTCCTCTTCTTCCGTTTTAATTCCATCTCTTTAAAATATATGGGAATAACACTGAATGAAATACATCTCGATGTAAAGCGTCGAATAATATTATTTATAGGTATTATTACTGATAACGGTAGCACATGATTAATAACCTTAACGGTCAGGGGATTACAGGAGTTAATTATGCCCATTATGCATGAGATTAACGTAAATAATGTCACAGGATTATTATCCTCACCTAATCATGCCGAAGAAAACTTGGATGACGAACAAAATTACATCGACAGTCTTGGCACGTGGCATAGAGTAGTAAAACTCGCGATGAAAATTTTCTGTCGCCACTGAATAGCAACTGGCTTTACTTTAATTCAACGAGAGTACAAACGAAAAAGATCTGCATAAAAAAGGGATGTATCATTCTTTTATGATCATGAAAGATGAAGGCTGTTTGTTTCCTTGAAGAAGATATGCGAATAAAATGACATTTTGAAAGACACTCAAGGGATATTTCTTCCAGTATTCAAGATTTAATCGAAATTTTTAGAGGTAATGTCTTTATAAAAAATTTTCAAAGCATCAGTGTACATTAGAAGCAAACTAAACTTGAAATTTAAATTTTATAACCATGACAATATATAATGTCTTAGACAAAGTGTCTTAAAAACTGGCCAAAAAAGAAAAAGAAAACTATGGCAAAAAACATTGTGACAGTATTAGCATTCTCACAATAATGTTTATTTTATCGTTTCCAGAAGACTATAAATCTGTGAATAAATTTAGTTGAATGTGGAGTAGTTCAAATAAATATTGTTTTATTTAAAATGTTAGCTATAGGGTTTAATTTGGTATTTATGTTAAAAATCTGAACTCATACCAAAATTTTATGGATTCTTCAATAACTATAGACTTGCATCCATATACTAAACTTATATTCCAATGGTTCAATTACAGTTATCCAATAGAGGAAAAGTTTAAAACTTTTCAATTCTTGAGTATATATTTATGCTGCTATATAACTTTTATTTGCTATCTTTTGGCCTTCAATAAAACCTTTAATAAAAAAGAAAATGTTACTTGTATCATCAAATAGCTTTTCCAATGTCTACTTTTATTGTTACAATGATTAGAGCAAAAAAAACCCTTAGAAGTTAAAAGAAAATCCCTTTGGAATATAAAACAGGGAACTTATGTTGTACGAAATATGTATTTTAATTGGCAAAAAAAATTAGTAACTCACATAAGTGTGAAATTATAAAAAATGGAATTTGTTGAAGCGAAAATCCCTAAATACTGGAAACGTTGAAATATAGTAAAACTTTTGTCATTGGCAAAAAAAACCTGAGTTTCCAGGTGGATTCCCTAGAGTTAAAACATAAAAATAAATTGCCATCGAAAATATTTTTTCGTAAGCTTGTCTGGATTTCCGTATAGAATTTCAAACTCTCGGCTTAAAATAGAGCAAAAAAATTCCTTTTTGTTCTCCGCAAAAGGATATCGACTATCAGTTTTTTTCCCTCTTGATCTTATTTCTTACGAACCGGATAATTTAAAAAGAATTTTCCATTTTCTGCGACAAAACATAAATATAGATCTAAATTAGGACTGCATAATATAATACAATTTATTTCTATTTAATTATACTTACAAGTGTTTGTCAAAATTAATGAAACACTAACTGTTTCTGCTGAACATTGAATTAATAAGCTCTAGGTCCACCTTTGGCTTGCAAAACAGCATCAATGTAACTTGGGGTAGCGCAATATATTTAGTACACAAGATACTGGAAATTGGACCCATTCATCCTGCAACGTATATCCTAAGAGTTCCATCGATGTTGCGAAGGGAACACATGATAGAACCTTCTTCTCCTAACCTTTCCACGAATGTTCAAAAACGTAAATAGCCGATGATTGAGATCGCTAGGATAGATGTCATACCGAATCCTCCTGTTCTTCAAACTCACTTGTTGACAAGTTTCGGGCAATGCCTGGATACGTTATTGTCTTGGAAATACTAGAGGTCATTGAGCTGATTTGGCTTGCAAAACAGCATCAATGTAATTTGGGGTAGTGCAATATATTCTGTACACAAATTACTGGAAATTGGACCCATTCATCCTGCAACGTATATCCTAAGAGTTCCATCGATGTTGCGAAGGGAACACATGATAGAACCTTCTTCTCCTAACCTTTCCACGAATGTTCAAAAACGTAAATAGCCGATGTTGAGATGGCTAGGATGGATGCTGTACCAAATCCTCCTGTTCTTCAAACTCATTTGATGACAAGTTTCGGACAATGCATGGATACGTTATTTTCTTGGAAATACTAACGTTTATTGAGTAATAACGCCTGCTCCATAGGATGCACGTGGTCCACAACAATGGTTTCGAGGACTTCCTATGAGACAGGTCGCTGGTGAACAATTAAGGCTCCTAAGGAATGCCAAAAGATAGAACCCCACAGCATCAGACAGCCATTGACATGCTTGGCGAAACAGTCGGGACGGTTTCCTCCGGAAGATGTTCGCCTAATGTATAACTTTATATTTATTCTTTAACGCATCTTGATTACACTGTTTCCAATTTTGTTGCATTATCCCTTGACGTTAAAATACAACTACCGGGAAGCATGAACTTAATGTATCCACAGACAGGCAGGAAGCACTATTATATCAGCATGTCTCTGGCTAATTTCATAAAGAAATGCTTATTGTATTGTAAAAGTTTTTACACGAATAGATAATTTTCTATACATGTCAGCTGATGAATTTTTTACATTACCAGAAAAAAAAAGTCATACCGTTCTTGGTGGCTTGAGATGCATTTAGAATGTAAAAGATTGGAAATTTAAATTGAAAATGTCATAAATGACAAGAAATTTATTGCTGGAGAAAATGACATTTTAAATGCTTAAGAATCTAGCACTGAAAAACATAAACATAAAAAAATTACTTTATATAGGCAACTACACTCACAATGATTTTGTATAAGTAACTCACAAGTTATATAGATTTGAATATTTTGAATCACATTTAAAAACAGCTGTCGGTATTAATAATTTTTTAAATTCAGAAACGGGCATGATTATTATACTTTATTTAAAATTGTTAAATAAAACAAATTGAGCCAAAATTAGTTTAAATTAGATTATTGTTTACATTTCCCTTTGAAATTTATGACTTTTCAGCACCGAGGAAATGTAATTAAGGAATATGGAATTGAATATATTATTGGCCAGCTCACCAAACCAGTTTGTTTAAAAAATTCCTACTCTTTATATGAATTTATGGTATGAACTAAGACATTTTCGAAATTTCTGACGTGTATCTCACTCCTAATAAAGATAAACTCAAAATTCTACACTAGTTATCAAAAATTATGGAAAAATCACAAAAAGAGGGATAACACGTTCAAAACTAGGCCAATCTGTTTAAAATTTGAATATGTTGTTAAGTAAAAGGTGTTGAACAATACTGCATTATGCAAAATACTGGGGCTACAGTCAGAATACGTCATTTGCGAGGAGCATAAAAGTGCATATCTCAGAACAAGGGGACAATTGTCGCTGCGAGGCTGAGATTAGACATCTGACATAGCCAAATTGTAACAATGAGCTCCAGGCATCATTTGACCTAAGAACTGCGATGGCGAACTATTGAGAGATGAGAGGCAGGACAAAGTCCGACAGAAGTGGCCAGATGGCTAAATGTGGGTCCGTCTGTGGTTCATAGACTTTGGCAACAATTTCTAATCATGGATTCGGCATCCAGCAGGTTCAGCCAAGGACGGCTATACGTTACGACGGGTGCCGATGACCGATATTTGTCATTATGCGCACGAAGGATTAGAACCGCAACTCCGTCTGAACTCGATCCTCCCTCGCTGCAAGCTCTGGAAGGTTGACCTCAACGTCAACCATGCGTAGAAGACTTCCCAAAGGTGGTCATTTTGCAAGGCGACCAGCCATTTGCGTCCCGCTCACGTCACGCCATAGGCGGGAACGTTTGCAGTAGGCACGTCAACATGTCCACTGTGTTCTCTTTACGGATGAGTCCAGGTATAGCCTCCAAAGCGATAGTAGGCGTATTTTATTTTAGAGAGAACCTGGAACTCGTTTTCATCTATCCCACATCCGTGAAAAAGATGCATACGGATCAGACAGTGTCTGTGTTTGGGGTGGTATCCCTTTGGGTGGACGCACAGACCTCCATGTCTTTCCCCGTGGAAATGGGAATGCTCACACCTATAGAGATGACATCCTTGATGCTTATGTGCACCCTTATGCGGGAGCAATAGGTGATGCTTTCGTGCTGCAGGACGATAACGTGAGACCTCACAGGGTTCGCATCGTGGATGCTTATCTTGAGCAGGAAACAATTCAGCGCATGGAGTGACTAGCTCGATCACCGGACCTGAATCCTAACGAGCATGTTTGGGATGCTTTAGAACGACGTATAGCTGCTCTCAATCCTCCTCCTAGGACCCTAGCCACGCTTTCAACTGCTTTGCAAGAGCAATGGCTCTCACTTCCTACCGAACTCATAGACCATATAATTGCCAGCTTCACACATCGCTGTATGTGCTGTATTGCTTCTCGGGGGATCATACGCCATATTAAAGGCACTTTACCTATACTAAACTGACGCATCCGATTTGTTCATTGTATACATATGCTAGTTTCTTTAACACCATAATTGTCTGGCGATTTCTTTTTATGCTATTTTATACTTTCCTATGCGTTTTATAATGTGTATAAGTTTCATTTAATTCTACGCGAAACTTTTGAGAAATCGCTATTTTTGTTACTTTTCCTTAATTTTTGATAACCATTTCATTCAGTGTATATACTGAATGAAATTTTTGTCGGATATACTATTAACTATGAACAGATAATTGTAAACCTGAAACTAATATATTAAAAATAGACGTCATATTCCAACACTAAACAATGTGTAACTGTATTAAAGTTGGCAATTTTTACCGAAACCACTAAAATGTTTCGAAGTAAAGAAATTGTATTGTTATGGTTTAAATCAACGCATCTCTCCAAGCCTAAAATAACAATTTCTGAAAAATTACCCTTAGATAACAAAAAGATTGAAACGACCAGATTAATAAAGCCATAAGCTACCCGATGGTACGTAAACGTGTGAAAGCGATCCCCTAATATCGAAATAGCTCAACTAAAACTAAGCTTTCATTTTACTTATTTATCTTTTTGTATGTTAAAATTTCATACATTAAATACTTTAAAAAGCCCGAGGAAAAATGAATAAGCATTGTTTTAGCGATATGTTTCGGCGGATTGTCTGGGGATTATTATCACAGTAAAAGAATGTATCTTCACTAATGAGTCGCACTTTTGACATAATCCTATGTACTTAAGACACCTAATTTTGATTTACGATAAACTTGCAAGACAAACAGGAAGATAAAGGCTTGTTAATAACAACAATCTAATAAAAATTTATTTTTTATTAGATTGGGGTTATTGAAAAGTCTTTTTGAACCTAATTTTGAGTTCATTTTAAACCATATGAAATTAAATGTTCTGAAAAGTATGTGGGAAAGCGATCCTCTAATATCAAAATAGCTCGACTGAAACTACACTTTCATTTTATTTATTTATATTTTGTCTGTCAAAGTTTTGTACATTAAATACTTTAAAAAGCCCGAGGAAAAATTAATGAGCATTGTTTTAAAGATATGCATCGACAGATTGCCTAAGGATTGTTGTCACAGTAAGAGAATTATCTACACTAACGAGTCGCACTTTTGACGCAATAAGATGTACTTAAGACACCTTTGATTCACGAAAAACTTGCGGCAAAACAAACAGGAAGATAAAGGCTTGTCAATAACTACAATCAAATATTTTTTTCATTAGATTGTGGTTATTGAAAAGTCTTTTTGAACCTAATTTTGAGTTCATTTTAAACTATACGTGATTAAACGTTCAGAAAAGTAAATGTGTGAAAGCGATCCTCTAATATCGAAATAGCTCAATTGAAACTACGCTTTCCTTTTATTTATTTATATTTTTGTCTGTTAAAGTTTTGCACATTAAATACTTTAAAAAGCCCGTGGCAAAATTAATAAGCATTGTTTTAACGATATGCCTCGACGGGTTGCCTGGGGATTATTGCCATAGTAAGAGAATGTATCTTCACTAACGAGTCGTACTTTTGACAAATTCGGATGTACTTAAGACACCTACTTTTTACTTACGAGAAATTTATGATAAAACAAACAGGAAGATAAATTCTTCTAAATAGCCACAATCTAATAAAAATTTATTGGAACGAAGTTCTTTTACGCGGCTTACAGTAAAGTGAACTGGCAGGAATCGTCACGTAACGAAAAAGCGTTATGCCCCCTCCAGAAGACCTTTCGCTCAATGGACTCCGTGGCTGAATGGTTATCCCAACGGACTGCAGAGCGAGAGGTCCCCGGTTCAAATCCCCGCACAAGCGCTACGGCACAATTTTAACTTCCTTTGTTCTGTTAAGGGGACTCAGCACCCAAAACAATTTTTTTATTATCAACTTTAAAAAATATATTTTTCAATATTAATATGTAAATGTTAAATACGAATAATTTAATCCAAAAAAGTTTCAAAAATTAAATTTTTGGTTTTTTTCACAAAATTTAAAAGAAGTTCAATTTTGACCACCGATTTCAAAACACCACTAGTATTTTATTTTTTAAATTTTTCACGTGATTTTTTTTATTTCAGGTCAGTAATAATAGTTTAAACAGATTCAAATAGCGGATTTTTTTTAATAGCAATGGTTTTAGAGAAAAAAAATAATAACTATATACAAGTGGGAAAAAAGCAGAAAAAATGACTAGTTTTTGTACATATGATTTTTTAAAAAAAAAGTTATCAAAATATTAAAAATCCGCTATTTAAATCTCTTACATATAGTATGATGTGCAAACAAAAAAATTTCAAACACTTTCATATATATTTAAAAATGCCTCAGCATTTTGAAGACATGAAAAATCTGAAAAATCCCAAACTGAGATAAACGCGTTTAAAGATTTTATTTTCTCATAACTTTGTTAAATTATCATTTTTAAGAAAAATCTACTTTATGCATCCTCTAATAGCCATAAACAACTGTAAAAACTGTTAAAGAGGGTATATCTGTATTCTTATTTTATAATTAATTATAGACTTTTAACTGAGTACAAGCAAAAAGTTATAATTCAAGAAATTTGTACTTTTTTTAAAAAAATTGGCTGTAAATAGATAAAAAAGTATTATAAGCTAATATTGCTCAAAATTACACTTATGACACTTTGATTGATAATAAAATAATGCCAGGTGGATATAAAAATAAAATTGTATATACAAATGCAGATTGGTAAACTATCAAATTATTTTTCTTCACATAAAAATCTTAAAAGCAACCTGGACCATATGTAAGTCCTTCTGTAGTTTTTTAAACTGATAATAATGTTGTCATCACTGGAATCAGCTTCATATTTATTCGAAAAAGAAATATTTTGCTGTCTGGTGTCAGTACCACTTGGAACTAACACAGATGTATTTCTTTCAAGATGTTTCTTACCACACCAACGTGCTTTGATCATATGTAAAGCTTTTGTATATTTTTTACTCTTCATAGGCATATTTACCAATTATAATTAATAAAAGCGATAAGTGTCACTTTTAGATACAAAATGAAATGTAATATTGTCTTGAAAAAGACAGTTTTTATCACAAAAAGTGGAAATTTGATACAAAAAAAGCAACGAGTAAAACGCTTGCTTATAATTCAAATAAATAAACAACGTTATCAATTACAAATACAGGCAAACTAAATGCAGCAATGATTCCTCTTCTTATCTGCGTATTTTTAAAAACATTGAGTCAACCAAGGGGGAAATGCAGCAAGAAATTGACTGAGAGACTTGTGTAAATAAAGAGGTGGGTGTGGCATTTAAAGGGACAACGTGATAATAGATGATTGTTAAATCAGCCGTAACTATACTTCTATATGCAGTATCAGTCATCAATGTAATCGAAAGTATGTGGTATGATTAGAGGGAGAGAGAGAGGTCGAGAGAGTTGGTTGAATAAAACAGGGCTGTGCTTTTTGGCGTGACAAAAATACACTAATATAATCAATTGAAATCTACATATTAAATCACGTTTAGAGTTGAAAAAATAACGTAAGGAACTTTGTTCCTGACGGGGGTCCCCCGATCGCACGTTTTTTTCATTAGATTGTGGTTATTAAGAAGCCTTTTTTAAAACCTAACTTTGAGTTTATTTTAAAACTCACGTGATTAAATATCCGGAAAAGTAAACGTGGGAAAAGTGATCCCCAAATATTGAAACAGCTATATTGAAATTAAGCTTTCAGTCGAATTATATTTTCCTTTGGTTTGTTATAATGTATTAAATACTTCAAAAAGCCGAGTGAAAAATAAATAAGCACTGATTTAATGATATGCCTCGACGGATTACCTTGGGATTTTTATCACTGTGGCGGTGAAAAAGTTAAAGCATTAATTGGGGGTTATTAGATATTAAATTTACTATTAATGATGATTATGATTTTTAGAATTCATTGCTTAAGATTGTGGTTAGTACATTGATTAATTGTTGTGATTCCCAAATGATGGAAAGAACTCTGGTTTACACTTACAAATTAATTTATTGAATATTAAAACACATAAATAATACGATACAAGTTACTAAATATTTCCTCCTTCATTTACACATTACTCACAACTTCATTACTACTAAATTAATTGACTACGACTCATATATTTAATTCATTCACTTATTATGATAGCATTTTCTAAACATAATCACTCATATAACCATGTTCCATTACTACTAATATTTACTCATATATATAAGCATAACATCATATTAATTAAATTGTTTTTTACGAATTATCGTTCATCTCCTTAACATTTTATACTAAAATAACATCCTCATCGCGCTCTATATTAGTTATTAAGGCTACACACTGAGAAGCAATGACAGTAATATAAAAAGGAAACGCAAAAAGTCGGTACCTCGAAAGATGACTGTTGGATCACTATGATGGGCGGCTGGCACTCGTAATGACGAACTTCGTTGTATTATCATCGTACGGATCTAGGGAACTTTCTTCGTCTGGTACAAGGCTCCTTTAATCATGGCAGACACTCTACACGGGACACTGGGGCACGCTCATCATCGGTTCTCTGACTCCTTCACTCCTTGCAGACCCTCGGCACGGGACACTGGGCTCTCTCTTCCTAGGTATTTTGGGCTCCTTTGCATGGGCCACGACTTATATTATATCATCGGGGTTTCTTTGTACATATTAATCGGATTGACACTACTTCTATCTCCAAAACTTCTAACTAACTCTCATCAGAGGTTATATGTTCCTTCCTTTATTATTTCATATTATTTTCTCTTATTAATACTGACTCCGCCTCTTACAATTTCCATTGGTCATATTATTACCATGCTATCGCCATTCGTCCGTGGCTGCCTCTTCTCAATCCCCTTTTCACCAATGCGCATCGAGGGCGGGATTTATAAAATTCTCCCTCTAACTTAACTTTTCCCCATGTTTCGGCTTCAGGGTGGCCCGTTTTATAGCCATCATAAATTTAGTGTTCCCTTTCTTCTTTTATTCTATTCGTGCAACTCACTCTCTTGAACTTTTATCTTATACTTCTTGCTACAAGCACAATCTATAAATTTCAATTCGCTATATTGTTGGCTCTCTCCCTTTCTCTTTTTATTGCCCGTCATTTGCCATGTTTCTTTCTTACATTTAGCAATTATTTTACTTCGTCCCGTAATTTTCAATTATCCTGCCCCTGGCCGTGACACTACTGTCATGTTCCTCTGACAACCACACTGAGAGAATTATATCTTCCCTAATGAACTGACATAATCGGATGTACTTAAGACACCTTTAATTTTTGAGAAACTTGTGGCAAAATAAACAGGCAGAAAAAGGTTTATTTATAGCTACAATATATTTAAAAAATATTTTTTATTAGATTGGAGTTATTTAAAAGTCTTTTTGAACTTAATTTTGAGTTTATTTTAAATCTCGGGCGATTAAATGTTCAGGAAAGCAAACGTGCAAAAGTGATCCCAAAATATTGAAATAGCTCAACTGAAATTATACTTTCATTCTACTTATTTTTCTTTTTGTTGTTTCAAACTTTTAAGTTAAGTTTGAATATTAGAGGAAAAGTTTGCGTATTAAAAACTTTTCCTCTAATATTCAAAGAACTCAACTGAAATTATTCTTTCATTCTATTTTTTACTTTTGTTTGTTAACGTGTATTAAATACTCTTCCTCTATTATTCAAACAGATCAAATGAAATTATGCTTTCATTCTATTTATTTTAACTTTCGTTTGTTAAAATGTATTAAATTCTTTAAAAATCCAGAGGAAAAATTAATAAGCATTATTTTAACGACATGCCTCGACGGATTTCCTTGGGATTTTTATCACACTGAGAGTATATCTTGTCTAACGAGTTGCCCTTTTGACATAATCGGATGTACTTTAGACATCTAATTTTGATTTACGAGAAACTTATGGCAAAATAAACAGGAAAAAATGACTTCTTCATAGCTACAATCTATTAAAAATTATTTTTTATTAGATTGTGATTATTAAAAAGTCTTTTTGAACTTAATTTTGAGTTTATTTTAAATCTCACGTGATTAAATTTTCAGAAAAGCAAACGTGCGAAAGTGATCCCCAAATATTGAAATAGCTCAACTGAAATTATGCTTGCATTTTATTTATTTTTCTTTTTGTTTGTTAAAGTGTATTAAATATTTTTCCCCAAATATTAAAACAACTCAACTGAAATTATGCTTTCATTCTATTTTTTTTTCTTTTGTTTGTTAACGCGTATTAAATACTTTTCCCCTAATATTCAAACAGCTCAACTGAAATTATGTTTTCATTCTATTTATATTTACTTTCGTCTGTTAAAATATATTAAATTCTTTAAAAAGCCAGAGGAAAAATTAATGAGCATTGTTTTAACGATAAGCATCGACGGATTGCCTTGGGATTTTTATCAGAGTAAGAGACTGAAATTGTGCTTTCATTGTATTTATTTTTCCTTTTGTTTGTTAAAGTGTATTAAATACTTTTCCTATACTATTCAAACATCTCAACTGAAATAATTATGCTTTCATTCTATTTTTTTCTTTTGTTTGTTAAAGCGTATTAAATACTTTTCCTCTAATATTCAAACAGCTCAACTGAAATTATTCTTTCATTATATTTTTTTGTTTTGTTTATTTATTTATTTATTTATTTATTCAAAATGCACACTACAGAAAATTCCATTTACAGTGTTGCATGAAGATACAATTTAAAACACACAGACAAAAGAAACACCAAAACAAACATACAAAGCTACATAAACAATGTATACATATACAATACACAAAACAATACATGAATTACGAACACAGAAGTTGCAAACATTTAGCCTTAAAAACAGTAAAGGGCATATTAAAAATATCAAGGTCTTCTGAAAGATGGTTAAAAAATTTATAAAATTTGTACAAAGAGAAATTTCCTATGTAATTAAATTTCCTGTAGACATTTACAAATAAATGCCGCTCACGAAGACATCTGCTCGGCACAGCAAGCTGAATGCAATTGAGAATTTCAACACAATCGATAATAATGACTTTATAAAAAAATAACATACAGGAAAGATCACGCCTGGATTTTAAACTGGGAATATTTAAAATGTTACGAAGGAAAGAAGGAGACAAATCCAGAGGACAATAGTAATTAGTTTTATAATATAAGTATCGCATAAATTTAGACTGTACCTGCTCTAAACTATTTATTTTTTTATTATAATATGGATCCCAAATAAGACTGCAGTATTCAAGATTTGAGCGGACCAAACTGAAATATAAAATTTTAAGCGCTTGTTCATTAGAAAAATCTCTAGTTTTTCGTTTAAGAAAACCAAGCATTCTATAGGCCTTAGAAACAATACTAACCATATGGCGGGAGAAGTCTCGTGTCAAAAGTAATACCCAAGTCAATTACAGAATGAGAGCGAAAAAGTGGTTGACCATTGATATGATATTGATACACTTTATAATTTATTAACCCGTATTAAATACTTTTCCTCTAATATTCAAACAGCTAAGCTGAAATTATGTTTTCATTCTATTTATTTTTACTTTCGTCTGTTAAAATATATTAAATTCTTTAAAAAGCCACGGGAAAAATTAATAAGCATTGTTTTAACGATAAGCATCGACAGATTGCATTGGGATTTTTATCAGAGTAAGAGAATGCATCATCACTAACGAGTCGCGACTTAGACATAATCGGATGTAATAAGTAACATAATTTTGATTTACGAAAAACTTGTGGTAATACAAAGAGGAAGAAAAAGGCTTCTTCATAACCACAATCTAATAAAAATTCATTTTTTAACAGATTCCAGTTATTAAGAATGCTTTTTGAACCCAATTTTTAGTTTATTTTAAACCTCACGTGGTTAAATGTTCAGAGAAGTCATACATATTAAATTATTTATTTGACTCTGCACATAGTTTCTGAAAATAAAATATAGTCTAAACATGATTCCATTTACTATTTTCTTGAATCTTGGATGTATACCAGACTGGGACTCTAGGGATATCTTTTGAAAGGATAGAAATAAGGTTATCCGTTGAAATTTAGTGTAACGTGTCTGCCTAAATGAATACCCCTTTAAGAAATGTATATTTAGTCTTCTAAACATCGTTAAGAAATTTAATAACTTTCAGTATACGAAATACCTTTATCTAATACCAAAACGTGAACTTTAAAAGAGTGTTGCCAACTGTATAATTTTTAATAACATCAAAATATATGCAAATTTTTTCCGACTAACTTGCTGTTATTGTTAGTAGAGCACCAGAAACAAACAACTGAATATATTTCTTTATTATGTAATTACTTCCTGGGGTATAAATCAAACAAGATTTCAACAAATATCATAATTTATTCTGTTTATGGTCGTAAACGGGGTGCTGTCCCAAGGTCATGGCAGGCAAAATTAAACGATATGGCGGAAGGATGCTTATCTTCATTTGGGATGACGGGAGGAGAATAAATTGTGCAGATGTCGACAGGACGAGAATGTTTGCGGAAACAGTGCTATGACATTTATCACGCGTACGACACATTAAACGGATTAAAATATTTTGCTTATGTATTTTCGCTGTGTTTGAATTCCAGTTGACAATTCTAAATGATTTTTCTTAATGAAATAGGTGATATAACATTATAAGTACAATTAAAAATAGTTTATGATAACATAAACAAATAAAAAATAAATTCAGGTAGTCTGTTCTAACGAAATTTCCGCGCGTTATTAACGTAGGATTACTTACCGCTTCTTATCTCTTTTGCATGTATATCTGTATGTATGTGTTATGCATATATGTATCCATATATATGTCAAAATTTTGACGCACTTTGGTACTTTTCTGTTTAACTGTTCACTGCTTGCCCAAGCGATACAGACTGGGTTTGGCGCGCTGCCAAAATTATAACTTGCGACGACAGATGGTTTTTGCGTCTGAAATTTTGCTTTCCGGAGGACCGTTATGGAGGAACGTAATCCTACGTTAAAATTGAGCACTTTCAATATCTATAGTTTATAAAATAACACAATATAACTATATTGTGTAGTATAAAATAACACAAGCAACCAACAATATAAAATTACACAAGAAACTAACTGCTGCAAATAAATTGTGTTAGTTAGTTTCAAAAATCACCTTATCCATAAATTGAATGCTGGCCGATGGACGAATGGCTAAGGCGCTTGCATTCGGTAACCAGAGTCCTTGGGTTCGAATCTCACTCTTGCATGGATGTTTGTAGGTGTTCGGCATGGGCTTTAAGCAGTAGGTCACGATCAAGTTAGCCCTTGTGTAACAGAATATGACAGTAGCGCTCCAAACCAAACCATAAATTGAAAAAAGTTAGTACTGGATTCTGATTAAGAGAGCACCCTTGTATGTATATGTAACCGAATTATGTAGCAAAACTCTTTATTTCCTTATGAAATTTAATATGAAAGTAAGAGATTATCCGCAGCATGTTTGTGAAACTTACGAAAAATCGCTTACAGTGGATAATTCCAGTTTTGAAACTTACGGATTCAAATGTATTTGGATTTTGAATGTAGTGTTTTGTGGCTGGTCTAAAACTACGGAACAATCTTTCGAAACAAAATAAAAATTGCCACTCTTCGAATGATAGTCCTCTTAAAAAACTTTTAAAATATTTATCTGTCGTGAAAGGTCATATTTTTTTAAATGTTCCTGAAATTGAAGGTCGATTCCATCAACTGCTCAACGTGTAC
This sequence comes from Dolomedes plantarius, assembly GCA_907164885.2. Taxonomy (NCBI): domain Eukaryota; kingdom Metazoa; phylum Arthropoda; class Arachnida; order Araneae; family Dolomedidae; genus Dolomedes; species Dolomedes plantarius. The sequence continues at coordinate 143,659,650 of OU015493.1, read as the reverse complement.
AACTAATTTAACGAGTAAATTTAAAAAAAAATTAAAAATTTTCACTAAACATCTTCAGAAATACTTTGATATAACACGCCATATCAACGTTTGTGCAGCAAAAATACATGCTCACCTAGAAATTAGTGTTCATGAATCATTTTGCGCGTTAAATAATTATACTAAAAAATTTAGCTCGTCTCATGAAGCAGTAAATGAATAGCATCATTTTATTTAATACTGAAACACGTTAATTATTCAAACACATAAGCATTATTTTTTTAAACATACAATGATTAGTTTTAATTACACTAAATATCCTGCTCACAGTTTCGATTAGAATAATATACCCATCAAGGTGTTTTTAATTACAAATTTCTGTAACAGTTTCTTTAAATAAGCAGATCTTTTGAAATTTATCTCTATATAAATGTTTTTTTTTAATGGAAGATTTCGTGCATGTACATAATGCATACGTACATGATTACTAAAGTAATTAAGTTTCATCCCTTTTGTTTTAAATTTTTATAAATGTAAATTAAACACTGCTTAAAAGTTTTAAAGATTATAAATTCATTTATTGTCTAAGAATCGCATTTATTTTATTTTTCGAATAAAGGTTTTAAACAAATTAGTTAAAGAATAATTCATTCTTTTTTTTCTATTTAAGTTTCTAATGTAATTTACGTGCTGTTTGATGCATTCAGGTTTTCGAAGACAAAAGAATTAAGTTCTATGAGTATTCTTTGTTGCTATAAATCGAAGGTTAATTTACTTAATATACAGGATGGTTATAAAAAACTTTGCTGATATATGGACCTCTAGCGGCAGTTCCATTCAACCGATCGAGATGAGATTTCAGATATAGTTATTCAGTGGTATGAGCTCAGGATTCTGTGAACGGCAACCAAGTGGCGCCACGGTTACGGTTATAGGTACAGAAACTCGAAATTTTTGAATGGCAACGCCCACTTTTTCCCGCCGCAAAATACTCAGCGTATGAGAAAATCCGAAATAGCGTTGGAACGGTACGTGTATCACAAAAAACGGACGCATTATGCACGCACAAAAAAACAGCTCTGCGAACGGCCAACAAAAACACAACCGGGGCGCACGGAGGAAATTTGCATATGACAGAGGCAAGACACCGATCACTGATGACACCACAGATCGGACAAAAGAAAACTTTTATTTGGAATACATATTTTCAACTTGGGTGCCATCACAGCCGTTCGCAGGCTCATACCTCTGAAAAACTATATCTGAAATCTCATCTCTATCGGTTGAACGGAACAGCCGCTAGAAGTTCATATATGTACTGGGGAATTGGCACTGTACTAAATCTGTACTGGAGAGATAAACTGGGGTGGTATTATGTCTATAATGGAGAATTCGGAAGTAGAGGCACTGTTGTTATATTGAAGAAACTTCTTGAAAAGAGACATCATATTACTGGACGAGGGAACGGGAACAGGATTGGACGACATCATTTTATCTGCAGTAACTTTTGAAGAACACACGGAACCGTTTTGTCGAAGGGAAATCGGTTGATTCTATTAGTTGTAGCGGCGAATAACAAAGTTCATAGCGACGGATGATACGAGCGGTGTCTCCAAAGAGGAAAGATGTTCTCACAAGTATTGGCCGGAAATAGTGGTGATATTACATTTGCGCCGAAAAAAAACTCAGTTCGTTGCGACTCCTGGCAACTAACTATCCTGGATGATTGTAACTCAAATAATTTCTACTGACACATGTTTTGAGTCGACTCTCTTTTATTTTAAAACATGATGCTACGTAGTCATAATGCTTACAATTAATACATAAATATCATAGATGAATCTTTCATCAATATTACAAGCAAGTACTTCTCCACAAAGTATAAAACTGGCAAAAACATGGCCAGGCTGGATAAGTTTGTGTGTAAGTCTAAGTCAAGTGAGAGAGTATATCCGATACATTTCTTTCGAGCCGAGCAAAAGAGGGAGCGAGGGTTGCCAGAGAAAACGTGAACTAAACCTCGCCAAGCGCTGAAGCCTACGAAAGGTAGAAAGAAGCACCGCATTAAGTAAAAGGGCGAGTAACGGCGACAACTGGTAGCCGTGTACCAATGACGTGAAGACGCGGGAACATAAGGCACGCTCATTGGCTGTGCAGGTGAGACCTGGCGACTTATGACATCTGGCGATTTCGCGCCAACGCGGTTGTTTCTCAAGGCTGCACGAATACACACGATATTGCCACACTTAGGTGAAACTCAATACGCATAGAAAAAGAACAGAAGGACGTCACTATGGGCGTCACGTAAAAGAAAAACACAGTGCAGGAAAGGAGGTTCCCATATCGTACGCTGATTGTTAGCACGATATAGGAAACCGTAAATTTAAAAGTAGCCCTGGGAAAGAACCGTAATGGTTTATTTCAACAATGTCATGCCGATTCAACTTACGCACAGGTGTGCATGAAAGGGCAAGACATCGTTAAAATTAAGACCACCTTGAATTCAAAAGATCAGGACTAAAGAAAATACCTGCTACTGCTAAGATAAAATACCTACCCTGACAGAGTTAGATTTTAACAAGTTATTAATTAATTTTAAGTTTGAATTAAGATAAAATTACTACACATTAACTGTAGCGATAAAATCCACGCTACAATATACATGCAAAGTTTTTATGACCACCCTGTATTATACAAAAAAGGATCTTTTTTTATTTTATAGGAAAAAAACATTTTAGTGTTAAATGTTTTAATTGAAACTTTCATTTGGAACACATATTTTCAACATGGGTGCCATCACAGCCGTTTCACAGGCTCATACCTCTGAATAACTATATCTGAAATCTCATCTCGATCGGTTGAACGGAACAGCCGCTACAAGTTCATATACCTGCAAAGTTTTTTTATGACCACCCTGTATTATACAAAAAAGGATCTTTTTTTATTTTATAGGAAAAAAAAAACATTTTAGTGTTAAATTTTTTAATGACATACTCCTCATATTGTCGGCAACAACATGTTTAGCACATCATGTGGCCAAATTTGCAACTGCAAGTCTATATCTAGCGATTTCATATATTTTTCAATAACATACATCATTTGAAAATTTTCAGTCAAAATTGGTTTTCGTGCAGAAATGTTTTGTAAGCGATGAGATTCCTTATATCACTGAGAAAAGTAATACTCATAATAAGTCAAGATGAAATTTTTTTTCATATCTCAAAGTGAGTCTCATCTGGGGAATGCCATTATCGATAATACTCTTTGTTTATAGCTGGAGAGCGATATTCCTTCTCAAACCAGAATGTTAATGACACAGAAATAATCCTTTTAGTGTTTATCTTCCAACGAAATTTTATTTTTAGGTACACTTTTAGAAAACGTGGAGTGTTTGGTTTTAGTACGCGCATATATTGACTTGCAATTACGCCCTGAAAGTCTGGAGGAAGAGTATAGATGATAAGGTAAACAAAGGAGGATGTATTTGAGATGTAAAATTTGAACATGAAATCCCATTAAACTATTCTTAGCTTATTGCTTCAGGTGACTTAAAAAAATCATCATTCTACACCATGTACTTTAAAATTTTACAACAGTTGTTAAAATTTCACTACATGATTTATGTGTTTATAAGGAATTATCGTAAAATCTCGAATATAATACGCACTTTTTTTTCACATTTAAGTCCGCAAAAATGAGGGTGTGTATTATAGTCGCGTACAAAAAAAAGTAGTTTTAAATATTGGATAAACGAACGTACAGCAGCTGTAACACATTGTCGCAACACGGGTGCGTGCATCTACACTCCATGATTCATCCACCCGTTTACTAAGCAGGTATTTCTTTTACACAAATGGAACTAACAGTTCGTATCGTCAGGTGAAGATGATGATGGCAATATATATTACAATGGCAACAATAATTATGACATGGACGCAACAACAATAGATGAGCTGTATTCTAGTGAAAGTGATTAAGACTGATAATTTGACAGCATTGTTTGTTTTGAATTAAAAATTTAAGTTTTTTTTCTACCGAATTTGATGTTTTCGTTTCTTTTCCTTGCAAATTATATTTTTGTTAATAAATATTTGTGCAATTTTTAAATCAAATATTGAATGGGTTATGGGTGTGTATTATAGTCGAATTTTAATTTTTACCGAAAATTTCGCGCAAAATCAAGCATGAATATTACACTCGGGTACGTATTATAGTCAAGATTTTACGGTACGTTTCAAAGACTATAAGCAGTGTTTCTACATTTTGAGTTAAAAAAAAACACCTTATGACTGTTATAAAGGATGAAGTGCATAAGTGTCTAAGAGTAAAAATATTACGTCTCCATATTGCACCCTGTCAAGAAAATTCACACAAGTCAAAAAATGGCAATTTTGAGGTTATGTGATTGAAAAATATATGTATGAAGTGCCCCATTGTGCACGAAAAGCGACACATCTCTATTGTCCACCTGAGGGCAGTTGTATCAGTTTTATTGCAATGCTAGTTCAAGCTGTATAGTATTCTTTAAGTTGATTTTTCTCAAATGCTGCATTTTTGAGTTGTGTCACATTTTTGACTGGGTGCGATATGTATATGGTCTGAAAAAGTGGCGGTGCTTAAAGCAAAAATATACATCTTCAGTGTACAATCTCCAGCCTTAGACCTAAGTTTCACACTTATGTACTCTTGGTAGGCTTTAGGCATCTTGTCATCTTCTTGCGATGAAAATTTTGTACCACAATTCGTGATAGATGATGGCTCTTTCTGAAATCGGTTGGTTGACTGCACGTTGTCAGTCTCCAGTAAAAATTTACAGAAATTCCGCATTAGTAATTCCTTTTCCTCCAGCGTTCTCATCTGTTTTTTTTCTCATTACTTTCTCGACTTTGCGTGAATTTTCTTCTCTTATCTAACATCCTGTGTTTGCTGCTATGGGCCATTCTTTAAAATTTTCTTTACTTGTTAAACTTAATTTAATATTCTCTGTTAAATTTTTCTCCTCATTAAAACTTAATTTTAATAGTTAAATTTTCCTTTCACCTTTAAAATATTTTATTTTTAATAGCTATACATTCTTAACTTAATACTTTTTTTTACTGAGCCCACGTACCTTGATACTTATAACTTGCTTACTGGAGATAAAGTCAATCGACCAAGGAACTCCACTACTTAAAATCAAATTACCTGAGCGTTCTCATCGGTTATACCTTGCTGAGGAGGTCTTATTACGTTGTCTTGGTGCAAGGATATCTCTACCCTTGGAGGTGTATATTTTTGCTTTAAGCACCGCGTATTCGGTAGGCTTTATGCACAGTGTCTGAGAGTGTTAATATCATCGAGAGCACGTTGTGCACAACTTTGAGGATGAAGAGTTAATAAGAGCAGTTGTAAAGCGGTAAGTTGACGTTTTTTAATGGCAGTTCTCGGTACAGTGCTGGCTGTGGAAGTAAATGATGAAGTCAGTCTAGACTTTTCTGAGCAAATAAGTCAAATATATATTGCAGCAGTTAACGATATTTCTCATATCTACTACATAACTATGTCATTTGAGGATTCAAGAGCTGGGATGGAAAGATTGCTCTAAAGGTAAATGCATTTTTTAGATATTTAATCTCAACCTTCCGTATCTACAAAATTCAAGTGAGAGTCCTCCCGCAAATTACTTATTGTTATAATTTCGTACTGCTACAAACTGTGATTATAATTGAAAGTGTAAATTAGGGTGAATGTGTTTAAGTTGTGTATTAATATTTATAAAAAAATGTATTTTTTAGCCTTAATGCTTGTCTAACTAAGTTTAGGTGTTACGGTTTATTCTGATGTGATAATCTGTATTGTGTCAGTGTAAGCTATACGTATGTAAAATAATTTTTGATACAGTTATATGAGTGGTATTGTTTTTCAGATTTCATTTTAGAGCTGTATTTTGACACCAATAAAATGTATAAAGATGTCTGGTTCACAGTTTTAAATGTATTTTAATAATCTAAAACGTATTTTTTTAGCTGAAATTTCTAAAACAGAAAACTATATTTTCCATTTTTTAAAGGGAAACGGACACATCGCCCAGTTTCTTTGTAAACGAAGATGGCAATTTAAATGGGAGTACATGTGAACAGGTCGTGTCTAAGGATTCAAACTTAGTATTAAGCTTAAAGGTAAATATGAAGAACATGATGCGGTTTCCAGCCAAGCCGCTTTTTTATGCCAAAGGTTTATACCAAAGGTTTTCGGGGTTTGCTAGAAAGATTACTGTTAATTTTCACAACATGATTCTTCAATTTGTAATACCACATTGACGTCCTATCGCCACAGTTTGGCGACCGTATCATTTTCTTCATTTTAACCAGCTTAAAGATTGTAACTCATCTATTTTTGTCTCATCTATTTTTAAATTACATTTCATATATCATAAATAGAGTAATTATGAAGTATTATTCATTTATCGTAATTAGCAGTTGAGATAACAGGTGATCTATAAATAGATCGCTGGGCGCTTATGGTAGTAAAGGAGCAAGTAACTTTCCTCTGATCTTATATTTAGAAAATTACTAATTTATTTATAAAAAAATGAAATTTTCGCAAAATTAAAAACAACTAAAGATATTTAAAAAAATCTTATTTTACTAATCTAAATTTACTTAGTTACATTTTTATGGAGCAAATTTGCAATAGTTAAGGGTGATATAACTGAAAACATTTCACATAAAGCGTTACATTGCATTTTGTACAAAACGTAATAGGTCTTCCCTTACATTTTTGAAATTGAAATCTTCTTTGGGCGTTTAGATAGCAAAGATCATGTTATAGGTAAAAGACAAAACCAGAGTCTATTACTTTTGGTCTCGATGACTTCATCAGTGATCTTTCAAAGATTTTCCTAGAATTTGTTCCTCGTTTGAGGTATACAACGGCTATATATTTTCAGATGTCATTTATACTTTTCTTTTCGCAATTTGTTAAATTAAACAGAATATGCGTATTTACAACAGCCATCTCAATAACACTTGTAAAGATTGGCTAGTATCATTTTTTTCCCACGAATTTGAAGGGATTGTTTTTCTAAGAGCCAGTCATGCTGGTCAACACCACCCATATTTTTGTTATACTGAGCTACAGTACGAGGTTGCAAAATTTGGTATTTTTCTTTCAAACCATTTTGATGTTGTGAAACTTGGATTAGAGCCTCTATATAATCAAAGTTTGTTGCTGTTGTTACACACTTGTTATCCATCCATTTAACTATAGTTATTTCATTCTTTTCGTCGAAACAGTAGTCATAAGTACCACAATCTTTCTTTTCTAATACTCGTATCTTATCAGTCATTAAAGGGCAAAAAGCAGTTTTGTTGTTTCTAATTGTTCTCGTGGCTCTGAATCCTTGTGTTTTTAATTCGACCAGCAAATCATAAGAATTACAAAAAATTGTCAAAAATATGATGTGGTTATTAGGATTAGTTACTGGTTGTAGCATTTTTTTCACCACTGGTGTTCCAAACGATTATTTTGAAATTTCAGGAGTATTATCAAAACTCTCCTTACCACAATATAAGTCAAAATTATAACAGTAGCCCTTCACTCCCTACATGGCCCAAAATTTATAACCAAATCGTATGGGTTTACCCTTAAGAAATTGTTTGAAAAAATGATAGCCGTAATATCTGATCAACACTCTTCATCAGTTACTTTATCTACGTCAGACGGTAAAACATTTATATGTGACTCAATTTCCTTAGAAAACATATATTCTAACACTTCTTTGGCGGTGTGAAACACTTTACGCCGAGACATCCTGGAAGAAATGAAAAGGGGCAAAAACTATATTAGTTACCACAAACTCCCAGCATTCTATTTATAGATCAGCATGTTTAAAATTAAATTTTAATGATAAAAACAGCTATTTTTCTAATCTAAATAACGCAGAACGATTAAAGAGGTATTGAAAATGTAGAACATATAAGAAAAGTGTAACTTCCTTTTAATTTTTTTTCCGTTGGATACAAAATCGAAAGCTGCACTATGGAGCTTCAAAATGACTAACTTCAGAAGTTATCTGCTGGACTGATCTGGGAAAAAATGTTTTAAAACTCGTTTGGGGGTATGGCCACAAGTGTAAAGAAACCAGCCAATGACAATAAGAAGTGATTAAAAGATATCGCTTTCAGTGGGCGTTCTGAAAAGAAGAGGATCTATAAATAGATCACTGGGCGGTAACGGGTTAATAATATTTGATTGATTTTTCTTCTAATATCGATTTTAGAATTTCAAAAAAATTATTTAAAAAGGGCATAAGAGTCAAATAGCAGGTTTTTACTAGTTTATGTAGCTTCAATTAAATAAAAAGAGAGTAAAGTTTCTCATAGGCTTGAACTGACACCCAGTTTTTCTTGTAATATAGTTGTATTGAAGCTGTATTTTATCTGTTTCATACATAGTATAATGCCTCTGAATACGCTTTCAGCAATTTATTCAAGTGAAGTGTGACCCGCTTGAGCTTACGAACTTAATGATATCACCAAAATGTACTTACAAATGTACTAATGTGATCCCAGGCCCTGAAAGTCTGAAGACCACATTTTATGTTCGATCGCCCTGGCCTCACTTTATGATTTGCCACAAAACCTTGCCATTTATACATTAAAACTCGTGTAAAAGTCTCAACACAACTTTTTTCCTCTAAACAAGTATACTTTACAGTAATTTTTATTTTCAGTTCACGCAATTTATCGTATTCTAGTATTAGCATGTCAAAAATGGTATCTTTAAGTTAGGTGAGTTTTTTATTGTGTGTAGAGCATATTGATGCGCAGATATGTGTGATACTGTGACATACCTGATGAGTATAATCAGTGTGAATCTGAATATAAATTGTAACATATTTATGTTTTCATTTTTAATATTAAAAAAAATTTGATCCAACATTACAACATGACATTATTTGTGGACTAAATTCATTATTTCCCTAAATCATGATAAAAACATTAAGGGAAATTAAATAGCTCAATACAGTTTTAAAATGTGGGGCTTATTATTTTTTCCTAATTAGTATGAACTTGGATCATCATTTCAGGAAAGTGGTTTCAGAAACCATATACCTGCGGCTCACACTTTAAGGAGAAAACCATAAACTTGTTCGTATATCGACTTGCAATTTTTTTTAAACCATAATATTACTGAGTTAAATTCTAATAGTGAACAAAGAAAAATAATTTAGGCCATTCACATTACATTAAGACATTTTTCGCTGAAATTTGATCCTTTGATTAAGAACAGAAATACACAGTTGTGAGATACGATGTTACTTCCTCCAGAAGAAAAAACATGAAAAACAAATGCATCTGCTTTACTGCAAACACAAACGTGTTTATGGAGGATAGGGAAAGATACAGGAAATGTGATATTTATTAATCACTACGTCAACTCATGGGTTTCTACACATTATCTAATATCGAGAAAAATATAATTTTGAATTTTTTTCAAATTAACTCTTTGTTGTGCTGGCTGTCGATGCTACAGTGGTATCGTTTGTATGCCGACTGTCGATAGCCGTAAGCGCCATATTGTAAGTCGACTGGGGAAGAATCGAGCATAATGGAAACTAAAATTTAGATCATGTCCTCAATGTAAAGCAAGTAACGTTTGATTCGGTGATATACCAAATCCTACCACTTCTGCAATAAAAGATTTTTGTTAAACTATTAGCATAAATCTTGGAAAATTAAAAAAATCACATAGGGCCACAATTTTGCACATACATTTATATCAAAAACGATAACATAAAGGTCGAATATTCATAAAATATACCTGTAATAAACAGAGAAATACTACCACTGGTCAATACCACTGGTGCTGCCACTGGTGCTCATAACTAAATAAGTATAATTTAAAATTGCAATTTTAGAGGTACATTATCCGTTCAGATTAGCTAAACAGAGCCAAGAATCTTTCTAATCAATGCACACTCTGCTGAAATTAAAAAGGATTTGTATATTTATGTGCTTACATACTTTCCATACTTGTAAATTAAAAGTCTCTTGGAACTAAATTTTATAAATCCGTTGAAAACTTCGGATCGAATTATTGGCAGTATTTGTCGAACAGCTAATAGAAAATTTTTGAAAAAACTTTTGTAAAAGGTTTATCCAAGATTCCTAAAGGATGTGGGCTCGCCCTTATTTTTTTCATAAATTATACACTCATGGACAAAAAAATTAGCGCACCAAGAAGGAGTCGTCAAAATGAAACGAAATTTTACATACGTAATGACTACTTTGATTTAAGTAAATGATAAGAAAATCAAAGAAAAAGGATAATTTATTTCAGAGAAAAAGGCAAAAGAACGGAGGAGTTAATATTCCGTTGGACCCCCCTCTATCGAATGCACGATGCGATACGATCGGGCATTGAGTCATACAAGTTCTGTATGATGTCTTGAGACATTTCGTTCCATATTTGCTGTAACCTTGCCTCTATTTCGTTCAAACTCGTGGGATGCCCAACTCGTCGTCACAAATGATCCGAGATATGCTCGATTGGAGACAAATCTGGGGATCGGGCAGGCCAAGGAATGGTAGTAACAGTGCGGAGACAGTCTTGTGACACCCTTGCCGTATGAGGCCGAGCATTGTCTTGTTGAAAAATGGTTCCTGGGAGCCGTTGCATGAGTGGTAACACATGTGGTTGCAGGATTTCATGAACATACCGCTGGGCTGTCATGGTGCCACGGAACAATACTAGGGGTGACCGTGTATTGTAGGCAATGGCACCCCATACCATCACACCAGCTGTGGGAGCGATGTGTCGCTGTACAGCAAAGGCAGGATTGAAGCGTTCACCACGGGCTCTCCACACACGAACACGATTGTCATCACTGTCGAGATTGAATCTGGATTCGTCGCTAAAGACGACCTGGTTCCATTCCGCTGCAGTCCAGTTTCCTCGTGCGCGGCAAAACTCCAAACGGAGGCGTCGATGGGTGGGCGTCAAGGGCAGCTTACGTAATGGGCGCCGCGATACCAACTGTCCTTCAGCCAGGCGCCTTCGTATGGTTTGAGAAGACACAGAGGCCCCTAGTGAAGGTGCTACCTGTGCCTGTATGGCGGCCGATGAAACAGTTGGCTGTACGCGTGCATTTCTTCCGATGTGGCGGTCTTCTCGACGACTGGTGTGTCGAGGGCGTCCTGAGCCTGGTCTTCGTGTACATGACATCTCTCGGTCCACTGGTCCCAACACCTCCTCACAACACAATCAGAGCGGCCTAATTGACGAGCTACTCGCCTAGCTGACCACCCAGCTTCCATCATCCCGAATATTTTCCCCCTCTCAAACTGCGACAACTGCTTATATTGTCTTCGAACAGGGCGTAATGGCATGTCTATCTCAGCTCTTCCTTTGTAAATGATTCAGCACACTCAAACAAGCTTTGGTTACCTGTTTTATACTCCACAGAGTACGATGTTCAACGCCCTCTACCGGCTATACGTAATGCGCAATCACGCTGCATTTCTAATCATTTGCATATCTCCCCGACATGTACCTTCATTGCAAGTTTCGTTACGATCCCGCAATTATTTTTTGGTGCGCTAATTTTTTTGCCCATGAGTGTATTTAAAATTTCAAACTACCTTGACTTTATATAACTGTTCAAAGTCTATTCATTGTTGACGTTAAGTTAAAACTAGCGTCATCGCATGGGAAGGACACACGTATCTACTTTTTACATCAGAAATGCATAATTGGGAACACGTTTTCAATGGCAGCCCCAGGGGGGGGGCAGTAGAAGCAATTGCCCTCCCCCTAAAAAAGAGCCCTACGTATTTTTTCATAGCGTAATATTATATAATCATAGACCTAATACTAAATGTGTTTAAATTTAAAATGGGATGATGTTTATTTCTTACATATATATATATATATATATATATATATATATATATATATATATATATATATATATATATATATATATATATATATATATATATATATATATATATATAACCATAAGTCCGACGTTGCTCCCCGCCAAAAAAAAAAAAATCTGGATTGGAACAGCCCCTGCACGTTTTTATATCTATAGATATAAAAGAGCTTGTCTGTTTGTTTGTCCGCTATAGAATCATAGACTGTCTCACTCACAGAGACCAAATTCGGCACAGTTAATGTTTAGGACCCGAGAAACTTAAATCAGCAAAAACAAAGTTTGGGTCTCAATTAGTTTTTTTTAAATTAATTTTTAATAATTTTTTGTGCCCGTAAGAGGTGCGAGACACCCCTGTGGATACAGGCGTTCAATGAAATACGAACCTATCCCTCTTCCCCCGCGCGGGAGAAGAGGGGTGCGCGGGGGGGGGGGGGATTCGTGGTAATAAAATTTGGCCTTGACTAACTGACAGATAACGCACAGTCCAAACCATTGGACATAAAGAGCTGAAATTTTGCATGTTGATTCTTCTATAGTGGAGTTTATAGTGGAGGGGTAAACTGAGAAAGATTTTTGAAAAATTCTTCTTCGATTTTTTAAAATTAAATTTTTAAGCTGTTTTTCTAATTTTTTTAAGTTTGCATTTAAAATGATAATCCGAGGGTTATAAAATTTATATCACGAGAAATATCATAAAAATTCCTTTAAAACGAAATCTTTTTCGAATCTTTACCTACCTCCCTTTTCTGATTTTTGGTGAATTTTTAAAGATTAATTTTTAGAATGCAATTTATGAAATGCTGATCACGTGGTTTCTTTTCTTTTTGTGATACTTTAAATTAATTTTGCGTTACGTGCATAACAACGAAATAAATTGACAAAAGAAATGTTAAAATGCGGTAAAAGATAAAAATTTAACCACTAGACTAACTGAGATGGGAGCTTTTTAAGAATGCAGTTCAAATTAGTATGTTTTAACACAACTTTCCCGGCTCTGCTTTTTGTCCTTTGTTATTTGCAGTTTTTCTCATCGCTTGAACCGATTTACAATTTGCTTTTTCTACGGTTTTTGGCCTCAGGAAAATTAAAAACCGAATTACAATTCGCTTTTTCAACGGTTTTTGGCCTTGGGAAAATTAAAAACCGATACGGTTTTTGGCCTGTCGACAATAAAAAACCGAATCACCAAAGTAAGGAAAATAGGCTTCATGTGAAATCGCGCCTTACTTTGAATAAATAAAGGGGATAATGCATCTTGCACTTTACCTCTAGGGTGATGTGGAAAAAAGTGCGTCTCTTGGGTGTTGTGGAACAAACTGAGCATTTAAGGAAAAAATAAATAATAAAGGCAAATGTAAATTATAAAACTTATTTCTAATTAAACAGTGTATCAAACAAATCTAAATCTAATTAAACAGTATCTAACAAATATAATTAAGCAGTAAACTTATTCAATCCAAACGTGCGAATCACGCAACACTGTGTTATTAATTCTCAATAAAATCAGACGTATAATCAGACGAAGGTTCGCAAGCTCAAAGTTACTTTCTTTCTTATTGTTTGTATATCATTTCAGTAGAAACGCGCTAAGCGCAATTTGTCTAGCCAGATGAACATGAAGATCGGGGGGGGAGGGGGTGCAGCCCAGTATTTTTTTGATGGAATGCATCAAAATTTGTATGTCTATAATCTACCCGGGTATCGCCGGGCAATAATGCTAGTTTCCAATATTTGACTTGTTTATTGATAAACATTTCTGTGTTAGCTTGTTGTTGGTAAGTATCACCTGTTCTATATAATTTCACACTGTCGTTAATAGATTTATAATAGCTGTAATATTTCGTAACCAACAAATCGTGAAAAATATTTTTTTGCTACTTAGGTTAAAGGTATAGTACTAGTACAAGTTTTTATTATTAGAAGTAGATAATATTCTATAAATCGTGTAAGTCCATTGAAAACTTCAGATCGAATTATTTGCTGTATTTGTCAAACAGATAATAGAACATTTTCAAGAAAAACCTTATATATGGTGTTAGACTCTCGCCTGACATTCTTACGTAGGACCGATGGTACTAAGTTAAGTTTGATCGACATGATTATTAATAAACTCAAAGGAACCCTCACAGGTGGCGAGGTTTGAATGAGCTTTTTGAAATGGCCATTGCTAAGTGAAATAGACACATCATTTAGAATAGTTAAGCAGAAGAACGTTAGGAAGACGAGGTAAGAATGGGAGAACCTAGCTGACGTGGCCGACAAAAGACTGTGAATACTTAACCGCACAAAGAGGGACTGCCGACAAAGGATTGAAAAGGTGATTCCCGGTAAGCGGGAAGCATACTAAACGTGGTGCTGTAGAACGTACGAGAATTTTCCAAGGAAGGGAAAATATGAATGAGACAGCACGATGCGGGGGGCATTATAGACTGGACTTTGATGATGCATTGACGTACTGAGAGAACGCGGGGAATCGAGAGACTGAGATCTGGATTGGACTGTGATGAGCCCGCTTCCTCTAATTTATGTATAATGGTTCTACGGAAAAAAGACTGTATATAGTGATTAATGTAAATATTTTATATTAAACTAGATGTAAATATAAGCCACCTCTCCATGATCAAATCTACGAGACACTTATACATCGGGTCACGATGATCCGGTTAACATATGGGTAAAACCTTAATGGTTTTAAACTTATAAACCTTATAAAGGCTGGCTAATGGTGAAAGTTACTCTTGCAACTACCCGGCCTGCATTGTAAAAGATTGTAATAATTTAAACCGATACGGGACTTTTCCCATCTTAGCCCCTTAATATTTTTGTTACTGAAGACCAAAATGCCTTATCATTTATTTTTCAACACTTTTTATTTTCTTCAAAACTATTCTTATTTGAATAATGATTATCTAGCTCCATTACCATCTTGAATAAACTACTTTTAATCCATTTAAAGACACCTTACACTTTTCAGAACAGCTCATAAAGGAAGGAAAATAAAATCCTCAAGGGAAAATTATGACGTAACGTCGTAAATATATAATATGATAAAACATTTTTGTTTCAAACGAAGGTAGTCTCTTCATCGGCTTATCAAAGATCTAACAAAGAAACAAAAACAATGAAAGAAAATGTTCCAATGTCTTAAATATTCTGTTTGCGTTTTAGATCCAAATCTTTGCCCTCTGGGGGACCCAGAATTTTGTTTACTTTTGAATGACGTCTGCGTATTCAGTTGGTTCAATTGGATAACAGTTGAAATTTTCTCCTTTCCTTATCCCTTTCGGATACAAGAATTTTGCCAACATAAAATCAGATATTTGTTTCAAACAAGAGAAGAAGGTGTAAGAACATCGTGATGAGACAGAAGTAAAAAAATGTTATCTAAGTTTCTTTAAATAGTTTTACTTTTTAAGCACTGAATTCATTTATTAAAACAATCTTTGTACGTAAAAAATTGAAGACTTTGCATCTATGAAACTGAAGATAAAAATGAAAAATTTATAATTAATATGCGTTATTAGATTTATATCACACCATATGTTTATTTTAAAATTTAGCTCATGCACGAGTACATGCATGATTAACATACACGAACATAGTCTTAAAGAAACAAAACATTGCACAAATATCTTAAAGCAGTAAAATATCGCTTAAAAGAATTGTTTTTTAAATCACGTTTTTGAGAACACATTCAAGCTCAAAACAAAACATTATTATTATTATTTATTTACAAAAAATTATGCAAAAAAATCTTTATTTTTTATTGTAAATAAGGTTTTTGTTTTCGTTTTTAATTTACCGTCTCTTTGCAAAGAAGAAATGTTTATATAAGTAAAAAGTTGATATTTTTTTTGTTTATTTCGTAAGCAGTGTTTCTCTACGCTCCTAACTATCGAGCAAGTTCCACGTTCGGCAAGCGAAATCAGGTAATTTGGACCTTAATGCAAATGGTTAAATTTCCAGTGATACATTCCATTACAATCCGCAAATCCTTTCTTCCTATTCATCGCAAAAGAAAAAATTCTAATGTAACGGCAAAATGATATTTCTCTGAGAACTTGACATATCAGCTAGTCAGATGCAAGCTACATCGAAAGCTATCCGAAAGAGATAGGAATAGAGATAAAGGGAGCATCCTCTTGTTTCGTCGCCAACTCTAGTCAAATGATTGGTCATGCCCGAACAAGTTGATAAGCCATAAGTGGTTTTATGTTATTTCCTATCATTATATAGCATTACATGTAATTTATGAGCTTTTTATCAGACAACGGCTTTTATTTCTTACGTCTGCAAATCTTTCCTTGCTTTAAATATGCATTTATTTTTTCTCATTTATAAATAGTGTTTGCAGTATCTTTCAAATGTAATTCCCAGTAAAATGTTTATTGCAAATATTTAGTGAAAATATTTGTAACATAGAAATATTAAAACACTCTTTCATCTATTTTTTAAAAATTTAAATTGCTATTTTAGAATTGCGAAAAATGCTGTTCAGGAAGAAATGTTTACAGTACCAGATTTGATGATAAGCTGTTGCTTTCATATGTTCATTCTCCTTTTAGTATTTTTAAATGAAGCCTGTTGAGATGTTTAAATAAAAACAGGGTTTTCCATTTCCATTTTAAGCATTTTTCATTAACAGCATCATCCTCGAAACCCATTGTAGAACATATTTTTTTCCCAAGCAATATTCTTAAAATTCTTGAATTCTCAAAAATCTTGAAACTCAGAAATTTTCGTTCCCAGAATTTATTAAAAGCATTGACGGTAAAATCTGTTTGAAAACATAACAGACATTGTAATCATGTTTATAAAGTAAGCATAAAGGCAATGAAATATGTGTGGTCTTGGCTTTTTTTCCCCTGTCCTACAAAATTGGTTTATGGATTTCTTTCTTAATTATTTGCCGTTTGTTTGGCGTCATTTTATCGATGTGACGTGATTAACAACTTTAAAATGAAGCCAAAGATCCCACCTTCAACGAAGAATTTGGATTGGTAAGATGTAGTTCAGCTAGAAGAGATCGAATAGGGTTTATCTGGTCTGTAGTGACTTCGAGTAGGCAGTGGCTGATGTGACGCAGTATGCGTGTAACGGATCGATTAATTTTAAATGTGGTTGGTGTCGGGAGTAGCGTTGCTTTTAAACGTTTTCCTAATAAATTGTGTGATGTAATTAGGTCAAATGTGATTTGTTAAAAGCCTAATATCACTTAGATTCTGTCCGAGGAATCATAGAGGGATCGTACACATATTGACAAACGATGTGAACTTCTAGGAGGGAAATACTGCAACAGATATTTTTCCAGAAATATATGAATTTCTTTTAGCTCCACGAGGACAAAAATGCAAACGTGTCACTCTGCCTACATTGGTCTGAAGTAGAAAGCATTTGGTTTAAAGTAGTAAGAACTCCTTTTATCGCAAAAATATATCCTAAGTGCTAAAAAACTTGAACTAAACGCTAAAGTTGTCTAGATGTGGCTGGCATGTCATCTGAGGTGTCACACGGCTAAGAAAATTTACACAATAGTTTTTATACAGGGAAAATACGCACAGGTAGACTACAGGCTACGAGTATTGATATCCTGATGTATTGTTCTGAGAATAAGGAACTCTGTGAGTAATATATGCTTTGGAAAAGCTGCAACGCTATGAGATGGTAGTTGTTCTTAATTGCTTGCAGAAACAAAGTAGAGCAAGTGAAAGAGACTCTGTATTTGCTGCCAAATTACAAAAAGGCATAGGAAAGCGAAAATGTGAACAGATGCTTTTCATTTGCATACTGTCACTGCCTGGGAACGGAAGTAAGCCTTTATAGATTACCTTTTTATTAGTCTATAAGATCAGTCCTATTTTTATTTTGTAAACAGGGCCGCGTTTACTACTAGGCAAAATGCAATGCCCAAGACCCATTGAAAAGAAGAGCCAAATTACAAGAAAAAATTTTTTGTTGTTGATCAACGTACAATTAGAAGGAGGTGAAACTTTTGAAGTGAACATCTTTTTAACCATTTTTGATAGAATAGTACTGATATGTGTAGAAAAATTGATAAATACAAAGATATTAACAATAAATTTAAATTCTTGTACGATCATAGTGAAGAAACATTCAAGCATTGCAAAACTTATGGTAAAAATGTAAATGTTGAGGAATTAAAAGCCGAAATGGAACAGTTTGAGATAATAAACAAGGCTGAGAATGGAGTCACTGCTTCTGAAAAATTGAATTTTGTTGTGAAACACAAAATTATACCCATATTTTCTAACGTCGGGATAATTTCAAGATTGTTTTTAGTATGATAAATAAGAATTACAGAAGAAAAACGTTCATTTTTCAGTACTGAAATTGGTAAAAGATTTCTGACGCAGTGATATTCCGAAACAAAACCTTAACGCACGGGTAATATTGCACATAGAAAAGAATATTCTAGAAACTCTTTCTTATGACTAAACATTTTGGAAACAAATATTGTAAATTTCTTAAAATAATTTTATATTGAAGTATTATTTTCATTTTAAATTATATTGTAATCTCAGTCTAATAATATAAATTAACATAATTTCACAAATT
Organism: Dolomedes plantarius; assembly: GCA_907164885.2. Lineage (NCBI taxonomy): Eukaryota > Metazoa > Arthropoda > Arachnida > Araneae > Dolomedidae > Dolomedes > Dolomedes plantarius. The sequence goes on along the minus strand of OU015493.1, from coordinate 143,641,172 downwards.
GTGATTTTTATTTTAAACAAATAATGCACTTATTCTTGTTTATATGAAAAGGGCCTCGACTTTCAATTGTATGCCTAAGGTCCGAAAAACTCCAGACGCGGTCCGAACTTGTTTGTAAATGACGGTGTCAGAAAACGTTGTTAAAATTAATTTTACCTTTTAGCCTGAACATACTGGTTGACCTGTTTTCTGTTATTCCATGGTGTATTCTAAAATATATTTTCGTAATATGCTGTGGGCCTAGAAATGAGATAAGTTCGTTTAACCTTAGTGAATACTAGAAATCGGACTGGGTGCTTTTGGTGGACGTATCAGATGATATTATCACCTTCCTAAGAATTTGCTTTCAATGAATTACCCTTGGACTACCGTTACTCCATGCTAAACAACATGTACGGTCATTGAATGAGTATTTAAGCTTTATAGTTATTAGATTCTGTGTTAAAAGTTCTTAGCATCAATGGAAAATAATTTTTTAAAATTTTAGAACAAGGGATTAGTATAAATCCCCCTCTTAGCCAAGAACTACATCTTCTTATGGGATAATTGCTGTACTAACGGTGTTTAATAATGCGTAACACAGATTTTTTTTACCATCCATTTCTGACTAATACTAGACGGTTATCTTAAATTGGCAGTGGGAATGATAACTTTGTTTTTGCCGATTCCTAAATCTCTTGTATGAGTGAATACTTACAACGGAAAGAGTTGCATCGTAGGAGAGTAACTAGGTAAATTGTTCGAGTGTTGTCGCAGGGGAATATAGTATGTATTCATCAGCCGCATGAATAATAAGAGGGGGATAATTGTCCGAAAAATTTTCTCGTTAGTATTTGGGAGAAGTTTTGAAACAAGTGCATTGCATTGTATCATGATTTTGTGTTCAAATTTAGTCCAAGATGATGGATTTTTTTCTATAAAATATCGCCTTTTAACTTATGATTACGTTCCTCAATAGCGGTCCTCCGGAAAGAAAAAAATCAGAGTCCGACCTGCGTCGCGAGTTATAATTTTGAGAACCCGCCAAACCCAGTAGCAGTAAACAGTTAAACAGTAAAGTACCAAATTGAGTAAAAAAAAAAAACGGTAAGCAACGATAAATAATCCTACGTTAATAATCCGCGGTAGTTTCGTTAGAAGAGACTACCTGATTTTTTTTTTTTTTTTACTATCATTATGTATGCTGGGCAATGGCCGAATGGCAAGGGCACTGGTATTCGATACCCGAGTCTGGGGGTTCGAGTCCCACTCTTGGAATGGCCGTTTGTAGCCGTTCGGAATCGGCAAGCAGTAGGTCTCGGTCTAATTAGCAAAAAAAGATAGTAGCGCTTCAGACCAAACCATCTATAATCATTATTTTTTTAAAAATTGTAATTGTTTGTTTTTTCCTTTGTGGTTACACATTTTATTTAATGAGTCATAATTTGACACATCCTTGTCAGAAAATTGCAAAGATGCTTCAATTTTTTTCACAGTTTTCCGCTAGAATTAGTAGACTTAGAAAAATATGCATATACAGAGTATTTCAGCTAGAAATATAAACTTCTTTATAAATTATTAAAATCTTAAAAATCTGACTTAATTTTCCTAGAGCTATTTTTTTAAAAACTGGAATTAAATATTGACCATGACTATTTTAAATATTTTATACTCTTGTCTTTGTCATTAAAATTTAATGCTTGGCAGTTCGTTTTGAAATTATTCGAAGGTATTTCCGTTCTTTCGTTTTCTATGTCACAGAAGGTAGTGCAAATTTACTTTTTCACTTTGTCGTTTTCTTTCATCTTAATGTTTATTTTACTCCTGAGGGCATAGCATTTATTTTAGCGCGCTTTACGGCTTTTACCGTTATTATAATATATTTTGCGAGCAAAGAATTATGACAGCACAAAGAAGTTAGTTTTAAAATTTAAAGTGGTAAATGCACTTTAAAAAGGGCTTGAATAGTGTAACTTAAAAAATTAACGTTTATAGTTAAGGCTATTAAATATTAGTTAAGGATATTCAAATACTTCCTGTTCGTATGTTGTCTATTCACGAGTAAAAACATGAAAATCGTGCAACATGCTGCTTTAAATTTACGTTAATTTTCAGATTGGAATTAGCTGAACTTGCTTGGATAGTTGAAACGATTACATGATTTAAATAATAAATCTGTTGTCGGAATTATGTTTACAATACACAATGAATGAGGCACATATCACGAATAACGTTTAATGAACTAAATGTTTAGTTCTAGGATATTTCTACTTATGGTATTATCTACTTACACTGATGTTACGTTTGTGACAGATTTGCTCGACACAAAGTTTACAGATTATTAACAATCGATTCATGTCTTATAACAAACTGTAAAGCTAAGACATCCGATAAAAATGCGAAGAACATTTCAGAGTCAGATACACGGCATTTGATTTATTTTTAAAACTATGAGACTTTAGATTTTTACCACCGAAAAGTTTTTGATGCGCATTTTAAACCTAATCTTGTTTTTCATTCGAAAGAGTGTTTATAAATCCTTAAAAACCGCATTTAGTTTGGAAGGATGATCAAACACGTTTAGCAATCTAAAGAACGATAGATTTTAACCTGATCTTCTGTTTCTAGTTATGGCTGATTAATTGCTTTGCAATAATTTTCGCTAAAAGAAGTAAACTAATGTGTCACAAGTTTATTTTAGCATCAATACAAAATAACAGACCTATTTAATTTCTAACAAATAATAATGTTCCTTCTTCTGTCTGAGAGTTGTCTATGTGGTTTTTATTTGAGGCATAATTAAAAATATGTTCTTTGCTCATGAGTTTTATTCAATCGAGATATGTAAAACTATGATATCTAAAATCATACTTGTGCTACTCTATTGCAATATAATGACTACCATTTAAATTTATCGATTTGAAACTGTTATAAATAGGTAGCTGGAGAGAGTATTGAAGATTTTGATTAGGTCTTAGAATTATTTATATTTTTTATTATTTTGTTTCTAGGGCATACTAACTCTGATCTAAGCTAGATTTCTCATTTATTGAAGCTTGTGAAGAAGTACTTGCATATTTGTATTAACAGTATCATTAGAGAAATTAATCTTTCACATTAAAAGTGAAAAGGAATACAGAACTTTTCAGACAATAGTTTTTTTAATCTATAATTTCAAAAGTACATAATCAGCTTTCAGAAGTTCATGCCAAAATGGGATAGAGTGGAAAGCTATAATATTTTACAAATTATAAAGTACTTGAGTTATAAATAATCTCATAACATATGACTTCTAAAACATCTGTGGTCACATGATGGCTAGGGCGCTGGCATTCGGTATCAGAATGCAGGGAGTTTGAGCGGCGTTGTTGGCGTAGTTGTTCGAAATCAGCATTAAACTGTAGCCCCCGATCCAATTAAATATCGTATAGCAAAAAATGACCATAGCTATTCCAAACAATTAACCAAATATAAGATACGTAGCTATTAGAGACTATTTAAACTGAAGAAACTTGTATAGTTTAGAAATTGTCAACTAAAATTTCTGTGAGTTGGTATTATAGAAAGTAAATATCGAGGTTTCGCTTTTAAGGCTGCTGTGTACTAAACCTATTGGATTCTGTATTTTCAATGTTAACCTATGGACAAAATTTGTCTACTATTTACAGCTACATAAGAGCTGATAATCCAGTAAATATGGTATTTTTAGATGGACCTGAACTTTTCTCCACCTTTGAACAGGATTAATTTTATAAATTTCGTCCATCAAAGGAATTTAAGAGAGTTTAAAACACACTAGACCAGATATTTTCCCCGAATATTTTAAATTTTAAAATATTATTTGCAATTTTTAAAAACGAAAAATATCCCAAGATGGAAAATTTCTTTTTCTATGACAGAGTACAATTAAAAAAATTTTTTTTTTTCAATCCAAGTCGGCAATCTTTGGAAAAATTTTCTCCATAGGTTAATATTGAGGTGAGCGAATCCGGTAGGGTTAGTATACAGCAGTCTTAAGCAGCTGATATCCTTTCGCGTATCTGGGAAGAAATATTTGCATTGAAACCAGAGTATAAAGTTAATTTTCTGTAAGTCTATCCGAACGCTAAAAATAAAACGTGTCATCAGATTCCTTACTATAAACCAACCGATTAATCCGAAATCATTTCCGAAATCGAATACGTGTTGACAACTGATCTATCGACCACTTAAACAAAGTAAGCTCTCAGGAAAAGATTCGATTAAAATACTTCTCTCCATAACAGCCCATTATAGACCGTGCTCTGACGTTGATTCAAGTAGTCCCGGGGAGAAACAATAAAGCCTTTTTTTCCGTACACGGGAGACTATTTTGTTCTTGACATTATTTCCGAAGTGTGACGTCATGAAGTGATGCCTTAGAGAGGTTAATTAGATAACACGCTGTGTGCTATTGAGATATTTAATTCTAGGTGTTTGCTTAGGAAAGTCTTTATTGGATTAGGCTAGTGATCTCATATTTTGGGACAATGAAATTCGACGATTATTTGCCGTGTATGGGCAGAAGCAGCTCCGTGTTTTCTTCAACTTGTTCTTGTAAGTGATAAGATTTTTTTTTTATGGAGTACTTTTTTTTCTTTTTTTAAGAACACTTAATTTTGAGCAATATTCAACCATGTTTATATTTTATGTGGCAAAAAGTGCACTGTTATTTTATTTAAAATTATAGGGGAAATGTTTGAATATTCAATCTACATTACGGAACTATATGGGACGCTAATTTGGTTTTGGAAAGGTATTTAACCAGGGGATAAAAAAAATATCTCTTTGATACATCTCTATCGGCTGATTTCAGATCTCATTTCTCTGCAGCTAAGAATGAGAAAAAAATTAACTTGTAAGTTCGAGTAAGGAATTACCAACCTGTTAATATTAACTTTAAAAGAAATAGAAATTGAGAAGGTTAAATGTTTTTTTAAAAATTTTTTTAAATATTTAGTAAAGGAATCGAAATGTATCAGAAATTTATGAAAGTTTAAAATGTTTATTAATTTATAATATTTAACTTGTCTCTATTTAGAGAGAATTGCCTATAAAGATATAGTGATATCGTTCGTCACGTACCATATTCTGATATCCTTTAATTTTATTGCCTTTTGATTTTATTGAAAGCAGCACGTAATTTTGCAAGCATTCTTGGTGAACAAGAATCTTGGTTATATGAAAATAGAGTGGGATTACATATCGTGTAATTTTTTTCATAATTCATAATTACACTATATTAGTTTACATAGTAGTAATACCCAGTACGCAATACCCAGTAATATTTAGTGCATAGTACCCAGTATAGTAATGCCTGACGATCTAAAAATCGTAATCTCATTTTTTAAATATAGGATAACGTTCCTCCATAACGGTTCTCTGGAAAGCCAAATTTCAGACGCTAAAACCATCCGTCGTCGCGCGTCATAATTTTGGCAGCGCACCAAACCTAGTCTGTATCGCTTGGGCAAGCAGTAAACAGTTAAACGAAAAAGTACCATGTATGTATGTATGTATGTATGTATGTGTATATATATATATATGTATGTATGTATATATATATATATATGTATGTATGTATATATATATATATATATGTATGTATGTATATATATATATATATATATATATATATGTATGTATGTATATATATATATATATGTATGTATGTATATATATATATATATATATATATGTATGTATGTATGTATGTATATATATATATATGTATGTATGTATGTATGTATATATATATATATATATATGTATGTATGTATGTATATATATATATATATGTATATGTATATGTGTATATATATATATGTATATGTATATGTGTGTATATATATATATACATATATATATATATATATATATATATATATATATATATATATATATATATATATATATATATATATATATATATATATACAAAAGAGGTAAACAATGATAAGTAATTCTACGTTAATAACCTGCGGTAGTTTTGTTAGGAGAGACTACCTGAATTTTTTTCCATTATTATTACATTTGTTTTGAAATGATTAGATTTTAATTCAATTTCCAATAGCCCACATGTATATAAAAAGTATAACGGAAACATATGAAACTCCTTTAAAGAGATTAAAGATTTGCAAAATTTTACAATTTTATATAATATGTTGAATGAATTTAATGACAGATATTTTTGAAGTAATTTTGTCTTTGAAAAATAATTCCCCTTGAGTTAACTGAAATTGAGAAAAATGATTAATTGAGCCAAATTTTTCGGTTCACTGAAAATCTTTAGAGAAACATCAGCTTATTTTTCCAAAAACATGATACACTGTCAGTCGGATTCTTTTCTAATACATGCACTCGGACAAAGATGCAATACAGTCAAAGCGAAATCCGCATTTTTAAGGAGGAGAGAATGAAAGGGAGTGAAATTCACTCATTAACAAGTAATTACACAGTGCAGTTTTTTATGGGATTAAAACTTGAATATAAATAAAAATATATGGTAGACTTAATATAAAAGTTAAAGCAAATAACCTTATTTAGCGAAATTTAGAGTAATTGAACTAGCTTTTATATCCTCCAAGGATAGTGTAATTCTTGCCTGTTTAGAGGAAGGTATAGTATTGCTACTTACATGTATTTTGTGTTACCTTGCTGTAATATCTTTATTTTAGACTTGATTTAAGATTTAAAATTTATCTAATTGATATCGCCACCATTAATAAATTTTTCAATATTAAATGCGCTGTTGAATATTGAAATTACAATTGAAAGTGATAATGCTTTGTCATGTATGAATATGCGTGCCTATTACGTTTAATTTAATGCCCAGTACTTGAGTTATTTGTCAAATAAATATCAAAGGAAACGACAGCTCTTGAAAATAGTTAAATTATTTGAAACTTAGAATCGCGTCTATCGCTAACATAAATTAAGTTTTACGCACATTAACAGTAAAGAAAACGGCACATAATTTTCCACACATTTACGTGCGTAGAACCGAATATAAATTCAAGGTGAGAAAATTAGTTTAATATTTATTTATTTATTTCAAATTCCCAGAAGATTGGCTATGAAGCCATTAGTTCTCTTGCCTTCCAATACCTCTGAACTTTACAGTTTAAGAACTTAAGTGCAGGACACGAGTCCAGATGAGTAGCATGAAAAATTTGATCTTGTCCGCACAAAGGACATAAGGGGGAGATCCAAATTTGAGCCGGTGCAAATATGCGGGCAAACAGTCATGGCCTGTATTAAGACGGAAAAGTGCCACAGCTGCACTTCTAGGAAAATCAAGGATGTTCTGTGTGCCCTTAAGTTAGTTTAATATAAGTGACTAGCTGAATACCCGTGCTTCGCTACGGAGTACATTCAAATTAAATACAACGGTCAATGTATTCAATTAATGCCAATATATATATATATATATATAAATCGTAACGGATATTTTTATAGACAAAATAATGTGGAAGAAAAATTAAATCTAATAGAACATGCTAAAGAATATAGTAAAGTTAATAAAATACAGCTTGAGGAACATATCTTTTACTGTATTTTAATATTTTTTGGATAATTTCCAATCGTCTGCCGCATTGGAAAAAAAAAAAATTTTTTGTCTATTTCGTTGTTATGCACGTGACGCAAAATTAGTTTAAAGTATCGCAAAAAGAAAAGAAACCACGTGATCAGCATTTATTAAATTAAATTCTAAAAATTAATCTTTAAAAATTCACCAAAAATCAGAAAATGGAGGTAAAGATTCGAAAAAGATTTCCTTTTAAAGGAATTTTTATGATCTGTCGCGTGATATAAATTTTATAACCCTCACATTATTCTTTTAAATGCAAACTTAAAAGAATATTACAAAAGCAGCTTAAAAATTTAATTTAAAAAATCTAAGAAGAATTTTTCAAAAATCTTTCTTAGTTCAACCCTACACTATAAGAAAAATCGCCATGTAAAATTTCAACCCTTTAGGTCCAGCAGTTTGGTCTGTGCGTTATCTGTCAGTCAGCCAGTTACGGAACTGTTTTTTATATATAGATTAGATATTGTAAAAAAATGTAAATTTTATCTACGCTCTCCGTGTATTGATTTATGACTCAAATAGAAAATCTTTGCAGTGGTCAGCACGATGGCTGAATTGGACGTCGTTTGTGAAGAGACTGATCCCGAGGCGAATTCGGAAATATGCTTGAAGTCATCGTCTACTGAACTGATCAGGGAGACTTCTGTTTCCCAATACCTTTTTGAGCATACCCGCTTCACTCGACAATGGTTTGTCGAGAACGCTTCTCCCGATATGATATCTGAATGGCTACTTGGACATGGTTACGGCCCGACTCCAGAAGTGCAGGATCACGCTTCCCTTACCGATTCTTATGCTAGGGCTACTAGCAGCGGCAGGAACTCTGTGACGTCAGAACTCTTTCAAGATATGGTTATATGCCCAAAGAAGAAAAGAGGAGCGTCCTGTAATTCTCTGTAAGTATATCGAGTAATTTCTACATACTTTTGTATACCTTTTTTTCATTAATGCCTTATATCACGAGGAATATTTTTAGTACCATTTTAGCATTTTATTTCATTTTTTTAATAACTAACATTCCTAGGTTACCCTAGACAAGGGATTCCCAACAGGTTCCAGGTTGACTCCTTGGGGGTCGATGGAAGATTAAAAAGGTTCTATAGCAGGGGTCTGCAACCTTTTTTATTAGGAAGGTATATTTCAGAAATGCGGGAGTTCAGCGGGCAACGTTGGATGAAGAGGGGGAGGGGTAAAATTTAAACAAGAAAATATTAATACGACGCAAATTTTTAATACATGATTTCGAATTTTAATTTGAACAAAACAATCTTAAAATTCATAGTTAATGCGATATTTGACAATGCAGATCTGCTGCCAATTCGTTGTAATGTGGCATAAGATGAATTCTCAGTTGTTAGGCATTGGTCCAAATGAGTATCAGTGAGGCTTGATAGGTATTTTGATTTTAAGTGTTTCATATTGGAAAACAAAGATTCAAAAGCATACTAGTATGTCGACGCGCAAAGAGAGTTCAATTTCAGAGTACATTTACTCAACAATGGGAACGAGCAACAACTTCGAGCGTTTGTTGTTCAAATATCTAAAATTTAGATATTTTAACGGCGGGCACTTGAAAATCGTTTTGCGGGCACCCTGAAGCCCACGAGCACCACGTTGCCGACCCCTGGTCTATAGTATTCCAGGGGTCTATTGGTTTTCGATGATAAATTTTTCGTTTTAAAATTTAATTTTTTAGGAATGTAATTATTAGATAATAATATCCGTTTTAATATGTATAAATACAGATTTGCATAGGACGGAGTGATCCTACCAGCTAAAGTCGAATGTCATGACGCTTTTGTATATGTGTCGAATGAAATTTAATATAATTTCAGATAAGTCAGTAAAATTGTTTAGTAAAATATATATTTATATTCGTTATGTTAGTTATTGTGACTATAAGATGATAAGCAATTTTAAGCCAAACATTGAAAAATTGTATCAATGCATCAAGTACAACCACCACATTAATTGGAATCGAACTTTTGTGATATTACAATCTGTGTTTCTGAAATCTTGTTTATATTTGTAAAATTAAAAATTAAAATAGTACAAAAATAATAAAACATAAACCTAATGAACCAATTTTCTAATTTTTTGTTCATATTCTCAGTCAAATTGTTATCTTTAAGTGTTTTACGTGCAATTATTAGTATTATAATCATGTTGTATACTGCATATTTTAGAGAAAAATGTGAGGGGATCGATGAAGAAAATAATTCTTTTAAAAGGGGTCGATGTAAGGAAAAGGTTGGGAACCCCTGCCCTAGACGGTTACAAACAAACAACGTTAACAACAGAGATTGGAGAATCGATTGCGAACTCCATTTTTATGAAGGTAACTAGGAATTGATCTCAAAAACAGATGTACATCATAAAACTTTTAAAATTAAATTTGGGATTTTTATGCTGCTTGATTTCAGTAGATTCTAAATTAATCACGTTATCGCAATAACTTTCAAAGCTTCCATACACATTTACGTCATGGGTGATTCAACAGACTAACGCAAAAAAAATCGCCTCGTCAAAATTATTATAAATTAAGCTAATAAAGCTAATATCCTAAGTCGTTTACCCGAGTTAAGAAAAACATGCGAAGAATGGCATTGAAATTGGGTTTGTCCTTACTGTTAAATAAAAAAATTTCATACTGGTATAATTTCTTTAGCAGAAAATCGTGAACAGCTAAAGGGCAATTCCATGTGACTCACGTTACCGTTTGACACATTTTCGCAAAAGTAAATTCTATATATATCAAAGAAATATCACATTTGATTTAAAAATGTTCTTTATAGACATCTGGGGTACAGTAAGAAACTAGAGATATTAATATTTAAAAATTTAATATGAACAGATGGTATCTAGACCATAATTTAGCTCTGTGACTCACGTTACAAAAAAAAGGAAGTCAAGTTTAGTGTGTTAATGAAGACCTAAAATTTCTCCTCTTTCAACACATAAGAGTAAAAAAAAAGTATTTTGTGAAATAATAAACACTTCCAAGTTGTGATATCCCCCCCCCAAATTGTTCTGATAATAATTAATTATCTTAATCAATATTTTATTTTGTGACTCATGTTACATAGTTTCGTGACTCACGTTACATCTCCAACTTAAGTCTTTGAAGTTAATGAAATATTGATTTTAAAATATTTTATTTTGGAGATAGCAATGAAACTTTACTAAATTTAATTACCAGGCATGTAGTTATATATTTTAGCGAAGTAATAAATTAACAATAAATTAATGAAAATTAAATAAAAATGTGTAAATCAAACCAATAAAAATTACACATCATATATATATATATATATATATATATATATTAGAATAAATGAAGTACAATGGTTTTATTGAAAGAATTACAATACAAATGTAAAAAACCCTCTTGAATTAACAGAAATTGGAGGTTTTAATTTCCGAATCAACTTTGATCGAGGATAAAATATTTTATCTTCATTTTTAGGCCATTTCCAGTGTTTGCCTGTAGGGTAGTTATTTCAAATTCTCCATTGATGCAATTGGTAATTTTTCCTGGGTACTTTTTCCTTCCACCGTCATATTCAATTTCATACCAATCATCACATTTAATATCGGATAATGGTTGAGGAGTTATTTTATTATCAGAAGATATCAAAAATCCTTTAGGTTTCTTATTTTCAACTTTAATACAGTGATATTGTTTGATACCTTTTAATAATGGTGAATTGTCCCAAACCTGTTGAATATTAAGTGTTGCATTTCTTTCTTTGATATTCTCTTCGGTAATTTCCTGGATATTAATGTTAGTTCGAGCCATTTGTGCAGCTGGACCAAAATCTGTCGCATTAACTACTAAGCATTTTTGTTTTTTCACTTGATTAAATACTTGTCTTTTCAGACTTCCACCAAACCCATCAACAGGACCCTTTCCATGGGATGTTGCAAAATAGTTCCATATCATATTTATGGAATATTTTTCCTCCAAAACATTTATTGATGCAGCAACAAATCTGTTCTTAAATTGTGATGAAGGACCATCTGACCATATTTCTACTTGTTTTACATTATTTGGGATAGTATCTAATAAAAATGAAATGTAGCATATTACTTCTTCTTTTGCATAGTTCAGGAAGTCTGATACAAATGCTAGAGGATGAATGGATCCAGAATAATAGAGAGCTGCAGTAAAAATACTTATTTGATGTTGCTGCCAATGTGCCCTTTGGAGTTCATCTTGAAAGGCACAAGTATAATTTTCAGAGAAATCTATTTGGATCACACATAAATCTTTGGGATATTCGTCTGACAGTACAAGTCGATGCATATTTTTATAGGAGATGGATTGTTGTCGTTTAATGTAGCAATGTTCCAAAAATTGTGGAACAAGATCTGCTACATAACAGTGTAAGTCGGAATATGATGCAATACGTTCTATTTTCAACAGTGGATTATGACTAAGATCTTTCTTCCAGTATTTCCATTTAACCTCAGCTTCAACATAATCTGGTATGGGATATACTTTCTGAAAACCTTGAGCATTATTACAAGTTTTACATTCATTAATCCAACAATTTCGAGATTGCAAATTATTTCTTCAGGAAAAGAATATGACTAACTAGGAACCTCTTCATTATATTGATGCAATGCATTAATAGCATTGATAAAATTCTCATGATACAGACATAAGCAAACATTGTGAGGTAGTTGGTTGCTTAAGAGAACATTTTTGGACGCAATGATGAGAATTTACTTTTCCCAACTACCTCTGATGAATTATCAGTTTTCAACAGCTCAAATACTACTCTTAAGGAGTAAACAAGATGTCGAGCTTGCTTTTTAATTTTTTTCCCATTTTCCCATATTGTAACTATATCTTTTCTACCAGATGCTAATCTGCTAATATCATCCCTTTCATAAAATTCTTGAATTTTATTTAGACTGTCTTGGGATAAGGGATTTCCTTGTGATGCATTCTTTAGACACTGAAAACTTTTATCCATATCCATATTGAATTCCCTGCTAAATAACTTTCTCACAACTACTTTACGACGAGGGGAATTGGGTAAACCTTGCTTTGCTTTGGCCAATGCTTTTTCTAGTGCGCTTGCATTTTTATACATTTGTTGAGGTGATTCTATAATTTTTTCACTTGATTGCTTTTCTTTTTTAAGAAGTCGGAATTTAGCAACTCTTTTTCTTAAAAATTTCCTTTCTTCATTTTTCAATTCATTTCGAATTGTTTGAGACAACTTCTTTACTTTTACAGCTTTCCTTTTTCTATATTCCTTCATCCGGAGACGGTGTTTCTGTTTATATTCATCGTACTTCCCTTCTTGCTTTAATTTTTTCCTACGCTTTTTCTGTCGCTCTGCTGTTGATGGTGGTGCCATAGTTTAAAAACTTCCTTTTAAAAAATTTAACTTTAGAATTACAAGTGGAAGTAATTGTTTAACCGTGTGTATGTTTACTAGAAAAACTACAATAAAATTACAATATTTAATTAAATTTAGTGGCATTAATTAATCATATGGATGTGTATAGATATAAAATCTCCCCAATGACCCCAAAAATAAAATTAGGATACATTAAATGCCATTAAGAACTCTGTTATCATGGAAAGCCGTGACTCACATTACATGTGACTCACGTTACAAAATAAAATGTTTTTATTTCCAAATAAAATATTTTTTGAAATGAAATTGGCTTATCAATTCTTTTTAGTAATATAAATAAGTAGGAGAAAAAACAAAAATTTTATAATTTACAACTATAAAAAGTTATAAATATTAATTTGTGACTCACGTTACAAAGAATTTGATCTATATAAAAATTAACCTCTCTCATTTATTTTAAATGCTAATTCTGAAATAATGCTTTCATATTTGTCTTATAGGATAAATCTTTAAAGAAATATAATTATTTGCGTAAAAACATTCTAAAACTTAGTAAAATACATACCTTTAAATCTATTCAATGCTGAGAAAAATTCACCAGAACATAATGCTCTTCAGAACATGTCTTCACGTGACAGAAATGGCTAACCAGGTATTGCCAGATTCTAATTTGTGAACTTGAATAAATATACAGCACATAAAAATCAAAGTTGAGTAGTTTAAATTTTTTTTTTTTTTGATGCTGTAGTTCCCATGTAATGCGGAATTGCCCTAAAGTACAATATTTGCAGACCCTATTGATAAGATGAAAAATTACGCATGCCTTTTATCTGAGCATAATAGTTAATAAGGACAAACTGTTATTTTTGGGATTCTTCCAATCTTATTTACCCCTATTAAGAATTTACAAACGATTTTCTTAAAAATGTGCACGGGAATTTAATGAGATGCATTCAAATGTAAATAGGAAACTTATTCTTTTTTCCCCGATGCATTAACTCTTTGAAAATCTGGTCGATAATCATGTTTATTCAATGATAGCCTGTCTTATTTAAATTGAAGTGTTTCATATGCTAATAGGATTTACTTTCAATTAAAAGTTATTAGAAAACTTTTATTTCATAGCGCAAAAAATCCGTCAGATTTTGTGGGAAATTAAGATCTTTAATCGATCTTGTAGAAGATTTAATTATGATAAAGACTAATATGAATTATTGATGATCGCAATTGACAGGATAGATGATTAATCTTTTTAACTAGTCGGGAAAAGTTTCATGCCTCATATATACTGCAATAAAGATCACTGTAAAACTGGTCTAGCTTTATAAATTTTTTTTTTCTTTTTTCGTTAAAATTATGCGCCAAATTGTTAGGAAAGAGTGTCATATTTTTCTCGACGCCGGAAAGCTTGCTGACAACGCCGTGATCTGTCGTTTGCATACACTAAAATAATATATATATTTATACTTTGTCTCTGTTCAGCGTCATCGACTCATAATATCGCCGTTGTGGTGACGTAGTACAGACCGCGATCGTAATTTGGTATGACGTCATTACTCCAGCGGTATAAATCGTTTGTTTAAAGATGACGTTGGACAGTTGGCAACATGTGTATGCAAATCTTAGATCCGGGTAGTTGACGAATTTTTGTTCGAATGTAAGTTACTTGCCGACGGCTTCGCACGCTGGTTGCGTTTGTTCTTTTTCATTTTTACTTCGTTGTAATAATATATTTTTCAAGTTTTTGTTTTTATGAAATTTAGTGATTAAATAAACTTTGGTTTTTTTTTAAACTTATGCCTGCTACTTCAATTTCACGTATAATTTAATGCACTTTATCTACCGGCATCCACTGAACTTCAAAAATAACAGTGAGTGGTTAACATTTTCTTTTCGCAGATACACATTCTGTAAAATTAATACCGGGAATTATTCAATAAAGCACAAAATATTGGTTTAATCATCCGAATTTATTTTATCGCCTTCAAAATAGTCCCCATTTGTTGAAATGCACTTATGCCAACGAATAATCCAGTCGTCGAAGCAGTTCTTATAGGCACTTACTTATCAGTATGGCCTTGACATCCTTCAGTGAATTTTGTTTTATGTCTTCAATGGACTTAAGGGGAATCACTACTCTTAAATCTTTAAAACATTCGATTTTTTGAGAAAAATATATGTTAAAGGCCTGATCATTTCTGAACAAAATAAAGCAAACCGCATAATTCCGGAGGTATTGATATTCTAAATATTTAATTACTGTTAAAGTTTATGGTAAGACAAATTTTAAACCGATTTTTCTCAAAATGTAATTTTGCATCATTCCGCAACTAATATCTCAAAAACTATGAAACATAATTCCATGAAATCTTTATCACTGCTTAATCATGTTATTTTATTGCGACTGAGCTAGAGTTATTGCAATCACTGCACATTTCGTTATTTTTTTAGGGTTAAATAAATGCAAAAATTTAAGAAAATTTTAAGTATATTTTGAGCAGTTTTAAAAAAATTGAAAACATATTTTAATGTTGAATGTTTTTTGCTCAGTTGTATTTTGAATTATCTATTTTAAATATAAAACAGAAATTATACATTTAAGTGTAAAATTAATTTCCTAGTTCTGCGCGCAAGCTAGTATACAATAAAAATATTTAAAGAACATTCAACCATTCAGCCATTCAACTATTCAACCATTCAACAATTCAACCACTACCCAGGTATATCTAAAGCATTTAAAAAAAATTATTTAAAATTATTTTGAGAGTTGAAAAGTTGTTTATTAATATAAATATATCAATCTATCATATACATAAAATTTGGAAAAATTGGGAGTAAATTGAAATAGTTACAAAGAGTCAAAAAGTATAAAAATATGCCTTATTTCTTCGAATTAAGAGTCGTGAGTCCCCTTAAAACGTCATCCACGAAATGATAATTTGAGTTTGGGGAACAGGAAAAAGTCAGCCGGGGCCATATCTGGCGAATAGGGTGCTTGGTAGATGACATTGTTGAATGTTTGGTGAAAAATTCGCGTACAAGGATTGATGTGTAGGCAAGAACATTATCGTGATGTAGAATCCTAGAATTTTTCTTCCACAACCCTAGCCTTTTCCGTCGAACATTCTCTCTCAAACACCTCATAAAGCCCAGATAATATTGTTTGTTGACTGATTGCCCCATCGGATGGAATTCCGAGTGGACAACATGATTGCTTCCCTTTGTCGATGTTTCTGTCAGTCGAAGACGTTGAAGGCAAGTCTTCAAAGCACTTCTCGGCCTTCTTTGAATACTTTGTATCACTCGTATGCTCGTGTTTTCAATAAGGCTGACGCACAACATCTCCAACGATTTGAAACAAGAAATTTTGTTGGCAACACAAAATTTGAGGTAAACTGTTTGTTCGATAATTTTATTCATTTTAAAAATAGCAGAGCATACATGAGTATCGTTAACTAAAATAACAGCAGGCAAAAAAAAAAAAAAAAACTGTTTCCACAAAGACGCCGAAAGTCTAGGCGACAATTAGATACATTTGTCCCATCTTAGGGGAAGTTATTTTTTCAATTCCTTTTACGCAAGTTTTTTAAATGAATCATTCCTGGTAATTATTTGACAGAATGTATTTGTTTAAATTGTTAGTAAACATTTATTGAATGCTATATAAGAGACCATAAGGACGAGAAAAAAGAAAATCTAATTATATCGGCTATAAACCTTTGCTCTGACAGCTTCTTTGTTAAGGTTAAATACGGAACTGTTATATCAGGATACATGCAGTACTTGTATACATGTATACATGTAGTACATATACTTAGAATGTAACGTAAGTATAACGCACCTTAGGAAATCTTCTTTGAAAAGAGTCAATCCACGTTGCAGATCATCCTAACGATGCATACCATCTCGTTTTCATTTACTTTAACTTTGATCAATATTTTAACAATTTACTTTCACCGAGGAATACCTGATGAATATAGTTTTGTTTATAAATGTACAACAGGAAACGATTGGAAATATTGTAAGACCATATTAAAACTATATTAAACATACTCACAATTTAATCCCGACTAATTGGGTGAAAATGCATGGTCGCTGCGTGCAGTCCCGAATATGCAAGAGTCACGCAGATTCAAAAATTAAGTTAAGATCTTTGTAACCCGTTAGTGCTAACTCCATGTGGAGTTAGACTAGGTCACCAACCCCTTTACATTAAAAATATTCAGAGATTCTCGTACTTGATCATTTTATTCCCGAATAATCCCGATATCCTAAATATTTCATTTAGAAATCTAAAATATATTTTTGATTTAACTTTGCTCCTTAACTTTCTGAACGAAACCCCCTTTTTTGAATTTTATTGAGATACGAATTGTTTTTCGAATAGTGCTCGAACGATTACTTAACGGCAGCCAGCGAATACAGAAACATAACCTTTTCGTCTTGAGAAATACTGCCCACTGTATTGACGGTCAAAATTCTGTTATGAATCAGTCTATGGAAAGTTGTTAAAGGGATTTTTCTACGTTTTTTTTATAAACTGCATTTGAAAAATGAAGAAGTCACTGAGCAATATTGTCAAAGTTATATTCGTTACGATGCAGAAGCGGAAAAGCAATTTACTGAATTTATGAAATAACGATTGATAATGATAACCTTTACCACCCTAACAGCGTATGATTAAGTTCATTCAGGTCTGGTCAAGTTCGGGTTAAAGTATTTTTTCGTAATGAAATTTAACAAAAAAATTGGCATCTTTACTTAGAAGAACCAACATCTCAAATTGAGGATTGAGCCAAGATCTTCTAATACTGAGGTAAACGCTCTTCAAATTCTGCTATATCGCCGTCACAAGATAATCCTAAGTTTTTTTTTTTAAGTATTAAACAATTCAGGTTGTGAGAATGTAGCTGCATGCTTGTTTATTTTATGTTTTGGCGCCTTTTAACTTCCATTTGTTGACTGTTAATACGTGAGACGGCTGGTTCCGAGAAGCAATTTTTTGAAGGGAAAAAACAAACAAACAGTGGTTTTAAAAGATCTTTGTGCGGGAAAACAGGTTCGGTTCACTTTTGTTAAGGGAGAAAAAAGAAGAATCAATCTCAAAGGTGAAAATTATTATAACCATATAAGAGAAGAAAGATTCCTCTTTTATGGTTATGCGTCCCTCCGCTTCAGAGAAGGAAGATTCCCTCGACGAAGAATGCCAATCTAACTGTTCTATTATAGTTTTTTTCACAACATTAGTAAGTAAGGTCTGCTCAGTTTTCTGTGGCATAGACGCTTATAAATTATTTACATAGGAAATTTAAAGTATTTTTAAACTAAAAAAGAATTATTTAAATATTTGAATGTACTTTTAAAAAGTATTTATAATTAAAGTAAATTTACTTATTAGATGCCGTAATTTATCTATTTCAGGAGACTGAATGTACATATTAATAACGTAATCTAAAGAACTTAATGATCTGGAAGTAAAAGCATTTATAGACAATTATAAAATGTTTATTAGTTTGAGTATCCACAGATGTTTTTGGATAGATATTATACAGAATAAGTAAACTTTAGAGTTGACTCTGAACCAGCTAATATCAAAGAGTATAGAATTACTTAAAGCACATGTCCCGATATAAAAATTCAAAGATTTGAGAATTTTTTCGTGAAAAAATTTGTAAAACATCAGATGTTTTACTCTTACTTACATTATTTTATAACGCAACGAGTAACAATAAAAACAACATAAATTATTCAAGTATAAAAGAAATATTTTATCCATTAACCGTCTTATTATTGAACTTTTAGGAGCCGGAAAGAGCTACAACAGCATTTAAAATCTTTGAAGGAACCAGACTTGCTTATGGAGCTCATTCGAGACATTGCTAACGAACTTGATGTGGATACGCTGTGCCATAAAATATTGGTGAACGTGAGTCTTTTGACTCAAAGTGATAGAGGAAGCCTCTTCCTTGCCAAAGGGCCAAGGGGTGCTCGTTACCTCGTCGCCAAACTATTTGATGTAACCCCTGATTCTGTACTTCAAGACACTATAGATGCCGCGGTAGACGAGGAGGGAGAATCTAGAATACCTCCGATTCCTTTCGGTGTTGGAATTGCTGGACATGTGGCCTTGACGAAAGAAAACGTGAACATTAGAGATGCATACCAGGTGAGGTTTCATGTCTTTTATTAAGTTATAAAGATCTATTATATATATATATATATATATATATATATATATATATATATATATGTAGGAAGGAGTTAGTACTCCTTCCTTTAGAAGTGAATCATTAGACTTAATTATTTTGAACATTTAATTAAACTAGACGATGTTTACAAGACAGGACTAACACTTAGTATGAAATTAAAAAATAAACACAGAAGCATCAAAAGAGCTAAACATCGGGAGCTTGCAGAACAACACATCCGCTTAAAGTCCTTCGTGCCGCAGTAGTGAGGAGTGGAAGTTGTAGTAATAGTTCAGTTGTGTTGCCAAACTCACTCTCACACGGCCGTTCTGACTTTCCAGACGTCCGCGGCTGGGTTGTCAACAATAATTCTGAAAAGATAAAAAAAAAGAGCAGAAAAAGGAAAAATATTTCAAAAAATCAAGCAGTGTTCAACACAGTGGTATTGGTGTTCAGTTTCTGCACCACTGTTTCATTTTGTCCGCTGCAGTTGATGTTATGGTTGGACCATCGTGATGTCCTAACTTTCGAACTTCGTAACGATCGTTGGGGTTGATGTTCGTGATCTCATATGGTCCGAAGAACTTTGGTCGGAGCTTTAATCCGGTTCCAAATTGAGTTCGTTGTATTGCCACTTTGTCACCGATCTTGTATTTACAAGCCGGTTTACGCCGTTTGTTATATTGTCGTATGTTTTCTTCCTGTAAACGGAGGATATTTCGTTTAGCTTCGATACGTAACGCTTCTTTGTCATCAAGAATTCTTTGGTGGTGTTCCTCGTCAAGAAGATTTTTAATCTGTAGATCCTCTTGTTGTTTCATTTTAACACCAATTAAAAGTTGAAAAGGTGTGAATTTTGTACTGCGTGTGGTGGTACTATTTAAGATACGTTGCAATCTTGGGACATATTTAAACCATTTGTCAGGTTCATCTAGAGCTAACTTAGTTAAAACGGGAATAATTGTGCCATGAACACGCTCAACCTGACCGTTGCCACGAGGCACACCTGTTGCTATTGAAATGTGTTCAATTGACTGTTCCTGGCAGTAACTTTGAAATTCTGAAGATGTGAATGCGCTACCTTTGTCAGTAATGATTTTTGAAGGGTTGCCAAATGTAGTTTGTTGCAAGGATAATTTGTCTAAGGCATCTTTCGTAGAGGTGGACTTCACGGGATAGATCCATACAAATTTGGAAAAGGCATCAACTACTGTAAAAAGATACTTATAACATTTTTTTGTCGATGGTAAAGGTCCTAAAAAGTCGCAATGGTAACATTCAAGGGGTGCATCACCTTTTGGAATGGGGTGAAGGTATCCTTCTTGTTTTCCAGATTTTCGCGAGGACAAAATGCAAGGAATACAGTTCGAAATAATTTCTTGAACTAATTTCTTAAGTTGAGGAATGAAAAATTCACGAGAAACAATTAATTCGGTTTTTTGTGAAGCAAAATGACCTTGTGAATGGGCGTTTAGCACTATTTCTTTCTGCATCATTTGTGGTACTACTAAAAGTTCGGCATCCTGATGAAGTTTATAAAGAATTCCGTTTTTAACAAAAAATTCATCAGAAGGTGTAGATTCAAGCATAGATTTAATCTGAGATATAAATTCATCCTGGTCTTGGGCATTTTTCACCTTTTGAGTGATATCATTTGAGGTAATTACAAGAATGGGGTTACGACTTAAAGCATCAACATGTTTCATCTGTCTACCGGGTCGATGACAAACTTCATAATCAAAGTCTTCTAACATCAATGCCCATCGAGCAATTTTAGCTGGTAGGTCTTTTTTGTGCATCGTTTTTTGGAAAGCATCACAATCGGTGATAATTTTAAATTTTGTTCCCAACAAGTAGTTTCGAAATTTTTTTAGCGCTTCAATAACGGCAAGAACTTCCAGTTCATAACTATGATATTTTTCTTGTTGAACTGTAGTTTTACGGCTAAAATAATGAATAGGATGAAACTGTCCATCATCGGATTGTTGCAAGAGCACAGCGCCAAAACCTAAGGAGCTGGCATCAGTGTGGAGTTCTAATGGGTATCCCTGTTGAAAAACATGAAGAACTGGGTTTTGTGAAAGAATGTTTTTCTGTTGTTGAAAAGCTGCTATTTGTTCAAGGGGTTTGGGAGCTTCAATAACTTGAAATTTTGGTTCAACCTTTTCACTTTTGACGGATTCATTCTCAAGGGCATCATCATCGGCATCAAATATTTTTGGTTCAAGAGTTGCTTTGATAGTTCCAATATCAAAAGCATTATCATCATCGTTATCATGAAGCAAATCTAAATCACTGGCATCAGCATCATCTAAATATTTTCCATCATCATTATCATGAAACAAATCTAAATCATTGGCATCATCATCATCATCATCACGTTCAAAATCAATTGGATTATCCATTTTCTCTACCCTAGAAATCTTATCTTGAGTAGATGTTAGAGGTTTTTCAGACATGCATATTTGGCCCTGATCTTGAATTTGTTTTTCTACAATTTCCTTTTCCGCAAAAGGGAGTCGTCGAGAACATTGATTTACGGGGATTTCATCTTGTAATAAAATAGTCCTTTTAATTTCAGTGTCTTGAACTTTATGGGGTTTGTAGGAAGTAACGATATTTTGAACTTCCTCACGAATTTCAGAATTCAAAATGTGTGAAAGATCAAATGGAAAAGCTTCGTCATCAGGAATATTAGCAATATTAACGAAGATGTTATTATCAAGAGTAAAACGAATACCGTCTTCATCAAATGTAAATTGGGTTTGCTGCAAAAAGTCGATTCCGATAATCACATCAAAAGGAATCAAGTCATCCTCTAGAACATGTATTTTAGCAGGTAAAGTAATGGTTTGAATTTCGATGGAATCCTGAAAGAATCCGATGCTGTGAACTTGGTTTTTGCCAATTCCTGAAAAGGGAATGTTGGTGGGCTGCAATGGTGGCGAACCAATTCTTCGATAGGTTTTCTCATTGATGAGGGTTGCCTGTGACCCAGTGTCACAGAGTGCTGTCAATTGAATTCCTGCAAGTTGAATGTCAACATGCATGGGATTTTTCGATGAAGTTTCGGGAGAAAGTGCATTTACAGTTTTATCAGAAATAGGTTTTTGAGAATCAGGTTTTGGTTTAGAATTTCGATAACTTTTAGGGCAATTAGCATGAACATGACCAAAACTTTTACATCCGTAGCATTGTTTACCATGTGACTTATTCAAACATTGGTTGCTTTTGTGACCTCTCAAGCCACAGGAAAAACATACTGGCTGTGTATTTGGGCTACGTGTATTATCGACTTTCACATTGAGGTAGGAAGCATCAATTTTTTTCTGATTATTTTGTCTGAAATTTTGTGATCTGTTAAAGATTTGTTCATAAATTTTCAACTTTTCCTTAAATTCAGGGACGGATTTACAACCGTAAAGAATAACTTTATTGTTTGTTGAATCAGGAATTCCGTTTATGACATACTCAAACAGAGAGGAGTCATCGAGAGAACCTTTGTGTGCCAAATCTCTCATAGCTAAGAAATATTCTTGTAGGGTTTCAAACGGTTTCATACGTCGAGATTCCATTAATTTATGTAACTGAATACCGTTAATTTTGTCCGAAAATTCGTCTAATAAATGGTGCTTCAATTGTTCCCAATTTGTAATTCCACGAATAGACCTAATTAAAGTTTGAGCGGGACCAGTTAAACATTTTCTAACAAAAGTAATTTGGTGAATTGGATTGTTTATCTGATATAAACAAAAAAGTTCTTCAACGTCAGATATAAAATTCTCAACACTGTAATTATCACGAGACGAGAAAGGTTTTATTAAATCAACAACGTCTTTCAGACTAAACAACTGGAAAGAGAGATTCGCAGTTTCAACTGAAGGCAATGAATTTTGATCTGATTCACCAACGGAAATGTGTGTATTTTGCTTATTCGAAGATTCTTTTGCGTCAATGGTGGGGGAAAAGGGAGATCTATTTTCCTCTATAACGCTGTTAGTTTGGGATGAACGTGCATCCGGAAGTGAGTCATCATTCACTTCGCATTCCGAAAGATCAGAAAATTCTGCTTTTAATAACGATAAATCAGTAAGACTCATAAGAATGGTATTGGCACATTTGTCTGGGTCAGTTGAAAATTCTAAATGAAGTAGATTACAAATAGAAATCAAGTCTTTAAGTGAAAACTCTTTAAGTACTTTCTGTTTCGTTGCTTCTAACACGAATGGCTGTTTAAAACCTGTAAATTTACGTAATCTGGTACGATTTTGTCTGTCGCCGTCTGTACCAAAAATTAAACGATGTAGAACCTTTATTTGATTCGTACCACCAATTTTTAATGATTTTGCAATATTGGGGTAATCGTTGAGAGTAGCCATAACTATATACTAGGTTCAAACAATTATAGTACACAAA
Source organism: Dolomedes plantarius (assembly GCA_907164885.2). Lineage (NCBI taxonomy): Eukaryota > Metazoa > Arthropoda > Arachnida > Araneae > Dolomedidae > Dolomedes > Dolomedes plantarius. The sequence continues at coordinate 143,617,605 of OU015493.1, read as the reverse complement.
TATACAAATATTCAAAACCAAAATCACTAATTATAATACGTAGTTACTCAAATTCAAAAGTAGAAAATAATATTTCAAATCGAAATTTTTTCAAATACCAATTCAATAATAAAATATTGATTCTCAAAATATGCATCAAAATAAGTAATCTTTAAAACAGGTTTTGTTCAAGAAAACAAAATTATGAACTAAAATAAGCATCAAATATCAAATAATAAGTTCTTCAAAATAATTTCTCTGGTTGAAGAAAACAGATGACGTAAATTTAGATATGTATCAAGTTAGATATTACTTCAGCAAAATATTCATCAAATTAATCTTCAAAATAAATCACTGTTGAAGAAAATAGAGGATGTAAATGCAGCATCAAAATAATAGTTAAAGTTCTAATGTTAAAAGCATCAAAATTGGGAAATCGAAAGTATCAAAATTGTGAAATCGAAAGCATCAAAGCATTCTGCAAAATAAAAAATATTCTCGCAAGAAAACAGCAGAATTAAGTTCAACATCAAAGCGCATCAAATAAGCAAAGTTGTCATCAAATAAACATTCGCTTCGTCAAAATTATGCATCAAAATAATAATATAATAATCTTCAAAAGTATTCAATTCGCGATCTTTCAAAATATATATTATGTTGTGGTTTGTTCAAGGAAACAAGATTCTTCAAGTTAAATGTCGAAATTTTCATCAAATCATCAAATAATTTCATCGAAATAGAATTCTCTTCAAGAAAACAGAAGTGATAAATTCAACGTCAAAGACCATCAAAAGTGAATTTAGCATCAATTAAATTCCTGCATCAAAAGAACGTTGAAATATCTTTCAGTTTTCTTAAATCATCAATAAGTTGAGAATTCCCTTAATCATCAAAATTTTCTTGAACAAGCGTCAACGTATGCATCAAATAATTTTAATATGATCCAAGTTACTTACAATTCTGGTTTTTGTTTCTCATCATCCCATCAGAGTATCATCAGAGTCCGTGGCACATCACTTTGGCTTTCGCTTTCGATATCCAAATCCAAAATGACAGACAACAGTAATCCAGTCGAAATCAAGTCGAAATCCAGTCGAAATCAAGTCGTATCATCGAAAGAAAATAAAGTTTTTTTTTTTTTAAGTTCAGCATGCTAGGGGTATTTTTCGAGTCCGAGGGCCGAGCACCCATGTAGGAAGGAGTTAGTACTCCTTCCTTTAGAAGTGAATCATTAGACTTAATTATTTTGAACATTTAATTAAACTAGACGATGTTTACAAGACAGGACTAACACTTAGTATGAAATTAAAAAATAAACACAGAAGCATCAAAAGAGCTAAACATCGGGAGCTTGCAGAACAACACATCCGCTTAAAGTCCTTCGTGCCGCAGTAGTGAGGAGTGGAAGTTGTAGTAATAGTTCAGTTGTGTTGCCAAACTCACTCTCACACATATATATATATATATATGATGTGAATATGATATATATATTGTGAATTTATGAAATTAGTATAGGGAAAAGTTTTTTTCTGAACTTTATGTATACACTGGAGTTCTGTGGCCCTTGAAACGCTGAAATAAATTGCAAAAAGGTCTAATTTCACCCAGTCAGATGTCACCCTTGATTTGTTGATTAGAAAGAGTGGATAGTTTAAAAGTTTAGCCAGAATGATAATGAGAATGATGCTTTGGAAATAGGTAATTTCCCGATTGGTGGAAATGTTACTACAGTAATATTTGAAACTCGTATTCAGATTAATAAAGAGAACAAAATGTATTCTCTTCAATAATTATTTTATAATTTTAGTATCAAACGATTTTAGTATCAAAACCAGCTCAATTCATTTTTATAAATTTTACAAGAGACATAAAAAAATCATTTCAGTGGAAGCATGGAATGAGCTGGGTTTGAAATAAACCCCGTGGAGATGCACCGTGGATCATCGGCTTGAGCTGGATTTGTTCCAAATCGCTTTGTAGAGTGATAGTTAAGAACTATCAAATTACGAAAAAAAAATTAAAAATTCCTGGATTGAGCTGGTTTTGATACTAAACGTGATTTAATCACTTTTAACGCTTTCAATGATTTAATCATTGCAAGACAGAAATTACTCCAATCATTAGAAACTGAAACCACAACTACACCCCAAATCAGCTCTTCAATTAAAATATGATCCAATTTTGGATTATCTTCATAAAGAGTTAAAATGCTACAAGAATTAATTCAGTAACAACCCATATTCGATATACGAGATGCTAGATCTGCCCTTTAGGGATGCTTCGAGTATGGAAGATTAGATATGCATCATCCCATAGCCTATTGAAGACAATTTTATACTTTATGAGCTCTCTGAGAAAGAGAACGAAAATGTTTTAAAATTGTAAATATGTTAAGGTAACGATAAGACAAAGAGTGTTGCGGAGTATTATCTATAAATGGATTCAATTATTAAGCATATGTAAGGGAAAATATAAATAATATAGTATGGTAAATAAGAAATGCAATGTTTTGTAACAGCAATTGTAAATAACTGTAATATGAATTAGATAATGTAAGATTATACATATGAACTATATTATAATTTATAATATATGATAACGACTTTGAAACATTATAAAGAAATTGAGAGTAAACGCAAAATAAATTTGTACATGCATTGGTGCTGAATGATAATATGTAAGGGTGGAATAGCATAGAATCATAATATATAGAACTTATTGTACTATATATAGTAACGTACATATTTTTAAAAGAAGACAATGCAAACACAATTCATTATATTTTTAACTTATGAATAGTGACGTGATGTAACAATGAATTTGAAAAGAAATTGTTAATAATGTTACTGATAACGTTAGTAGGCTGAGCGAATGGATCGTAGTTTGGTGGCTGCTGTAAGGAAATGAATTATTTTGTTGGTGGTTGCAAAAATTTTTGTTTGTGCATAGCGTCTGGCGGGTTTAGTTTGCCTTGTGTCTCCTTTCTTTAATCGGGGTAGTTCGACCCTACATGTATTTGTGTTGTGACGGGGACCACTTGAAGGGATGCTATGAGGCAACAGGACGTCATAGTATCACATGCATAACGGAGAGACGATTAATCTTTAGAGTTATACGTACTTAGTGAAATAGCAAGTAAACCTGCAGAATTTGAACCTACCAATAATTTTGGTAGTTCCCATGTATTCATTCGTAAAGAGTAGCACATAGGCAGGATTCAAAGCTAAGTTTCTCAAGAAGCGGTTTTCATTATAGAAATTACTTTCAAGAGGTTTATTAAACTCAAAAATCATGATAGGTTCTAGGTTTATATGGGTAAGAAGTGCCTACTCCTTACAATGAGCAGTCAATATTTTGGGGGCTAGTCTATTTCTTATGCCGTTCAGCTAAAAAGAAGCAGAATCATACCGTACACGGAATTTCCTTATTTGAAAGAAATTTGTCTGCCTTTCTAACCAACTAAGAAATACGTCTTTTTTATACTGAAAATTTCCCCGATTTTTTAAAACATATTCAACATCAATTATTTAAACCGATGTTTCGGGCTGACGGTGCTCAAGTATAGTTATCTGAAATACAGAAGTAACTCCTTCGTGTAGGAAAATCTTTTCAGAGGTGTGGCTTATTTATAGTTAAAAATTGAAACTCCACGTTAATTCTACATCAAGAAAAGCAACTGAAAATGTGAACAAGGTTTCTTCGTTTCCTTTTCTTTAAATTATACATTGTCATACAAGATGTAATTAAAAATATCCAAATGTTTAGAGAGGAAATATTAATTTTAGATAACAATTTCAATTACTATATTTAGCCTAATTCCTATAAAATTACCTATTACCTATTAAGCAGAAGTAACCTTAAATTTTTAATATTAATGTGATTTGACTTTTAGCAAACACTTTTTAACATATATTAATCACATTTAACATCTATTGATAAATTGCAAAATATTTATGGAATATTGATTAAAGTTGTTTTATCGCTTAGATTGTAGAGAATCACTGTGATCGATATAAGGTTGTTTCCTCTAAGGTTTTTATAAAGAAAACCTAAGCCATAAATATTTACAAAGTATCGTAGGCAATTTTGAGGGAATTTAGATATTTGTTTTGTTTAGGTGAAACTATAAACTCTAGTTTTAAAAAAGTATTTTGCTAACAAAGTTTGTGTTTCGTTTCCTTTATTAAATTAAATATTTTTTATTTCGGATAAAAAAGGGTTTCAAAGATGATACAACCCTAATGCCCCCCCCCCTCGTTTAAGACAAGGAAAATAGATTTTGCAGGTAAGAAATTTTTTACTCCTTTTAGCACAGTTCCCACTCATATTATATAAAAAAATCTGAACTGTGCATGCTACATTTGTTCATTTTATATGTAAGCAATGTAGTTATAACTACATGCAAATTTTTTTCCATAACCCACTTAAATCTAGTTTTGCGCATGATAATTACAAATGAATACCGTGACTGCAATCTAGTAGAAAATTGTTGCAACTTCTTCCCTCGGCTCTTTCACTTCGTTTAAAAAATGCTCAATTTCAATTATATAGTCATCTTCAACCGATTGCCTTTACTTTACAAAAAATAGTTAAAAAAATATTATAGCATTATCTTTTGAAATAACCAGTCTGTAAAGGGTGATTTTTGTAAAGAAAACTACTGAAAAAATAAATTAAAATAGTCCGGACCTTTAATATTTGCCTTGAAAACTGACCTCGTTTGAGTCGTTATGCAAATTTGCATCCAAAATGTCATTAGCGGCCAGACACTCAAGAAATTATTAGGGTGAGATAAGAGGCATTAGCACAAAGTTCTCTTGATGGAGACATTGAGGACTTGGCCTTCTGACTCTTTGGAGATTCTTCTAACTATCTTTAAAGATAAGTTGATTTTATGTTACTTGTCTTGTATTCTTTATTCTACAACTTATACAATTCTTGTCAATAGATGAGAGAAGTTACAAACAAGATGAAAAAAAATCTGTAGTCATAATTTTAGGATGTTTGTATTTGTAAGAAATACTTTACTTGTCAATTCTGGTGTCGCGAAATTTAAGAATAGGTACTTAAGGCCACTGTGTGCTAAGTCTATTGGATTCGCTCACCGCAATGTTAACCTATGGAGAAAATTTGTCTACTATTTACAGCTACATAAATACTGATAATCCGATAAAAATGGTATCTTCAGATAACCTGAAATTTTCTGCCCCTTGCAATAAAATTCATTTTATAAATTTCGTCCACTAAAGGAATTTATGAGACTTAAAAACACACTATACCAGATTTTTTCCCCGAATAATATAAATTTTAAAATATTACTTGCATTTTTTTAAATACGAAAAAGGCCTCTAAGTGTAAAATTTCTTTCTCTATTACGGAGTATAATTTAAAAAAATCTTTCAATCCAAGTCGGCAATCCTTGAACAAATTTTCTCCATAGGTTAACACTGAGGTGAGCAAATCCAATAGGGTTAGTTTCGGGAATTCTTGGACAAATTTTCTCCATAGGTTAACGCTGAGGTCAGCGAATCCAATAGGGTTAGTTTCGGCAATCCTTGGATAAATTTTCTCCATAGGTTAACGCTGAGGGGAGAGAATCTAATAGGGTTAGTACACAGAAGCATTAAAGAAAATACGTTGTTGAAAACAAATTGCCCTGTTTAAAATTTAATTTGATTTCTAATATATCATTTACATTAACATATAGAAATTTTATAGTAATAAACCTTAAAATCCAGTAAATATGATTCATTTAGGATTTATATTAAAATTTAACTCAGGTTGAACTGTAGAAATAGATACCTTTTTTCAAAAAAAAATATCTGCCTGCTAAAACACCCTCATTGTTTGCCAAAAATTCCGTATAGCATAAAAATTCGTAAGCAAAGAGCACAGTAAATGTTTCGTGTAGCAGCTATAAAAAGGGATTTATTTGAGTCAAATTTTATTCAAAAAGAAAATGCGCATAATGGGCTGAAAAGAAATCCCTTCATAAATAATGCAAGGCACCTGAACTTTTAACGTAGACAAAACGGAAAAGAAAGATACAATGAATCTGTTGGGAAAAAGGACAAAATTCTTAATATTTTCTCCGTATTTTTACGAGAAAATTTATGTCAACGTTCCCGTCATCTGTTCCAGCTGCTGAAATCAGTGAATAAAGTCAGAGATATTGCAGGAAGGGATAGGAAACTTACTTAAAAGAATTATACGTGTATACGAAAAATAAAAGAAAGTTGTAAATCGGTAAAAAATTATACGCGCAGTTCCAGTCAAAAATCCCCCCTTTGTTTATTGTATATACCCCTTTTATAATTTTTGGACGTGGAACGGGTTCATGGATATAGTACATGAAAAGGTTTCAGTAAAATGAGCATTCAAACGTATAAAAGCTTTTATTACCCTGTTTCTAATCAGCCGTCTTTTCATTAAAAAGTTGTCTACGTTATTATCGCAATAAATTTTGAGATTACCCAGGTCTTGATTTCAAAGTTAATGTGCTAATAGAGGCTATGCTTTAGTTTTTTTCGTTTACTGGCATATATTGGGCATTTAACTAAATTTTCTTGCATTAAATGTGGAAATCATCTATTATTACTGAGTTCGAAGCTATTTCTCATCCTCATCTTTTATTGTGGATTTTAAGAAGCTGTGTGTTCCTTTTTATACTCAACTAATCTCTCTTATGAAAGATTTAATGAGATTTAAAAATGTTCTTCCTTCTGTTCTATCGATACAAAACTCCATTTCACAGATTAGGAATACGAAAAGAAATAATTTGGTGTCAATAACCAATTCTTCATCCCTCATTCAAATCAATTATTAAAATACCAATATAATCGGAACAAACTTGCTAAAATGTCTGAGAAAACTATGTTAATAAATGGTTCATATAACGATTTATTGGAGACACATTTAAGAAACTTACGCATGAACTAATTCTACAAATTATTGTTGGTGATATTATTACTTATTAAAGCATTTCGACAAATACTAAAAATTCACTGTAATTTTCTAACACTTGGGAGATTTTTTCTGCTGAATAATATATTTCTGGATTCATGCAGAAAATAATCTTACCACGAAGATTTTACTGTGATATTACAGAGAAAATTGATTTCTTAATCTAGACGTGATGACACGTTTAAGGAAACATAAACGCAGAGGATTTACCAGATTTTTGAAAATGCTGAATATTTTAATGTCATTTTAAAATTTGTAAATATTTCTCGAGATTAGCATTTTATGAAAATTATTTGTACGGTTATTTCCATACAATAAACTGTTTTACAAAAGGAAATTTATGAGGAGAAGGCTAAAAATTCAACGGTACTTTTAAATCTCTTTCCTTGGGTTATGTAAAAAAAAATTATGCATTTATAAAAATTCCACACTTATTTTTCAGCTGCTTTGACTTTTATGGTATTAGTCATTTCACATCTTTATTCGTTACTCATATGCTAACTGAGTTGCACCTATATCTGTTAGAGACTAAATGCGAAACTGTAACGAAACTTAAGGCTGCTGTGTACTAACTCTACTGCATTCGCTTACCTCAATGTTAACTTATGGAGAAAATTTATCTGCTATTTAGTTACAAGAGTGCTGATAATCCAATAAAAATGGTATTTTCATATAGCCTGAACTTTTCTGCACCCTGTAATAGGATACATTTTATAAATTTCGTCCACCAAAGAAATGTATGAGCGTTTAAAACACACTATACCAGATTTACCCCCCCCCCTGAATAATTTAAATTAAAAAATATTATTTACATTTTTAAAAAAAAAGAAAATGCCCCAAGATGTAAAATTTCTTTCTGTGTTACAAAGTACAATTAAAAAAAATCTTTAAATCCAAGTCGTCAATCTGTGGACACATTTTCTCTGTAGGTTAAAAATGAGGTGAGCGAATCCAGTAGGGTTAGTACACAGCATCCTTAAAGGTTTACTGATAATCGTTGCTGAAATTTTGGTGCACGGTTTTATGTTTAGGCCTCTGAGATGAGAATAAGGAGTATTTTTTAGATATCTTATATAACAGCAAAATGTTGCTTTCATTTAGCCCACCCGAATTTTGACACCTCTGATACTGCGTCCACACACATCTGCACTGCACAGAATTCTGGGGGGGGGGGGAACAGTGATTTATGGGGCAGAGCGCTCTGCAGCGATCCCTCGATCTAGCTGCTTTTCACAGATCGTCGAAGAGACACGAGTGACCTTGAGGGGGGAGGGGTTCTAAATGGGGGAATGTCTGGAAGAGAGTCTAGTGTTCCTTCACACATCACTTGGGGAGAGGAGCGTGACTAATCGACCCCCAAATGTGTCAAGAGGAGTCGGGGGTGCTTACTGCAGATATGTCTGCATGTGTGTGGATGCAGCATAAAAAAGCTGTTATAACACTCTTGGCAGTAACTTATTGTAATGCTTAGCACTTGGCACGTTATAAGGGGTGGTGAATGAGAACTTGTTCTGAATGAAGTTTGTACTAAACCGAGTATTGTATGCATTCTTATACCGAACATAAAACAGACTTCTATGATTCGCTGGTCTGAAATTATTTCTATGATTGGCACACTATAATTAAAAATTTAGTATTTCCTAAATCATACTTGAATGTATATTTTTGTAATACAAGAGTTATTGACAGTAGTTTTAAGGCATCGCTGAACCATCACGGGTGAATACTTTGTGCTATTCGTTGTAATTCGCCTAAGGATAACAACAGTAAAGCCATAAACTATGGAAGAGATAATAGAAATCTTCCTCCAGAAGCTCACAATTATTATTCAACTTTGTTTCCTTCGTATAAAAATTGTTTTGGGATTTGTCTCCCAGTGATAAAGGTTCGCAGCAAATTCTTAATCTTGACAAAGTGCTCTGTTTGCTTAAAAAAGCCAGTTAATTGAAAACGCAATATTTTGGAAGCAGAATATCAGTATAAAGGCAAAATAAGAAGCTTGGAAATATTGTTACGAAACAATTTTTTTAGAAAGGAGGTAATTAATGGACAGTGATTTAAGCATCTTTATGTCTGTATAAAAATGAGAAATATTCCTTAATAAAAATTCCTTAAGGGTAAAATATTCCATATTAACAAAAAGGAAATTCATAAAAGGTAATTCAGAGATTAAAACAATTTTTTTGTTGTTTCTTTAGACCTATTTACAATACACCAGTCTTATTTAATGAGCTTGATATTTAAGAGAAAGATACCTTTAATAAAGTACTTATTAATAAAGTAAGAAAAGATATCTTTAATTACTGTATTTATAAGTGCTGTTTGTGGAATAAATTAAGTGGGGCAGTGGTTCAGTATTTACGAATGATAAAACATCCAGATTATCCCATTTTGGACATATTATGTAAAAATGTGATTCCCTTGAACATATGCATCTAAAAAATAAATATGTATGCATATAAAATATATGTATACGTGTTTATGTATATGTATGTATGCATATATATATATATATATATATATATATATATATATATATATATATGTGTGTGTGTGTGTGTGCGTGTGTGTGTGTGTGTGCGTGTGCGTGCGTGCACGTGTGTGTTTGTGTCTATACGCTGTCTGTTATTGAATATTTCCTGTAGTAAGGATATTTAACATTTAACTATACGATTAAACTCTGTAAATAGCTTTTTTCTTGCAGTTTGAATTTACAATAAATAAAATGATTTTCAACTTCCCCTCAAAAAAAAAAATTAAATATGCATTATTCGATATACCCTCACTCCTCTTCATTTAAATCTCTGAAGCTCTGTAGGCATGCCCTTGACTCCAGTGATTTTTCTTATGTCTCACAGATCTTGGCAATTCCGTCACTATAGTAACCTCCAGAGTATTGCCTGAGATATTGCGCTAGCATCCCCCTAATCCTATATAATTCTTATGAAATGCGACGTATTCATATTTCTTGCATTAACCTTTCAGTCAACTTACTGTTGTTATGCGTTTTCCGCGCAGTAAACGGATCATAAAAGAAGTAAACATCTAATAACTCTCTCTGCTGGAGAAATTGCGAAAGTTTAATGGATTAAAGATAGGTTTTTATGTTCATAGCAAGAGTGTCGACATCTTTCATACGATCTTTGATTAGGAATTTATTAGTTAGGAAAAGGTTGACTGTATAAGTAGTTTTAATGAAAGTGATTAAATTTTTTAGATAGTTCTATCAACTCTTATTTATTCTTTAATTTGTTCTCTACACCACTTAATATATACATAATACTGGTTTAGCAATTGCTAGTGACAAACCAGTGTGATGTTTCTATTATATGGGGCAGTGAAAGCCAAAGTGGGGTAATTCACATTTTCAACTTTTTTTAAATGAAGGCATAAATGTAATCTTCATGTTCAATTTATAGTGGAATTGCAAATAATTATTATTTTCAATATAATAATAATAATTATTAATTATAATTTGTTCAATTTATAGTGGAAATTTTGTAGTTTTTGCAGTAAAACGCTTTGTTCCTCAATATGACTCTAACTTCACTTACACCGTTTTGTCTTTCACCGCTTCTTATGTAACTCTAAGTTTATTTTGTAAACCACTATCCTCAAAAGTCTTTATAGTTATATAAAGTCTTTATAGTTATAATTCATACATTTCGTAAATTCTTCTGTCTATATTACTGTCTAATAATAAGCGAAGATACATATAACTATTACATAATTTACTTCTGTTCAGTTACACATAAATTATGTAATGAACAACAATTACCTTTAGACTTATTTTCTATAAGTCTAAAGGTAAGAAAATAGACAAGTTACTCTAATGGGTTGTGTTGTTGGCTTTGGCCGATTTATATGATCTTCCATTGAATTACTCTGTGTCTATAGAACATGAATGTTGATCCTGTGGGAACAAAATACCGAAAAGTTAATGATGTTCGATGCAAAGATATTTTGGTCATCTCCATGATTATAGTGAGTTTATGTCACTCATTTTATTTCAGCATGTATAAGAATCAGATTCGGAGATGGAGCGTGAGACGAAAGCTATTTCGGGGACGACTACATTTGAGATAAAAGGGGCTTTTCGTTAAGGTTTCTTATAGCAAATTTAAATATATTAAATATGATCGAAACCGTCAAAAGAAGATAGGCCGACGAAAGCACATTTTTGGTATTAGGTTTTTATTTTCGATTAGTTCTTTATGAACTATTTGGAGAACCCAGCAGCATTAGTTCTTTTTATGGTACTGTTATTCCTCTTAGTTTCAAATTTGAGAAACGGTAAAATAATAAGTGGTGAAAGTGTTGCAAAAATAGAACAAGACAATTTTTTGAATAAGTGTTTATGAATTTTTTCCTACTAATGTAAAATTACACTTGTGTACATTTTTCTTTGCTTTAAATGCTCCAATTAATAAGAAACATTTAATTTAATGATGGACTAACTGCTTGCCTATTCAGTGGCAAGTAGTTTTCTATATTGTAAAATTTATAGATATGTAAAGGATAAATGAATAAAGAAACAAAATCATATTTGGTTTAATGGTAAGACTTTATTTCCGAAGCTTGAAATGAATTGATGCCTGGACCAGGGAATGAATGCGCCGTTTACTGACAGACGCTGTCTTTGTTGAGCCATCCTGAAGTTGGGAGGAAGGCCTTGTTCAGATCTATTCTGGAGCGGAGAGTAGCTTCGGAGATAAAACCTTTTACCAATCATTGAACTCACCGCAACGACTATGTGATATGTCAAACCAATCACATGCTGTATGAATAATCTCGTACGCTACAAACAATGGGAACAAGGCCTTAGATCCTATTCACATTGAATGAGCCTTTTCACATAGAATCCGTCTGCGGCAGGGTAAAATTTTTAAACCAATGATATACCGATCATTGACCTATTTAACAAATCAGTGCCAACGGAATCTTTAACGCTGACGCTGTCGGATTGTATGTGAACAGGCCCAATACGCCAGCGTCAGCGTAAATTTTTTTAACCAATCATATACCAATCATTGACCTATTTAACCAATCAGTACGAACGGAATCTCTGATGCTGACGAATTCTATGTGAACATGACCAATCCGTCAGCTTCAGCGTAAATTTTTTAACCAATCGTATATCCTTCATCGACCTATTTAACCGATCAGCGCCAACGGAATCTTTGATACTTACGCTGACGGATTCTATTTGAACAGACCCTTAGCCGTACGTGTTCGCCTTCCCTTTGCCTTATTCACCCCTTTACCCCCAGGCTAAAGACAGTTGGCCATGTATTTTTTTTCCAATACGAAATTTATTAATGTTTTCATCCTCATAAATATCTTATTACATATTGTATTGGAGAATAACACCATAGTTAGTGGTAGGAAAAGGAACGGCGGCAATTCTGTACTGAAGAGGGAACGACACACTAAGCTGTGCAAGTGAAATTGTCCTTTATCAGTGTATAGGAGATAGTAAGTGTTCTTTCTCAATAAAAGGAATGGTTACGTGTCATTGTCTGTGCACGAAAAATATTACTCCATCATATCGAGGGAGTAAAACGGCATCGTAGTTTATACTAGCGAAGGAAGGGAACGCTAAGTTTGAAACGGAAATTCAACGACACAATGTTCTCACTAGGAAGAGACTGCCGAAAGTCTATGATGAATATATCTACGATGTACTCAGTCGATAAGCGTGAATCGTTCCCAAAAAAAATGAATCATAAACGCTTCGATGAAGGTCCACCGCATCTAGGACATCTACCAGCCGGAACTCAAGGGAAGTGATGAAATACCCCAGGTACTGTCAGGAATGCCATAAACCATATATACGAACAAGTCAGAAACGTAATGAAGATAAATACATTCGAGGTCTAGACTCTTAAGTTCGTTTTTGCCGATAATTGATCGTGAAATAGTGGCAGCGAAGTAATACAGATAACCACAGGCAGATCCACCGTCGACTACTATCCCGCCAAGATATTAAGTCAAACAAATTAACTACACTTAACTCAGTTTTTCTAGGTCGAAACAAATTTATTCTATTAATTACTAGGCCTTACGTAGTACAAGATTACTGCAGTACATAACGTTACTTCTTCAGTGAAGTTCTCACATAAAAGTAAATTCAGTTAGAAGACAAATGACCGTCATGGTCTATAAAAATACATACATCGAAAATGGTATAGCCTCCTCACAGAATTAGGCAAGAGGGGCCACATTCTGGAGGGGCTTCTAAAAGGCACGACCTATATATCTAGCAAAAAATCGTGATCTATATCCAAGTTCTTTCTCAGACAGGAGTAGTGGGAGCGAGGGTTATACGAAAGTTTTGTGCCAAGATGCCAAGCGCCGTAGCGTACCTAGTGTGAAGGCAGGACGCGCATTAAGTTAAAAGGGCGATAACAGGTGAAAAGTTTCAACCATCTGCCTATGACGTAAAGGCGTGGCAAATTTAAAAAGCGGTGATTGGCTGAGCAGGGGAGACCTGGCGACTTTTGAAATTCACCAAAATTTGGCGATTTATCGCCAAAGCGGTTTTCTCAGAAGCCGCACAGATTCCATTAATGGTACTGCCTTTGGAGGCAGGTGAAACGGCGTGCATTATGGATACGTAGCCTTGGGCACCGCGTAAATGACTAACTGCTTTCGAAAGGGTTTTTGATAGATGGTACGCTGTTTGTTAGCCCGTAAACAGGAAACCGTAATTGGGAAAAAGAGAACCGTAGCCTGAGAAAAATAGAACCGTAATGGTTTCTTCAACAATATCGAGCTGATTCTATTTACGCACAGATGTGCATGAATGAGCAAAGATGTCGTTAAGGAAGACCACCCTGAATTCAAAGCAAGGGCTTAGAAACACACCTGTTAACGTAAAATATTGCTTGACAAAGTGACTGAATTAAAGTATTTCCTGATATTAAATAAATTCTAGATTAAATTGGGGCAAAATTAGCACATATTAACTGTAGCGTTAAATTCCACGCTACACATATTAATTCTGTAATAAATTGAGTATGAGGATGAAAGTATTAAATATTAATAATGCGTTTATTAAGAGATCATCAGGATTCGTTCACTACGGTGGGGTGCTGCGTAGGAAATGAAATATGTTATTCTTTCCTCCGAGATAACACTATTCCTCCTTGAGCTATCCTTCCGTTTCGATAAGCAAACAAAAAAAAATTTTGGTGATAATTGTGACAGAATAAGGTAATTTAGAGCCATGCATTTTAAATGAAACTTTTAAAAGCACTTATTTTACTTTATCTTCGAGCACCGAATTTCGCCAATTAACGCTATAACAACTTAATTTGTTTCTTAAAAGGTACTGTCACCGACTACTACTTTTTTCCACTGTTGTGGAAAAAAGACAAATTCTTATTTTGTCGGAAGAAGGAAAAGCAATGTAATTGGATGTTAGTTGCTGAAATCAGATAAGCGAGAGTGTGGGCTGAGAAAACTTTTTGAAAGTTTACGGACTTGAAAAGCATTAATGAACATATCAAAGCATCTACTAAAAACTTTACTTTCAACGGATAAAATTAAGTTAAAGTGTCCTTACAGTTAAGAATTTAATTCTGTAGTATGTTTAGGTGCTATGTTTTTGTTTTTAACACAAATCAGAACGGAAATGACAAATAGTATTATCGTAGCTGAAGAAAGGATTTTAAATTCACTTTTAGGGAGTGGGTGTAGAAATAAGATAAAAGACTTATAAGGTTTTTTTTAAGCTTGTTTACTTTTTTAATGCGCGAAGTCATTCAGTATTACCAATGAACATTTTTTCTACTTGTTTCAACATTGTATAATTAACGTGTTGCATAACGAATGTAACGTAAAATTAATTATATGTAGTGTTACGTCATATAACCCTTTAGTGTCATGCGATGCATCCGTGTGCCCTCTAGCGGCAATACGTAAAAAGAAGTAGAAGTACGAAAGCACCGCTTGACAGCGGTCGTCAGCTACTCTGCCTCCCGTTAGCGGAGAAATAAAAATAAAGTTAATTTTGCAGTAAACATTGCTGTTGGTCCGTCAGCTTATTTAAGCACGAAACTATAGTCTAAACATGTAGAACTAACGTTTGGCATATGAATATTGCGTAAAATTAAGTATATGTAGTATATAGCATCAAAATCTGATTTAAATCCTGAATTCTTAGTAAAAAAAAAAGATGAAAAATATAAAAAGCATGTCATAGAGTAGTATGGAAGTGAGTTAATATTTTCTTAATACAGGGTATCCGGGCTAAAAGTATCCAGTTGTCCTGACTTATTTTTATGGAACTATCCATTAGAATTTTAAAAAAAATATTTAAATAGATAGAACAACTCCCCACGTTTTAATATCAATCATAGATTTCGATCATAGTATCATAGATTTTGATGTGTGCACCTTTTGCAGCACGACAAACGTCTAAATGGTAATTCAGTTCTCTCCAAGTGTTTCGTAGCATATCAGGCGTTATTACACGAATTACTTGAATGATACGCTTCTTCGACTCATCCACAGTTCAATTTTTTGTTTATATACAACGGATTTAATGAATCCCCAAGCAAAAAAGTCTAATAACGCCTGATATGCCACGAAACACTTGCAGAGAAAGACGTTTATCGTGCTACAAAAAGGGCACAAATGGAAATCTATGATACTGTGATAGAAATCTATGATTGATATTAAAACTTGGTGAGATGTTCTTTCTATTTAAATAATTTATTTTAATTCTAATTGGTAGTTCCGTAAAAATAAGTCATGACTTTTGGATACCTTTAGCCTGGACACCCTGTATTTATACTAGGCGAAAGTTCAGGACTGTAAATTTTCCCTGCAAACCTTTAAACATATCCTAGAATATTGTACCTTACGCAAATTACATCTTATCTAATGGAAATGAAAATAGATAACAATTTAATAATCACTTTTCAGTAAACTTGTTACTTTTAAATAAGGTCAAAAATCTTGAGATAGATTGTTCCGAGTAATTACGAACATGATTTAACATGATTTAACAGATCGAACATGAATCGAACATGATCGAACATGATTTAACAGGGCGAAACATGATTTAACAGATCACAATTACGATAGGTTAAAAATATTTTTCGATAAAAAGTTTCACAGCAGTAAGCAATGGTCCTGTACCTAAATTTATCATTTATACGAAAATTTAGCCAGTTATAATTTTAATGAGTGGGAAATGGGAATTTCCAGCTATTGGTCATAACCATTGGTCATAAGTCAGTCGCAATAATTTTTTATGGTTAAAAGTCAGGTTCTCCAAAAGTTTAATAACATATCAAAAACGTGTATTTAATTAATACTGACTGATGAGTTGATAACCCAAAATTTTCTCAAGACTCAGACGGAAAAAACCATTTAAATTTTGTTTTCTCTATTCTGAACAAAACAGATGATGTCACGCAGCATCTAATATAAGCTTCTTTATGTTTCCAACGTAATTAATTTTATGCAAGTAATATATTATTTTTAATTATCTTCCTCATAAACATGTTTTTCCTAGGATGAGTCTACAAAGTTTTTGCAACACGGAATGTTATACGTTTGATTTAAATCTTCTCCTTTTTTTTTACTTTTGGGATTAGTACGAAAAAATGTTGACGGCAGGTAATTAGAATATTTTTCTCCTGATAACATTCATTATCTTATAAATAGACCTATGCTTACTTTGCAGATAATAAGCTGTGGATGGAATAGAATTCCATTAAATTTTTTTATCGCAAAAAACATGGAAATTATTGTTATTAATTTTGTATAACTATGAAAATTACAGTGAGGATATATCATAAATTTGTGTCACTGTTATTTTCCTTTCCTTTAGTTATGTTCACGCATTTCATATCTCGTTTATCAGTAAGCTTACAAATGGACAGTTCTATGAAATTTGATGAGCAATTTTCATCCTCTAGAGCAGTGGTTCGCAAACTTTTATGAACCCTAACCCACATTCTTAAAATAAAAAAAATCTCTCGATTCCAATGAAAATTTTTTGTTGGTAGCAATATTTTAAAAACATTTTAGAAAATATTAACAAGATGGAACAATTTGGAAGCATTGTAAGTATAGCCTTGCAAGACTGTTTAACGCTTTATTTCTTAACAATTTCTTATCATATATTTTTTAACATAGAAAATTATAAATAAAACTAATAAACATTTGCAGTTATAGAAAATGTAAAGCATTTTTTAAAAATTAAATAATGCAATATAATATGAAGTTTACTTCAAAGTGTCCACGATCCCTCGAATTTTTCTCACGACACTCCTGTGGGTCGCGACCAACAGTTTGCGTTCTACTCCTCTTAACTACTTTCATCTCAAAAATCCCTATTAGATACTAGAAAAGGATAAATGAGATATATGTGATTTGGACAAGGGGACAAGGCATTCTATAGAAAACCTTCGTTACTTTTCTAGTCACAGTTGTCGCAAGCGTGAACTTAAGAGGTTTTGGTTTTTGGTTTTGTTTGGAGCGCTACGGTCACTTTTGGTACGCGAGGGCTAAGTAGATCGGGATCTATTGCTTGAGGCCGATTCCGAACAGCGAATTCACATCGTCCTTTCTGCTGGATGATGGCCGAATGGCTAGGGCGCTGGCATTCGTTACCAATATCTGTGGGTTCGAATCCCACTCTTGGCATGGACGTATGTAGCCGTTCGGAATTGACTTTAAGCAGTAGGTCCCGATCTAATTAGTCCTCGCGTAGCAAAAATTTACCGTAGAAATCTAAACAAAACCAAAAACCAAAACCTCTTAAGTTCATGCTCGCGACAACTGTGTCTAGAAAAGTAACTAAGGTTTTCTATAGAATGCCTTGTCCTCTTGTCCAATTAACATATAATATCTCATTTATCCTTTTTCAGCATCTAACAGTGATTTTTGAAATGAAAGTTAAAGATTAAGCTTATTATATAGCTGGGATGTTTTAATTTTTGCTGTTTTACACTTAAACAAAGCACTGCAATATTACATGCTCACTGCCCGAATGTTTCTGTCCGAACAAGTTATAAAATTTCCCGTATGGCATATGGCATGTTTCGAGCAGTAGTATTTTTTTTTCAAGCACACTCTTGAATTTCTCACCTTATTGTTTCCATTCAAGAGATAGTTAATTTCACGTGTAACTTTAAAAGAGGAAACCTTATTTTTTCTATTCAACTAGTCTCAAGTTTCGAAACATACCCCTAAAAAGTCCTTATTAGTGTTCAAGCATATGAAATATTTTCCCCTATTTATTCAGTTAAGATGATATTTTGATACCGACTTTGGATCGTATTATCGGCGTATTATCGACTTTGGATCATCCTTTTATTTAATCTTTACAAGACTGCATGTTAAGGGGTCAGGTACCTATTAAAAGCTAAGAGACTCGACAAAGATATCCCTATTTTCGATCATCAGTAGTTACGAAAATAATTTATTCGGAATATGAAAATTTTGCTGTAAGTTAAAATCTCTTTCTTCTTTATAAATGTGGCTCCCATTTTTTTCTAACTTGAGGAGAAATATTTTAATTGCTTAAAATTTCAACCATTGTTTTTTCAATGCTATGTCATTGCGCGCAGACTTGCTTCCGTATATTAATGAATATACATATTTTTTTTAATTTCAAAATTAAGTAATATAATACATCTTTAAAATGACCCACTTTGAAATAAAAATTCTTAGTTCTTCATAGGAAATTTTTGTTTTTAAATTTTAAATTTCGAAATTTTTTTTTCATAAATTTTACTGTCATTAAAATTTTTATGGTAGGAATGACATAATAGTAAGTAATTTTAATTACACATATTTATATTGACCATGTATAAAATTTCATGTTATTCTAGCTGTTCTGGTGATATCATGTGCGCAATGACATAACAATGAAAAAAAACAATGGTTAAAATTTTAAGCAATTAAAAAGTTTCTCTTCAGGCTAGAAAAAATTGAGAGCCATATTTATAAGGAAAAAAGAGTGTTTAACTCACAGTAAAATTTTCATATTTCTGAATAAATTATTTTCGTAACTACTAATGATTTAAAATAGGGATATGTTTGTCCAGTCTCTTGGTCTTTAAAAGGTACCAGACCCCTTAAATGCGTAGTGCTTCTTAAAAGAAAGTTTTCATTATACTTATATATTTTGATGGATTTATTCTCCGATTTATTCGCTTGCTACTTTAATAATGTTTCACTACTGCAGAAAGTGTCTATTACTTACATTCAAATTATGAAAAGGAGTGAAATTGCGTAGTTTTTTTTAAAAATCCACTGCAAACAAGTTTGTTTGTTTTTCATTCAACCTACTTGGCACGCGTTGAACACATTGGACCTGTGATTTCTGCACATCTAGCTATAAGCCCAAATTACGAAACAGATAAATAATAATAGAAAAAAAACACTTCTCGATGTTTCCCGTCAAAAATTGAATCTAATTTTACTTCATTATTATCGTGATCTATTTTTATCCGAGAACATTGAGAAATAATACTTGAATGTTGAAAAATTGCCAAGCTTTAGGTCCAAACTTTTTTTTGCCTTGTGCCACGAGGTCTCCTCAAGAATTGCGTCAATCTTTGTTTAACGTCTGACGTGTCAGTTTCGTAGTTTAATTAGCTTAAGATGAATCATTTGTTTGCACAAAACGTATTCAGAGTCAGAACCCGAAAACGTAAGACAGTTATTTCTTGCAACGGTTAATTACTAGGCGGGCATTTTGTTTAAACTAGCTCGTTTTAGGTCAAAATGATTAAATGACGGTATTTTAGGAGAGGAAATAGGTAATGGACTTGCCTTGTGTGTGTTTAAATTTTATTTAACACTAGAAAGACGGGAATTTTTTTCTTACTAAAAAGACTGAACGCCGTCATTTTGACGGTTAAAAATAAAATCAAGAATTTAAAATATTTAATTTTTTTAAATGGAAAAATATTTAAAATTTTGAACTATTTCATACCAATGTATAATAAATTAGTATATATTTAGATATATTTTTATGCAGGTCTGACAACCTGCTATGGTTTATCCGTAAAGATATACGCATGGTTTGTGCAGTCCTTATTTTTCAACAGCAATATTTCCGAAGAGCCAATATTTCTGTTATTTGCAAAAGGGGGAAGAAGCTAAAAATAAATAACATTTTTCCGGTATTATTTTAAAGATTTCTGCCTGTTTTCTATATCGCCGTGAAATTGACGGCTTTCAGTCGTAGTGGGTAAACAACACATTTTCTCCCCCTCTTTACTATCGAATATAATTTTGTAAATGTGTGTGCCTATTTCGCGTAAAATTAGAAAAAGTCATGAAATTTGAGAAGCCTGAGGACATAAATACAGGCATAGTGCTCAATAGTATGTCCGAAACCGTTAAAATGACCTTTCTAGTGTTAACTAAGACTCATTCTGAAAGTTAATCGAAATGTAGGGAAGAGATTGCTATAGGAGAGATTTTTAAGTTTTGTTCCTGGTCATCCTATTAACTAAGGAGTCGATTATAATGTAAAAAAGGTTATTTTTATGAGAACTGCTTTCAGCCAAAATGTCACAAGAGAAATAAAAATAATATCAGCGTTGCAGAAAATTACACAGAGAAAAATAAATGGGGAACTTAGATTATAAAACAAAGCAGAGAAAGGTTTGAAACCCAGAAGAAATCATAAGGCTTCCTTTACTAACGTTATACAATCATATGCAAAATTGTAAGAAAAATATTGAATAATCATGCTATATTTATACTCAAAATTATTGAAGCATGAACTTTTAATTAACCCTAAGAATTGAGAAATACTTCCTGCAGTAAATCTATCTACATTCAAAATATCCTTGTTTAGAATTTTGACATTTAAAATGGTTATTTTACATTTAGTTACTGAAAAGCCTGTACGCAAAAAATCTAATAGAATATAAAACATTGAGCAAGACTCAAACTATCCTTTACTGAAAAGTGGTGACCTTACATTTATGCAGTATATGAATAATATTATAACTTTTGTAGAGTTATAAAAAATTCCTATAAAATTGTTTTGCTCCTAATCGGTTTAAAAATTGCTTTACTTTTTTATAGACATTCAATATACTTACAAAAGCGTTGAATGTAAACAACTTTTATTCCACTTAGTGTAATTTTTGTCTTTTTCATTGAATTTTACACTTTATTCACATGTTAGAAAAGAGTGTTTTTAATTATTCTACAAACCTCTTAAAATTTTAATGACTCTTATTCCTATGAACCTGACAAGTCTCTATATTCGAAAAACTTTATAAATTTAAAATGATAGTTATATTTTTCAGATAATTTCTCGATAAAGATTTTCTTTTATGATCAGGCAAGAACTGTTTGTGCATTATTTGTTCAATACTGAAATTATCTGTGCATAGCTTTAAGGTTTATTTTAGAACATAATGTTTTAGAACATATTTAAAGAAATTAATTCGGGAATTGGTGCAATCATGACTATTTAAGTCTTCTCATACGTTTAAAATGCAGAAAAGGAAAATTATATACATAAATATTTTTGACACATTAAAAAGAGGAAAGTCGGGGAAATTACAAAAATGTTATGAATGTATTTCTTCTCTGTAATCTTTTTTCAGAATCTATTTCAATATTCATTTTCAAAGTTAATTATTCCGCATTACTTTTGATATATCCTTTTAAATTGTCGCATGTAAATTTCACGGTGGTTTACATTTTTATCTAATTCTGCATGAAGGAGGTGAGTGGGGGGAAACAATGTGTTCTAAGAAGATTCCCTAACTACAGTTTTGTTTGCACTGTATTCAGCAGAATTTGTGCTCTGACAAAAAACTGCATAGCTGTTCCCCTAAAGCAGGGGTGGGCAATTGTTTTAGCTCGGGGGGCCGCTTTGTGGAAGCGGAGGTTAGCGGAAGGCTGCACATTTTAAAATTATTGCATTTTTTAGTCAACTTTGCATTTCAGAAAAGATATAAATTGTATCATGTAAATCAATAAACATAAATTAAATTAAATATTGGCAGTTTTTCTGGCTGTCCAGATTATTTTGGCTGTCTTGGCGGGCCACAAAAATATCTGAAGCGGGCCCCAATTTACCCACCCCTGCCCAAAAGCATTGGTTCATAATTGGTGGTCCGCTGTCCACCAGGAGACCGAGAGAACACAAACGATCCGCGAAGTCAGCCATGATAAAAATAAATAAATAAATAAATAAAAATTGGTTTCATCGTTAGGAAACGCCCGTAAATATCACAATTTCGGGAAAAATTTTGCTTGGTTCAGATTCTAAATATTTTTGTATTTCTCCTGTTTCCTGACGTTTTGAGTACGAAACATCTTAAAAATCCCAAGAGTACTTTTCCTTGGCACGGAGTCGCAGCGTCACAGTAATTTCGCACAGTAACGGCAATTTTACAGCCAGTAAAGCAAGTGAAATCTAAAAAATCTCATCCCTTTTTGATTTTCCATAGGCTCTCATGTGTTCTATTAAGTTAACTTAAAAAATTTCGGTAGTTTGCTTAAGTTTATTATTATCCTTTTACATAAGCTGTTTATTCCAAATAGTTTGTTTAGTCAGCAAATTAAACCTACTTTTTGCCTCTAAAGCTGCGTTTACATGGACAACAATAATACCCGGGATTTACCCGCTAATAGGGAAAACCTTCGAAGCCCGTTTACATGGGACTACATTTTCACCCTACTTTTACCCGTCTTACCGGAAGTAAAGGCCGTCACATGATTCGGCGGAAATGATCCTCATACACCATCATTCCTTGTAAATCACGTTATGGGTTCGATCCCAGCCAGTGTCATACTTTTCCAAATTCACTGTATTGCTATTTTTAGCTTTCCAACTTCGAACTCCGCATTTATCTCGTTACGAAGTGGATGGTCCTAGGGAAGGGCTTTTTTTTTTCCAATTGCTGTTCTTTTGACCTCCTATTCTTAAATTTTAAAAATAACAACAAAAAAAATCATAAAACTTTAAAAATCCAAAAAGATTGAAAAACTTACAAAAATATTTTTTGTATTCTTATATCTGCTTTTCTGGGCCTCTTAATATTATTACTTTTTTGTTTTCCGTGGATCATTAGTCTTATCTAATTTTTCTTCTAAATTTTCTTAACTTGTAACTCTATATTTTTTCTGTTAAAATTAACTTTTTTGTTTTAATTTAACTTTAAAATTAATTTTTTTTCTTTTACACGCGTTATTCTTACCTTAATATTTTAATTCATTACTTAAAATTTGGGCAAAATTACGAAGCTCTGTTTGGTGGGAAGAAATTGTTTTAAATTCCTGAAGTAATAAAGACTGGAAAGAAAATTTTCCAATCGATAGGTGCATTTTTTTAAATTATAAGATTAATTGTAAGATACTTATTGTTTTAATAAATCCTTTTATAAAATCAAAATGTAATTTTGATTTCAATTTTGTTTTAGTAATTTTTAGTCATGTATAAATAAAAAAATCATAAATAGATATAAATAAATTTTTATCTGTGAATTCTAAAATAATTAATTTATAAATAAATTTTAATGTTACGTTTAATTATTGATAATACTTATTAAATTTATTAATTTTACCATAACACTTTAAATGAAAATGTTACTGAAATTTTATTGAAATGAAATTTTATTTCTTATTTTACATACCAGATGGCAGTACCATTCTATTTATAATGCAATTGGAGATGGGTTTTTTTTTTAAACTAGATGGTCAGATCAAGAAATAAATGAAATCCTCCGGAAAAAAATAGGCACTTTTCTAATGTTTTCTTGAAAATTATGCGATCGTTAAGGGGTTCCAGATTCTTCCATCGATAATTTAGCTGCATTTTCATGGATTCACACAAGTTCAAACCCGCCATGTTATTTACTCCCAGCTTCGAAATGCATCATGGGTAATTAGCGGGTTTTATCCTGGGTCGAAGCAGGGTCGAAAATCAACCCTGCATTTTCCCCTATCGTAGGGAAAAAGTAAGAAACGACCCTGCTTTTACCCGGGTTTTTGGCACATGTAAACGGCACTTAAAAGGGCTGGTTGGAAAATCATACCCGACGATTTTTTTTTATTTGACAAGTTGTATGTGATCAATAGAAGGTTAAGAACCACTGTCCCAAAGGATGGTAATAAAAGTAAACAGTGTGCAATTGAGGTGCACTGAACAAAAAACATACGATTTATACGCCTTCATCATAGTGCGACGAGTATAACGAAGAGGACGGAGGTATGGATGACAATTTCTTGCTAGTTTGAATGCATTAAGCTGTCCAAAGGATCTATGAATTAAATTGGATAAGATGTAGAGCTGAAGAAAACAATTTTCCGAATAGTTTGATTTACCTTAATTTCGGAGTCGGGTTCAATAGGCCATTCAGTGACACATTCAAGGCAGGCAGATTTCTAAAAGTCCATTCCCACTTTCTCAGCAACAGAAATATCTTCAACAACCATTATAATTATTGCCATAATATTTATCATAATTACTTTTTTTGTACTAAACCTAAGACGCCCGTCCGCACGATGGTTTTCAGAAGCTCTTGCATAACGTGGGAAGCAAACCAGGGATGTACCCGACAGTATTTTTGCTCTGGAGAGGTCTTGCCCTTAGGCGTCTATTCCGTAATTGAATCTAAAAAAAATGTAGAATTCACGATTAACGTTTTGATTGACTTTTCTTATAAACTAAAAATATATTGAAATTTCTGTCTCACCATACAATTATCTAATATCACTTAACATCTAAAATGCGTGATAAATGCTTTAAGGTCAGAATAAATTCTTCTATTAAAGAATATCCTTTCTTTTTTTTATCGTCAAAGCAAAAATTCTAGTTTTAAAATACAAACAGGATTTTAATTATGTATAGCAAACTTTTATTTTGGACAATCGGGACTGTGGCTCGAAATACTGATCTGAAGATTCTAATTTCTTCAGTCAAGCTACCAGTTCTAATAATATCTCGAGCAGCAAAAGATGATCGTATCGTTCACAGCCATCTAACCATCAATTAATCTAACCTGATGGAAGTAGTATTTATCACTTTTAAGGCCATTACTCTCGGATGATGAATATCGGCCTTTACTCTCAAGGTAAGAAAGAGAAGTTATAAAGGACAAAGCCTAGGTAGATGAATGTTCAAAGTTCTTACTGTGCTGTTGTTTCTTGTCCTTGGGTTGGGGTTAGGAGACCTTAGTCCGGTACGAGAGAATAAATACGAGAGAAAATAGAAGCATACAAACATAGAAATTTTACTGACAAACGATGGAAACCGGTGATGGACAGTATAGATTGCCCCTCTTTCACAACGGGGGTTCCTTCTTTTGCAGGTGAAAGACTGACTTTTAATCTAATTTTACAATCTTACCTTGTTAGGGATCGAATTTGTGCCGCCGGCGTAGAAGGCTGAGGACTTAACCAATTTGTCACTAAATTGCTCGAAGTTCTTAAAGCTGTTCAACAGCAGTAGTCCTCATGGCGAAATATTATAATGCAGTGTTTACTTACTGCATATATTTTAGTCAAAGAAGCATTTTTTTCTTTTTAAATAGGTTTCTTCTCGTTGTGAACAGTTTTAGGACGACTAAATTTCAGACAAATTAGTTTCATGTTCACGATGCAAAAAAATTCCTTTCTGTCAGGAATTAACATAAGCATCCTTAAATAAACAAAATTTTAAAATTTGAACTATACAAGATTTTTTTTTTTGCCTTCTCCGCCTCGTTCTTATCTACTTCCTGTTTGTAAGGGCTTCTCAAATGTTTCTTTAACGTTTATCTCACTGCAGGCGCTGATAAACTGCCAGCTTCTGAGACGAGAACGCTAGTACTTCAATTAAAGTGATTTATTTGACAAGAGAAGACCTTTTTTTTGCTTTTCCTTTAAAATATGTAACGTATTGTGAGAAAGACACGTAGTCACTATCTTCCAGTGCATCACTTTTTTTGTATACTCAGGAATTTACGGTTATGTTCTACGGCTGGATATTTAAAAAAAGTCTATTTCTAAATATAATTTAGAAACTTCAGGTACCCTCATTTTAATGAGTCAGCGAAAGAATTTTTGCTGTGACGAGGTTTATGACAACCTCATCGTTTTTTTATGTTAGTGTTAAAACAGGGATGCAAAACATCTTATGTCAAAAAAGAAGACTTGTTGGGTTGACATTCATATGAAACATATTTTTCTTGAAACATTTCAAAATATCAGAAAGCCTATTAAAGTCATTTAAGTCAATTAAAGTCCCGTAAGCCTATTAAAGTCAAATTTTAAAAATGTTCAAACAGTTAAGAATGCATATAAATTCTAGGTCCATTAGAAAAAGACCTAGCAATGAAGAACTATTAATTTTTGAAACGGTGGGAATAAATTACTTCACTTCTTCTCGACCTGAAACGAATGCACAGACTTTTGACACTCATAAAAGATTTCAACTCTTTCTTTGAAAATTCCTAACAAAATTTCACATTGGTTTTGCTTTAAGCTGTGAAAAGAAGTTTGCAAGTCCATTTTTTGCAATTATAAAGTACATGAAGATGAACGAATGAATAAATTCATGTACCGTAAAATCTTGACTATAATACGCACACGTGTATAATACGCATGGTTGATTTAGTGCGAAATTTCAGGAAAAAATTAAAATTCGACTACAATACGCACCCATAACTTTTCAATATTTTATTTAAAAATCGTTCAAATACTTATTAACATAAATAAAATTTGTAATAAAAATAAACGAAAACGTCAAATTTGGTAGAAAAAACTTAAATTTTTAATTCAAAACAAACAATACTGTCATATTATCAGTCTTAATCACTTTCACTAGAATACAGCTCATCTATTGTTTGTCGTTTATTCAATGTTTAAAACTACGTTTTTTTTTGTACACGTTTATAATACGCACCCTCATTTTTGCGGACTAAAATGTGAAAAAAAAGTGCGTATTATACTCAAGATTTTACAGTATTCGCTTTTTGCGATCTTAGTCATGTATTATATAGAAGTGATGGCTCTATCTAGGGAGCCAAAGAACTCACTCACAGGTAAAATTAGTGAGGTTACTCGGAAAACAGTGAAATTATACCTATTTTTAAGCAACAGTAGAATATTTCAACGGAAAATTTTTGGTGAGAGCATCTTAGAAGGAATTTTAAGTGCATAACTATCTGTGCGTCAATGTATCCTTATTGTACCCAGAAAATGTGTTGCAGCAATAGGAAATGAGCTTGCAAAATAGAGTTCTTACTTCGACTGAGTATCAACATATCTTCTTATGGATATCATGCCACAATCAATGGATCGAGAGGCCAACTGTAGAATTTTACTTCCAAAAGGAAATAATTCATTACATATTGTATGGACATCAATCATACCTTCTGGACAGAAGTAGAGAAGAATGCAAAGTAATACGTGACTCTGCTTTGAGCAAAGAAAATAAATTAATCAAAATTAGAGTGTCCATGTAAAGTTTTAAAATAACTATTTTGGCAAGATAAGTTAATATGTATTACAGTCAGGGAAAGGGAATTATGTATGAAGACGTATTGTTTGTGAAAACATGTTTCAAATGATACATGTTTGAATGATAGATGTTGTAAATGATACATGTTTTTCGGAAGTTTTCACGCGTACAAAATAAATGAAAGTCTGTTTTTTCTTTTTTCCCCTTTATTTTCTTTTATTTTCTCGGACAAAAATTTAAGGATTTAAAGTCAGTTCTCTTATAAGTCAACACAAAATTTATTTGCAAAAGTAGGATTTTTTTAGTTTTAATTTTAAATTTTAAGATTTAAATCTCAGTTTTTATTTACGAATTTCAGAATTATTTTTTTGAACATGGGAGAAACATTCAAAAATAGCTAAAAAATTTTTGAAACTCAATTGCATAAATGTTATGAATAAATTTTGATCTGTTTCTCAATGGGATTATTTTTTTTCTATAACTATTTGCAACAAAATACAGAATAAAAAAATCAGCAAAGAATTTTTATATAAATTAAGTTTCTTACTCAACAGAAAGAAATTCTTAATTTTTATTAAGTATATTTTATTTCAGTGCTCAAGATATTCAATTTTACTTACCTATTTATTTCTACAGCAATCACCAACGAATCTGTGTTTTACTGCATAATTCAAAATTTATTCCATTAAAACTTCACATCTGATTTGCATTTAATCTAACTTTCTTATTCTGCTATAGAAATAAATTGACTAATGGCTGTTGCATCCATTATGTCTCCATTAAGAACAATTTTTTAAAACTTTCTAACAAGTATACTTAGACTCTAATAGTATGGAAAGCAAATGAGAATTTAATACAGAAGTAAATATCAAAGAAGATCGCATTAAGTAATATAAACAGAGAATGTGCTGGAAGAAGTCGTTTGATGAAATGTTCCAACGCTGTCCGATAGGAGTTAGAGCGTAAATAGAGAGGTAGATAATGGCATGCTTGGGGTTCTTTTTCAAGTAGGAAGCACAGAAGTAATAGCTCAAACTTAACTTTTCAAATGACTGTAGATTTTGTTCCTTTCAGTTTTCGTTGTATTTGAATCTATTAACTAATAAAATTTAAGTCTTATTTTTGTGAATTTAACTATTTTCTGTTTTTTTTATCTACAGAAAGGGCACGCACACACATAAACACATATATAATTGAGATAGATAAATAAATAAAATAAAATAAATATATATAATATAGAGTATGTATGTACCTATGAGTATGTGTGTATATATGTGTATGTAAGCACGTATGTGTGTGTACATGTGTATACATATGTGTATGCACGTGTATATATGTGTATGTATATGTAAGTATATGTAAGTATATATATATATATATATATATATATATATATATATATATATATATATATATATATCTAAGAATAAGATGAAAGAGAAAACCAGTAATAGCTCTAAAGCTACTTGCAATCAGGAACATAGAACATGTAAAGAAAAGTATGAATATGGTTTTTGACAGCATTTCTTCATCAGCGGTGTCAATACTGTCTAAAAACCAATGGATTGTTTCTGATGAGTATGATCTATTAAATAAACACACTCAGACACCGTACAATCCATTATTAACAGAAGAATTGAATAATAAATTAATTAAGTTTGAATAATAGTACTTATCCAAAGAACACCAAGCCTGGCGCTAGTCAGAGTGGAAGTTAAGAACTTGTAACCGCAAGATGACTGACGTCATAAAACTTGCAACCATTGAGATAGTGGATTCTCAGTTACAGACTTACTTAGTTTACCATATTTTAAGACTATTATTCCTTTAATTATTTAGTTTTTATTATTGTTACTACTATAAGTTAATTTTATTTTTATTTTATTTTACTTATGATTTTTATTTTTATTTTTAGTAGTATATTGATTAACTTAGTATGATTATTTTAGTAGTATATTTAGAAGATTTTTATTTTTATTTTTAGTAGTATTTTTAGTAGTATATATATATCTGTGGATTGGTACAAGTACTGCCTAAGTCGGTTTTCTCCAAGATGTCTTTGTTTTGTTATGTGTCTTTAAACAAATATTATTTTCAATGCAAGAACTACCGAAGTCTGTACAATGGTTTAGAAAACACTTTTAAAGAATCGGACAGATTTAGGTACTTCTTACATTGAAAATGATATTTTTTAAAAGAGACATAAGCAAACAAAGCCATCTTGGAAAAAACTGACTTAGGCGCTTATTGTACCAAGCCACAGATATATGTATGTATGTATGCATTTCAATATGTATATATTTACAGGAAGAATACAAAATTAATTTTAAAAAACTGTTATAAGGTAACTCAAGAACTGGAGGTTAATATAAATACTTGTACAGTAAAACGCAGGTTACTGCACTTCCCTGTACAAGAAGAATAAAATAAAATGGAGAAACCAGGACATGATGGCAAATCAAAGCAAGAAGGCCAGAAATAGACAGTTTAGCGATAACATCTCTTTCTCAACAGAGCCGATGTTATCATTAAGCGCAAAATTGTTTCTGAAAGTTGCGAACTTCAAAATAAACATAACTTGGCAGTAGACCATCCTTCTAAAAATGGAGTTAGGAATAAAATCCAAAGAAACATGTAGCTAATACCCTTCCCGACGATCACGGAGAACGATAGGAGAGATCACTGTTATGAAATCAAGGTTAAGAGACGAAACATGGAATAAGAACTTCAACTACCGTGCTTAGACATACTGCATTTTAAAACATTATATTATTGTAACGAATAAAAAATTATATTATTGTAAAAAACAAAAATGTAACCTATCTAGCATATTAATTTTCAAATTCCAAAGGTTATAATGCTATATTCTTTAAAACGAACTAAGCCAGATACTTAAGGGGCAGTATACTAGATGCTGCAAGGTTTGAATGGGGTTACTATATCTAGTGCAGAAGTGTCAAGATTTGGGTTATGCTTTGAAATAGGTTTAGGATGTTTTAGAAATACGCTAAGGATATTTTTAACAGTTTGCACACACAAACTTGCACACGCACAGACATATACAGATACATACACATGCACAAACACCCACACACACATATATTTCCACATCCACACTTACACACACGTGTGTGAAAATATGTTACCAATTATAAGCGCCTTAAAAAGTATTTTGATTTAAAAAAAGAGGCAAAATAAGAAACTTGATGAATAGTTTAGAATTCGTAACCTTTGGTTAATATGCATATTTCATATATGTTAAAATGTGTGCGATTAAAATGCAAAGAAATCATAATATTTTCTCTATTTCAGTTAACTTTACAAACATATGTGTGCCCATTGTGCTGCCACAGAGAGAGAGGGGGTCTCGGGCTAGCTATAAGCATTTCGAGTGAAATTCTCACTTATGGGAGAAAGTAAATGACTGTGTATTTGCGGCACGTAAACTCTATAGGAGCGAAGTTCTTTCTTGAGGCTGGGGAGGTTAGACAAAATTGGTTTAGAACCTCGTATGGATGGATCTTGAGTGGCATCGTCTCTGACAACGAGCACCTAGATAGTTCCTCCTTGCTTAACTCAGTTCAGGTTAAGCTAATTGCAATCTGCTTAAGGAGATCGTGGACCTTTATTTAAGCAAATCTTTTTATTGTAATATTGATTGTGTCATTGTAATATATATATATATATATATATATATATATATATATATATTTCTGTAGGATAATCGTACCAAAATAGTTTTTTAATTAAAAAATTATTTATGAAGATTCTACGAAGTAATAAGGGTAAGTGCCGTAATAAACTTTAAATCCGTTTTTCTCAAAGCAGATTTTTCAAGGTTTTTAGATTTTTATAAATGCTCCAAGCAATTTAATTTTTGTTCAAAATTCCTGAAATTGATAAGGAAGGATTCTGATACTGTTTACAAAGAAACTGGGTATGCGTTTTACAATTCGACTTCATTAAGGTAATTAGATTTATAACTTATTAAAAGAAAAATTTTGAGGAAAATCGGGATGGAATTCAGAAAAAAATCTCTCAAAAATTAACTACTGAAGGAATTAAGTAATTGACACCCAAATTTGTTTGTAACACAGTAATAAGTGATTAAAATGGAAAATCGGGGAAATATTTCGAAAATTAAGTTGCAAGGAGCATTTTAAAATTTTGTTTATAAATATCAATTCTTTTTAAATCTTAAAATTATAATAAGGTTGGAAATTTCTTTTAAAATATTCTATATACTTATGGTGAAAAGTATATATGTACAAAATTTCATATATCTATGAAAAAAAAGTAAAAACAAACGTCCACTATTCCCTTAAGCTGTGTGCCCCGTCGAATGCTGGAGAGATCGATCCACGAATACTGCGTCGTGAAAATAAAAGCATTTTAATCCTAATTTTATGTATTTTTATTTTTAAAACTTGAATATTTATATTTTAATGAATTTGCAAACAAAACTTCGGACAATTCACTCGTCTTCAGTAATGAAAATTTACCTTGAAAGCATTTCTATTTTCTCGCACAGGGAAATTTGTTCTACTTGCTAGCATAGCTTTTTTCAAAACTATATTTTTCCACTATACGTAAATGAATCATACGTAATTCAACTCTATCTAAGTATATACTCTAATACTCTATCTAAATATATACTCTAATACTTTATCCAAATATATACTCTAATACTCTATTTAAAGATTCTATATAATCACTGTATGGAAATTAAAAATTTTTGGTTTAAAAAACATTTAAATTACGCTATTCTGATGTAAATGCATTATTTCGTTTTAAATTTTGATGATAAATGTTTTCAAAGGAGAGGCAATACAGGTATTACTCGATTTACGCGCACTAGACTTATGACCGCTCGCACTTAAGACCGAAATTTTTATTTTTACTTATTTTTATCTTCTCAAAAATACAGGGTGCTCATAAAAAAAACTTTGCCGATATATGGACCTCTAGCGGCTGTACCGTTCAACCGATCGAGATAAGATTTCAGATATAGTTATTCAGAGGTATGAGCTCAAGATTCTGAGAACGGCAACACAGTGCCGCTCAGGGTTACGGTTATAGGTACAGAAACTCGAAATTTTCGAATGGCAACGCCCACTTTTCCCCGTCTCAAAATGCTCAGCGCATGCGAAAACCCTAAAGAGCGTTGGAACGGTACGGGTATCACAAAAAACGGGCACGTTATGCATGGACAAAAAAAAGCTCTGTGAACGGCCTACAAAAACACGATCGGGGCACACGGACGAAATTTGCATGACAGAGGCAAGACACCAATCAGTGATGACAACACAGATCGCACAAAAGAAAGCTTTTATTTGGATTACACATTTTCCTCATGCGTGCCATCACAGACCGTTCGCAGAGCTGTTTTTTTTTGTGCGTGCATAACGCGTCCGTTTTTTGTGATATGCGTACTGTCCCAACGTTGTTTAGGGTTTTCGCATGCGCTAAGCATTTTCGGACAGAGAAAAGTGGCCATTGCCATTCGAAAACTTCGAGTTTCTGTACCTATAACCGTAACCATGAGCGCCACTCGGTTGCAGTTCACAGAATCCCGAGCTCATCCCTCTCAATAACTATATCTGAAATCTCATCTCGATCAGTTGAACGAAACAGCCGCTAGATGTCCATATATCGACAAAGTTTTTTTTATGACCACCCTGTATTGTTCCTTGAATGTACAGTACATACTTATATGTATTGCATAACTATTAAAAACTACCTTGGATAACTTTATTTAAAAAACTTGCAACGTACCTTCTGTCGTAAATTCTGAACCATGAATTGTACTAATATAATAAGTAGTTATGGGGATGAATAATTTATGCCTTCTAAAAAAAGTACAATTACGTATGTATGTATGTACATATACAAAAATAATTGTTTGAAACTGGACTTACGACCAAATCAACTTACGACTAATGTCTCGGTCAATATCTCGGTCGTAAGTCGAGAATATCTGTAGCTACATGCCTCTGCGAATCCTCATGATCAATTTGTGAGCCGTCATCCCTGATATCTTCTGCTAAGCTCCTGGACCCTGTTTCGTCAACAAATCACGTTGAGTTACACATTTTGCTATCGACCTGCAGTTTAGCTTGATCTTTCATAACCTCTGTAATACAAATTCATCATCTTGCTTCCTTTTTCGGCCTGTTTTCAAGCACGGGTTGCTTGATAGTTCTTTCCTATCCTGGGTTTGATCCCAGCTTTTAATATCTTTGCGTCGCCCAGAGGCTAAGTGGTTAAAGCATCAGCCTGCCACGCTGGGGGTGCGGGTTTGATTCCCGCATAAGACTTGCCTGTATTCTGGGGAACCGGTCAGTCTTCCGTCTCCAAATGGAGCCCCGTCTGGAAAGGGGATCTGCAAACCATCGTCCATCACCGGTGTCATCGTTTGGCAATAAAATTCTTCTGTGATTGTGTCATTTGTATGTTTCTATTTCCTTGTATTCATACGTACGCCGGACTGGGGTGTAATGTCGTCATCCCCCAGGGACATTAGCCAAAAAACAAAATATCTTTGCTGCTCGCAGTCCTCTACGACTTTTGAGAGTTAAATCTTTATATTTTGCTTTTTATTTTATCTTACATTGGAACATTTTATTTTGACAAGTCTTGCTAATTTAGTTTTTGTGTGTTAACTTTAACTTACTGAATTCTAATGTTTTTATTTTTATTTTTGTAACTTCTTTAATTTATTTTGTAACTTAACTTTACCCTTTTTTAACCCAATTCATTTCTTCGTTGACCATGCTTGAAAAGATTCAGTGTTTCCATATCCATTTCGAGGGTAAAGGGCTTTCTTGGCCCTATTTGGAACCTCACGAAA
This sequence comes from Dolomedes plantarius, assembly GCA_907164885.2. Classification (NCBI taxonomy): domain Eukaryota; kingdom Metazoa; phylum Arthropoda; class Arachnida; order Araneae; family Dolomedidae; genus Dolomedes; species Dolomedes plantarius. The sequence goes on along the minus strand of OU015493.1, from coordinate 143,583,370 downwards.
ACTTTTTGTCCATGTTTTTAGCTATAAAATGCGTTAAATCTAAATATCAAAATTCAACGAAAAAATTAATATAGTAAATAACTGCATTTTCGATTTTTTTAACCACATAAATCATACCAAAAGATACTTAAGGTTTTGCTCGGAATATTATTGCGAGTGTTGTTAAACCTAAAAAATAAAATATACTCTGTCTACTGTTTAAGTGTAATTACATGTTATTATATTCCACTTATCAGAGCCTGATAATTAGGCAAGATGCAAATGGAAAAAAATACCTATGATTAGAGTCGTTTAGAACTTTGCCTTTCATTAAATGAAGAGGCAAAAACCAAAGAAGCAATCCAAAAATATAAATGCAGTCATATTCATCAATAACGAGCTTAGGAAAACAGCGCAATCTCGACTGCAAAGAGAAATAATCTCCAGTTTAATGCAATCATTTTTGATGTAGAAATAGTGCAAATAACGAAAAATATCGTAGATAAAGAGTGAAAATTTTGTTTCCTAAAGTAGGATTTTTTAAATATAATGCGTCTTTAATACGTTCAAAATAATTTCGGTCACTGCATCACTAATTTCTGTCAGCTGCACTCATTAAAATTCCGGAAACAGATACTCAATATTTTTTATAAATGAGCAATCGAGTATACATTAATATTTTTGTAACGTATAATTTTTTATATATGAATCAAATAAGGTAAGTTGGGGTAACTGGGCCATAGATTTTCAACTTTTTTATATACTATAAATTTTAACACATTAAAATTATACTAACATGTATAATTTTCAAAAATCTTTGTATTACATGCATTTAAGTAAGTCTTAGGGAGTCTGTTTAAACTATGATAATGATTTTTATTATATATATTATTATATATAAATATTGGACTTATTTTTAAATACAAGTGGGCCCATTTCCCCTGACTAATGGGTAAGTGGACCACCCAGGTCTATTTCTCATAAAATTCAACAGAATCTGTGACTGGGTAATGGATCCAATGGTTGTATATCTAGAAAAAGAAAAAATTTCTGCCCCTTTTAAAAATAATTTTTCAAAGCAATTACGAATGTTTTAAGAGAGATTGTTGTAAGATAGACCAGTGTTGCCACAAAAGAGTGGAATTCCCACCTAATATGTAAAGGAAAAATCTGGGAGGGGATGGTCCAGTTACACCAACTTACCTTACTCATTATTTCTCTAAACTAGTTTGATTTTGTACTTATCATTAAAAATTTCACTTCCTTGTATCTTAAGGCTAAAATTGAAAGCCTTTGGGCAGGCACTTGGTAGCCAAGAAACAGAATTTCACTGCATGTTAGATTTAAAATAAAAATTCTGCAAGTAAAGTATTTTGAGTTTAGTGAGAATTGAAAATATTCTCCATAATACATAGCGGCAATTGAATTCCTATAGTTACCGTATGTCTCGCTGTTTAGTCGGAACTTTACTTACAATGCCTAAAATACCAGGTGTTTCAGAAAATTTGACATCATTTCACGACCTAATAACTTCGCCAATGCTCGTTCAAATGGTTTAATATAAGGTTATCGAAAAAGGTGTCGGTGATTTCATTTGTGCACACCAGGAACAACAATCGACCGATAGGATTTTGCGTAGTAGCAGATGATACGTTCACTCTGGGAGTTTTATTTATTCACGTAATGATGACTTTGACTGCGCTGGGGGCATGCGCCGACTCCGTGACGTCGCGCATCGTCTTACATGGGTTTTGACGTTGGATAGGAAGGGACGGTCCAATTTTTTTAGCCACCAAAAGGCCTCGATTTGAACCCTCTAGTCTTCTTTATGTGAGGTTACCTGAAAAACATTGTGTACTCTGAGAAAATCCTCGGCCTACACCATTTATCGGACAGAATCCCTGCTGCAATAGTGGCTCTTACTATGATCGATATCTCGATAGAGATCGACTATCACCTAGATGTGTGCGAGCGACGAGGGGTGCTCATAGCGAAACCTACTAGGTAAGGTAAGTTGGTGTAACTGAGGCATCCCTTCCCAGATTTTTTCCTTTACATATTAGATGGAAATTCCAATCTGTGTGTTATTTTTTTTCCGGTGTTCGCAACAATCTATCTTACAACATTGGTAATTGCTTTGAAAAATTATTTTTAAAAGGGGGTAGAATTTTTTTCTTTTTCTAGATATACAACCTAGTTACGCAGTCTAGTTACCCAAACTAGTTACCCAGTCACAGATTTTGTTGTTTCTTATGATAAATAGACCTGGGTGGTCCACTTACCCCATTAATCAGGGGAACTGGGCCCACTGATATTTAAAAATAAATACAATATTTATATATAATATATATATAATGAAAACCAATATCATAGTTTAAACAGACTCCTTAAGACAAACTAAAATGCATGCAATACAAAGATTGTTGAAAATTATATATGTTCGTATAATTTTAATGTGTTAAAAGTATAGTATATAAAAGTTGAAAATCTGCGGTCCAGTTACCCAAACTTACCTTAATGTCCAAAATTTGATTCGTTTCTGTATCTCTTGGGGGAAAAATAAACACCATGAATTCTATTCTATGGTTCTTTATTTCCCGTTGCAACCACGGAAACCCTTTTCGACGATCCCGTGTTTTAATATCATGTATAGAAGAAACACATTGAGTTTTTATTTCGATATTTTACATTACATTCTTTTCGATTTTTTATAAAATGGCCGCCACGTTCCCCAGACCCGATGCCTTGTGATTTTTTTTTCTTGTGGATATGCTAAAGACCTGGTTCATGTACCCCCGCTTCCTGAACTGAAGCAGACAATCAGTGCTGCTTTGGTAACTGTTACCAATGACACGCTGCAGCGAGTTTAGCAGGAAAGTTGAATACCGATGTGACGTGTCAGAGGTACGCGTAGTGAACATTTCCAAAATTGTTCATGGGATCCACATGCAGTTGCATTTTTCCTCCATATTTTGGTTAATAAATATTTAATTACTCAACGATAAGCCTCTTCAGTTTCATTAGATTAGCCAACGAAGTTGCTGAAATATTTATATCTCAAAACACGCCAAATTTTCTGAAACACCTTGTATAATAATTTGTTTATATGACAGGGAATTAATTTTATAAAGTGTGTTCTGCAAGATTTCCCGTTAGCTTCACGAAAGGCGTTGCGTTGTTCAGGATGTAATGCTGTTAACTTGCTGTCAGAATGTTTACTCAATTATGACTTTTGTATTAAATTAACTTAATTAATTCTGTAACTTAATTCAGTAACTTAATTAATTCTGTATTAAAAATCAGCTTGGGGAATTGATTTAAAATTACGTGAAAGCCTTAATAGGTAAATGATAATTAAATTATGTGACCCAAAAGAATTGTTTTTCAAGTAATCAAGTCTCCATTTAAAGATTTATCCATTTTAAAATTGAGGCGATGCTAAATAACAGATCACTTTGATCTAAAGTTTTAGAAAATCTCCTTAATTAAAATTTTATAAAGAAGATCGATCTTAAAATCTATTGATTGAAAAAAAAATCAAAAGTGTTTTTTTGTATGTTATAGATCAATGGTTTTGAACTGGTGGTACGCGTACCCCTTGGGAGTGCGGGAAAATCTGTAAGGGGTACGCGGTTAACTACCAAAAAGTATACAAAATTATATTGATACATGCTAGAATTTAATTGTGACAAAAGTTTGAGTAATGATTTAAAAATGAAAACTATCAGTAAAGCAGCAAGCAAACACATAGAACTAGCAGACATTGCTGTGAAGTACCTTCTGCGGTTTACAACAACCTACTTGAGCGAAAAAAGGATTTTCAAGTTTAACTTACCTGAAGAACAAGTATAGAAATATGCTTAATGTTGAGGATGATTTACGGCTGTATTTGACTAAGCTGGAGCCAAATATTGATGAACTTTGTAAACAAAAACACGGCCAGCGTTCCCATTAATTATTTCTGAGACTTTTTTAATCTTATGTCTGATTAATAAAAACTTTGTAATAAAATGTCCATTAAAATTATTTTTATGTTTTTAATTTAAACTAGTTGGTACCCGTCAAAACATGACGGCTGGATAAATAAATGCACTAATTTCAAATTATACTCAACACATCATTGCCAAATGTTGACAATCATAGTAATGCGCAGAAATAAATTAATGTGTTTAAGCGGCCTCGTGCCTAGTAAGTATCTAAAGCCAGATTTAAAGATGTCACTGAGCATGCGCAGAAAGCGATTTTTTTTTTTTTTAGTTTTAAATTATCTCTCATTAAACAGCGAGAAATAAACAATTTCCACCAGGTTTAATCTTATATTTCACAAACATAATTATCATAAAAATAAAAATGGCAGAGATAGATCTAGAGAGACACCTCGGAATAAACGTGTTTATCATTAAAACATGTCACTGATCGCGCGCAGAAACAGTGAGTTTCTAAAGACAGATGTAAACATGCCACTAAGTATGCACAAAAATCAATTTTTAATTGTAAATTATCTCTAATTAATAGAAATTGCAGTTACAAATAGCAAATTTGACAAATCTACAGATTAGTCTTTCGTTTAAAACCAAAATGAAGTAAATTGATGCAGTAGTTTTTCCAAAGTATGTAGTAGTAGCCCAAAAAGTCAGCAACTTAAATATATAGATTACCTATTCGTAATTAAACTTTAACAGTTTAATATTTAAACTTTAACTAATATAACACATTTCAATAAAACTTAAGTGTTTTTGTGGGAGGGGGGGGGGGTACGCATAGTTAATGACACACAGAGAGAGGTACGTGGGTTGAAAAAGGTTGAGAACCACTGTTATAGTTAATAACATACATTCATTTAAAGCTGAAAGTAGTTGAACGTTAATTTGGGAAGATGCACTATAAACTATTGATGAAAACAAAATGTAATTTGACACATAAAAAAATATCATAATAGTTCAAACAATTACCTGCTTTAATTCATTTAGTTTAGGGTTACGGAAAGACGATGACATTTTTATACCTAAAATCACGCCGTAGATGCTTTTGGAGATTGCAAAATTAGTAGAGGAAAATTAAATTTTCTCCCAGCTAAAGTGTCATTAATTGTAAGTGGGAATAGTTGTAAAGCTATTAATTTTATTAATTGCTCTGAAAATTTAAGACTCCGCTTGATAAAAGAACCGCTTGAATAAAAGAACCGCTTGTGGTAAACTAAGTACTTAAAAATTAAGAATGCATTTTGAAAAAGTTTTGATCAGTTTTGTAGGCGGAGGATTTTTGAGTAAATTTAGCAAGTAACATTTATTAGCTAAAGATTTGTTAGATTTGTATCAATTAAGAACGATTGTGGCTCGAATAATCCAAATATTCAAAGATTTCTGTGTGTTTCTAGAATTATTTAAAGCTTTTCTAACGGCTGACAACTCGCGGAAAAAGGCTGTCTCGTATTTTTCCGTAGGTTGTCAGCCGTCAGAACAGCTTAAATTATTGTAGAAAGACAAATATTTAAATATGAGAATTATTGTGGATAAAATAGCTCAAACTCTTGATGAACAAATGAATAAATACCTAATTCATTTTGAAACAAGACATTTTCGGTTATCTCATTGTTACGTACATCATTTATTATTTCTTGATTATGTTTGGCAACAATATGTTATGCACATACTTTATTATTTTTTTATTATATTTGGCAACAATGTTATGTACATAATTTATTTTTTGATTATGTTTGGTAACAATATGTTACGTACATCATTTATTATTTTTTGAATATGTTTGGTAACAATATGTTGCGTACATCATTTTTTATTTTTTGATTGTGTTTGGCAACAATATGTTATGTATATAAAAAAGAAAGATTTAAAACATCAAAAAATGTTTTTTGAAGATAACGTACGTTAAACTCCTGCTTGTACGATTTAACTATTGGAAAAGTAATTTTATCGTTTACATGTATCTCTTATTGGTTGTTAAGTTTTGTTTCAGAATCCCATAAAATGTTTTCAATTATAGTACTTTGCTATAAAGTAAATGTGTCTGTCGCAATAAATAAAAAACAAAACAAACTATAATGTAAATTTAATTCTGTTACTTTCCCTTATGACCCGTTTTATACAATTTGTAGGCTGGATTCTTTACATATTGACTTCTAAATTGGATTCGTAGAAGGAACATAGGTTTGAGAGGAGCATAACACTATTGTGTGCATACCGGAAAGTGCACTGTGTATCTAGGGCAGTGGCTCACATCTCAAAATTTAACAGGGTGTACGCGAAGCATGGTTCAAAGAGCATGTAAACAGGTAAATCGACCAAAAGAAAACACTACAATGGAGGGACAAATCCAAGTTTATGTATTTCCCGTTCAGTGGTAGGGTAAGGGCGCCTATTTTCGATAAATTGCATCCCAGATTCATATGAATAGAATACAAATTACCTAAAGCATCAGTATGCTATTGTTTCATAGCATTGGAAGATTTAGATTTTCACTCAAAGGTTTTTGAGACTCGCCTTTTTTAGTCATAACTGTGTCGTATTTGGGGACTATCTTTTCGTTTTAAGTAGGTCTTAATAAAAGTGTGCGCGAAATGTAATAAACAGGACAGGTGAATCTAGAACTGCGGTAGGGAGTATTTCTATGTGCTAGGTTTATTATTAATACATATGTAATATATGTTATAATAAGCAAGCAATTGGAGTCTAAGAACGTTCATTCTTGAATCTTATAGGAGGAACGAACCTCTTATAATAAATAATATCGAAAATGTGTTCTTAGACATTTAAGCTTTTAAAAGATGGGCGTCAGCAGCAGCTTATGAGCTTCAGAAGAGCTCTAAGCAATAACTATTGGATGAATAATATAGGAAATTATGGTTGTTACAGTATTGCTTTTTGTTATTGACTTCCCTCGAGTGTAGTATCGTCACTTGTTGGGATAACTTATGAACACTTACTTGTTGGGCAACTTATGAGCTTCAGAAGAGCTCTGAGCAATAACTATTGGATGAATAATATAGAAAATTATGGTTGCTACAGTATTGCTCTATGTTATTGACTTCCCACAAGTGTAGTATCGTCACTTGTTGGGTTAACTTATGAATACTTGTTGGGCAACTTATGAGCTTCAGAAGAGCTCTGAGCAATAACTATTGGATGAATAATATAGGAAATTATGGTTGCTACAGTATTGCTCTTTGTCATTGACTTCCCACAAGTGTGGTATCGTCACTTGTTGGGTTACTACAAGTAAGTCATTCCTAGCATGGCTCATAAATAACGACCTACTAAGCGTTTGAAACTGTTGAGTAGCAGGACAATGAATGCAGTATAATAAACTTCAGTTGCAGGATAATAAGGACACTATGGTATCTCCTCCAATTGAATCGTTTATTTCAGAAACCCGTCAACAGATTTTTGGGGATTTTTTTTTTTTTATAGAATTAGTGTCTTATATTGTAAACACATATTTTTGTACAGACATCAACCAACTACCATTCTGCTTTGTGGGATACTATTGACAGTGCATATCAACTTTAATACAGAAAAATATAATAATATCAAAAATGGAATGTTTTTCTTTGTTTCCAAAAATTTGAAAAGCGTGTTTCTGAAAGAAACGGTTCAATTATCGTTACGTTATGCGTCTTTTTTGGCTATATTAGGTTATCCTTACAAATAATCCTGTAAAACATTAGAACAACGAAACATCGCGTGTTTATTATGCTATCGGCACCACATAGCTGAAACTTAGAAACACGATTTTGTGAATTTACGCAAGTAAAATAACTCCTGCAACTTATATGCGTATTTAATATCAATCATATATGTGAAAATAACTTCAAAAATCTCAGGAGGTCAGAAAGTAATTCCGTTAGAAGCAAACCGTTTATAATTTTTAAACTATAAATATCAGTTTCTTTCCTTTAAAAAACATTTATTTTTAAATCAAGAGATTTTTATTCGAATTTTGATTTATATTCTAGGCCTTTTCATATTCTCAAATAATATGCGTTAGTTCAATGTCTCCTGCCATGCATGTAAAGAGTTAAAAGGGGGAAAGATACGAGCCCACGCAAATACAACAAACTCTTCCAGTTTTATGGAAATGTAAATTAAATGCAGTAGAAAATTTATCTTCTTTAAATTCGGAACATATTTTGCGCCTGCTCTGATAATTACAAAGACATGATTCACCGCCAAATGGCAGGCACTTAACCGAAAAATTGTTTATTCACAATGAAAGATATTTTTTGTCGATGGAAGGGGATCCCTATATTCATATGAATAGTATTATTAAAAATCTCTCTGCTTTCACAAGACCTGCTTTAAATGAAGACGAATATTAAAGGATTATTTGTTTACCTTCTCAAGCGTTTTTATTCGAGCATTATTCTTAAACCGAAATTAATTCACTGGAAAGTGATTTGAATATTTCTTTCTCAATCAAATATTTAACTTACAATATTTAATCTTCACCGTTTTCTTTTCTAATTTTCTATAAGATTATTATTCCATTTTCTTTTTAACGTAGGATTACGTTCCTCAATAACGGTCCTTCGGAGATAAAAAAAATTGTCCTGCGTAGCGAGTTATAATTTTGGCGGCGAGCCAAACCCGGTAGCAGTAAACAGTTAAACAGAAAAGTACCAAAATGCGTCAGGGGGGAAAAAAGAGGTACGCAAACGATGAGTAATCCTACGTTAATAATCCGCGGTAGTAATACAATGTATTAAAAGAATGGCAACTCTCGTAAAAGCCTGTTCACATAGAATCCGTCCGCGTTACTCGTATTGACGTATTTTAAACCAATGACAGACATTAACGATTTCGTGGCTAATTGTTTGGAGGTTTGTAGTTGGTTAATCAGGCCCTGATTTTCCATTAGGCCCGGTAGGCACGGGCCTAGGGGCCCCCCCCGAATGTTGGGGGGCCCCAAAAAATTTATTTTAAAAGAAAAAAATTCCCAATTAAATTTTTTTTTAAATTTTACCTTTTTTAATAGCAATTTTTTCATATATCCTTTCAAATTTGATTGATTCGTTCATCATATGTATAGTGATATGTATAGTTCATCATATACATGTTATAGTGTATATAAGGGATTAATAAGTTTTTGTGGTTGCATTGCATTGGTCTTTTAATGATGAAGTTAATATATTGTATTGCTTTTTGTTATTTGATAATGTTCTAGCCTTCTACGCTTCAAATAGCCACCTCTTGGTAAAATGGTACTTTCACAATGATTCATGATTTTTTTTTTGTGCATCAATTTTGGAAATTTTATGCCCACATCAGTGTTAGGGGGCCCCCGTCCCGAGTTGTGCCTATAGTCAAGAATTTTCTAAATCGGGCCCTGTAGGTTAATCCTCAAACCGGCCCATGAATTTGTTGCCACTATCAGGACTATCGGTTAAATTGACCCCAAGCCTAGAAAGCTGTTATTTTTGCGTTATTACGATGGAACTGTATGTTGATATTGTGCACAGGGTTGTTTGATTTATATTAGTGATGAATAGTGAGGGAAAAAATCATCTACACTTATTTATTCAATTTATTTAATTCATTTTGATCTGGTATCTACATCATCAAATCGTAGCGCTCTTAAAATAATTGTACAATGTTTCTCAGACATAATTGCTCGAAAAATTAGCCTGCCAGTGATTGAGGTAGAGAAGAGTGATGTCAAGGCTTCACAGGATACTTTAAAAATCGCATAGAACACTGAAATCTCTATCAGGGCCATCCCTATCAGAACCGGAAGGCCTGTTATTACTCAGTGGCAATAACAGGCCTACCGGTCATTTTGACCGCTATACTTTTACAAAATTGCAACTTACTGGCAAATGGTGAGCATTTGTGAAACCCTGATGTGCTCTCCCTGATGTCCAGGAACTGACTGAGGCTGTCAAAGCCAGCCAAGCGTTCACGCCTCTCCCCACTCCTGCTCCACCCTTTCGTTCCACCGCTGCCGGTCATATTGACCGGTGGGCCGGTTTGAGGGTTAAATATATTTCAATAAGAGTAACGCTGACACTGGCGGATTCTCTGTGAACAGGCCCTTATACGTATATTTTTATTATCAGCAATATTGCACTCTCTTTCCTTTCATGCTTTAAATATAGCTATTTCCCATTATTGCATTAATAAATAAGTTATATACTTACTAATGCAATATAGACTAATGCAATATAGACTTACATAAGCTCTCACATGGCTATACGGGTGGGGGAAAAAACCTCTTAAAAGATTCATCGTGAAAAGCTTTTTAGAATTTCAAAAACCGATACTGCTTTCATTAACAATAGGCGAGCGACTAAAAGCTTATCCTACAAGTAATGGATGCTAAAAGGCTATTGGTTACCATTTTGTTGTCGTAAACGAAGAAAATTGTGAATTCTGAAATTGAGAATTTAATAACTACTTTACAGAGAGTCTTTTAATTTATTCCATTCTTCTAATTTATTCCATTAGCGTTATAGAATTGAAAGCGGGGGCAGGTACCGCATTATGTGTTCAATACTTTCCTTCTCAATAACGTACGAATTAAAGTTTTGTACTTCTACTTCTGAAAAAAAAATTTATTTCCCTTTTGCTTGTTTTCTACTTTGATGTTTAAGTTGTTAAAATAGAAATTTATTACGCGTTCATTTCACTGTAATACATAGCTACAAAGACATTTACCATATCTTGGAAGACATCGGAATAATTTTTTTTTATTCCATTCAAGATATTTCCCTTCTTTTCTCAAGTCTGTCCTAGAAATATTTTCAAGCATCTCACACTTGACCGCGATAATGTCCTCAGATGTCACTCACGGAAGGTAACTTTGTTATTTCGCTTATCGTTAGAGTAATTATGATCAATGGGTAAGATACGTCAAATTGAATTAATGTTAGTATTCCTTTGGTGTCATGCGAGAAACACGTTACTTTAACCGAACGTGTTGTTAATAGGTAATTTTTTGGGGAACAATTTCATAAGCAACAAGATTCTTTTGTAAAACAGATGTTCATGAGATTCATCTTTCGTGTGGTCTCAAGGTAGCCTAGTGGTAGCGCGTCGGTTTTCTGTGCTGAGGGTGCTCAGATCGAATCCCGACAAGTGTCATTAAATACCTCCGCGTGTAGGTCGTATATGGACACGTTAAATCCGTAGACCAGAAAGGTCCTCTATGAGGTCAGAAAGGGTGGGAGAAAGTATGATCCCCTCAGATGCCGCCCCTGAGGGTGCTAGGTTAAAATTGCTGTGACACCTGGCTAACTCCGACCTTTGTGGTGACATTATAAACCGGAGTCGCACCCCTCAGCCCTTTAGCCTATTTGGAGCTGGTCTGGAATAAATTCCGGCCAGGGGGCATTAGAAACCACGTCAGCATCTTTCTCGTGTTTATGTAAAACACGGGCAACTGACGTCACGGAGTAGCGAAATGTACTAGGAGCTAGATTCAGCAGTTTACCAGAAATTTCTTGTATTCGTATTACACAACGGGTAAAGTCATATGAGATGCATTTTTTCGTTTTATGGGAATCTCTTGTTGAATTGTCATCATGATAAAAAACGTTGCATTTGTTATTTGTTGCTTGAATATTTAACAAGTTAGATTCATGTTTCGAACCCACAAACTAAAGGGAGAAAATAAACATTTTCTTTCAGTACTTTGACGCCATTTTGTCCAGACAATCAGAGATTCAGTATATTTATTATGCCATAAGGTAGATTATAATTATCTCTCTCATTTGCCAACTTCAGGCTAGCGCAGACAATCGGCATGTGTTGTTTGCCTACATTTCTGCCCACATCTTAAGCTAAACCTTAAAGCATTTTACAGTTCATATTTTGCACGAGGATGAAAGCGGAGAACTTAGTTATCAGAATCAAAATTGTGCGGATGCGTTGAGGCATTCCTTTTTTTTTTTTTTGGGGGGGGGGGGCATGCTTATCATATAATAAATGTGATAAGCAATCAATCAATATGATGAATAAATAACAAGGAAAAAAACTGTTTTTGAAGGTCAATCTGTTTTCGATGAAATGCCTTGATCCAAATTTAATGTGATTAACAATTTACCAATCGATAACAGAAAGATACCAATTTTTTTGTGTTGTCTCAATTTGTTAATTTTTTAAATACATTTTTATTTTTTATCAACTATACCCACAACTTTAAAAAAATTATCGGGTTATAAATCGAAAACGTCTTAGGACATGTAACTAAAGAATCATCAGAAGAATCTTAAATATGATTCACAGCACTTTCTCAATTTTTTGTTACATAGTGAGAATATTTCATAGTTGTATCAAAAATAAAAATTTCTTTCTAGATAGATTTTGGCGTATCACGCGCCAGGAGAAATATTTGACCTTGTCTTCCATGTTGCTGTAATACTGGATCTCTCGCAGGTGTTTTCCGATGAATTTAGACGTTCCCCAGAGTAATTTTCTGGTTTATCTTTATTAATTTGTATGTAGAACGACCTTGAATAGCAATGATGTGTTGATTTGTCTCGACAAGAGTGAGTTTCGATTTCACGCTCAATAGATCATTTTATGGAATTAATGATCGTCTTATGGAATTAATGATCAGCTTGGAGAGCGGTTGACACCATCTTTTTATTTATTGGGCTGTGTTCACTGCCCATTGATTTTAACATATTCCATGATATTTTCTTTTTAATTATTTTGCATTTTATTGAACAGCTTGATATGGAATGCGACATATATTTTTAATTAGACACCATCTTTTTATTTATTGTGCTGTGTTCATTGGTCATTCCTTTTAACATAGTTGATGATATTTTCTTTTTAATTATTTTGCATGTTATTAAATAGCTTGATATGGAATGTGACATATATTGTTAATTAGAAATTTTTGATGATTAGCTTAAAAAAAGGATAATTTAGTATAGCATTATTTTGTGCGTCATATATTTAAAACCTCAAAAATACTCGAAGTTCAAAATTTGGTTTGGGCTTGTAACTTTGTTGATTTGTTTTAGTAAATTTAAAGGACATAGATAATTGTCCATAGATAATGGACAATTATCTATATTTTTAATTAGACACCGTCTTTTTATTTATTGTGCTGTGTTCATTGGTCATTCCTTTTAACATAGTTGATGATATTTCCTTTTTAATTATTTTGCATGTTATTAAATAGCTTGATATGGAATGTGACATATATTGTTAATTAGAATTTTTTCATGATTAGCTAAAAAAAAGGGATAATGTAGTATAGCATTATTTTGTGCGTCATATATTTAAAACCTCAAAAATACTCGAAGTTCAAAATTTGGTTTGGGCTTGTAACTTTGTTGATTTGTTTTAATAAATTTAAAGGAAATAGATAATTGTCCATAGATAATGGACAATTATCTATGTCCTTCAACTAAATGTAAATCACACACTTTCTATACTTTAAGCATGAGTTTGTATATTTGTTTCACGATTCACTTTGAATCGTGAAAGAAGAATTGAAATATTAAAAAGGCATTGAAATAATTAAAATGTAATATAACTCGGTGAAATTTGCATCCCCGATAGTATAACCCTATCATAATGCAATAAAAATCGTTTATTTAGAACCGTAATTTTAGAAAAACAATATATGCAGAAAAAAATGGCAACACAAAACATTTAAATTTAAAACCAAATTGCTGGCAAAGTTAGATGCACAGTGCAGTACTGACCGATAAAAACAAAATCGAAAGAAAATAAAGAGGAAATAATTTATAGTGAGATAAATCGGGATATATTTATCATACTTCTAGACTACAAAGAGTGTTTCACTATCATGTTTTATTGAAACTGTAAAAGTTAACAGGTTTTGGTTTTAAAAAAATAACCGTAAAAATTAATAGATTGGAAATAGATTAATTAATTATAAATAAAATAGATGTTGTCGATTAAATAGATGAGAAAGAAATAAAAAATAATAAATTATTAATAAAGAAATAGTGAATTAATTAATAATAAATAATAAAGAAATAATAAAGAAAAAATGTATGTAAATAAATAATAAATAATGAAAATTAAGAAATAATAAATAAACTAATAATAAAGAGATAATAAATTAATTATAAATTAAATAGATGAAATAGATTAAATAGATAATATTTTAATAGATGAATAGATGATTAATTAAATTTCATTAATTAAATAGATAATTTTAGAATTTTAACTGTAAAAATTAATAGATTTTACTTGATTCTTATTGTTGTTAAGAGTGTCGTTTTTATATTGTACAGCAGGGATTCCCAACCTTTTTAAAGAAATAGCTTTTACTTTTGCGAAACCCTTGGCAATAAGATTAGAACTTTGGGAATTCTTGTTAGAATTTAATTTATTTTAGTTTTTCAAATATTAAATCAAAGTGGGATGTATATCAGGAATATGTTAAATTTAAGCTCAAATAAATATTTGCTTCATTGCTCATTTTATTGATTTATTGAAAGATATCGGTAACAATCACCGGAATATCATACATTGAAACAGTTCAAAAATAGCCATGGGATTCAGTATAATAAAACACTAGGGGACTACAATGGAAACCGCTAAATGTGTTTGGCCTTATTAATCTGAGATTTGTGATTGATGCTTAGAGCACAAATGTTTGATACCAGGCCTAACAGTTGTAGGCATGAGAGTAGTTAATTTAATTTTATTTATTTCAAGTGGGTCCCACTATTATTTTATTCTTTATCCCCAAAAATACCCGCGGCACCCCTGACCGATATGACGGCACCTTAAAGTGCCGCTCCACAGCGGTTGGGAATCACTGTTCTATAAGTTATCTATGTATTTATACAAAAAATAAATAGTTGTTAAAATAGTAAAGATAAAAAAAAAATTAATGTTGTCTCTTCTAACGAAACTATTGCGGGTTATAAACGTAGGATTACTTATCGTTGCTTACCTCTTTTGTATGTATATATGTATGCATGTGTTATGTATATATGTATCTGTATATATGTACGTATGTATATATATACATATATGTATGTCAAAATTTTGACGCATTTTGCTACTTTTCTGTTTAACTGTTTGCTGCTTGTCCAAGCGATACAGACTGGTTTTGGCTGCCAAAATTTATAACTCGCGAGGTTCAGATGGACGGTTTTAGCATCTTAAATTTTGCTTTCTGGAGGAACGTAATCCCATGTTAAAAATAAAATAAATTAAATAAAACCCATGTGTATTAAAGTACTGCGAAACAACGCCCTTTTCAAAATTCTGCGGAGATTTTTAAACGATAATGTTGCAAAATCTCATCATGCTGTAGTTGTCTAAAAATAAGTTTAAACCTGTCTTCGAATTTATTTAAATAATTTTGTATCAATTAAAGGAAAGTGCGTAAGAAACATGCTGTATTTTGTAAAATGCAAAGAAGAATTTTGATACATTTATTTTTATCAAGATGTAAAGCTTCGGAAGACAAATTTTTATAAAGACTGTAAGAAATATATATTTGCCAACACGTAAAAAATAATTAAAAATGTATGGTTACAGTTTAATATTAATCATACATTAAAATTTGCATTGCATTCTGTCGAAAATGTGCTTCAAGATCTGTACTGAATTAAATTTTAAGAAAATCAAAAAACTTTTTACAGCATGGCTGTAAACGAAAAAAATTAATGGTAAACATTTAAAATAATGCACTATATGAATCAGCTCACACCCTAAAAATTTTAATTTGATGACCATTAGGATGTTATGGAACAGCATCACAAGTTTGAAACGAAAAAATGTGTTTCAGTAAGTCATTTAGTGATTTTTTGAAAACAGGATATTGAACTTCAGCGGATATGAAAATGAAACTGATGTTCTTTAGGATATTATGCTAGCGGCTTGCTTGCGATTTCAGTTATCATTAACAGCTTATTTTCAGCTATTTTTACAAAATCAAAATTTGCATTCAAAATCTGAGATTTGTTTTAAAAATTGCTTATAGGAAAGTATTTGAAATTCATATATTCGTTAAAAAATTGATATCTCGTTGACATAATAAATTTTTATTGAGTCATTAAAATTAAAAGTCGACTTTTTGTAACGAAAATAGAAAGCTGAAGAATTAACATGCAAGATGAAACATTTTACTTTTTGCCCTATAGATGGCAGCACCAAAAGTACTATGGTAAAACTGAAAGGTCGTTTCATGGTTTTCAGTAAATATTACTTAATCATTCATAGAAATAATATTCCAAACAAATTTTTCGAATAGATTTAAAGGCTTGAAAATTGAGAAGTTTATGGGTAATATACGAAGTTATAATGTGGAGCTATTCGGAAACCACGCACAAATGTAGGTTAAATGTATGCAAATGTTATAATTATCACCGTATATTGAAGTCATATTATGTAAGCACGTTATTTATAATTATAAATTTACGGCCGGTATTAATCAAATATCAATAACATAATTTAATTATCAAAACCTGTTAATAAAGCACAACGTCAAATAGGTGGAAGGTATCATTGTATTTAGGAATTCACTATTAACGTTTTTAATTTGATATACTTTACCTATTTTATTTTAATATCAAGAGAGAGAGAGAAATGGTGTGGAATTAACGAAAATAATATATGCTTTCGGATGAATTTTAATTTAAATTGCTAACCTTGGAGCAAACCACTTTTTTTTTCTAAGATATTTTACCGTGTGTTATGAATTATTACAAGTTTTGAATTATTAGAATTATTATCTTACAATTTTTGTTGCACAGACATTCCAGATTTTAAGTCTATTTTTAAAGTATAAGGGGATTTTCCTCTTAGTATTTTTAAAATCAGAGATTAGCAAAACGCAATTTTTAAATTTTGTTATTTTCCATATGATAGTAGGTGTACGAATAAAGAGTGTGTGGGTTTTAAAATTGAAAAAAAAACTACCATCGTTAATTTTTTACATTAAATTATTGATGAGTATCCCCCCAAAATTTAGAGAAAAAACTGAAAGAAAAAAAATGACAAAGAGGAGCATAGCATCTAATGATTTTCTCAAATACAATAGATTCCAAAAGAATGCATTTGCTAATCTGTAATTAGAAAGGAATTTAGAGGAAAATTCTCCATAGTTCATGGTCCTTTTAACGAGTAGAACTCATACAATCGTTTTAATTCACTAAATTTCACTTTTATTAATTCACTTTTAATTCATTAAATTTAAATAACTTTTCATCAAATGTAAAGTAAACTAAAATCAGATCTCAAGGAATCTATGAAAATTTATTAAAACTATAAAAATGGAGATTAGATTAAAAAATGCTTTTCATAAGTGCTTCGAGTGATTAACTACAAAATTTCAAATTCTGCTTAACTACAGCGTGATTACAGCATGACTCGTAAACCATAGAAAAATGTTAGCAAAATTAAGTGCACACACGGACATAGCACTCAAATTTAGAATTTGGGTACTCATAATAAACTCCATTTATTATATAAATAAGATGTAGACATAATAAACATAATAACGCAAGGCATACAGGATTTTCAGCACAAACTATCCTTTTGATGATTACATTAAAAAACACAATATTGGGAACGATAGTTTATAAGAGAGTTGAAGATAAGTTGCTCCATGTATGACTCGATAGTATCAACAATGTATCGATAGATGGCAGCACTAAATTTATCTTTCGTTGTATTTATTCAAAATATTTTATGTGCCAATTGTTAGGGCCTTCACGTAGAACCCGTCAGCGTCAGTGTTTCTCGTATTGACATATTTTAAACCAATCAATGGCCTGAACAATTTCAGGGCTAATCATTTGGAGGTTTGAAAAAAATTGATTAAGTATATTTCAATACGAGTAATGCTGACGCTGACTCTTCTGTTTGAACAGGCCCTTATATGCAGGGGTCCCAATTAAAAAATGTAATAAACCCAGATGACATCTAAAAAAAAAAAAACCGACTGTATTAAAAAATTTGTTTTTAAAATACATTTTTTTTATTGTTAAAAGTGATAAAGATACAAATAAGATAATATACACCCCGATTTCTAAGGTTACTTTAACCACTACCTGAAGTTAGTAATTTTATTTATTTGTCACCAGTTTGAATCCATTTCATCATTCACCTCCAAATTAATATGCTTAGATCTTTCTAGTTTTTTTTAAATCCTTTTGTTAAAATGGGGGCTTCTTTTTGTGTGGAACATGCTGCTTCTGTTACGTCTCTTACCAGTTCTGTTTTAGGTATTCAGGAACGACAATTTTGATGACATCTATCCATTTATTCTGCCATCCTACGAACGTTTACAGTTTCAATTTGAAGAGAATGTGTGTGTGTTTGTTGTGACTGTATTAACTTATGGGGGCACAGTACCTTTAAGCTTGTCGACATTGTTGAAAACACAGTCATTTTCGAACTAATAAACTTTAAAAAAATTATAAAAAGAAATGTCGATTTCAATTGGTATTTGATTAACACATTTTGAATTATATATTCTACAAAAATGAAAAGTTTTCTTTGTAAATTGATATTTCAATTACATGTTTAAAAAATGGATATGAGTCTAAGATACGTAATGTCTTAAATCACGGTGCATACCGTAAAACATAAAAATATACACATAGGAACAAAATGGTCATTGTAATATATTAACAATACACCTATCTTTAATTTAAAACCAAAATACTGGGAAAAAGTATTGATTTAAATTTTTAAAATACTCATAAACTGCAAAAATTTCACAATAGAAAAATATTTTTACAAAATTTTTTCTTTGAAAAACAAATAAATTTTTTAAACAATTCAAATTTTTTGGTTTTAAGTTATAGATTGTCACAACATATGATTAAATTTTTATCAATATAGCACTAATAGTTTGGTAGTAACAGTGAGCACAATCGGCTGTTTTGATAAAACTGAATTTAAAGTTTCATTATCACTCTTAACTTTTATTTATTGGACTGAAATAGCTCAAAAGGCTCCCGATGCATAAACAGAACCTTCTTTTAGAAGATTATTTTATTTACTTTCTTTTCCTTCTTCCTTTTACCTTTTCGAGCGTCTAATGTCACTCCTATTTACCACCCCTTAAAAGGCCATGTGCCCCCTTATGAAAAAACTCTCTCTACGCACTCAGAAGAGTGACGTAAAATAGTCATAATTACAAGATAAAAAGAACTTTTATATACAATGTTTTTAAATTTTCTGTTGAAAATAAACTTGACAATCATATAAACTTGTCAGTACTATGTATTAATAATACTTTTTAAAATTTTTTTGATGAATTATCGCATCAAGTTGAAAGAAAATGAAGTTAATTGGAAATTAACTTGCGTTTAACTTTTCGTTCCCGTCCCGGCCGATAGAGGGCTGCACCAGTCTACAAAACAAAATTAACTGAAAATGACTGAAAATTAATATAATTCTGCTTAAAGATGGTTAAAAGTATTAAAATAATGCATTATCATCGTGTTCTGAACTATTCTAAAAGTTTCAAATGTCTAACTAGTAGGGAAGTTAGTTAAAAATCGATAGCAAGATTTGGACTGGACAAACACACAAACACACAAACAAGAAAGCGAGTAAATAAAAACATGTAAAAAAGTATCATGAAGTGTGATATGATACCATATTTGGGATTAGTGAATCCATCTTTGATATTACGTAACAAATATCGAAATTCTGGGACGGTTTCGTAAGAGAGACATATATGATGATTCAATCAAACTGATTTCCACTTGTATCATTTTGCATTCATAAATTTACATAATTAATAATTAAATTGCATAAATACATTTGCATAACAAAGTATAATAATGTAAACAATTCAACACAAACTAAAACATATAAAGCGGGCATAGACTGTAGAACAAATTAACTGAAAATTTAACCTAGCGTTGGAAACTTTTAACTTTTCAATAACAGATTGCGCAGCTGCGACAAATCCTCATATTGAAAACGGACAAATAGAACTAAAATTAAATATTTCAACAGAGCTAGATAATTATAGGAAGAATGTGGACAAAAAAATATACAGAAATCAAGCACTCAGGGCTCTACGCACCATAAGGCAAGATTCTGTAGTAGTGACGGAACTAAACCAGAAATCGAGGTAACGGACTGTTCTCGTCATCAGGGAGCCTAACCAAAACAGTTGCCTCAAGGGGGAACTTTCTGAATAGGATGCACGTCTAACCAACAGACATCCCAAGGCCCCGAGATCCCCATTGAAACAGATAGTCATATCAAATGAAAAAACACGGACAACTTACACTTAGGACTAAACGCACCATATAAAAAGCAAGTACACATACAATCCTAAAGAACACAAATGAAAAGACAGAAGGTTAGGCTCCCTGATGACGAAACATGTCGGTTACCTCGATTTCTGGTTTAGTTCCGTCACTACTACAGAATCTTGCCTTATGGTGCGTAGAGCCCTGAGTGCTTGATTTCTGTTTGTTTTTTTTTGTCTACATTCTTCCTATAATTATCTAGCTCTGTTAAAATATTTAATTTTAATTATTTTTTAACGAATTATGCTTACAGTAGTAAATAAATGTTAAATTTTTTGCTATATCTTTAACAAAAAAAGGGAACCCCATATTTGAGATATTAAAAAAAAAAAAACCATAAACCCATGGTCACTGAAAAACTAAGATCTGGGTTTAAAAGATGAGCTTTGGGAGCCCTCATTTTTCTGTTCGGTCTTATGAGATTCCCACACTCAAAAACGAAAATATTTATTTGTAAATAAAATAAAAAGTACGTGTAGCTAATGGCTGCATCTTACTATATCTTGTGAGCCAACATTAGGAATATACGCTTATTTCCTGTATTCCTATTTACATCACTACCATCATTAACAATGAAAGTAGTGGCATTAATAACATTGTTCGAAATGCATATCCTTAGGAATATATGATTAAATTACATTTCTGAAAAGTGTTTTGTATATATTATAAGACTGTTTTGCCAGCTAATGTAATAATCAATTACATCAGATGGCTTAGAATATTGATTGCAGCTTTTTATCTATCACAGCGGGATAAAAATAGTTGTAAAAATAATAGTTGCTCAAAATCTATTTCACTAAAATTTCGGGTATAGCAACGTCGTTGTTTAGATGTCCGAGGAGCTATGTGTCACGAATTAGTTGTTGTCTTGTGTTAGTTAAGAAAAGTTTCCCGTTTCTAATCACTGTTTAATTTCACTTCCGATGTACAAAAGCCGTAGTTAAATGTATCGGGCTAGTTAAAATCCTTTTTTCAATGAAGATCGGAGGCACAAACAAAGCCTGTATAGCCGTCTAGCGAACCACTTACCCATGAATAGCAAACTCCCGGATTCGTTGCACTTTTTCAGATGTCCTAATGTTTCGTGGATGAATTCGTGGATTTTTAGTAATGCAGACCCACTTCTCTCATGTTCTAATCCCATTTCAGGATTGTTTTTCGATCAGGAATGACAACATTTGCTTAGAGCCCGAAGAGCGTCCAAAATACCTTCTGTGTTGGAGTTACAGAAATGTTGTTTTTAAAAAACGCCTATATGACAAAACCGCGATGTTCACCGGACCGACTCCTGATGTCTACAGGCAACTAGAAAATCCGCCCAAACTGTTGCCACCTTCTGCGCCGCTCTACCCCCAACACTATCTTACGAATAACCTTCAGATATATGGAAGTTCATTCTGCCGCGCCCTGTATCATAATTTCCCACAACTTCATAAGATGTGTGTTCTGAAGCCATTTCTAAACAGAGTCCTTCATCGTTCTGTATTGTTTTGTTGCGACGGTGTTGGTTTCTCATCGTACTTCGATACTTCCCGAGTTTCCTTTGTTATGCTTTTCCCTTACATAGACTGCTCCTGTTAGAAAAGTGCAAGCGAAACTTTATAGGTGCTTCAGTTGTGCTCGCCAGTTGTGTAGTTAGCCAGTTGTGTAGTACTACAAAGCAGCCGCAGATGAATCGAATTTGGCGATGGAAATCCATCCAATGATATGTTTGAAAATTTTAAAAACTGTGCGATGGGCCTTTAAACATCGCCATTTAAATAATAATAATAATAATAAAGAATTTGAAAAATTGCCTATACTAATGTGAAATTAAAAAGTTACTCATAGAACGCAACAGAATATAAGTGAAGTGAATGAAGTAGTGCCATATATAATTAAACTTGATTTTTATCACTAGTTATTATTTTTCATAATGAAATTTACTCTTAATAGCCTTCAAAATAACTTAATTCTATCCGACTACATTGTTTTCAAATCTTGACGACTAAAATTTAGTATATTTAATTTTGTATACTCACTATGACGTAAAAATACTTTTACAAAAAAGTCATCATCTTTTAAATCTATTGAAAACTGTCCGTAGAAGTACGGGTAAAGGGCATCAAACTTTCACCTTTTATTGCAATCACACGGAAGGCTTTGTTTCATAACCCTTTCTATGGCAATATATCTCAGAATGCAAAATTTTAATCCAGAAACGTTATTAGTTCAAACATTAATAACAATAGAAAGCGAAAAAAAATCCGATGCTACCACGTCGCACTAAATGTGTGTTGGGAAAATATCCTATTCTAGATGGTCATGAGTACAACTGCACGATGACTTGACCATAAATTATTGAGTCAATGTTCTCTAATACAATAAAAATTCCTGTCTTTAGATTAATTCTCGTCGTGTCTACGACTAGCGGCAAACGAGAACTCGTTTTTACCCTGGAAGAGACAGTTAAAGGCACCATGAAGACAAGTTCTTGTTCGGTCGACGAGGCACTATCCATCATATACCTTCTTATGTATTGTCATAAATTTCTAATTCTGAGAAAGAGCAAAGTTTACGCTGGTTTAAGGGTCATGTTATGATCGTTCAAACTTAGGTTGTAAACGTGAGGAGTTAGATACATTTTTCTGAATCCGTGCAGCAATCCAGTGTAATATGGAGACGCATTTAACGTGAGATCTTGAGAGACATTTTCATGACTTTGAATGAAATGGAGAGCCTTGAATTTTCTTCTTTTCTATTTCAATAGAAATTTGACGCTTGGTGATGACGCTTGGTGCAAAGTTTACGCTGGTTTAAGGGTCATGTTATGATCGTCCAAATTTAGGTTGTAAACGTGAGGAGTTATATACATTTTTCTGAATCTGTGCAGCAATCCAGTGTAGTATGGAGAATTATTTCATGCTGAGATCTTCAGAGACATTTTCATGACTTTGAATGAAATGGAGAGCCTTGAATTTTCTTCTTTTATATTTCAATAGAAATTTGACGCTTGGTGCAAAGTTTACGCTGGTTTAAGGGTCATGTTATGATAGTTCAAACTTAGGTTGTAAACGTGAGGAGTTAGATACATTTTTCTGAATCTGTGTAGC
Source organism: Dolomedes plantarius (assembly GCA_907164885.2). Classification (NCBI taxonomy): domain Eukaryota; kingdom Metazoa; phylum Arthropoda; class Arachnida; order Araneae; family Dolomedidae; genus Dolomedes; species Dolomedes plantarius. Next base: position 143,560,066 of record OU015493.1, on the reverse strand, counting down.
AATCCAGTGTAGTATGGAGACGTATTTCACGCTGAGATCTAGAGAGACATTTATTAGAAATCGGTTAGCATAAAAAAATAACATAAACCCCGACAATAAGAAAAGGTTGATTGGTTCACTGTCGATAACGTAACAGTCAACTTATGCTACAGGAGGGCTAATCAGACAGGGACCGGCTTTTCAAAATCGATTCAAAATGGTTGCAAATATCCCATGCTTAACAGCAGGTTCCTAACAGCAGACATTGGTACCGAACACTAGCGGCCAAGTCATACGGTCTTTGTTTAACCTACTAAAATGGAAATTCAAGTTTAGATTGAGCTTGTAATTTTAACTGAAAATAAGCTTAACGATATTTTTGTAAAGCAAAAATCGATAGTCTATAACCGGAGAATATTTTAGCATCTGTTTTTCAGCAACAGGTATCGAACCATCGAGGGTTCCTTGAGGATGGGTGGCTAAAGTTAATTAAATAGATAATTAATATTATATATGGACATACGATTTCGGGAAAATATGTACTTTTTATAATAAATAACGTATTTTAGGTTCTTAAATTTTACTATTAATGGAAGGATGTTTCCCCCCCCCCCCAAATTACTGATCGTACTTGAGGTGGGGAAGGAATTCCCTCCCATTTTACTTTAAAATCAAAATTATTTTACATCTGTGTAGCATGTATTTTTTTTTCATCTTATATGTTCCTCAGTTCATTTACTTTTCAATATCAGCTGGAGAAAAAACATATACGCTCTCAGGTTCAAGTTTAAAATACAAACAATACGTTATACTATTTAAAATCCTTCTATCAGATCGAGAATCAAAACTCAGTGAAGGATTTCAACATTGATCTTTAGAAATTCAATTTCCTTCTTATATGATATAAATTATCTTCCGTTTAAGTGACTCCATAAAATGTATTTAAAAATGAATGCCGATAGACAATCGTCATTCCATTTGTTTTTATGTCAGGACTGAATGTTGAATAAAGGAAAAAGAATATGTTTAATAATGTAAATACTAATGCAGAATCCTAATGCTGAATAGGAAATGCAAAATGTCTTACAGGTAAAAAGAAAAGAGGCAAATTAAATCTTCTAATTGCGAGACGTAACATTTATACCAACTTTTATAATTGTTTAATGACATTTTTGTAAAACTCAGGCTACGGTTATTTCTCATATAATTCATAACCTTTACGAAACCTTTGATGTGAATATGTGAAAAATGTATCCGAGATAAATAAAGGCCAAAATGTTTCCAACAAAGTATTAAAAAAATATCTCTCCTGTCGGTATCTTAAAAAATGTTCGAATGGCATCCCAAAGGTATCTTCGAAGCATGCCTATGTGGCGGTTTGTAAATAGTTTGTAAATAGAAGTTGAATTTGTAAATAGAAAGCTGATAATATTAACCATGGGATTTTATTTTTATTAAAATCTTGTTATTTTACCCTGTGGAGCTTTTCCTCGTGGAATTTATCTCCCCCCCTCGAACAGTAAGAAAAGAGGCATAGTCTATAGAAAATGAAAAATATATCCTAGCATACGAAATGTGTAAGGTGCAAAATGACCCGTAAGAGTCCTTGATGGTCGTTTTATACTTTTATTTAACACCACACATAGCAAAACATATAACAAGTAAAATTAGACTGAAATTAATACCGAGTATAAATAATGAAACCTGGCGAGCACTGCGAAGATGTGCTTCATTCACATAAAACCTAGCAAGTCAAGTAAAAGCATAAGCAGTTAGTGCACTGTTCCGTCCGAAGACATCCACCAATATCTGTGACCGGTCGCTCGACGGCTACCCCACTCAGCCCGGAGTCCCCGGGCAATGCCAACCCCCGTCCGCTCCAGGCGCTCAGTGAGCGTCCAGGAACCTAATTTAGATAGGAATGACCGAATTTGATTCTAGCTTAAGCCAACGGCTAAATGTTTAGTGAATTAGTATAAGGAAATACCACACACTCTCTTTGAGACTCCTCCTCTAGTAGGGTCCGCCAACTCCTAGGACAATTCCTCTATTTATTTCCAAAAGTTATACAGATACATAAATATAAGACATAAAAATATACAGAGAATGTGGCTTATGCGCCACTTGGTCCGGTTGTGGTGAATGGGAGACGCAGGTCCAGCAGGTCCTTTACTACTTGCTTGATGAACTTCTTACTGCAGTAGTCTGTGAAGACTCGATTGGGACTCCAGCTTCTATAGTCCGTTGGTAGATTTTTCCTCTGTGGTTCCCATTCGCTGCACTCGAATAGGCAGTGGTCTACCGTCTGTGACATCCCACAGCTGCACCTGTCTTTACCTTGGTGGAATCTGGATTGATAGGCGCCGAAGCACCCGTGTCCAGTGATGGCTTGATTCAACAGGAAGTCACTCACTAGTCTCTTGGGAGAGACCAGTGGAAATGTTGTATGCACCATTCTCCCTTTGTTGGATGAATCCCACAATGCTTGCCATAATACTATTGATTCATTGTTTAATAAGGTTTTTATCTGCTTGCTCGTGTTTTTGCAAAAGGTGTTAATGGTAGTAAATTGCGTAGCCTCTTTGGCTAGCTTGTCTACTTCTTCATTTTCATTATGGCCCGCGTGGGTTTTCCCCCAGTGGAGGTGGACTCTGATATTGCAGTCCCTCAGTGAGATTTTGAGCTCCTCTATGTTTTCACTTTTATGTTCTATAGCGCTGAGCACTTGGAGTGTGCTTCTAGAGTCGGTGTATACGTCCATTTCTGAGAGTTGATTGGTCCGTGCTGAATCGATAGCCATCTGAATGGCTCTGACTTCCGCCTGGAAAGAAGAGGCGTTGTTTGAAAGTCTCTCCTTGCCTTCGGAGGTTTTGACTCCGTGATAGTAATACAGAGGCTGTTCGCACATTTTTTCGACGATTTTGGTAAGCGGTAATAAAAATTAGATTGCTGCAAAAGAAATAATTGCAATAGTACTATGTTTTCAAATGTCAAAATTATCCTCTGCGGCTTGAAAGTTTTGTTTTTATTCAAAATGGCGTTTTTAACAAAGCAGTGGTTCGAAGGCTACATTTATGCTCTTTCCGAAGAGAAATATGCATACTCCGTTATCTAAAAACGATGTGAGAGTCATGGTTTTGTGATATCTGAAGCGTCGATAGGTAATATCGTCAACAAGAAAGGAAAAAAAGTCTAATTGGAGCCTCAAGGGGGACAAAAATTCCAAACAAGTATCCAAGGTATAAACGGACATCTTCGACTATTGCAAAGGTACGTTGTTTAGTGTTAAAAGAAAATCCCCCTAGTCAAAGGACAGTTTCAAAATCATTAAAATGCTCGGTGTCCTCTGTAAACAAAATGATAAACGTTGATTTAAATCTTAATAAAGCGAAAAAACGCAATGTGCATCGTCTTCTTCCAAATCATATCGCCGAACGCAGGACACGCTGCAGAATTCTATATGAGAAACACTTATCCAAAGAAAAATGGAAAACAATTGTCACAATAGATGAATCATGGGTGTATTTAAATGATTGCAACAAAAAAAGAGCCATTTATTATCATAAAAGGGGAGAGAAAAATTTAAGTGCATGTTTCAAAGAATCGAAAGAAAGTTTTTCTAAGGGATTCATGATTGTTGCTGGTTTTTCTTATAATGGCAAGTTAAAAATAAAGAGAGTGGAAAAAATGTCAAGATTAATTCCAAATACTATCAGGAACATATTTTATCGCCAATTTTTCTGAATGAAATACCATCACTTTACCCACAGTGCCATCAATCTGTGAGACTCCATCAGGACATAGCTAGCAGTCACACATCAAAATCCACTGTAAATTTCCTAAAAGAAATGGAACAAAAAACTGGTATCAAGGCCATACCCTTCACTGATATCCTTACTAAATCTCCCGATGTATCACCTATGGATTTTTGTGCTTTCGGACTTTTAAAATCTGCATTATCCAAACTTCGTCCCAAAACCCTTACAGGACTCTGGAAAGCTGTTCAGGAGGAATGGGATAGAATACCTCTTCTGACACTTTAAAAGGCATTATTATCCTGGAAATTGCGGTGTCGAAAGATAGTTCAGAATAAGGGATGTCAAATAGAACATTTAAAACACAAGAATTTTATGTAATTTAGTTTTGTGAATACAATATACATCGTCTAAAAAATGTGTGAACAGCCTCTGTATATGTAGGCAGAACCTACTCGATCTTCAATCTTTGAGCCATCGGTGAAGAATGTGTACAGCGTAAGTAAAAGCATAAGTTTAAGCTTATCGTCGTCCCACCTTGAAGGCATCCAACTCAGATTTTATGAAGACCGGCCGCCGCGAGGGAGCACATCCCAAGCTCCGACACTCAGCTACATATGCAACTTTACCGAGTCACTCCACTCTGGCCAACCGCCTGCAGAACGACTTTTTCGCTAATACACATACTTTATTAAAAAGGTTACAAACAGCAAAAAACATACATCGAAATAGTCTATGGCAATTGGACATGTTCGTCCATTAGCCTTTTAACGATTTTATTTACTACTTTGAAACAGAAGTAATCGTTTTATAGTTTATTCTTGTTCCATTGTCTTGCATTCCCTGGCAGGTCGGCCCGCAGGTCAGCATAGTTTATGCAGTCTAATAGACAGTGCTCGACTGTCTGGTAAAAGCATAACCAAGAAATTTTTACATTGATCTCCGGGGGTCACGTGGTATCGATGAGTGCCAGTTGAACTACACCCACACAATCTATTCGATTCGCAACATAGTCCTTTACCCCTATAAACAATATAGTAGGAACTATACCAACAACTCTGTGACATCTTATACTATCTGCCTGAAAATGGAGATTGGATATCCATAACGCTAAATGAAACTTTTAAATGCATTTGTAATCTAGAAAATTCATAATTTCTTTGTCAAAAGCTAGCCGAATATATTGCTTAAATATGAATTTAAGATATGACAGAATATTCGGGAAATGTTTTCATAAATTCATGTACAAAATATGCTGACATTATTCCACAGCAGTTTGATTTACAGGAATATCTAGTTGAAACATTTTGGGAAGACTTCATATGCGACTATGAAAAAAAAAGTTCAAAATTCATCAATTTTTTATTTTTTTTATTTTTAGATTTTCAAAATGTTTTTCAAGAAAATATTATTCACTGTCTAATAAGAGGACTATTTTATACGTAAAATCCCATTATAATTTTTTAAAATACATTATTCACGACTTATTTAAATGTACGTATTGCAAATATATCGGATGTTAAATGCTGAGATTAACAAAAAAGCTTCTCATCTCACTTAAAATAATCGTATAAATAAGAAGCTTTGTTTGTTTTATACGAAAAGTTCCCTGCTTCATATTGAAGATTATACCTCTTATTACTCATCTACTATGCATGAAAATGTTCTCACTAAGTAAACATATTCAGAAATTCCGTTCGGGCTACAGCTTTGTCCGTCAATCAGTATTCAAGAGCAACAGCTCACTAAGAAAGTCAAAAGGCCGCGAACCACGGGAGCTAGTGGATTAGATTTATTTTCTATGTGTCTGGAATACTAATGTTTTGTAATCTTCGGCATGACAGATCTGCGTTTGTTGAATGTCCAGGCTTTCTTGGAATGAACTTCACTGCAAGTTGGAAGGGAAAGACTTTTCCAGATTAATTAAATTAAAAAAGCTGTTAAAGAAAAGGTGTCATGGCGCGAACTTTTCACTATGGTGGATCATAAACGCTCGGGACCTTAAATTACAAACGAACTTCAATTCTTCATATAATTTAACTGTATTTTCTACAATGTTTCTTACTTTACTAATTTAAAGTTACTTTAGAGCATTCTGTCCTATAATTGTCAATATAAAAACTGATGAAAATAGTCTTATTCTAATTTCTTAGTGTCACAGCACAATGGATATCGTCTGGATGTAATTTTCTATTTAAGAACACTGATATTTTCCTGTAAATATTATGGAAAACGTTGAAATTTGAGTATCTTTATTCTATACAGCGTTGTTCAAATCTTTAAGACCAGTATGGGTTGCCCTTGCAGTATCTAAGAGAGTTGTCTAGATATGAGGAGTGACAATTTAAGCATCCTTTAAGGTTTTAAGCTAAATCTCAAGCCCTTCCATCTTCCTTTTTTAGTTTTACGACGCTAGGTATACGTCTAAGGGCCTGTTCACAGGAGTCCTGTAGCGGAAGCGTTAAATTATTGAAATATATTTAACCAATGACAAACCTCCAAACGATTAGCAACGAAATTTTTAACGCCTTTGATTGGTTTATTTCCGCCTCAGCTCCCTCTTTCCTTTCACGTTTCAGCTACCGGACTCCTATGTGAACAGAACCTAACACTTGACTTGTTGCACAGTGAAAAAATGTGTGTTACAGAATGTTTCTGCTATCTAAATGTTATTTATTATTTAGCATGCAAAATTATCAATGCCTCAAATAGAATGCATTCTAAATAGTCTGTAGTATATTTCTTGATCGAAAATAAAAACTAAAATCCTCTCACTTGTATCTCTGTTTTCATCAAAATCAGCTAATCAAGTTGATATTTGGGAATAACTTCGAAAACGGACGAACTTCCAAAAGTTAATTTATTTCCTAATTAACCCTTTGAGAGGCGCAGTTTGCACAGGGCAAACGCCTAAATCTAGTCTTTTTTTTCACTTGAAATTCAATGTATTCCAGTAAATGAGCAGAAAAAAGGTTAGTACTGCCATCTGTTATCAGATTAAAGAAGTAAAAACATTTTACAACCTTTAATCGGATTATTTTTCAAGATTCTTTATGTTGAAAAAATTCGGTAAAAAAATCTGCACAGTGCAAACGGTAAAGGTTGTTGCTCTTGAAAGGTGTTAAAGGAAGCACGAGAAACATGGAAACACGCTAAAACAATACCATGCAACGAGTGTCGAGAAATTATAACTTTTCAAGCTGCATTTTAACATAAGGGGCAAAAACATTTTCTTTCACCAAGATTTTAGCGTCACGAGTAGTGAAGTTTTTAACAGAATTCAGTTCGTAAATTGTTCTGGGTGAGCAAAGGACACATGCTACTGCTACTGAAAGTTTAATCTTATGGACTGATTCCCTAGAATGGGAGGCGATGGCAGACTTGGAATTTTTTTTTATGATATTTGAGCCGAAGCTTTGAGAGCCCACTAGTTTGGTAAACGTAGCCAAGGTTGCACTCACATGAAAGAAAATAAACATCCCGGAATTTATCAAGAGGGTAGGATATGTCAAAGAACGAAACTGAAGCTTATCAATGGGTTAAAAAGAAACGTTGAAGCTGAACCGAGCAAGCAGGTATACATTATTGTAACAGGCTGGAGAATAAAGGGAACACAATATGATTACGGAAGTAAAAATCCTCGATCGAATAGGTATCCCTTGTTTTCTTAGATTTAATAAAGAACTCTATCAATAATAGAATGATTGTAACTAGATTCAGAGTTTGGGAGTGTTTTCAATACAAGATGATTTTTTAAAACACTAACACTACTCAGAGCCTTCTGTAGCGCGATGTATCAGCCAGAATTCCACCAAAATTGATAGAGGGACTAAAGACGACACGGGAAAGAATTTTCGAGAAAAAAAAATAGTTCCAAAAGTCACCGATAGGGGAAGATATGGCGCTGTTGTTGTCGGAGCACCCAAGAATTTGCATAAACGGTAAGTAAAACATCAAAATGCAAATTAACGAATACGTAGTCGACAGCAGCGCCAGTATTTTGGGTGTATAAAAATCGGCGCAGAACGTGTTGCACCTTCGCTTTACAGAAGAAAAGGTCATCAGTCGCTTTTTGCCACTTGCAAGGCCACCTCGCTCCCCGGACCTAACCCATGTGACATTTTTCTGTGGGGTTATTTAAAGTCTAAAGTGTATCTTGGTGGAGTCTCGAACTTGTGTGGCCCTAATGGACAACATTTCCCAGACTTTGGTGAACATTCCAGGCGACATGTTACGCTTGGCCGTTGAGAACATAGTGTTCAGGATGCAATGTGTCGTCCACCAGGAATGTAGTCACATTGAAGGAGGGAGAAGTGGATTTTCTGAATAAAGTGGTGTTGCAGTGAAATTTCTTTGTTATTCATTTGTCTGCTTACAACCTTTTCGGTATTCATCCCTTTTCTTTATAGCCCGTAACACTGACGCTGCTGTCAACTACATAGTCGTGAATTTGTATTTTGATGTTTTACTTTCCTTCTATGCAATTTCTGAGGTACGCTGACAACAACAGCGCCATATCTTCCCCTATCGGTGACTTTTGGAACTATTTTTTTCTCTCGAAAACTCTTTCCCATGTCGTCTTTAGTCTCTCTATCAATTTTGGTGGAATTCCGATCGATAGATCACGCCTCAGATGGCTCTGAGTAGTGTCAGTTTTAAAAAAAATCACCCTGTATTTCTTGTCAGAGCTGACAGAGCATGCATCAAAACAAACCTGTAGAGCACGATGGTCGTACGTGTACTCTGCTAAGCAAGCTGAGAAATTTTATTGACTGGAATGGTACGAGGGGGTAAGGATGGAGCGAAAGCTTTCCTGCACACAAAAGTGTATGAAGAATCGAGAGATTAAGAGGCTTTCATATGAAGAGAATTTTGATATTTCTCATGTACAGTAAACTGTATGCAGGTGTCAGTGGTTTTGACAGGAACAATAAAGAGGGAGAGATAACAGTCGTCATTAAAAGGAGTTTAGGGTCATCACCATATCTCCTCCAACAGAAAAAAAGAAGTTTGTGAAAAAGTGGAACTTCAAAATAGTGCGTGTAAATGCCACAAAAAATAGAATATAGGGTAACACACACAGCAGAACATTCCTCTCATTTCAAGAGAAAAAAATCTATTGTTGAAAAAAAAGAGAAAAACTTGTTTGACATGCAAACACTTATGACCGTGAAGAACTCTTCAACAGTCGAGTAATGAAACTTGTGTAATCATAAACTGAAACAATAAATACAACTTTCAATGGGGACATAGAGAAGATAGATTTAAATTTAAGAGAAACCCTTTTCTACAAATAGACTGAGAGAAACTTTTAACTTTCTTTAAGGGTTCCGAACGGTGAAAAGATTCGCACACGGAAGTCAAAGAGAGAGAGTAACAGAGAGAAGTTTGTAGAAAGCGGTGCAGATGTTAGAAACAGATGGACGAAAGGTGAGGGAAGACGTGAATTTTGTGTAGAGCATAAAACTGAACCAGAGTTAACAAGAGATAGGATGACCTTTAGTAGAGGAAAGGATGCATAGGAGTGAAGTTTATTACAATTATTGAATATTTAACTACATATTTGACTTCAGAAAGCCAAAGGTTAGCAGGGTCAGATTTTAATAAACGAATGTGGAATCAACCTCATGAAAATCAGCCCTCAATGAATCGTATCTGGAATGTTCTGGAAAGGGGGCATACGTCACAACAACAGGAAAATAATAATCTCAATAAAGAAAAACCATATGATTGTTTTTGTCATTTTTTGTGATTGTCACAGAAATGGCGACACTACGAATAGAATTTTGAATACAAATATTGTAGCGATCTATGGGTATAAGGAAACCGAATAAAATAGATATGAATACGAATAATGTCAGGGGGTACTTATCCCTACTTCCAAAAATTTCCAATCCTTACGGCGAGTGAGCCACACACAAAAAACAACATAGCCATCTGTACCATATGAAAGCGACTTTATTCTCTTGTACATTTAACAATTAACAGCTTCTTTTTTTTGTTGCCATACAGGAGAATGTTACTTTACGGTTATTTTACTTTCTCTGCTGGCACTCGACAGAATATAACGTTGCGGTTGTCACGGTAATCGCTAGCTCCGCCTCCTAGCAGTTATTAGCCCCCTCTACCGGAGTTTTCGGAACAGTGATAATTTAGGGCTTGAATTAAGTTCTTGAAGAGCTAATTTCTGGGGAAAATATAGGACGAATTTAAAGTTTGAGCCATTGGAAGTAAGAGTGTGAACTATTAGGGTATCTCAAAGAATAATCCAAACCCGAAAAAAGATTACTACTTTTAAAAGAATTTTCCCAGGGAACAATAATCTTAGGAATAGATATATTAATAACGCCAGAAAAATTTAAACCTAAATCAAGCATTTCTTTCCGAGCAGAAGTGAGTGAATACGGCAAAAAAATTACAATAGTATCCTGACCGGCACGAACGCTTTAGTTCTATCAACAAGAATCTGAAATTTCTGAACATGTGGAAAAGGACCTAAAAGAATTACCACCAGCAAAGTGTAAATGAAAAGCTCATCTTCAGTAAAGGACAATTAATGACGCAAATGTTGAATTACGGCAAGTAAAACTTTTTAAATCGACCAATACTTCTATTAATTCTAAAACTGCCCAAGTTACAATTGGCATCGATAAAGTTAGGACAAGCAATGTAATTCCTACACTTCAGCAAAAAAAAAAGTAAGTTCGAAAATCAGGCACGCTTTAACATGTCAAATCCATTGAAATTTTAAATATCATCCATAGTTAAAATAGAGAGAATAAAGTAAAACATGAAACAATTTAACATACGAGGGAACAAAAATGGCAGCACAATGAAATAAAAGCCAATAAAAATGGCTACGAAAGAAAGAACTGACAAAGGAAATAGGCCCATAAAAAAGTAACCTCAAAGGACATAAAAGTCGAATAACGGCCAAACCAACAGACGAAAAACACGGCGGGAAAAACCTATCTCAAGATTAGAATAAAACGTTATGTAAGCTACAGATCAGACGCTACAGTGCCTTTGTGTTATCTCAGTCAGCGCATTAGACATTAGACTGGTAGGCTAATATTCAATATCAGAGTCATGGAGTTGAGTCCAGTGAACGGTATAGATGTTCGTATCTTATTGAACCTGCAGTTTAAAGCAGCATCCAGTCCATTTAACCGTCATTTAATGAAAAATTGCGTAGCGATACAAATACAACGAACCAACTGTTTAACCTCAACTGCATACGTAAAAAATACAACAGTTAGCAGAATAGAAGTATCGTTTTGTGCCTATATTTATTTAATCACGAGAGGGTACAGCTTTATATGCCTCATATAGCCCTATCTTTGTTTTTCAAAGAGCACTAAACCATCGGGTGTCGGACGCTGTTTCTGCGGTTCCGCAGTAATGGCATATTTGTAAATAAATATAGTTATAGGATATGTTTATAAGACTCTTCTTAAGTACATTTGGATGTATGTGTATATTATTATCATGTTTGCCAGTGCCTTCATATTCGAAGACAGCTTTTCCCACGACACCGGTTTCTCCATCAGTGTTTAAAAAAAGAAACCAGCTGTTCTACAATACCTGCATAACAAAAGGATTCGTACAAAAACTAGTTATATTGTGTAGTTAAATGTTTCCCTCATCGAAAGCGAAGCATAACATACTCGATAGAAAGCATGTCTTTATTGGAACCCTCCGGTTAACCAAACTTGCTTCCATGTCCAGTTGAGAAGAACCAAGACGCCAGTTTAAATGATTATCGTTATGTAACCTGACATGATGATAATTTGTTATGATATGGTCTTGAATATTAAATCTCTTAATTTTTTAAACGTTTTTATGGGGTCGCTCACTTTGAAAGATTAAAAAGAAACTTATTTCAAATTTAAACGTAAATTAACTTTGTTTTAGGTTTTTATGGACTGCTGTATTTTTCATGCATTTTGAAGGTTTCTCTAAATTGGCAATGAATGTTTAGATCAGGGGTGTCCAACCCACGCCCGCAGGACGCATGCGGTCCAAAGCAAGTATTAGTGTGGCCCAGAAAGTGAGCTCAAATCGAAAATAAAGTGTCAATAGTCCGCCTCGGCGATGATGGCAGGTGGCCATTACAGATCCCTTTTGTTCCTTCAACAAATCGACAATAAAGCATTTGAAATATCTTTAATTCTAAACAAAATTCCGTATGGAATTTCTGTATATTGATTTAATTACAAAAATGAAATGTGAAGTTTTTACACATTTAACGATTAATATTTGTAATGATATTAAAATTAGTAAAAAAAATTAAACACCATGAGCACATAATCTCCCTGATCTTATGAATACATTCACGAACAAGGCCATTATAAATGTTGTCAGAGAATATACTCGCACATTTTGTTTCACCAAACTATTTCCTGTAGAATTGACGAACTTGGGAAATATATCGAAAACGATTTAAAAAGTAAAGCTTCTAGTTTTAAGTTTTACTCTTTGTCGATGGATGAAAGTACTGATGCTACTGACTTGGCTCAATTTACCATTTTTATCAGGTAAAAATGACGAGTTTATTATAAATGAAGGAATGGCTTAATTAGTACCGTTAAAAGACAAGACAATCTTGAGAGATTTAAATGAAGCAGGGGAGAAAACATTGATGTGTGTGTGCGATTCTCATAAACTCTTGCCAACATATCTGGTATAGTTACAGATCGTGCCCCAGCTCTGATAGGCAGAAAGAGGGACTTGTAAGACTAACACTAGAACCACGGCATCTTCGGCAAAAATAAACAATTCATTTGCATCTTTGCTACTCCATTTACAGTCGATATAGATATGCTGCCAGAAAATTTTCAAATGGTATGCATAGAGTTACAATCTGACATTCAACTAAAAGAGAAAATCAAGTCTCTTTGTTGGACTTTTAATCAATCATACCTGCCCAGAGATAAAAATCCCTAAGTGCATAGTCATGCGTTATTCATGTCATCATTGTTTGGAAGCACGTGCATCTGTGATCAACGATTTTCAAGAGTGAAGCACACTAAGAGTCAAATTAGAACCAAAATATCGGATGAACATCTTGAGAACTCCCTGAGAATTGCAGCCACTTCAATTAACCAAGATATAGTATGACTCCTATAGGTACCTTTATAAATAAAATTTATAAAGAAATATGTAACTATATATTATACTTTCTTTACTTATTAACTATTTTTAATGTTATCTATATTTGTGTGTGGCCCAAAACAATTCTTCTTCATTCAATGTGGCCCAAGGAAACTAAAAGGTTGGACACCCCTGGTTTAGATGAAGACATTATTGGAAAAATTTTGTTTAAGTATATGTAGATAAAAAATTTCGATTAAATTTTATATTTCTGTACTAAGAAAAACATAAATGAATTTTGAAATACATAAATTTACATTGAAATTTAAATGCTATGAACTTAATGTTTAGAAATGTTCGCAGGATTTTCTTTACAACCAGGGAGAGCAATACAAAAATTTCTCAAATGGATATTTATCACCATTAAATATGGTGACATCACTGTTAGTAAGGATGATATACGGGATTTAACCAGGCTGCAGAATGTATTTGGTGAAATGTATTATTTTCCGTTTTCATAGGTAGGAATAAAACGATCTTTTCTTAAGATCACATAATTCTGTTCTTATGATCACATAATGATACACTTAAAATTCTAACTTATGTTGAAAACTGCACTGCACAAAAACTTTGAGCCAAGCTACAAGTGAAACATCCTACTTTAAATTTGAGAAGAGTGCCTCTCTGCCTTGGTACAGTGCTATGGTACTGAAAATATGCTTAATTGATCTTTGAAGTGGATTTCACATATGTAATTCCTTTGGCAAAATTTGTTTGAATTTTATGTGGAAAATTAAGGGTATAAATTTATGCAAACTATCAGAGGAATAAATATTTCTGTATTAAGAGCCATTAATATTAAATGTGATGTCCATACATGAAAAAAATTAATCTCAAGTTTATGACTATGAATGTCTATAAAATTTTGGAGTTAAATGTTTGTGTAAAACTTTCAATAAATTCAAAATGTATGATACACAATATATGATATGCAGTGGAACCTCGATAAAATCGAATTCCTTTATAAATCGAAGTTTTTCCATTCCCCTTGAACCTGCCTAACACTCCCATGTTATTTTTACCTATATATATCAAAGGACTGGACAGGAAGGCCTCGATATTTCGAATTTTTAGTTTCCTTGCCTTGGCACCGCACTTCTATAAATCGAAGTTGTTTTGATAAAATTAATAGCCTTTAGACGAAACTCAGTTTGTACTTTGAACGACTATCGTTCATGTTACAACCTGTAACCCCCACTCTAAGACCACTTTTGTTCACAGTTCATTATTTATTATTGTCATAAATTAGTCCGATTCCAGTTTGTGACAGAACAGTGCGCGTGTGAGAAACTTAGTTTTCGACTTTGGTTGTGTTTGTTAACGATTCGAGTGTACTTTTATACTGTGCAATGGCAAAAGGTAAAACACTCTCATATGAAGAAAAAGTTAAGGCTATAGAGGCCGTAAACACCGGGGATAAGAAGAAAAGAGATATCGCTAAGCAGTTTGGCATACTAGCCATCACTCTATCTACAATGTTAAAGAACAAAGAAAAGTACAAAAACCAAGTGTCTTCATCTAAGAGACTTAAAGGACCTGAATTCAAAGACATCGAAGAGTGTGTTCTGCAGTGGCTGAAGCAGTGCCGGGACAAAATCTTACCTATAAGTATACCAACCCTTCAAGAAAAAGCAACAGAATTTGCTAAACAACTTGGAAAACCAAACTTTTGTGCTAGTAATGGACTTCAGAACTTTAAGAAGAGAAATGAAATTGTTTTAAAAAAAGTTACCGGTGAAAGGGCAAGTGTATACTATCAGGTCTGTACACAGTGGAATGAAGAACTATCTGAATTAACCAAGGGGTACAAACCCGAGGTCATATTCAATGCTGATGAGATTGGACTTTATTACCAATGCTTACCTGACAAAACCTTAACCTTCAAAGGGGACTTGTGCCATGGTGGAAAAAACAGCAAGCAGAGAGTTACAGTACTACTTGTAGCAAACCAAACAAGAACTGTAAAACTTAAGCCCTTAATGATTGGCAAAGAAAAAACCCGCGTTGTTTCAAAGGGTTAAACGCTTGCCTATGGACTATGCATCAAACCAAATATCTTGGGTGAAATCAGACATTTTTGGAAAATAGTTAATCGACCTCGACAAAGAGATGAAGAAAAAGAAACAGAAAATCCTCAAGTTTATTGACAACGTGGGGTCCGCCAAAACTTAATAACATAAAAATGGAGTTCCTACCCTCGAATACGACATCTAAACTACAGCCATTAGATCAAGGAAAACTAAGAAAACTTTAAATGTCTTTACAGTAAAGAAGTTGTGTGTCATTTCATTCGTGACATCGAAGATAAAAACCCTACAAAAATTCAATGTGCTTGATGCCATTTGAATGGCTTCAAAGGCGTGGACTAATGTGACGGAAAAAGAATTGACAACTGTCTCAAGAAAAGCGGGTTTAAACGACAAAATCAAGAGGAGAAAGAAAGAGTTGAAGAGGACTGTAGTGCTGTTAATACACCAACTAATGAATATGGAACTCCTGAACGATGGAGCAAAGTCACAGAGTCCCTCAACGTCGAGGAACTTATATTCGAGGAGTTTCTTAGCTTTGACGACGATCTGGCTACATGCGGTGAATTAAGCGATGCAGACATCATCGCATCCGTTTCCAAAAACACGGAAGAGGACAATTGATCTGGCGAGGACAATGAAGAGAGCGAGGTCGAGGCACTGGACTCAGACCCCCACTTGTGATGCGCGATGTGCCATTACCACCTTGCAGAGATTCCTTCGGTTATGAGTGATTGGGCAATCCAATCCATTTGTATTCTGGACGACGCATTGGATAAAGTGACACTTTCAGGTAGACAAACAACAATTTCAGATTTTTTTCAAAGCTACACTTAATTTTTTTACAAAATTTTTATACATTTGCCTAAATTTAATAATCAATGTAGGCTTTGTTTTTCTATACATATATTATTACTGTAACAGTATTTTACAATTCAATAAAATGAAATTTCTCTAATTGCAGTGAGTATACAATTATTTTAGTGTGAACAAATTTTAGTGTTATATGGAAGTCAGTCAGAAATTACCTCGATAAATCGAACCTCGGTATATTGAAATCCTCGATAATTCAAAGTTTTTTCGCTCACCTTGAGGTTCGATATATCGAGGTTCCACTGTACTAAATAACATTCCCATACGGATAAAAAAAATTAAGTCGTAAGTTTGTTTGTGCATTTTTACAAAAATTTTGAATTTAAAGATTTATGTTAAAATTTAACCCTGCATATGTTTAATACTGTATCTTTATAAAACGAGAAATAGCCGTCTTCGAAAATATTGTCGAAAGAAGGCATTGTTGCCTGAACATTTAATTGAAATTATAAATTTACATAGTAAATATATATATATAGTTATGTATTAAATAGATGTTTAGTATTTTTTTAAAATTTATATCAGAAGTTGAATATGAGTTAGTTCACTAGTTGTAGCTTTCTTTTATGACGTTTGTACTCTTAGCGGAATATTAATTTTTTATGAAACATGTAAATTGAAAAAAATCCAATAATAGTTGTTTCAAACTTTTGAATATTTTTTTAATAAAAATTCTTCGCATCTTTTGAATTTGGATTTATCCTTCATGTTTCAGTTAAAAACTTGAATATTCAGATTTCCTAGACCAGGTTTTTAAAAATAAGAAACTCTATTGTTCTCTGGTATAAAATGTTTTTTGTTAGATAATCATATAACTTAATTTTTACAATTTCTGACGAGTTTTTATATATCTGTCTAAAACGCTTGCTTAAAATTGAAAAATTTTAATAAAAATAACATATTATTTGAAGTTGATATATGTTTCAGTGCATTTTGATAACTATACTAATAAATATAATAGAATTATAACACTTGATAACTGTGGGTATTGCTGATAGTTTAGATTACATGTAACGATTATATAGTAACTTAAATCGGGAAATATTGTGATGACGTGGCACATTTGCAATCGATATCTAATCGTAAGATATAGGGAGAATATATCTGAGGCGTTATGGCAGATGTTGATATGTCCGAAAAATTAAATTTTATGTTTTAAGTTGATATGTCACACTTAAAATTGGTTCTTTAATGTGGCAAAATCTGATAGCGTAATTATGAAATAATACCAAATTATTCGTATCTGCAAATGCTGTTATGTATCAAAGAGGTAATGCTTGGCCCGTAATGGAATATTTTAGACCCTAATTGGAAATTTCCATTGAAGACCAGCCACATGCTTGAGGTTGAATATGAGTATTAACTAAAGAATATTTGGATTGAAAAACTTAATTGAGTGATTTTATATTTCGCAAGAAAAGTTACTTTTGTAATTTGCCGAAAACATGAAAAAATGACGTATCAACATCTGCCATAATGCCACAGATATAACTAATGTTCAAGCGTTAAAAGAGTGTTAAAGTCCTAAAAAAAATATTTCGGCTTAAATATTGTAAATAATATAACTTAAGTCTTGCTAGGTTTCTTGTTCTTCAGCACATGAAAAGAAACTAAATTTTATGCTCTAGAGTAGTTGATATATGGGTTAAAGACTTATTGCAATATTCCTTACATTCGGCTAATGAATAAAAATATTGATACATAAATGGGAAAAATATGTCTTCTTTGATATCAACGCATCTGTATAAAAAATATATATAATTTCCTCCTTAAGGCTGTATTTATGAAAAGCAACCTCTGATAAATTTTGGGATTAGACTAATAACATCTTTAATTCCGAATTATCGCCTCGTTTCATCGTAATCGAAACACCCATCAAATGTTTCTGCCGATAAGCGATCCTGTCTAACGTTCATCCACCTCAAACTGCTTGCTGTAAGTCCATTGGGGAAAAAAAAGAAAGAATCATAATGAAGAAGTTGTAGTGGACTTTTTCTCACGAGACTATTAACAGTAGATTTAATGATGCATCCTTGGCGTGTGTGAATCACTCGGCATCTCAGTTTTGTTTTCCGTAAGCGATTGATCATTCCCACTGTATACTTGAGATGATAAATACGTCGACTATGTGATAAATGTGTGTCTTTGAACGCCTTAATGGGATGTTGTATCACCCATTTTAACGTTACTTTTCTATTACTGATATCGAGATTGTTCGATGAATGGAATTTTCAAGCACATGATATGAAGTTTTGAAATCATGGGATTAGCAACTTTCCGAGAAGAGAATATTGCGCTTAAGAAAAATTGACGAACCCGTGAATAGTTTATATAAGAATCGATAAAAGCAAATTTTTCTTTTGAGCAAAGTTCAATAAACGGATATTCTAGGATAAAGTCCATGGTCCGTCTATTTCTAAAGAAAAACTTTTGAAATTTAAATCATATCGAGGATATGATGCTCATGTAACAAATATTTTCATCAGAAATCTCTCAACACAAGCATACACTGCGTCTGGGTTTATTATAGGAGTAATTAATGTTAAAAACTAATGAAGTTCTCAGAAAAGTTTTTATAATCGTTGTTGAAGAGTTTAATGCATAGGACAGGTTATAGCTAAGAATACTAATAAAGGGGAGGAATTCTAACTCTAGTTAAAACTTTCTCCCTGATAAATGGAATTAGGAAAACTGCATTGCACAAAAATACTCTTGAGTTATTACAGTATAGTCCAGTTTTTTATCCTAGTTGAAAATTAAAAGCGTCCGTAATTGAGGATAAAAACTTCTTGTTTAGAAAAAAAAAACATGATAACGGGTTGACCCCCCCCCCCCCCCCATACACACAATAATCTAACGCAGTGCCGTAACTAGCCCTTCCTCTGCCCTAGGCAAGAATTTGCATTTGGGCCCGTTAATTAATTAGGTTTGGGAAATTTATAAAAAAATACTGCATTTCGGGCCCCCCTACCAAATGGGCCCTGGACGGGTGCCCCTGCTGCACCTGCCTAATTACGCCACTGATCTAATGGACTCCCATAATTTTCGGAACCTCTGGTCTAAAAAATTTCTTTTACTTTATGAATAATGCTTGAAATTTTGACTGCTTGCACCTCTCTGTTATTGATACTTTCCATTCGTTTTTCTCCACTTTAGCAGTAGCCTTAGTAGCACGTATACGTTGGGCCACGGATATCACCCATTACTGAAATACTTTATAAGTATAAGATGGGAATTTTATTTCATTTTCATTGTTTAAGTTGTTTTAGCTTTCCGGATTTGTTTCGAAGAAAAAAAATAATATGTGGCATTTGGAATCACCCAATGCTGCTGTCTTCTGTTATCATCAGTCCAGTTACGGATGGCAACGAATCCGTTGGTGCGATATTTTCGCAGTGATAGGTCCGACATCGCAATTGACGTCACCCAGACCGTTGGGGTCGCGTACATGATGTCTTTGAATACCCTCCGTAAACCGACGTTGGTCCGATGCACTAGGGAGATATCTTCTCATTCACTTACTTATTTCCTCATGGCAATATGTATATATTTATATTCGTATCCACAGTTAGAGTATACAAACAAAATTATAGATGGCCGCATGGCTAGGACGCTGACTTTCGATACCAGAGTCTGTGGGTTGGAGTCCCACTGATGGCATGAATATTTGTAGCCATTCAGAATAGACTTTAAGCCGCAGGTCTCCGTCTAACTAACCTCGTGTAGCAAAAATGACTTTAGTGCTCTAAATCAATCAAATGAAATTTTAAAATTTTTCAAATATAGACCCCCACTCCCTTACCAATTGTTTCTAAGTTCCTATTTTTTACGTTAAAAAATCTGCAAGTTTCAAGATCTTAAATATCTTTAGTTCCAATTTATTCTGTTGTCTAGGATCAATTTATCCATAATAGTTACTCAAAGTAACTAACGTGTTCTAACTCTATAAAATGTTTTTTAATCACTTAATCGTAATCCTGAATATCGCCTTCGACGCCTTTTAACTGCTTTCACTTTCGGTTACAACGTAACGTACGATGGGGCAATAGAACTTTAAATCTTAGGTTTAGAATGCGTAAGCCATAGTTTGTGCCTTCTAACAGGTTTAGCCTGTTTAAAAGCATATTCTAGAGCTCTCATAACTAGTACTTAAACTTGCTATCAGCGTCTAATCTTTAAGTAATAAATTATATCGTGCGTTATCTCTTTCAACTGTGATTTTATTTCTTTCACCTTACGTAATCAGATTTATAGGATTTCTGTTGGAGTTAGGTTTCTGACTTTTTCCCATCGAACAACTAGCTAAAAAAGTTTTTTCTTTTATGAAAAAAATTCTTGGTTAAGGTTGCTGTTTACTATTCTTATGGAATTCGTTCACCTATGCACACAGAAAAAAAAAGTTGTTCTTTGAACCCACTTCTCCGAGTTCAAATCCACTGCACAGTGGAACTCGCTTATGGTGAGTCGTACAACCCATGTGGGAAAGTGGGTTCTAGAACCCAGATCCTAAGCGGGTTGATTTATCTGCCACCAACCCACTAAAATGGGTTATACGACTCACTTTAAAGTGTGTCGAAAAAACACACCAACATGAGTAGACAAACTCCTCTTTCGAGTTCAATATCTCACTATATTTTGGGTTATAAAACCCAGGACTAACGAGTTCTTTTAAGTAAATGAGTTTACGCTATAGTACTCGAAATTTTACCAATTCCCACCCATCCCGTCTTTAAATTAAGCGATTTTATGCAAGTAATTCATTATTCATTGTTTTGTGTATTTATTATCTCTTCCCTCACATACTTTCTCGTGGGAGAAAAAAAACTGCACTATACACCCGTATTTGGAATATATTTTGTATTAAAATTTAAGGATTTTTTTAAAGTTTAAGTCTCATAAACACAAAGCTAAATAATTGTTATCAAATCTTGCAAACTTATATCATAAGTGATGAAAGGCTGCCTAAAAGTTATAAGGATATCAGATATTTAAAATGTTAATCAAGCATCCATTATTTTTTTGTAAATCAGTTTCATTCACAGGAGTAACTGAGAAGAAAAAGAAGCTCCAAATAAAACAAAAAATAAAAATAAATAAGCTGAGATTTAGTTGGGTACTTCTATATACCAGTAAAATAAAATTTACAGGAAACTTATGAATATTGTAATGTATAGAACCTTAAAATTTTGTAGGTCAAAACGCTTTCCTTTACAACATTTAGTTTCCTTAAACTGAGACACAAATATTTTATCAAGAAAGTTTCAGATCTTAGCTTTAACCCAAAAAAGATATTCACAAGATAACTTTTTTAAACTGAAACAAAATATTAATTACATTGATTTTAGTAATATATATTTGTAATTGGTATACTATGATCCCCACACAACTAATTTAGAAACAATTAGAATACCTCAAATTGTAACATTTAAGATTCTGAGGAAATATAGATAATCATTTTCTAACACACAAGTTTTTTTAAAGGTATATTCGACCAAATGCTCGATTAATACTTACATGGTTTGTAAACTTCTTAATTATATGTTAATATACTTACCCAGTTGCTCTAAACAAAACAACTCCAAAATCATGGTTTGAAAATTTTATAAAGTACTAATATATTTGTTATAAATATACTTTTCTACATAGAAATTAAATAATTCATGCATAATGCATTCACAATTCTTGCTAAATCAGTTGACTTCAATTGAACATTTTAATGAAAAAGCATGCGAACTCACATTTCAATCAAAAAACATACCAGCAAACAAAATTACAAATACAGAGAAACTTTATTTACAAATAAATATACAAATTTTTTAGTGTAAATACCCTAGGTTCAATTTCACATCATTAGAATATCAACTTTAACCAATGCATTTCAAATCAAAGGGTGAATTAATATAAATCATATCCTAAATCTTGGGCTGTAAAGATTTAGTTTTGTTCAGTTATGTTGACTGTAGCATTATTTTGGCTGCAATGGAGGATTATTCACCTGAAATATAAAATAAAATTCATAAATGTTATGCATTTCAGTCAAAGTTGATTTTAATTTTCATGGAATTAAACTTTTGAAGTGCTCACTAATAGGTTCTACATTAATGGATATTGTTTGGCTCAATTTTTACTGCAATATCTAAAAAATCGACACATTGATTTTAAACTTTGAAATAGCACCCAGCAAGAAATTGCCTTTTCTCATTACCTTTCCATAACAAAATTTTAACTGCAGTTGCAGCACAGAGAACTGATTCTCCACGTTGCAGGAAAATTTTTGCTATATTAAGAGACTACTACCCTCCACAGATAAATCTTAATATCTGTGTGGGGAAAAAATTCAGGTATTCTCTTCTAGCGAAACTACCGCGGGCTATTAACGTAGGATTACTTATCGTTGCTTACCTCTTTTGTATGTATATATGTATCTATATATACGTACGTATGTATATATAAACATACATCTATGTCAAAATTTTGACGCATATTGGTAATTTTCTGTTTAACTTGTCCAAGCGATAGACTGGGTTTGGTGCGCTGCCAAAATTATAACTCGCGAGGAGGGATGGACGGACGGTTTTAGTGTCTGAAATTTTCCTTCTGAAATATATGCATTTATTGAAAATTAATCAACATACTTTTAAAGGCAGTTTTAAAATTCCAAAGTTGAATTTCGAGACCAAAACATAGCATAAATACAGTAATTGATCAGGGTTGCGAATATCCTAGGGTAGAAGGAAAGCAAAACAGTATCAGAAATCGTGTGTTTTGACCTTTTCAGTGAAAATAGCTTTCACTTTTGACAGAGGTTAGATTTGTTTATAAAATCTTTATCCATGTAATTTGCATATCAGTTCAATGTACAGCTTTTGAACTTATCAGAAACGTCTATTTATCATTTTAATCTCTCGTAAAAATAAATTTTAGTGTTAAAGAAACTTTTATTTTGCTGGTTCTTGACCTAAATTGCATTAGACAACGTATTCAGGTCAGTGTTATTCGTTCACTTTCTTGACACATTGCATATACTTACTGACTATCTTTTACACAGTGAAGTTGCCTGTTTTCATTACCTTAATTTGCGGTAACGTATATACTAAAGCAACGAACTCCCTTTTAACAAGATGCGACGAGGTTTTCTACACTAAACTCTATTTATTACTACACAATTAGACTACATAAATACCGTACTTAATTGCTAGCAGGCAACGGGGAATTATTTATCGGGCGTGTCAATCCCGGAAGCTATATTACGGAAACCCTGCCAGAATTCAGCCACGCCACTATTTGTACATACGCCACACTAACCTCTCTGTCTTCACTTTATCAACAGGTCGCTGGGACGATAGCTAACTTCAAAAAGCCTTCGGTAAGCTTGATATTGTCCGGCTGTTGTACAGCAAAGCGATCTTCACTTCTTCAATTGTTTCTCGTTCGCCGCTCACCTCCGTCCGACCTCGCCTCGTGGCTTTTTCCCACACACTGTCGCGTGTGTAAGCTATCAACGGGGATTCTCATCTAGTAGAAAAGAGCCGCTCATTTGCATTCGCTTGTTTCTTCTTCAAAAGGCGATTTATTTAAACCAGAGGAGGGTTATTTTTGATTCAGAACCTCACAACACCCTAGTCCAATCTTTGAATTTTCTTTCCTTCACAATTTTGATGATAATTTTTTTTAAATTTTAAACATATATTACTATACTATACGTTTTATCTTTTTTATAATGTATTTAACTTTTGTTTGAACAAAGAAAATATATTAGCTGGTAATGCATGCTATTATCACATTCTACCTATCTGTCAAACGTTCATTCATAATGCAATAAATTTAGCGTCAGGATTAAAAGTTTTGACAGTTTAATGTGTCTCTATAACAATAAATGTCGAAATCGATGTATTTTTTTTTCATGAAATACATAAATGTTATATATTTGGAAAGAGCTTTAAAAACTGATAATTTTTTCTGCGTACACTTATTCTGTTACTTTAATAGTTTTAAAGATATTTCAATTCTAAATGCCTATTCCTCAAATACAAAAAGGAAACCACCATGTTTTCAATGTTAAAATTGATGTTTTTTTTTTTAAAGAAAGTACATAAATTTTACATATTTC
Organism: Dolomedes plantarius; assembly: GCA_907164885.2. NCBI lineage: Eukaryota > Metazoa > Arthropoda > Arachnida > Araneae > Dolomedidae > Dolomedes > Dolomedes plantarius. Next base: position 143,536,169 of record OU015493.1, on the reverse strand, counting down.
GAAAGAGCTTTAAAGGCAAAAAAATTTTTCTGTGTACACTTATTCTGTTACTTTAATAGTTTTAGAGATATTTCAATTCTAAACTCATACTCCACCGAACAAAACGTAAGCGCCATGTTTTACGATGTAAACACAGCGTGATTCTCACTAAAAATGAATCACTGAAAAGAATTGTTTCATCGTGAGTCTAATTTTTAATTCTTTTTCTATTTTTCCTACTTTTAATTCAAACTTTTCAATCATAAATAGATCATTTGAAGATGTACTGATTTTTGGGGGATTTTTTAGCAATTGAAAGTGAAAAAAAAATTCAATTCAAGTGAACTGTGATTCGAGTGTCAAGTGATTCGATAGCTGGGCAAAGCCCGAACATAACCGGGCGAAGCCCGGCTAGTATTTAATATATTTATTTTTGTATATTTAATATATTTATTTAGAACTGCCAAGAAGTGTACCCCATAGGAATTCACGCGTGTGTAGATGAAACTCACATACCATTTAGGGGTAGATGCCCTATTCGTATATGCCTAAAAAATGAACAAAGTTACATTAAAATTAAAATCAAGTGTAAATATTTTTTTATAAATCAATAATAACTGAGATACAGAGCTAAAATTAAATGTAAATTGGAAAATTACATAAGCAATAAGCTACGAAATCCAGCTAAAGGACTGTTCACATTGCAGTCCGTTAGCGTTAGCGTAAGGAAAAATGGCGCTGAGACGGAAATAAACCAATCATAGGCCTTAACAATTTCATTGCTAATCGTTTGGAGGTTTGCCATCGGTTAAATATATTTCAATACTTTTATGCTTATCCTACCGGACTGCTATGTGAACAGGCCCTTAGTCTCATTATATATATAATAGCCCTTGTCTCTGTATAACACTTCCGGGCTGTACTCATCTTTCAATTGAAGCCCTCAGTAAACAAACAGCCGGTTAGGCTTAATTTCAATTTCAGATGTGGATCAGAATTTTTTCTTACCTAAAAACTAATATCTTCTCCATCAAATCACGTTTTTTCAGCCTATTTTTCTATAAAACATTCAGAACTAAAAAAAATGGATGCTTTTAGCTGTATATTTAACAGTTTTTAAAAATCTGTTTACTTTTGCGATGAATTCTGAAAGTACACAAACTTGAATGTGAATGAATCAAGAAGCTCAAGTATTCATATCGCGTAGTGAGCTGTAAAAAACTGGATGGCAGTCTACTACTCCAATCGCATGAAAAACTAAATAAATAAAAAATAATGAAAGGGTTTGCTTTTACAAGGCGTGGATTAAATGCAATATTGTTAGATAATTCGGGATATTTTTTAACTTTCATATACTTTATGAAAGTATAGTACTTTATTTAATTTTTTCATATACTTTATGTCACTGAGAATGCGCAGAAACAGTGAGTTTCTAAATCCAGATTTAAACATGCCACTGAGCATGCGCAGAAATCAATTTTTCAATTGTAAGTTATCACTAATTAATAATAATTGCGTTTACAAAAACCAAATTTTACAAATCTACAGATTACAATCTTTCGTTTAAGACCAAAATGAAGTAAATTGATGCATTAGTTTCTCTCACGGACTGTCCAAAATGTCAACTTAGCAACTTAAATATATAGATGTTGCTAACTTTCGGAATTCCCAAGCTTCCTGTGCCTGTGCGATGATCCGTCACTGACAAAGGGATATAAAATGCTTTATCTAGAACAGAACTGAAATGTTATGTGTTATTCATTATTTTCATTAAACATTATATTATAACTGTATGTTATACATTTGAAATCTCTAAATAATTTCATCTTTTTCTCTGAATGTTTGTATTATCTGGCTTTTCCTTGAAAATCCTGCATTAACACGGAAAACCGGTAATCCAGTGTATTGTTAAAAGCTTCCCAAAGACAGACGACCATTTCTTATCACACTTAAAAAAAAATTAAATAGCTGTTTTAGAATTTAATAACGATATTGCTTTTAAAATAGGACGCAATTTTTAACGTTTCATTATACAAGATTTTATTTCTGTTATTCATAAACATTGGTTAAAACCTGTTTTAAATTGACGTATAATACTACGTATTTCCGAGTAAAAGTGCTCCAAAGATATTTTAGTTTCCGGCGTATTTATAAAAATGGAATATTTTTGAGTGCTATATAAAATTGTAGGTAATCTTCTTATAACACGGTACATACGCTCCTACAATATGGCGTGTTCTGTGAAGCCGTGTTATATGAGACCCAGAACCAGTACAAAAAAGGGGTTACGTTCCTAAAAATTTATTAAAAACAAACTTTTTTTAAAAATTCCATATAAGAACTTAATTTTTAATTAAAATATAAATGTATGTATAACACAAAACGAAAAGAAATAAATATTATTTTCATTTAATGCGACCTTAATTTAATAAATTTCTTCCTCATCACTGCTCAGTAGAATCAAACGAGAACGTTTTTTCGGTTGAACGATATCACCTTCACTTTCAGAATCCTTTTCTTCATTTAGATTTCTTGCACCTTCCATTCTCTTAAATAATTTGCAATTTTGGTATGTTTGCTGGTTCTTACGAGGTCATTGTAATATCACGGTATGGGAATGGATAATTTTGCAGCTCCCTTTTGAATTTTCGGCTTCTTTCCGCGGAATGGTCTGCATTCAAGAAATATGATTCAAGATTTTCAGCTCAGGTCTTTTTGTAATTTTAAAGAGTTATAAATGAATAAATTATAATTTTTTTATACATTTTCATGTAAAGCCACTATAGTTCATTATTCGTTCCCGTCATTATTTTAAGGTAAATTAATTTTTAAATGTGTTAAACAAAAATCATGTTATCTAGTGCTGTAGAAGTGCAGTGTTGTACAAAGGGTTTCGCAATTTTTTTTATCGTGTTAGAGCGAAACCACGTTACAGGTTGTAGTGTTATAACGAGGGTTCCCGCAATTTATCCTATCGTGTTAGAGCTAAACCGTGTTGTAGGATGCCGGTCTGTAGGAGGGTTACCTATATGTCATTTTTACTGCATTAGTTTTACGCGAGGAAGTAGAACAAAACCAATTTGAGTCTTAAATCATTAAACATATATTATACTTACTTTAGAGACATTTAAAGTTTTTTTCCGTGTGTGTGAAGAGCTAATTTATACTCAATGGATAAAATAATCAAAAGATTACAGATATTATTTTTTACAGACTCGAACGATTAATTCCATTGATAATTTTAACCCTCAAGCATTACAGTGGGGGTTGGATCCGACCCAAGGGTGTGTCTTCCTCCTCCCGTATTCTCAACTCTCATTGCAAGAGATCGAGTTGACAGGGAACCGTAGCAGCCAGTCTTTTAACAGGTGTTGGAGCATTTGCAGTTATACGTTTGCAGTAAATACGAGTGTCTGTTGAAAAAAGCTATTCATGATCACAAGTTTTTAAAAAAAATTAGATTTTAAATTTTTAATTTCGATTTTGAAGACCAAAAATGTCAGTATATATTATTTTTTACATTTTTGTACTCGGAAATTTGGTTCAGTAACTTCTAAAACTAGGTACAAGACTAAATTACATATTAGACCTAATATACAACATTCTATGTAAATGTCAGGGAGATTTTCTTTGTTTGGCAAAATTACAATTCGTTGGTCATTTTTTCTACGAAAAGGTTTTTTTCATGCAAAATATCAATAGATGTTATTATACAACAAAAATGCTTATTGTGTACTTATTTCTACCAAAAACGTCATCAGAAAAGAGATCGGGTCGGATCCGACCCGACCGTACCATCTATTTCGTGTCAAACCACTGTACTGTTTGAGGGTTAAAAAATTATTAAACCAAATTTTTGAGGGGGCAAAATTTTTAACCCTTGGCCCCACACTTAACGTTTAGGGAAACTCGATTTTCAGTATTCTAAACAGTAAAATGATTTTCATAGAGAAGTAAGTAGAACAGTGGCTCAGACAACCATTTCTCCTAAGTGCCAGCTATCACAGTTGATATACGTATACCACAATAATAAAACGAATACGTAGTATCAATAACGTTCCAGAAAAAATGCATGTTTATGAATTTATGGCACTATTTATAAAATAAAGTTGATGGATTTTATAGCTATTCCTTTCAAATTATTTAAATTTATATATTTCTTTATATTACTTTCCATAATTTAGAATAGCTTTGCTTTTTTTGGAATCGGTGAAATCAAGTTTTCTTGCAGAATCAATTCAAGCATTAAATTCAGAAAAATAGCAGTGGATTGAAATTTTTAATGAAATGATTTAATGAAGCAACTACCTATTCTTTCAATAAGAGGCGTGAATGAAACTAGTAATGCAAGAAAAGTTTTTTATTTGCTGGATACCAGTTTCAAACTAGCCTTACAATTCGGTAAACAATTTATTATTCATTATGCAAAGTTGATTTTGGGTTGAGCAAGACAGATTGTTTGAGTCTAAGATTTTTTTATGTTGATGTTTTACAGTAAAATCTGTATAAACTCTAGTTATATATTCTCCGTTTTCAACATTTCGCATTTGTATTGAAGAAATACAGATGAAAATGGGTAAAACAAAATGTAATTCATTCATTTTTTTATAACTAAATAAAGTTATCAAATTAAATGACAAGTTTAATGAAAGAAACAGGAGAAAAAAATAATTTCTTTCTTTTAAAGTCTTTTTTTCAATCTTTGACTGAAACTAACAAATTTCTTTACCTGTTTACTGTATGAAAATAGCTTTTTGTAAATTTTGTAAATAAAAATAGCTTTTTGTAAAACTTTTTGTAAGTTTATTCATTTATCAGAAGAAAATAAAAACGATCAAAATATTTTAAGTGTATGGTACTTAGGATAAAATATATTTTCAAGTAGCAAAAATACCATTAAAATAGCTCTTTTTTCGCTTCTCTTATATCATAACATAAAATTATGTTTTCTTTTAAATTAAACTTATTGCCAAATTATAAAACATGAACATAACGAAAACTAAATATTGCAAATCAGACATTCCTTTGCTAAAATTTCTTAGTTTCCTGAACATCTTTAGTCATGAATGGGAGAGTTGTCAATTAAACCCCAAATAGAAAAAGGCTAGAATCATGTCTTGTTTGATTTGATTTATAACACTGTTTAACGACCTACCAATGGAATTGCCTATAATGGAGTGCTATTATATTATTAAATCTTATTATACTATTTACCTTGGCTGCTTCCTCTAGGACCCTGATGTAAAATTGGCGGCTCTGTCATTAAATGCATAAAGCCACAGGCTAAAGCTATGTATTTGTTAGTACCTCACACAAATCTACAAGGAACGATGATCCTTAAACGCAGTCTCTTAGAGCATAGATGCGTGCTGAAAAAAGGAACGTCTACTTCTAAAATATAATTTTCCTGTATTGTTTAAAGCAGACGGAAGCTAAAATCTGTCTTTTAAAAAATCCCTCTTCAGGGAATTTTGTATGCGTATGGTGGACGTTCTTTATTGAAGATAATTTAATTTGTATTCTGATATCAAGGATTTTTTAGTTATATATATATATATATATATATATATATATATATATATATATATATATATATATATATGCATTTTAGCTTAAATTGGATTAAAATTAAAATTTTAGTATAAAGGAATTAAAAGTACAAAATGCTCAAAAATTCTAATATCCTTCAAATTATAGTTTTATTCGAACCGTTCTAAAGATTAAAAAAATCAAGCAAACAGAGGTAATGAGTGTTTAAGATGTAATATTCGACTGCACAGTAGCTCCGAAAAATTTACTTTGAAACTAAAATTTATCACTTCGAGATACATTTTTCTTAAATAAACAACCTTTCATGGTTACGTCAGGGTAGTCATGGGTAGTCAGTGTTTTTTCGGCGAGTTTAATAACATTTTGAAGGAAGAGTTGAGAGGGTAAATTTATATCGGAGTCGAAAGGTTACCTCAACATTGGGAATAAAAAACTACCTATGTATCAATAGTAAATGTTTTATATAAATTTTATAAAAATTAGGATTTATTGGTAGGTGCAATAAAAAGTAAATATACATTTGCAGGAAAGAAATAAAATAAATAAGTTATCTTTATAATTACTGATGGTAACAGTTATATCTTTTATTTTGCCCTTTCAAAAAATAGAGAAAGTATTTTTTAAGTTACGAATATAGAACTGACAAAGAAGTGGTGACAAATGATGTGAGATTAAACGTAATCACCATTAATAACTATTAATACATGTTATACATGAAATTTGGTGCGGCTATATCCCATTCCTATTCTTTAACTCTGACATTTTTATGCCTTTTAGTTTCATTTTATATGCAATTAAAATCCTTTACAGCGATTTGTAATCTCTAAGACCCTATAATATAATAAATGATAGAATTTTATATGCTAGTCGTAGAATGAAAACTTTCTGTACTAGAGTCTGACAAAATCGATTTTCAGTACGTTGCTTTGAGGTAAAATAATTTCCCTATCCGTTGAGCCTCAAGAGTTGATCCATATAGTCCCATAAAATATTTGTGGAAAAACATGTTAATAAAGTGTTATAATGTTCTGTAGAAAATTTTGATTGTATGTAAAATAAAAATTCGCTCTTTTAAATTAAAAGACACCGAAAGAAAAATTGTTTCTTATTCTTCCTCCTCCGATTATCAACAAAATATTTCTATGTAGAATTGTATTGTTTCCAGTAATCAGTATAATTGTGGAGTGATAGAATTAACCTGAAATTTATAAAATTCTATGAATTTTCAAACCTCTGTAATCAGACATTCTTATTTTCACTGTTGCATTTCTCTTTTGACTGATGCGTTCTCATCTGTGGGAAAAATCTCATTTTTTATGCAAAGCATTCTTAAATTCAGAGTTTCCCCATGTTGACAGAAAAGTATCTTTAGTGCTATAAACATGAATCCTATTATTATTTAAAATAACTAAAGTTCTTAATTTCTTTGGAATGTGCATATGATAAAACTTTTCCCCGTGCGGGGATAAAAATATATCTTTTAATCTTTATCCTCATTTGACAAAAATTTGAAATTTGAAAACAGAGTTCGAAAAGTAAACAGTCTCATGAATTCCTTCCAGTGCATTTATAACTCATACTTTAAAAAATATTAAGTAAACAGTTTTTCATATTAACTTCAAGGTATTATTGATTCAAATTTACATGCAAATCTCGCACGGTCAAACAGAAGTCGTATGCAATTGTCACAAACAGGATACACATATGAATAAACAACAGAATAATCATACTGTATGTTTTGCTGAAAAACTCATGTCGAGGTCGAAACCTTTCCGTAATCATGACGTTGAGGGAACATGCAAGAGATAAGCATATAAACGATATTTTGTGGATCGTCATTAAAAGTATAAATAAGGTTATATCCGATCCTCTTGATCCTGGTGTTTAAAATTTGACACTTCAGTTGGAGAAAGCCTCAGTTTAACTGGCAGACTTTCGAAATAATGATTACCACCGTTACAAATGTAAAATGATCCTACCAGTGAAATTGGTTTTCTCTGGTATAACCATCTGTTGTAAATTGATCCTGTCAGTGAAATTGGTTTTCTCTGGTATAACCATCTGTTGTTGTAAATTGATCCTGTCAGTGAAATTGGTTTTCTCTGGTATAACCATCTGTTGTTGTAAATTCATCCTGTCAGTGAAATTGGTTTTCTCCGGTATAACCATCTGTTGTAAATTGATCCTGTTAATGAAATTGGTTTTCTCTGGGTTATCTATCTGTTGTTGTATCGCATAAACTGAATTTGTTGTTTAAATTTATAGTGTAATTATTCCTGTAATGGCTCGAGGATATCCTTTAGCGGTCCCTTGCATCTCTCTGACCTCAGTAACCGAAGTAGTGGCATTTATTAGGCTTCTTAAATTGCATGCCGGGCGATGGGCGATGGCCGAATGGCTAGTGAACTGGCATTCGGTACAGAGTCCCACTGTTGGCATGGATGTTTGTAGCCGTTCGGAATCGGCTTAAGCAGTATGTCCCGGTTAATTAGCCCTCGTGTAGCAAAAAATTACCGTAGCGCTCTTTATCAAACTAGACTAAACTTAACTAAACTCATGGCGCAACAATCCGCTGTGGACCAGGGCTGGCGGTGCCCATCTCCGCGTTCTTGACCGTGGGCTTGGGGTGCCATACAGCATATATGTCTCAGTCAGGTGGTCAACCAATATTTAATGCCTATTGACGTTCTAAGAACATTACCTCGCCTATGATTTAATAATCGACTTTTTAAGTACATCATCTACAATGTGACCGGAGGCTGAATTATTGCATACAGCACGTGATGTTGCCTGTTATTCATTCAGGTATCGTCAGTGACTGTGCCCTTCCTCCGCGGCGGATTGACGTAACTCAAGGTAGGAGGAACTTTAAAACTGAATTTGTAACAGAAATTCCGCTAAACATTGTTCAATGTATATCAGCTTTATATGATGGATACATGATTTTCGTGAGGCGCAACTTTGTGTGTAGGACCCATAACATATGACCAAATTCATAGTTGTAGGTACGACCATTTATCTGTGAGTTAATTTTAAAAAAATCCAAAATAGCTTGTGAGTTTAAAAACAATCTTTATACTTTTCTGGTACATGAATCAAGAATTTTTTTTAAAGATGCATTTTTGTGGAGTTATACGATAATATCGTCTATGAGCTATTCACCTGCTGATTAGCTCATGACTATTAGCTAATGGCTTTGTTTAGAAGAGACAAAAATTTTCTTTTGCCTTTACCAAACAAAACGATTTCGACACCGAATAAAAATCCCCCGGAATTTATAATAAAAATTGTAGGCGGACTCCAGGCCCTTACAGGTCACAGATCGAATGAATCTTTGGCGTTTTCCATCTCTTTTATCGGATTGAAAAATAAACTTAACGATACACTGCAAGTTCTGATAAGATAACGTTGCACAATCGTATGTGATTTTTGTATCCAGCTTGTTTACTGTTTTCATTTCCTTAAACCGTATTACATGACGTGTATTATTTTGATAATTGTATAAATAGAGAAGACAAGTTCAGTCTCCACAAAGTCTGTTTTCATTATGAATTTAAACGGCAAACTCTTTATGCCTTGGTATGAAAACAGCTCTAGAGATGGTACCTGGATGCTGCTTTACTATAGTCTTCACATAATGAGTTAAAGTTAAAGTGTTTCTGCAACGTTTAAGAGATTTTCAACAGCTGTCAAAATCTTTAGTGAGTAAAAGATTGCAGAATCTTACACAATTGTGTTATTTTCAGTATCTCTCTCGGAAAGGGGTATGAAATTCCGAAAAAAGAAAACCTATAGTTGTCATCAAAGAATGCAACGAATCAATCAAAAATTCGATTATATATGTTACATTTGAAACTGTATTTTCTATTAAATATGCCATATTGCTAGATAAAATGAACTCTCTAGAGTGCTGAATTAGAAGTTTTCAGCAACAGTTAATGCCTTAGGGAAACTAAACTTTGGTCATAGGTTTCTTTTTTCAGATAAAAACGTATATAAAACTTAAGGGCATTGTATGATAATAGATATGAGGAAGAATAATTTTATAAAGGTTGTCCAATAGTTCATGAATCCTTATTTCAAGTGTCCTGTATTAAGTCCCCTATGATTATCAAAGTTTTGATGGGAAAGTTTTGATGGGAAAGTTATCAAAGTTTTGATGAAAATATTTATTATTTTAGCCGTTTATTTCTGATTAGAAACTGAAATTCGGTGTCATTATAAAAACTGCCTAAGTATAAATGATGAAACAAGGGAATGTAACTTGTGTTTTTAACGTAAATATCCTCGAGTTGCTTTTCTACGTAATGTAGAAAAAGGCCAACAAATGCAGAATAAAACATTACAAGACGATCATTACTTCTCTTACTCTTATATTATACTATTGCTACTATAGTGCTTTATTCCTGTAAAGTTTTTGATAAGCAGAAAGAACCAGAACCATTTTGCTTTTAATATCACCCATTTTGCCCCATATCATCAATATTTATTTATTCAGTTCATATTACAAATAATATAAACAATTAGTTGGTTCCTTTTTATAAAAGTCCTTAATTCCAACCAAATAAATTTTAAAGAAAGCAGTCATCATTTGTCCACTTTTAAAGCCACTGAGTCCAAAAGAATAGTCATTCAAACAGTTGACTTTTAATTTCCCATGATATCAACCGCAGTCTGTGCATTTAGCCATACGGATTACTCATTGAATACTCATATATTAATCATTTTAAATGGCCTGTTATCGAGACAACAGACATTTGACCGGTTATTTTGACGTGAATCCCATTATTTACCATTATGCAAGTACGGCAAGCAAAAGAAAATTGACAAAATGTTTTGATCTTCGTATACAGACGAGCGAAGAACTTTCACCCCTTGAGGAATTAGAATGAGAAAGCACCCACGGTGTTTCTCAAGGACAAATTTGATATTTACATTTTGTTTGGTGATGGGAAAATTCTTCAGCAGAATATATGATACCAGGAATCGGTCATTATCAATAGGCAGGGTTGAAGAAGAAAATTATGATAAACATGATAATATTAAGATAATACCTAACTTGAACTATCACTTTATTTTTTATCCTACGGGCAAAACTATGAAAACAAAAGCTGCGGGTAGGAATATTTATAAATGGTTCAGCACGAACTAAATCAGCAGCGGAATACCTCTAATTACCATGAAGTCTTTCTAAGTGAATATAATAAACTCTACGCTATGAAAATAAAATAGGTTTGACCGTAATGCAAATTATCTTTTTACATGCTTGTGAATGTCAGATTTAAAGACTCAAATAGGGAAGACAAATCATTTTCTCATGAGATATCTTCGTCAACACCATTGCCCGTGAAGTTTCCTAACAGTTAGTTCATTCGCAATCTCATCTGCGTAATCGCGTCTTCGGAATCCACTCTGCAGTCCAAAATTTTCCCCACAGGTGGACGTTGAATCATTTTCACGGATATCTACTTAGAAGGAGGATTTATGAAATGTTAAATAATAGGCACTGCTGCCTTTCCAATTCCACATATATTTTACGCTAAACGTCTCATTCATGTCACCCGTTTGAAGAGTTGGTGAAAGAAAAGGGAAAAAGAGCTAGATTTTTTTTGTAAAAGAGTTAACACTCACTCCTTAAACAGTCATAGGAAAATGTTTAACAACAAGCGAATAGGAAAGGAAATAAATTTAGATAACTAATATAGAGAGGAACCATGATAGAAATAAATGAATTTAAATAAAGTGCGTATTTAGCAATTATATTTCACCTTACTTTTAAAATATTTCATATATATATTGATTCACATATAAGTGTGTGTGTGTCCTCCAAAATTTAATGTAATTGTAACATGGAATGTACATACTATACGGTATTCTAGATATTTCTGCGATTATTTTCAAGTGTAAGTTTGCGTCAGTACGATAGTTAAAATTCTTCAAACGTTTGAATACTAATCTTAGTTTTAAAAAAATCTCTTTAAGTAGTATGAAATGAGAAGAAGGAAGTCAATGTTTTAGTAAGATTCAATTCAGTAACCTTTTTTAGATTATTTATTATTTTTACATCACTTAAAAAATTAATGCTGTGAGACAGTCCTTTGTGAATGACCTCGAGCTTTCTCTATAGATTTATACGAAGTTTAGAAAAGTTGGAAAGTTCCTATGCAAATGAAATCGATCAAAAGATTTTGAGGTTATTCTTCCCGCTGCCCATTAGCTCAGTATTGCTTTGTTCGTACAAGTTTCATAAATGCAAAAGCCTTTATTTTTTATTTTACCATTCTGTACCAGACTCAGCTGCATATCTTTTAAAAATATTAGCTTTTCTTATAATAAATGAGTATGAAAGCTTATTAGCTTTCTTTCTAATAAATATATATGTAAAGCTCACTGCTGTCCTTCTGAAGCATGCATTCGCGTTGTGTTTGTAAGATACTGAAGCCTAGGCACGCAAAAATAGAATACGGATTATAGATTCATATTATAGATCCTATTATATTAAGGCACGTGTCAGGGGGCGTTACTATTTATGTAGAAAGCAAAATTAATGACTTATCCATAGTAAAGACATACGAAAGTTCGAGATAACGAAGAAGAGTTTGGATTCCTTTGTCCCCTTTCCCAAGTAGCGTATTATGAATCATTTCAAGTGTTTAGAGCAACTAAACTTTGAGGCATACTTTCCTCTTTTAGGACCATGATTTTACTTTTAAGGTTGTAAAAAATTCTAAAAAACTTCCTTTGTACAATAAAAAAAGGTCGTCAGAATTTACCTTGTAATTATTGGCTTGTAACTAATTCTTCGAAATAAACATATGTGTCCCATAAAACTTTCAAAGATGCTGTGTAATAATAATCAAAATTATCTGATAGTCTTTATGCTTCTAATTTTCCTTGTTGGTTTTCCTGAAGTGAATTTGAAATGAGGCATCATTAATATGTTTAATTTAACTTGGAGATGCGTGGTTACTCTTTTGTCACGTGTCCTTTTTCTTGATGTCATACTTGGTAGTACGTGCTTTCGAAGATTTATGCGAAGTTAAGTTTTTAATTACACTCTTATTAAACACTTTAAATTAATTTAAGAAAGATGTTGGATTTATTTTTATACCATATATTATGCATGAAATATTAGGATATTCTATTGATGAAAATGGGTAACGGCTTGCATATCGAGTTTGGTTTGTCATTCGACGTGCTCTCTTTATTTTTAATTTCTGCATAGAGCATGTGTCTCGGCTTGAAGCGTGTGACCTAAATAGCTTGTTCTATAACGGAAAATGCTTGTTAAAAAATAATATTTATACTGTTAGGAGATATGATCTTATCACCTTTCTTAGTGTTAAAAGGAAGACAGCCTTATTGCTTCTCTTCTTACAGTAGTGACACCGTTTTGTTGTCAATGGTGTACGTGACCTTTCAAACGGTGACCTTTATCAATTCCTCATCTAAGATATGGTGTTTATTTTCTGATCTTAGAACCTCCGAGGCTCAGCTGGTCATCTCCAATGCTCGAAGGAACATGGTGGCATAATTCTTTAAAATATTATTTAGTTTAAAGTAAAAGGTTTCAGCATTAAACATTTGATTACATATCTGATTATTTCCTTTGTTATTAGTGTTCATGAGTTTTCACGTGTTTAACGACTGTGACAAAATTAAATATTGGATTTATCGTGATTGCTTAAGCAGCACGAAAATGCACATTCATATAAAGATGCAATCTTATCAATCAAATCGACAATATTATTTATTTGAACTTTGTAACGTTTACTCTTTCAGAGTATGACGGTAACTCTCTTGGAATTGAGATAACTTCGATCCAGAATAGTACGCATAAATGTTTTACGCCAGTTCTGTTAATAATATCTATGACAGTAAACTTCACTCTCTATCTTTCTGAAAATAAATAAAGGAATAAATATGTAATTAAAAAGTAAAAACTAATGTTAAATCTAATGTCTAGCTGAAAAAGAGGGATCAGATTCATTATTAATATTTCATTGAATGTTTTATTTACAGAAATCACATTAAAAAGAGGCAGAAAATTCTAGAGTAATAGGAGGTTTCTCGAAAATCGTGCTACCAAAAGTAAAAATACATTTTATATGAAAAATATGATTTCTAGAGAATATGGGATGTTATATCTGCCTGGTTTAGACAGTCCACAACTGGAGAAATTAAATTTTGTTCATTTCACGGCGTAAGGCACGCTCTTTAACTCGGTGTTGGTAAATATTTAGAATATTCAGGGGTAAATAAATGGAGAATCATAAAGCTGTTTTGTTTTTACACCAGCTGCACTATTTTTTTATGGATTCTAGTAGTTATCCTGATTTACGCAGCTTTTACCTGCCCTCTTAAAAAAATAAAGTATGATTTCTAGAGAATATGGGATGTTTTATCTGCCTGGTTTAGAGCTTGCACAACTCTAGAAACAATTTTTTGTTCATTTCACGGCGTACAGAGGCACGCTCTTTACCACGGTGTTGGTAAATATTTAGAATATTCAGGGGTTAATAAATGGACAATCATAAAGCTGTTTTGTTTTTACACCAGCGGCACTATTTATTTATGGATTCTAGTAGTCATCCTCATTTACGCAGCTTTTACACGCCCTCTCAAAAAATAAATAAATATGATTTCTAGAGAATATGGGATGTTATATCTGCCTGGTTTAGACCGTCCACAACTGGAGAAATTTTTTTTGTTCATTTCACGGCGTAAGGCACGCTCTTTAGCTCGGTGTTGGTAAATATTTTGAATATTCCAGGGTTAATAAATGGACAGTCATAAAGCTGTTTTGTTTTTACATCAGCTGCACTATCTTTTTTATGGATTCTAGTTGTCATCCTTATTTACGCAGCTTTTACCTGCCCTCATAAAAAAAATATGATTTCTAGAGACTATGGGATGTTATATCTGCCTCGTTTAGACCCTGCACAACTCGAGGAAATTTTTTTGTTCATTTCACAGCGTAAGACATGCTCTTTAACTCGGTGTTGGTAAATATTTAGAATATTCAGGGGTAAATAAATGTACAGTCATAAAGCTGTTTTGTTTTTACATCAGCTGCTCTATTTTTTTATGAATTCTAGTAGTCATCCTTATTTACACAGCTTTTACCTGCCCTCACAAAAAATTTCAGTATGATTTCTAGATAATATGGGATATTTTTCTTGCCTTGTTTAGACCTTGCACAACTCTAGAAACAATTTTTGTTCATTTCACGGTGTACAGAGGCACGCTCATTACCATGGTGTTGGTAAATATTTAGAATATTCAGGGATTAATAAATGAACAGTCACAAATCTGTTTTGTTTTTACACCAGCTGCACTTTTTTTATGGATTCTAGTAGTCGCCCTTATTTACGCAGCTTTAACCTGCGCTCACAAAAAAAGTATGATTTCTAGAGAATATGGGATGTTTTATCTGCCTGGTTAAGACCCTGCACAACTCGAGGAAATTTTTTTACTCATTTCATGGCGTAAGGCACGCTCTTTAGCACGGTGTTGGTAAATATTTAGAATATTCAGGGGTTAATAAATGGACAGTCATAATAATGTTTTGTTTTTACATCAGCTGCACTTTTTTTATGGATTCTAGCAGTCATCCTTATTTACGCAGCTTTTACCTGTCCTTGCAAAAAGTTAAGCATGATTTCTAGAAAATATAGGATGTTTTATCTAAAGAAAACTTAGTCACAAGATAAAATACAGTATAAATTATAAAACCTGGGGGATTTTTCTGAAATAAAACCGATCGAGAAGATTTATGCTACAGCGTTCTTATGCGGAGAAAACGATTAGCTGCAATGAGCAATTACTAAAACTTGTTCTTCGCGCCAAAGTGCATGTGCATATAATAAAAGTGGCATTAATATTCAAGTCTTTCTCTTGTCAATTTATTCGAATTCAAGGCGCGAGAGTTTCTTAGAAAATAAAGCAAGAAAAACGTTTGTCCTCCTTCTCGTTCCCACCGAAAAAAGTCATCCACCTTGGGTTGATTACATCTTTGAACGGAAAATACTCA
This sequence comes from Dolomedes plantarius, assembly GCA_907164885.2. NCBI lineage: Eukaryota > Metazoa > Arthropoda > Arachnida > Araneae > Dolomedidae > Dolomedes > Dolomedes plantarius. The sequence continues at coordinate 143,520,607 of OU015493.1, read as the reverse complement.
GTTTGAGTTTGAAGATGATAAACATATCATCTTCCTTTTTAATTTGCTTGAATTTTTGTTGATGACTATGCAGTGTAGAGTGTCAAAACAATTATCTTTTTCCAAAGAAAGAGGTGATTTCCGCATTTTTTTAAAAAAAGATTTATTTTAATTGAAAGATATTTGTGTTGATCAGTCTGCATCTGTGGGAACTGTAAAATTATATAAATTAATTTCAGTGTTTATAACTTTTACATTGATATATGATTAAGGGTCTGTTCACATAGAATCCAACAGCGTCAGCTGTATTGAAATATATTTAACGAATTGCAAACCGCCAAACGATTAGCCACGAAATTGTTAATGTCTGTGATTGGTTGAAAATATGTCAATACGAGTGACGCTGACGGATTCTATGTGAACAGGCCCTATGGCAAATATGTTGTAGTATTCGTTCCATATTGGATTCTCTCAATTCAGTGTTATCCAATAGAGAAAATTTTCCAATGACTGTAGACGTGGATCTAGATATTTATTTAAATTGTACTCCGTGATATAAAATGGAATTTCTTACTCTGTTATCTTAATCATTTTAGAAATTTCGTCCACCAGAGAAAATTATTTGCTTTTAAAATATTATATACCACATTTTTTTCTCCAAATAATTCAAAATTTAAAAATATCATTTGCTTTTCTTTTAAAGATTGAGAAGATACTTGAGTAAGAAAAAATAGTTTTCTATTACGGAGTACAATAGAAAAAAAATCTCTAAATCTCACCATTAGAAAACTTTTCTCTATAGGTGAAAACTTTTCTCTATTCTTCGCATTTAGCTGGGCGAATCCAGTACGGCTTAAACAGCCTTAAGTTAAACTAAGAGTGAATGGAAGTAACTTGCAGTAATGAATAGCAAACACATTCAAAATGATTCTGATAGTGATGTATCAAGTTGTTACGAAATGATAACAACTTCTGTTACGTCTTCGTAAATCAAGGCTATGAAACAACTGTCATGCTACCTTGATTTCACTTAAATCCAGTTATTACAATTTACCTGCTTTATGACTATCACGCTATGTTTGTTTTTAGCCCTTCGGGAATAACAGTCGGTGTATCCAATTTAAAATATATATTTGGTAATTCTCTGTCATTTTTTTAATACAACATTAATATAATAACGAAATTTTTTCAATTTCCTACTTTTGTTGTACACCGTACACTAATAAGTAAATGTATTTTTTACAAACAATATACTTCTATTGAAAATCTATTTCTTAAATGAGGATTCACGATACACAATTTTTAATTTAGTACAATAAATGGAAAATTATACGTATTGCTATATAAAGTTCAAAAGTATTAATGTAGAACATTATGCAGCAGTAAGTATAAATTTGTACACAATTACTCTTTCTTTCTCTCTCTATTTATATATATATATATATATATATATATATATATATTTGTGAAGGGGGAATCAGGAATACTGGACACGGACATCAGGAATTAACTAACAAACAGACGGTTTATTATGGACGGGACACTTTACTTGAAACATTAAAGATTAGCTACATATAAGTCAAAGTACGTCTAAACGTTGCGCTCTCTCTCGGCAACTATTGAAGAAAAATCTCTTATATGTGTGCTGCGCTCGCAGGCGCAACGGGAATGTAACAGAGGGGTAAAGATATTCTCCTCCATCACACACACAAACACACACACACCTTTTCTAAGCGGCCACCCCTCTAAACGGCCATATTTTGTTCAGAACCGATTCACTCCATAGAGCCAATGCTATGGTAGAAAACCCTTTCGACAGCAACCATAGAGAAGTAGTATTAATATAACAAATTGCATTTGGGCTCTAAAGTAATGGGACGAATTTTAAAGTTTCTGAAACGTAGTGCAATATTAATTTATTTATTTAAACCAACAATAATTTTTAATTTACAGAGGATCCTTTTATCATACTAAGCTATTAACATATATTTGCACAATATTCCACATTTGGACGAATGTGTCGAAAGGGTTAAACCCTGAAAATATAGATACTCGAATAAACGTTTTATTTTTACAAAGAAAACTCCTATCCATTACCATGGGTTTTTTAAAGATATCCATTTACTTCTGTACGAATATAAAATGAATATCAATGATTCCTGCCAATATCTTTAGCTATGATTATCAATATAAATGTAACACTGCGAGTATATATATCTGTACCTTGGAACAAAAAGGGCCAAAGTTCATTTTAATCAAATGCCAGTTCATCATTGTCAGAACATCATTGTCAGTTTAAGGATTTTTACAAATCTTAGGACATTGGCCCTTTTGATTAGCCCTTTGAGAAGACATTGGCCCATTTGACAATTAATGTATATCCTACCCTGATTTCACTCGTGCAGTACACTCAAATTTCAAAGTTTTAGACATTGGCCTTTTTTGTTACAGGTACCAAGGTACAGATATATATATATATATATATATATATATATATATATATATATATATATATATATATATATATATATATATATATATATATATATATATATATATAACGCGTAGGTATGCGGCACAAAAATCGACGATATTTCTACACTCCGAATGGCAACGGCTCCAACTACCAGATGTAAACATTAGCTGTCGTCCGCAATTTGCAACCGCGTATCGACAGGGATTTACGCACTGAAATCAGGGATGCTCGAAAGCAATCTGCACGATCAAGAGAAAATTGGGAACAGTCTCAAGAAAGAAAGTGAAGAAGAAATAATTGATTAAGAGAGAGGCGTGAAAGAGAGAGCATAAATGATCGCGAGGTTAGGCTTAACCGTCGCCGGCATAGCAACCGATAGCCAGTAATAGTTAATTTTCTACACGTTTTTCAGCACTTGCTGAATTTTTACGCCATTTTATAAGTGAAGAAAATTTCCCAACATTTCTTCCCAACATTTTATTATTTGATATGATTAAGTGTAGATATCTGAATTGTGAACAATAGTACATACAGAGAGTGATGTAATCCACGCTATATTTTAGTATTTGCTGAATTTTTACTCCATTTTTTTAAGTGAAAATTTTTTTCCCCAACAATTTCTTATTTGATGTAATGATAAAGTGTAGATATCTTAATTTTGAAAATAGGACATACAGAGAGGGATGTAATTTTTAAAATCATTGGTGTTGGGTCTTACGTAATCTAAATTCGCATTTTTTAATCACGATATTTTAGAATCAGCCTTTTAGAGAATACCCCTTAACAACGTATATTTATGATGACAGTTAATGATAACATTCCTTACATATGTTACTTTCAGTTGAGTTGTTTTGTAAAAGAAAATATAAAACTAAAAGCGACCATGCTGGTCGCGCAGCGGCTAGTACATATTATTTAGATAACACCTAGTCTCAATTTACGCATCCGGATTGGTAATGAACAATGAAAAACTATACGAGCTTTTACCTTTCAGTAAGTTTTATTTCACAAACGACTTTACCCTCAACAGTTTTTTAATGGTGTGTTATTTTCTAAGTGTCAGGCTGTCTCATACTTAAAATCACAATTAAAACCACTCTGACCCGTCGTATGAAAGGCAGAACGATAAAATCATTACAATGTTCCTTTTAGGACGCTGATATGATTTTTGAGGAAAACACGGGTTTACTATGGTTTTACCTGAGGGTAGGATATATTTTAGTTACAGGTTGGAGTGTTTACGTGACTGCTACGATGATAAATGATATCTACCTTGTAAAACTTCTTCATATAACAAGCTCCTTGTTTACCCCCGTAATCTAACGGAAAACCCGACTGTTAAAAGTCGAGAGGTCATGTTATGTTTCTTGGAAAATGTTTCCCAACAAACTTAGAAATTTCATCAGGAGAAAATCAGCAAATTTTTCGGATGCAAATTTTTCTATAAATAGTTTCTTAAAGTTTTTCATTTTTTTTCATATAGATAAGCATGAATTATTTAGAATAATCACGAGATCATATTTTTAAAATCCTTATATAATGATATTAAGGAAGATATATGGAGATTCAGAAAAAAAAATTATTTTTCACAAATCTGCTCCTTACTAAATTTACGTAGCGAGAACGTAAATCAGGAAATGTAGCGAGATACTTTTGAAGGTATAATTTTTTTTTGCTTCTTCCCGGAATAAATTAAGACGTTGAACTATATCATATCAGTTGATTTGTGCAGAAATCTAAATCTGTTAAAATTTAGTAAGGAGCAGATTTGTGAAAAATAATTTTTTTTTCTGAATCTTCATATATCTTCCTTATATAATGATATATTTTTGTAACAAAAATGTATAAATAGCTACATATCCTTAATATCTAAAATGTAAATTTGTAGGTCGCACGTAGCGAGAACGTAAATCAGGAAATGTAGCGAGATAGTTTTGAAGATATAATTTTTTTTTTGCTTCTTCCCGGAAAAAATTAAGACGTAGAACTATATCATATCAGTTGATTTGTGCAGAAATCTAAATCTGTTAAAATTTAGTAAGGAGCAGATTTGTGAAAAATAAATTTTTTTTTCCTGAATCTTCAAAGGAAAAAGTCTCATATTTTCTGTATTTTCTTTCGGTTAGCTGTCAGTGATGTTCATTAATTTCTTGGCATTAAAGACTCAAAGAAAATAAAGGCTTGAATTAGTATACGGAGGAATTTTTAAATTTGATTTCACTGATATCATGTCACTTTAACTTCGTGAAATTTACAAAACATTTATAAATAAATATTGGCGGCGATTTTCAAAAACTTGATTAGTTTAGTACATTTTTTTTTTGTTATATAAGTGGGTCAAAGGCAAGGTGACGTAAGTTAAAAGGAAATGGACATTTTAGACAGTTGGGCTGTTTTGAAATCTTAAATTTTAAAACTGTAAATTCTACGTGGGTCTAGAAATTGTGATTTATTTTATTTCCTTAATTGTAGGAAGGAAAGCGTGTTTTGATTCCTTGATGTTTCAGGCAGTTAAACCGAAAAGCTAGGACGAGAACACTCTTTTAACAGTACACATGATAAACATTTTAACCTTCTAACGATACGGTGGTTTCAGACGAAATGGATGGTACAGTCGGGTCGTATCCGACCCGATGTCTTTTTTTAATGAGGTTTACGGTAGAAATAAGTACACGATTAGCATTTTTATTGTATAATAACATTTATTGATAATATTTTACATGAAATAAAATCCTTTTTGTAGAAAAATTGACCAAAGAATTGTAGTTTTGCTAAACAAATAAAATGTCTTTGGCAATTACATAGAATGTTGTATATATTAGGTCTAATATGTAATTTAGTCTACCTAGTTTTAGAAGTTAGTGGAACCAAGTTTCCGAGCGCAAAAATATAAAAAATAATATATACTGACATTTTTGGCCTTCAAAATCGAAATAAAAAATTTTAAAAAATTAAAAAATGACTATTGATCCTGAATAATGGTTTTCAACAGACACTCGCATTTACTTATTCCTATATCTAGTAGGGGAGTCTAGTAGGTCTATCTCGTAGGGTTCCTTGTCAACTCGATCTCTTGCAATGAGAAGGGAGAGTACGGGAGGGGGAAGACACGCCCTTGGGTCTGATCCAACCCGCACCCTAACGTTAGAGGGTTAAACATATAGATTTTAAGCATAAATTTTATATTTGATGCCTCCTACCGGTCCTACAGATGAACAAAGACTTACCTCTCTTTGAAGAAAGCTGATATCCTGTATATAGATATACATTTATAATTTTGGGAGGAATGGAAAAATTAAGAAAATTCAGTTTCTCTCGACATCCGATATCCGTTTCCCAGTTATACATGTGCACTCTCTTCATTGTTACTCTTTGAAATGCTGAGTCATTATACGTATTGCCTCACATGAATTTTCCTTTAGTTCCGGGGCTTGTCAAAGTGGATGATTTGGAGCATCCTTTCATAAATTGTAATCAGAAGTTGTAGCCCCTTTTCCCGCCCCTTAAAAGATCAAAAAGAAGCTGGCCGCAAGACTGATAATAAGTTTTATGGATCAATATATATGTGTAACGAGGACGACTTATTAAGTATTACATTAACAGTTTTATCATTTTTGAAGGTTAGGATTCCTTAAAGGAGAGTGATAACTTTCTACCCAGTTTTAAACCGATAACGTTCGAGTTTCCACTGATGTGTTTGGAAATATTGAAATACAAAATTTTGAAATAAGATAATATCAACTAGGTTAAACACTCAGCGACGTCATCCTGACTACGCGTCTAAAACCCTTCCACGGAGTAAAACCTTAAAGTTCTGAAACATCTACATTTGATGGAGGTCACTAAAGAGGAGGATGGTCGAGGTACTTAATTTTTTCGGTCATGGCTAATTAAATCTGATTCTTAATCGTGTCTAGGTATAATACAGATACATTAAGTTTTTGGGTTCCGTATGTTGATAGGTTAGAACATTCATAGAAGATGTCAAAGTATTCAGAATGACCGAGGGTGTTTATGATTGAAATGACTCAGCCCAGCGACCTGCTGGGTGGAAATGTCGGGTTTTTGCGCCGTTTAAAACCTTTTCAAAATATTTTTATGATTAAAGTTTTTTTAACAGGTTCGTTTACTAATTACTAATTACTCATTACCCATTACTAATTACCCAGGTTCGTTTTAACCCAGCATGTAAACACTGTAGAAAAGATAGACATAATTTAAATGCTTTTAAATGATGATGACCAATATTTACAAATTAACAAAAAGCCTTTATTATGACAAATAAACAATTACGCTATACAGTATTAAAATTGATTTACTATTCTCATAGCCACATGTATAATTAATAATCTGCTAAAATGATTAATATTCTTAAACATTAATGTGGATCCTCACCCTAGTAAGTCTGTATCATTTAATAGGATATTTTAATTTAAATCTAAATCTAAAAAAAAGAGTACTGTCAAATATCAACAGAAGATCAAGACTGACTTACCCCCAATATCGGCTAGCTAAGGGAAACTGCATCTTTCCATCTTTGTCGCAGGGCGGCTCGAAAGCTCAAACCCCAGAGCGGGGCCTGAAAGCCACTCACTCTCTGCGTCAAATCTTGTCTATCTCTATCTCTGAACTAACTCTCTCTCTCTCTCTCTCTCTCTCTCTCTGAAAATCTTATTTCTACCTCTGAATATTCATCTCTGCTTTTCCATATTCCTCTCTCTACCTTCCAATCATAGAAAATTCTTATTCATCTTAAACTCCACCTACGTTTTACACTTTTTCCTAGTGGCTATAATATTTTCTTTATTAAATTTCACAAACCTCATTGGTTCTCTACTTTTCTCACATGTTTTCCCCCTTTTCCTTACCTTCCTTTTCTTATATTTTATTTTCCAACACCTAGTCAGTTCTATAACATTTTTCCCTTTCTATTACCCGGCGGTACTGCTACCGTTGCGTAAATTTCTATATAATCCTTTCATTTCTTATCTTCAATATTGTAAAAGGGGCTTTTTCGACTGACCCTCGCTTCTACGCAACTCTTTTATTATGGGGCCTTTTAACTAACCGCGATTCTAACTTTACTACTGGGCCTTTCTTATGGGGCCTTTATATGGGAGCGGCGGCTATTTCTAAACTTTTACCTTTTTACCATAAATATTGTTATTCCTGAACACGCTATAAAATATCTCTTTCTTGTATTGACACTTACAACCGACTAATATCTAACCTTCCTCTCCGTGTCGAAATTTTATGGTTAACTCTTTTTAACTTATTTCTTACCCTTTTCACCACGTTTTATAATGCATAAAGAATCTAAAAATGACTTGTAGCTGTTAAAATTCTCCTAGACCCTTGCTGGCTTAAAGAGCCAGCAGACCTATCATTCAAATAAAACCCAACACTCACTTGCACTAGCTTCTGTTTCGGTTGTATTATTTACATTTTCTTTATGCATTTCAAAATTTAAATTAAAACGACAATTTTTTTGAACTAGGAAAAAGGATTTATTTGATGACAAATTCTGTTAACAGTTGATTTCTTTAAATGCAATGTTTATTCAGAGAATTTATAACAGTACGCAACATTAAAATCCCCTTACAAGTCATTTAATATTACATTTTAACACCGTCTATCAGTCTTAAACTTTTAAGCCCTGTAATTAGTATTATATCAGTACCATTTACACTCTAAATATTTGGTTCTTACAACCATGCTCTAAGTTTATTAAATAGTCTTCACTTATCAACACATGATAATTATCTAACTGAAAATCTGGTAATCGTAGATAATTTTTTAACGCGCGCTTTAACTTTATCGCGTTCTGAGACAGTAAGGCAAAAAAGAGTAACTGCTTTGCCCTTTATACCCCACTTTTATCAGAGAATCGCCCTCTGTGTGTCAACAATCGTTCTGCAAAACAGCGCAATAAGTTACATGACGTAACGGTTGTGCAGTATGTGTTTAATGGCCTTGCAGGTGTGGTCTTATTTCCTAGTTATTCATTGGCTGAAACGATATTCTTCAAACACACAGTTTCATCTTTCTTTGTTTGTCTGCGGGATGTTTTATCTACAAGAGTGACCTATGGTAGATAACGCGGAACAATCGGGTTTTCATTTCTCAAAGAATACACGTGAGGAGCAATATTTTTTTGTCCTTTTTAGTTTAGAAGAGCAGGATGACAGTTAGGGTTAAAACTCCGTTTCTTTTGAAATTTTTGTTGTGTTTATAAAGCACGTGGAAATACAGAGAGTACATTTTTTTTAGATGCCAGCATAAGTTATTGATAAGAGAATTATTAATAATTTGAAAGGACTTCTCTACCAACTTGATACTTACGTAACACATTCTTATTAGATAGACATTGAAGAAATATTTTTGGGAACACTTCCCCACATTATTCTTCCCATGTATGGAGGAATAATGTGGTGAAATTACCCAGGCCCCCTGAGTGGTCCCGCCTTATGAACAAGTAGACCTGTAAGAATGTTTTATCCTAACCTTGATAATTTATAATCAACTACGTTAATTTTACCTAACCTAACCCTACCGTTAATCGTAATTTTACCTAACCTGATATGCTATCTTTAAATTCATCACTAAACTTCTGAAAATTAGATGGTAAGCTTTTGACGTTTGTTGAAACATTACATGAGGAGCATAAATTGGTTCTGATCATGCTAATCCTCGGGCTGAGTTTAAAAAAATCTATGTCAAAAGTACTTAAAAGCAAAACATAAGGCCAGTATACATCAGGGTTTCCCAAAGTGGGTAATACTGCCCCCCGGGGGCGGTAGCAGCCTCGGGTGACAATTGTTGGGCGGTGAAAGCATAAAAAAGAAAACGAAACAATTCTGAAACATTCAGAGGACAATGGACACAGAGTGTACGGGAAAGACCTAGGCGGGAAACAATCACGTATTGTGATACTTATTAAGTATGTAGTGACTTAGTTTTCTATTTTTGGCCTTAATTATAGCCCTGAGCATTCTGGGCATTACCCCTTTTTCTGTATTTTGTACCAATTGTACTTATATTTTCTCCCTGCTGTTGTATTAAATATCAATCGTCGACAGATGTGACACCTGTTCCATCACTGAGAGTTTTTTCTTGGGGAAAGTGTTCAAATTTGGCGAGGAGTAAGGAATGATTAGCGAGAATAATGGGCATTGGCCAGAGGATGAGGTTGAAATCCCGTTGATCTTCACTTCTAGATTTATTTGAACTTGAAAGTGCAACAGAAAAATTCATTTTTAATTCCCTTTTTGAATGTCTTGAGACACAAGGATTGCAACAAAATTTCTTAAATGATAATTTAGTAAGTATTACATGTGATGGTACAGCAGTTCTAATGGGTAAGAAGAATGGAGTAACCAAATGAAAGAGACATCGATTTCCATCTTTGATAGTTTGACACTGCGTTAATCACAGACTAGAACTATCAGTTAATGATACCGTTAAATCTGTTTCCAGTACTGCTATATTCAAATCATTTTGTAATAAGATTGTATTGTACAACGCATCTGGGGAATATGTTAGATAACTAAAACAGTGTGCTTGATTGGTGGATTGAACTAGAATTGGGCGAATTTTAAGCACGCGATGGGTTGCATAAGTTTTTGAACAGTTTCTGCAGTTTGGAATACCTATGAGACATTGTTGAAACATTTTCAATATGGAGACTGAGTTTACGAGAGACGCTAAAGAAAGATGTACATATGAAGGATTAGAAAAAAACAACAGAATTTATTGGACAACAGCGTAATATATCCTAGACGGAATATATAGGACTTCGAATATTTAGGACTAATATGTGATGCGCTTCAAGAATTGAGTGAATTGAGCTTGGATTTACAAGATCTTGATCTTGAATCATATAAAGCGAATGAAAAAATTAAACCTCTAGTACAGGTTTTTAAAGAAAGTCCAAAGACTCCTGCATCATACTACAGATGTTCTGTCAGAGCGGTCAAAATTTTAAGCTTTCATGGAGTTGAACTTCATGAAAAAGTTTGTGAAAATGACCTTCCAGACAATTCAGAAGAATTTTACAAAAATTTGAAAAATTCATTGGAATATAGATTGCTTGATAGTGAAAATGCTGGTTTAGTACGAGCGGCTAAAACACTTGTTATGAAATTATGGCCTGATAATATTGATTTGAAATTAACATTTGGAGAGAACGAAATGCTTTCACTAAATTTAAATTGAATAAGAGAGAAATTATTAGTTGATTTCGTGTTCATTTATGAGAGAAAAAAGTGTCAGAAAAGCCATAACCTTTAAAAATTATGTCAACTATTCCAGTATCTTCAAGTGAATGCGAGCGGGGATTTTCACTGATGAATTTGATTGTTAGCCGAACTAGAGTTTCTTTGCTGACGAAACTATTGTAGCACAATTATTTATTGAAGTTGGGGGAACACCTCTCACGCGTGTCTACCCCACAAAATATGTTGAATCATGGTTGCTCCAAAAACATAATTTAGCAACAGATACCAACTACAAGGAGCAAAATCGAAATAGTGTTGTGGACAAGAATTTGGAGAAAGTTTGGGATTTATTATAAATAAACTATTTTTAAAGAAAAAATAATAAATTATTGCCTAATAAATGCAGTTTGATATTTGATAATTTAATTTGAAATACATTAGATATATAATGCTTAGATAATGCTGGCATTAGATGTATAATGATTAGCAAAGGAAAAATAACCCAGTTTATTAGTTTCATTAGTATTTAAGAGTGTTTGTATTTTGCCTTTTTACAGATAATATCATGGCTAAACCTAAGAGAAAAGGTAGACAATATAGTATCGAATATTTTAACTTATGGCTTTGTTCAGTTGCCTACAAACAACAGATTACCGATGTGCCTGAATTGTTAAAAAGTTTTATCAAATGAAGCGATGAAGGCTTCAAGATTACTAGAACATTTGACAAAAGTACATGCTGATAAGAAAGATAAAACTTAATCTTATTTTCTAGAAATCAAAGAAATGCATTTGAGAAAGCCGACATTAGCAAAACTCTTCTCAGTAGAATCCAAGGAATGGGACGATGGGTTGCGTGCTTCATATATTTCTCTAATGACTGCTAAATTGGGAAAACCGCAAACTATTGGGGAAGGACTAATTCTACCGGCTATAACTGAAGTAATACGCTCTGTGTTACATAAGCCAGCATCTGAAATTACAAAGAAAATTCTACTGAGCAATAATACAGTGCAAAGAAGAATTGATGAAATAGCTCAAGATCTGAAAGACTCATTATGTGAGTATTTAAAAGCATCCTAGTTCAGCTTGATGAATCAACTTTGCCAGGAAACGAGACCTCAATTTTAGCATAGGTGTGATTTATACAAGAACAAAACATATGCCAAGAATTATGATTCTCAAAAAATTTGCAAACTGATACCAAGGGAGAATCAGTATTTCATGCAATGGAAGGGTTTTTCAAGGAAAAAGAAATCCCCCTCAGAAATATCTTCTTGGTTGCTACTGATGGTCCTCTAGCGATGATAGGACGCTAGAGGGACTGCTTTCATATTAAAAAAAAGCGGTTCCGAATGTATTCGCCGTGCACTGCGTCATTCATCGACAATATTTAGTTGCCAAAAATCTGAGTGAACGCCTGCATAGGTCATTGCAGCATGTCGTTTAAGTAGTTAACAAAATCAGCTACAACGTATTGAATGACAGATTGTTTGGACAACTTGAAAGCGACGAAAATTTCAATCGCTTGCTGCTTTATTGAGAAGTTACCTGAGTTTACCCGGAAGAACATACCCGATTGGATTTGGAACCATTTATCAGGATCAGACTCAGAAGAAGCAGTAAAATTATAAGAAGATCTAATAGAAGTAACAACAAATGAAGAATTCAAATTCAAATTCAAACACAGCTATCAAGCTGTTTTGAATTTTGCAGTTCTGGCTGCAAAAAGACATAACAACATTGCACCCTGTATTACGGGCTGTGATACAAAAAAATTTAATAGAGTTTCCTTCCTCATATTTAGTGGAACGTGGGTTCAGTGTGGTCACAAATCTGTTAACTAAAATCAGAAAACGACGGCAAATTGCTGTGATTTAAGAATGCTGATGTCTAAAACTGCTGTTATGTATACATAAAAGCATACATAAAGTCAGAATCAAAACATATTTGTTTGTTTTCCACAAAACCATCGCCTCAAAAGTTGTTTCTGTTTCTGAAAAGTATTTTTAAAAGTCATACTCATCTTGCATATGAAACATAGAAGTGATAAGAATATAAAAATTCATTAAGTGGTCGTGGCGAGTGACACTGGTCCAAATTAACTGAGAACCATGCTTATGAACCATGCAAACTAATCCATGTGGACTATATTTTCCATTAAAAGACGCTATCAAAGACTCATCCACTTTGCTAGTGTGATCAATTTGAGATCTTTTGTTATCTCTGATTATGCCGTGTGCATAGGAGTAAACTAGAAAATCTCGGTTCCTTGCACTTTTATTTCACCGTTACATATTTACAAGTTATGTCGGCCAAGCAATGGGGGGGGGGACAGGTTACCAAGCATGGCTGTACCATGTGCAGGTGCCGTCATTTGTACTACATGCTGAGTGAAAAGTATTCGGATTACGTATACTAAATAAATACGCATTTGCAAAAAAACGTGTATATTTCTTCCACCAGTATTACAACACAATAAAAAGTAGAATTTATCAAGAAATATTACGACCAAAATGATGACGACGCACAGCTTTAAAAAAAACACGAACGTAGCCTGGCAATAAAACTACGATACTTTCACTCTTTATCTAAAAAAGGAAAATTTCTCGAACAATCTAATAATATAAACAATAACAATCATGTTTTTTAAAATAACGATAATTTTCAAGGAATCGCATATTACTGTGCGAATATGGCACAGATTACTTTACACTATGACAACGTTGAACTCAGAGAGTTATGAGTTACTTCATGAAAGGAAAACATAAAACTCAGAAAGGAAAACACAAAATATAAAAGAAATTTTCTGCGGTAGAGCACCATGGTAATGCCCGTCTGCTATGAGTGAGGGATCAAACTTAACGATCTCTGTGCTTCGGTGACTGCCTCCCAATCGCTAGATAATCGGGATAGTGTAATGGGAATCTCATCTGCTGGATACTATTTCTTACTAGGTTCTATAATTATTTTCCATATTTTTAACTATATTATTCAAGACTAAGGTATTACTATCATCTATATCATAGTGTATCTATCTGTTCTACTTCCGATGACGTAAGACAGATAACATCTGATGACGTCTATGGTACCTTAAAATGTGGGAAATGCCCTTGACTGTGTTGTAATATTGTGTCCGAAAGGTTATCCTCAGAAGTTACAAATGTCTCCCACTACTATAAAAAGAAATAAAAACTGACTGCAAGACTGATAATAAGTTCAATGGAACGACGTTATTAGAGCAACTAGTTTAGTATCACACAAATAGTTTTATCATTGTTGAAGGTTAAACTAGTTAACCGATAACCTACGAGTTTCCATTGCTGTTTTTAGAAATATAAAAATATTTTGAAATACGATATTATCAGTTAGGTTAAACTCTCAGCCACGTTACCCTAGCATCTAAAATTCTTTCATGAGGGAAAAAATCTTGAAATAGAGTTCTTTAGCATCTATCTTTCTAGGAGGGAGTTCACTGACGAGGAGAATGCCTGACGTACTTAATCATGACTTTGACGTACTTAATCATGACGTCTTTGATCATGACCAAGTAAGCGAATCGCCTGCCATGCTCAAATTATGTCAATGGTTTCCGATTTTGAGTTTCTCACGTTTATTGTCCGGTTAACTTGAATGACGAATAATTATGTCGTTTTTGATAAATTTTTCATAAAGTTTTGATAAATTGCTTTTGATAAATTTTTGAAGGTTGAAATGGTATCAGAAATATTTAGTTTATTTAAAAAAATTGGGGAAACTGCCCAAAGTATGTAAACATTTCTCTTTTAAAACTATACACAAAACAATAAAACAATAAAAAAACGTATTTATTTTGTTTGTTTATCGATATTAAATAAGCATTCGGCCCCCAGTAACAGCAAACTATTTCTATTCTTTAATCCTGTATGATTGACAAAAGACTTCACTTTTTGACAAAAAGGAGCAACACTTTAACATAACTTCTTGTGTTAAATTATCCCACGAAAGTCTCATGATATTAGCACGGATGATATTATAGGTCAGTTATTATAGGTCAGTGGTTTTCAAACTATAGGTCGCGATTCTCAGGACTAACGCAAAGAAAATTTCAGGGGTCATGGATAGTTTCAAGTAAATTTATATCATATTGAATTAATTTTAAAATATGCTTTGAATTTGGTATAAATGCATATTTAAATTTTTTTTTGTATTTTTTATATAAATACTTATTAATATTTAAATATGATGTTTTAGTCCCTTCGAGATTTGCTAAAAACAATGGCAGAATGTAAGCAAGATATTTTATCATTGTTACTATGCAAAGTAAGTATATACCCAAAATTAATTGACTTAAAAAATGTTAATATTACCATTAGATTTATGCCATTGTGAATTAACTAAGAAATATTCTTTAAATTTTCTCAAATTAAAAATTTTTAATATTTTTATTTGTATTTTTTCTTATGCAAATACATATTAATATTTAAATATGATGTATTAGTCACACGAGATTTGCTTAAAACAAGGACAGGATGTAAGCAAGGCATTTCATCATTGTTATCATGCAAAGTAAATATATAACCAAAATTAATTGACTTAAAATATGTTAACATTGCCATTAAATTTACGCCATGTTGAATTAATTAACTAAAAAATATTCTTTGAATTTTTTAAAATTACAAATTTTTAATATTTTTATTTGTATTTTTTGTTATGCAAATACATATTAATATTTAAATATGATATATTAGTCACACGAGATTTGCTAAAAACAAGGGCAGAATGTAAGCTAGACATCTTTTAATTGTTATTATGCAAAGTAAATATGTACCCAAATTTAATTGACCTAAAAAATGTTAACATTACTATTGAATTTATG
This sequence comes from Dolomedes plantarius, assembly GCA_907164885.2. Lineage (NCBI taxonomy): Eukaryota > Metazoa > Arthropoda > Arachnida > Araneae > Dolomedidae > Dolomedes > Dolomedes plantarius. Next base: position 143,505,079 of record OU015493.1, on the reverse strand, counting down.
CCATGTTGAATTAATTAAAAATTATGCTTTGAATTTTCTATAACTGCAAATTTTTAATATTTTTATTTGTATTTTTTCTTATGCAAATACATATTAATATAACATAAGGGCAGAATGCAAGCAAGACATTTTATCATTGTCCTTATGCAAGGTAAATGTGTACCCAAAATTAATTGACTTAAAATATGTTAACATTACCATTAAATTTATGCCATGTTGAATTAATTAACTAAAAAATATTGTTTGAATTTTCTATAATTACAAATTTTTTATATTTTTACTAGTATTTTTCCTTATGCAAATACATATTAATATTTAAATATGATGGTTTTGTCGCACGAGATTTGCTAAAAACAAGGGCAGAATGTAAGTAAGACATTTTTTCATTGTTATTATGCAAAGTAAATATATATCCAATATTAATTGATTTAAAATATAATTTATTCAAATTCGCTTATTTCTTTCTTCTATTTTTCTATTAACATTTCCCCTAATTTAAAAATAATAAAAAAATGCTACGACCGAAAAACATTCATCGGAATCGACGGATTTTTGATTTAAAGATAGTGTGTAACGATCGAAAAAAGTTTTCGAACCAGTGTTATGGATGATATGTTTCCTTCAATTCATCCTCGTTTCTAACACATTTTTGTTATCTTGGTTGAAAACTAGGGTGCATATGGATTATTCACTCACTTCGGAATTTGCTACTGAGTGACTTGTAAATGTGCCTCTTCCAAGCCATAATAATTTGGCTGTAGTATTTAGAACATTTCTTCATAAATATTGTTTCCAATTATTAAAACAAAATTGTACCAGTACTTCCAAGGTAAAGAATTCTTAAAGTATAAATTGTAATACCAATATAAATTGTAATACTAATATTACGCATATTTGACAAAAGTCAAAAATCAATTTGCCCCCCCCCCCCCAAAAAAAAAAAAAAAAAAAAAAAAAAAAAAAAAAAAAAAAAAAAAAAACCTCTTATTTTAACAAATTATGATTCTATGAGATTCGAAACACATGAATTGCGATTCATTTGATATGAAACCTAATTATACAGGGGTGAAAATGGTTGGATGGGGTTTAATGGCGCAAGGTCCAGAGAGGACATGCTGCTGTGAAAATGATAACATAAGTTTATAACACATTGTGAGCGAACATTCTATTATTCGATATTTGTTGACAGTCTCTTCAAAATTATCAGTAGTCGACTTCGCAGCTTTGACTCAAATGAATGATGACATATTAAATAAAAAATTTCGAGACCTACACAGTATACAGGTCGGGGCTTATGTATAATATTTAAAGAAATCCAGTGCCACTATTCATAATTTAAAACTCTAAGAAATGATCTGATTAATATCACGATACACGGATTTAATATATTGGATCGTGGTATTGTTTTGATTTATTTAATAATTTTATTAACAAAACCCAATGATGAATTATTGTAGGTTTTAAAGTATGTATCCGTTTTATGAAATATAGTGTCAATAGAAATCCAAGTTCATATTCGCTTCATTATGGGTGCAATGAAAATTTTAATCCAGTAATGGATTAAAATTTTCATAGTGTAGCTCCGTTTAATCTCATATGTTTATGTAGCTATTATTGATATTTGAGTAAACTGCTATTACAAATTCAGACCACAATAAGTAGAGCGATAAATGTTAACAGTTACTGTTAAAACTATTGTAACCTCTACACTGGTGAAACTATTTATTGGAGATGATACATAATACATTATATAAGATACTGAGACTCCATTCATACACTTTCGGAATAAAGGTAAGAATAATTCTTAATGGGATGGCGGACTTTCAAATTACCAAAAGTCGAACAAAAATTGGAATTTCTTTTGGTCTATTAATATTTTTAAAATATGTAAATATTGGAATAAAATGCATTTAAAAAATGTAGTGAAAAGTAAAATGAAAACTTGGTGGCTTTAGGAAAGTAAATATTAAAAGTAGGTGAAAAAACATCTTTTGAATGGCTTTTTCTCAAAATGAGTAATTTCCAGATTTGCAGGTCCTTAAAATGCTCCTTGCGTCATAATTTTGACGAAATTTTATAAAATTTATAATAAAGACTCCTCTAATACATTAAAATAAAGTTATGTATCCGTTTCAGGTTTAGACATCATTCAGATTATCGAAGTTTAACTTAAGTGTAGAAAAGTACGAAAATTTCACGAAAATTCAGAGTACAACTATAAAAATATTTCCTAAAAGTTAACTATTCAACGAAAGCACAAAGTAATACATAACTTTTACAAGTAATAAATAACTATTACAAAGTAATACATAACTATTTATAAGTAATATAAATGCCAAATTAAAGGGGGAAGTTAAAAAATTGGATCGCAAGGAGAATGTAAAAAAATAGTAATTACAATTTTTAAAATATAATTTAAAAATTTTTTTAGCAAATGTTATAAAGTTTTTTATATAGTTATACTATAATGAATATATATACAAAATGTCATATCTCTGAGGTAAAAATTTGAAAAATCGCTTTGTAAGGTCCACCATCCATCTTAAAAATCTGTTTTTTAAATCATTCATAGGAAAAAAGTATTTAGAAAAATTAAAAAATCCCCCCAAAAATATTGTGAAAGAAAAAACTGTTTCATATTTATACAAGTGTAAATATAGTTTCCTATAATGTGGCCTAGAGTTACTCAAACTGTGGCCCAAGACACTCACACTCATAATCAGGCAGGTGCTTTTGTAAACATAAATTGGGAAATGAGTGCCTGAAAAATATTAAACTGTACAAAAATGTAGCACCCGTTGCTCATGTTGTTTGCATCAACGTATCTTCTTGAATAATCCCATTCCAAAATGAAATATGTGGAGAACGTAAATATAGAAATCGGCTTACTGATTTTTACGTTGATGACGTATTGAGAGTAGCACGTAGCAAGCAGAAACCTGATTTGTCTAAAATGGTCAAAAGTGTGTCTCTGCATAAAAAGTCACATTAATATTTAAATAAACGTTTGCATACATTTAGGTTTTGAATGTTACTATTTACATCATTATATTATGAGGTATAGTGTAATATGTTGCAGTACTCATACCGTAGCAAACATATGCAAGTGGCCCAACAACAACTACAAAAAAAGTTGTGTATGGCTGATGTAACATTTACAGTCCTCTTATAGAAAAAATGACGTTCCAAAATTCGTAGTTTTTAAGCATTATACAGTTATAATTATTTTTTCTCGTGCAGATGGTTTCTTATGGGTTTTACCACATGCTTGCAAAACAAATGGCTTACACAGTGCTCAAATGACAAACCATCTGTTTAAAAGGGGCCACGCTATCAATTATATCTAATCGCTTCAAAAAAAAGTTAAATCAACAGTTACCCACTATATTACGTTTGATGTGATCGTCTTAAGATTAGATACAGCAGTAAAGCGATAAATGTTGGGATTATATAGAAAAGAAGAAGCAATTTATGTCCATAAAATGCTAGTAAGTCGGGGGGAATTACATTTTTGTTCGACTTAGTAACAGGAATTATTATTAGGATAAATATAAACTAGATCAATGTATAAAGCCAAAAAGAGTTACATTCTGAATTTCATTTTTAATAAAGGAACATGATTTCGAAATTAGAATATATTTTTGAACATTTATTGAAACAAATAAAACAACAACAATAAAAACAACCCAATGGAAGGAGGATACCAAATAATGACTCGCTACATCTTTGATATGTTAGTAAGACGGCATAAACTCAACTGTGCCATGAATGAAGCATTTTCATATAACACAGAAAATACACTATTTTTTCAAAAAGAAATTCTTACGGTATTACATAAGATGATCATGTTTGCAGTGATTTTGATTCTGTGCTTTTTATCCGAAGCATAATCTCTGAAAACATCCGATTTATCAGAACTTAGATGAAACTAACGCAGTTTATATGAACTTAAAGGCCGATAAAATTGGCTTTTGTATGTATGATAAATGAGAAAAAAATTAAGAATTGTACTGTCAGTTACGTTGTGATGAGCGTGTATCAAGGAGAGTTTTTTTAGCCTTCACTGTAATAGGAATTCGAAAAGGATATACGCCTAGCAACTGATCTTGAAAAAGGGGAAAAAAATTAGAAAAGTAGTGACGCGTCAGCTGTCTCTTAAAATTTATCGAAATAGAAAACAGAATTACCGAGTTACATAACAGAAACATCGAGATACTCCACGTGCAATACAGAGTACGGAGAAGGTGCGACTGTACGATCGACATACATACAAATTGGTACAAATAGATTTGCGTTTGTTTTCACCAAATCACTGGTGTGTAAACGAAATTCACATACGGGATAATAGATGTACAAGATTCAATAATGCATTATGAGATACCAGATGTCTGATTTTGAAGTTTGAATTTTTTTTTCACGTCGCACTGCTTAGCATTTGGTAACACCTAGTGACCCGGTATAATATCGGATAACATTTCCTTCCGTTGAGAACTTCCGCAGGAAATCAAGTGTGAAGTTGCTGAGGCATTCTTTCCTTTTGAAAATAATGTCATCGATGTTTTTTCCCAAGAATGTTTTCTAGATTTTTCTATTTGTTAGTTTCTGTTGTGTTATATAGTCATTTAGCATGTGGCATGGTTATAGATGGGGAGATGTGAAAACGTATATGTCTCATAGTAGTCTTTAACTCAGAGACTTCCTTCCGTAAAACTTCCTTTCAAAATACAATTGAATATGGGCCTGTTGGTTATTTTTAGGCATGGCAGAGCAGGTAAACTAGGTTACTAGGTCCTACCTATGCCATAATCTAGCGAAATAAAAAAAAGGCTTAATAACATCATATTTATAACAGAAAGTTTAAAATTTCTAAAAAAATCCATGATTAGGACTTAAAAGTGAAATGTATACCGTAAATATTGATTTGCATAAACATAATCGAGGTAAAGACTCCATGAAAATATAACACTATGTCCTAAAAATAACAACTATAACGATGACATTATTTTAAAGTATTTTAACTATTTCTGGTAACAGATGAAAGAAATCAATGAAATGATAATTTAATTCATTTTACCATTTAATAAAAGATGAAAGGTAAAATTCATTATACAACAAAAATTAGATGCTAACTTAGGGTCAGAAACAAATATAGATAGCTATTTGTCGAATTCAATTCAAGAAAAGTTTGGACATGCTGAAAAAAAATCATTATCTTGAGATTTTAATGGCTATGGATATAAATTGCATCGAGAAGAGACTGCTTTTTAAGCTATTGAGATTCTATACATCTGCCTTTGTGCATATATGTGTCCGTTACACAATCACACGCACAAAAATGTGCAGATGAGAATTTCAGAACAATTTTGACAAAAATTTCACTTTCGCAAACACACAGAAAAAAGCAGTCACAAAAGTATAGATGCATGCCACTCAAATAACTCGTCTCTTTCAATTATTGTGTTATAAACACGCCTAAGTTAATGATCACTCAAAAGATGCGACTTGTGTATCCCTGGTAAAAATATATCAGCCTGACTTGATGTATTACTTCATACATAATTTTTAGGCGTCATAATGATATTAAGAATTTAAATACCCTTTCTGCCCTGTGCATGTTCCAGAAGTGAGCTAAGTGATTAATGTTTTCGGAAAATGTTCTTACTACCATTATTTACAAGACCCAAATTTTGATTTGATGCATTTTAAAAATTACCTTCAATTTCAAACTCCCTTTTTTAAATAATAACTTACGAAATGGGAAATAAATCGGAAATGAGAATTTAGTTTGAAATGGAATGAGATACACTTTTAAGGTAACCCACTGCAAAATAGTTGAAATCCAACTTAAAACTGGGAAAATCATCTTTTTTTCAAACTGAGTTTTTTTTATACTTTTAGAAAACAGCAAATGTAAAATTTGTAAAAATTACCTTGAATCTGATCGACTGGCACAAATTCGTTTTTCACTTTTCGTTCATCAATTTTCTATTTTCTTCGTTCTTCAATTTTCACTTATCCCTTCTGAATATTTCCAATAAACTTAACAATTACACATCATAAAGTAATAGGAAATTTTTAGTTTGTTATGAGACCTATCTAAGGAAATTCTAAGGAAGATGCTCAGAAAAGTGTCGAAATGAAAAATTTGCACTCGAATTGCAAGTTTTACCCCCAAAGGAACTGTCCTACCTCCTGTTCATAAGATATTTTCTGGTAGTTTTCTGACTAAAAAACAAAGCATTTATGTCTTTATTTGTTTAGGGTAGAAAAGAGGGAAGGTGGAGTATTAACTTAAATTTTATTTAAATTTAGTTGTAAAGGAAGATTGATTTTTCACAGTTTGGATTTTTTTACGTAGAATACGATAAAGGAGTTATTTTCCTGCTTCTACAAATGTAGTTATTCTCATTCTTCATAGAAATAATATTTCCGTTTTTCAGATGCCCCTTAAAAAATTTCACGAGGAATATTTGTTGTTCCTATACAAACATAGTCTAGATCTTAATATTATTTTATTTTTGTACACTTCTCTGTAAAAAGTCTTTAGTTCAAACTAAACGCCTTATATTTATCCCGGCTTGATTTCAGTGTTTTTGCCTACTTCTAAATAAACAGAAAATAATTTTTTTCTTGTTGCTGCTAGTTATTTAGAATTAATCAAGTCTTACTTGAACATTCAACGCACTTGAATTATTCAAGAACTAGCCGCTGCGTGACCAGCATGGTCGCTTTTAGTCTTATATTTTCTTTTGCAAAACAACTCAACTGAAAGGAACGTATGTAAGGAATATCACTATTACCTGTCATCATAAATATACGTTGTTAAGTGGTAGTGCGATCTCAACCAAAAAATTTATAATCATTGCAAAATTCTCTATAAGGCTGATTCTAACACATCGGGATTGAAAAAATACGAATTTCCGTTACTTCAGAACAGAGTTAAAGATAAGACTGAGAAACCCAACAACAAAGATTTTAAAAATTACATTCCTCTCTGTATGTAATATTTTTCAAAATTAAGATATCTACACTTTATCATTGCATCAAATAAGAAATTGCTAGAGACAAATTTTTTCACTAAAAAAGGAGTAAAAATTTAATGTACTAAAATATAGTGTGGATTACATCACTCTATATCTATATGTATTATTGTTCAAAATTCAGATATCTACACTTAATCATACCAAATAGAAAATTGTTGGGAAAATTTCTTCACTTAGAAAATGGAGCAAAAATTCAGCAAGTACTACAAAAAAAAAGTGAAGGCAATTAACTTTTCTTACTTACTATTAAGATATTATAATGCAATTATTAATATTTTACTACGATATTCTTAAAACTTCTTGATATACACAGTTGAGTATTCCAGATATAGGAGATACTACAGTGACAGAATCAAAAGAGCGGACAATAGATAAACCTACATACAACTGTCCAGGACTAAACACTGATTTGATAGGTCGAAACATATTCTGTCAAAAGTTTGTCCTCTTACATACATTTAGAAAAACCGATGGAACAAAAGAATAAATTATCTCGTGAATAAATTAAAATTATTCACGTGTAAAATACAGCAATTTAATTGCACCAATTTACGTGCTATCGTCGAACCGCTACACACACGCGGTTGGCCGCTAATGTTTACATCTGGTAGTTGCAACCGTTGCCATTCGGAGTGTAGAAATATCGCCGATTTTTGTGCCACATACCTATGCGTTTTAAATATATAGATTATTGAGATATTTATTTTCGAATATCAACAGCAACATACACAATTTTTATTTAAAAGTAAGATCTATTTAAAAGTATCGATAATTAGTCACATAAGGCAGAAGTTAAGTATTAAGCATTAATAATTGAAAAACACATTTACTAAAATAGAGAAAGGTATCTCCTTTTATTTCAGAATCGAATATGATCAATCTCGATCAAGATTCCTCTTTGAAAAGATTCCTCTTCCGAATCAAGTGACCCAAGCCTGAAAATTATAACACTTTAATTTTAAAAAAAACTTAAAAAAACTAATATGAAATATTATTTTATATTTTGATACATGAAGGCTATGCTAGTGTATTCCTTAAATACGAAGAAACTATTTTCCTCCGGATATTACTCACACATTCTTCCAAATATTCTGCAACAGAAACGTTTCGAGAACAGTCTTTCTAGAATGTTTCTGTTTACTGTCCAAATTTCATGATATTCCCTGGCGTGATATCTCATTTCCGCCAGAAATTTGCTTTAAAAGTGCCTCGATCTGTAATTCGACCTTCATGTTAGGAATTAGGGCAAAATCATGTATATGTCCGATATCGTTATTAGATTTTCATACTCAGTGAAAGTTTCATACTTACTGAGCTTGTAAATTCAAGAGTACACGAATAGGAAGGACTGTGTGTTCTAAAACTGACATTTTAAGTACCAGAGTAACTTTAGATTGGTCATACATGAATATCAAGGAAAAAGTAGTTTTTTACGTATATGCTTTCCCTTTCACAATATAATGAAACTTCTCTAGCCTATCACTCCTATTTGCCGGCCACCCTTTAAGATGGCCACTTTTTTCCGGACCAATGACTGGCTGCCATAGAGAAATTTCCCTATATATATACATACATACATACATACATACATACATATATATATATATATATATATATATATATATATATATATATATATATATATATATATATATATATATATATGAGAAGGTTTTGGGGAAACTTCGTATTTATTTTGCTTAAAATATTATAAATTTTAAAAAATTAAGATGATTATATTAAAAATTAGATATATTTCAGTTCGTGTAAAAGTTAAATTGGGAAAAGTATTTTAAATTAATCTTCCTTCTTTCTACTCATTTATTTAACCATATGTAAAATGTTAAAATATTTCAATCAGACTTAGAGTTTTAGAATTATAAAGATAATATCAATAATTTTATTTTTCAGAAATATAATTTTAATATTTTTATAATCAAAATTATTTATTTATTTTCAGTTCTGTTCGTGGATAAGTGTATGAACAACTGATTTTTAGGGTCTCATTTACGTTTAAAATATGAGTTGGTTTTTTTTTTTAATGATAACTGCCATTTAGTTTTGGACGTCTAATGCAGGTGAGTTTTGATCTTAAAGCAAAGTTTAGTACGAAATAATTTGCCTTTTATTAGTTTTAGATTCAATTTTCAGAATGCACAATAGCTTTTAGATAATACGATCTAAATGTATTACCAAAAGTATTTAGGGGACACACATCTCTAGAAATCAGTCTATTTCTAAAGCGTGATTCACTTTACCGCAAAAAAAATGTGCTCTAATTTTGAAGGGAGAAAATATTTCACGCTGAAATTTGAATACAAAGTGCCATATGTTCCGGCATTCGCATCCATATTTATGTTGTTTGGCTTGTATGTCCAGCCGAGAAGCATAACACATTAAACTGAAACAATAAATACGAACACGATGAAGCGTACATTTGACAATATGTATCGCGGAGCAGTGGCGTAGCGAGAGGGGGGGCAAGGGGGTCTATCATGCCCTGGGCGCCACTTGCAGAGGGGCGCCAAATGGTACCTTGACCATTGGTGGTACCTTGGTACCTTGGTCCACTGTACTTTGGTACCTTGTCCAATGGTACTAAGACCATTGGACCCTTTGGTCCCCAAGACCATGAGGGGCGCCAAAAAGGTATCGTCCCCCGGGCGCCAGATATGCTCGCTACTCCACTGTCGCGGAGTTGATCTCTCTTTGGCAGAAAATGGGGAATATTTTCAGCATCATCAGTGAAGTCGTGGGATTGTTTAAGAGTAAGGAAGGCACTGAGTACTCAAATTCCAGTTTGAAATGTTTAAATTCTTTAAAATTGTAACACATTATTTGGATAAAGTCCCGAGAGAATCACCTGTATATCAGTTTTCATACAAATTACTTTCCCCTTTTCAAACCAACATGAATATATATTTTACCATTATGTTTTTACGTGTGTAATTTCCTACAAAATAAAAAAAAAAACGTTTGGAAGCATATAAAATCTAAACTCTGAATAACCACAAAGAATGACGTAGAAATAAGGAGTTAATCCCGATAAAAATCAATTTCATAAATATTTTTATTTCTGTTTGAGGAGAAAGACAATAGTCAATCGTAAAAGCTTTATACCTGCTAATCTTAAACAATTTTTTAATCATAATGACAACACAAATTACTTTCAATTTATATTTCACCTTAAACATCTTCTATTCAATGAATTTATGTCGCAGGTATTGAAACTGTCATATAATACTGATTCAAGAAAAGTCATCAAAGTTCACAGAGATAGCATAAAAGAATAGCAAGACAAATAACTAAATGAAATAGAATAGAACTTTTTAAAATCATCTGTAACTGAAAAGAAAAACGTATAATTAAAATTAGCTGTTAAATTAAAATTGATCAGTCCCTAATTCTATTATGACTGTGACCATGTAAAAAATCAAATCGTCTTTTAAATACAGTTTAATTTTAGAAATTTAACTATAACAATCTATCAAAATTTTGTTTGTTATTTCGTCACTGGCGAGAATACAGAAGACATCCTTATCACAATTCTGTCGTTGTTAATATTTACCTCATAGAAGCTACTTCCTGCTTATTTATATGATCCCTCCCAAAATATTCTTAAAGAGCGTAGCTGAGTTAAGAAAAAAAAAACTCCTTTAAAAATTTAAAGTGTTGAGTTGAATTTTCGCTTCCGGTATTTACTAATTTTATGCAAACAGATAACCTTATTACTTTCCAGAAATGACTAATAATTACTTTCAAGCGGTATATCATAAGTCTGTGATGCGGACTCTGAATATTAAAGTTTTAATGCAGCTTAAAATTCTCCAGGAACGATTTCCGTTAACTTCAGAATCGATAAGCCCGATTGAAATCACCATTATTATTATTGCTACTGTACTCACATAATTAAATGAGAGAGGTCAGCACTACTTATAGATTAATAGATATTTTTACATTTATGTCGGTATGAATGGTGAATTATATTATGAATTGGTAATTATAAATTAATCATTATTTAAGAGGAAAATACTCTTTAAAATGTGCAAATAGAAATATTTTCTTGAAAATATATGAATTAAAATGCTCTCAGTTTGTTAAATCATTGAGATTTTATCTAACAAATCAGAGTATTATCACTGGTGAAAGAAAAGTTACATAAAATTATTATAATTTGTAAAAAAGTTAAATAATAAAGTTATAGACGAATATATTTTTGAGAAAATTATATTTCCCTGAACTGGATATTTACGTATATTACGTATTTTAGGGACATTTATTACAGCTAATACTTTTTTATAATTTGTTATCCATAAATGAAAAAAAGTCGAATGAGCTGAATCCAAAGATAACACATGTACTCATGTTTGCCTTTTCCCCTAAATGCAAATTGATTCCGTTCTATTCCCTCTAATGCTGATCTTGATTACAAATTCTTCAGTTTATGTGTGCAGCATTCAAATGATTCGTCGCTGAGTAAAGTGCAGATTCGTCTGCAAAGGATGCTTGCGATGTTTTTCTCTTGGATTTACTAATTGGTTCCGCAGGGGGCATCTTTTTTAGTAACATTTTAGTTTTCTTACGCATTTGGTCACAGCATGCTCATAAGTATGATGTCTTAAGTTTCAAGTTATGACAGTGATTTAAAACCTGTGGATTTGGAAGGGCAAAGTATATGTTTGGCCACTTATTTTCCCACGCTTCAGGTCAAAATCTTCTCCGTAGCTGCAATTCTTATCTTTCCCTTTTAAAAAAATATTCGACGTTCTTAGTACATAGTGAACGTTTTCATTGAAAGTTCAAGTCAGGCACAAATGAATATGCTTTTGAATATGCTTCTATAGTCCAAACCCCAAATTAGAGCATACTTTTACACGTCTGAGAACTGGGCATTATTTTTTGATACATCGACATTTGTTGATGGATGAGGACGCTCCTCTTTGTGAACATTGTCAATCACCATTTTCTGTGTCACATATCTTGACGTCTTGCCTCACTCTGCAATCCCAATAAAATAGCTTTTTCGGTTGCAGTTCATCCATTTTTTAACTGCTGGGGGAGCCCCCCCCCCCCTTCACTGTTTTTTGTTTTCTATTGGTTTTATATTTAGTTTTTTCTTTTGTTATTGCTTTTGTGTTGTTTTGCTGTTAAACATTTAGTACGTTGTACCTATTTATATATCACCGTTTATATCGTGGACTCTTTTGATCAATTATTATGTACCATAGTTCTATCACCCTTATACATCATTAGTTTTTATATATCATATTTTTCCCCCTTACACAGAAATTTTATCACCCTTTGTATATTAATTTTTACCCTTTTCCATGTCTTCCTATTATTGAGATGTGTTGTTTTAAAATCTGTAATTTCCGCTGTTGGTTCGAACCCGGCGCGTTTAAATATGCTCTTATTTTCGGCTCTACTCTTATGTTTAGCCCTTTATGTCGTACTTTGGACCTTCCGCCATAAACCCCCAACCATCCAGTGCATACTTTATAACGGAAGAGTTTACAATCGAAGCGATAAAGAGAACGATTTAATAACGATGCAGTCATTATTGAACATTGTGCGAAAATTTATGAACTGCGTCAAATTAAACAAAACTCTGTGAACACATATAAGAACTTAAAACATCTACACCAGAAAAAAACTTTAGTTAGTTAATATAAATAACTTAGAATCAAGTTAAGATTGCTGGGAAGCGGCAATGTTGGATTCGCCCAGCTCATTGTTAAACTGTAAAGAAATTTCTCCAAAAATTGTCGATATGTACTAAGTTTTTCCTCTCAATTGGACTTCATAGAAAAGAAAGTCTTTTCTCGAATGCTTTTTTCATTCTTTGAAAGGAATGCAAATAATATTCTTAAAGTTGAATTATTCGGGACAAAAAATAAGTATATTGTGTATTAAACGCAAAAAATTTCCTTTGGATGAAATTTCTGATATAATAAGATAGCATAGTAAAACATTATTTCTCTACCACGGAGTACAATTAAAAAAATCTTTTCATAATATTCGACAATAATTGGAAAAATATTCTTCATACGATAACATGAAGCGAACCAAATATGGCTATTACCCAGAAGTCTTAACCTGATTCACAGTTATTTATATTAAATACCTGAAGTTTTTGTCTAGTGTGCGAGTTTTTAGTTCTTATACGTGTCCACAGATTTTTGTTTGACGCAGTTCATGAAATTAAGCACAATATTCAATACTGACTCTATAGTTATTAAATCCCTGTCTTCGATCAAAAACTTTTCTGATATAAAGTATGCACAGAGTTTGGGTATTGTGTGTATGGACTTTTGAAATAATAATTCCCCCTTAGAGGAATTTCGCACATAGCTAGATTTTTGTTTAATTTGACACAGCTCAAGTAATTTCGCACAATATTCAATACTAACTCTATAGTTATTAAATCCCTTTCTTCGATCGTAAACTCTTCTGATATAAAGTATGCACTGATTTGGGGTATTGTGTGTATGAACTTTTGAAATAAGCTTGCCTTAGTGTAATTTCTCCAGTAAATAGATTTTTGTTTAATTTGACACAATATTTAATACTGTTTCTATAGTTATTAAATCTCTCTCTTCGATCATAAACCTGTCTGAAATAAAGTATGTGCCGATTTCGGGTATAGAGCGTATGGACTTTTGAAATAATAAGTTCCCCTTAGAGGAATTTCACACGTAGATAAATTTTTGTTTAATTTGACACAGTTCACGAAATTTAGCACAATATTCAATACTAACTCTATAGTTATAAAATCCCTCTCTTCGATAGTAAACTCTTCTGGTATAAAGTATGCACTGATTTGGGGTATCATGTGAACGGACAGTTGAAATAAACCCCCACCCCCTCCTTAGAGCAATTTCTCACGTAGCTAGATTTTTGTTTAATTTGACGCAGTTCATGGAATTTCGCACAATATTCAATAATGACTGTATCGCTATTAAATCCCTCTGTTTATCACTTCGGTTAGAAACTCTTATGGTATAAAGTATGCAATGATTTTGGGTCTACGGCGTATTTACTTTTGAAATAAGTCCGTTCCCCTTAGAGCAATTTCTCAAGCAGCTATAGGCGTTAATTCCGCCATTTTTCACAAGAGAACTGTTCTCTCTCGGGACGATCACTGCCCTTCGGTAAAACGTCGTGAACGAACCCGGTAAGTGCCTTTCAATACGTGTGCGGATTAATAGTCATGTAGATGATGTATAATTAGATTCATAAATAGAAACAAATAAAAACGATTCAAAATGTTAAACCCAGTTGTTGTATAAATTTTCTGCCATTGACTGGGCAAGCATCTGTGATTATGATAAATATGTTAATGAGTGAAGTGCTTGTCGCTTTTTTTAGTCGAATGGGGTGTTTTAAGTTTACATTCATGTCGCCTTTTCTTCAGCCTGTTCCGAAACGTTCGTCTAAATTTATCTGATTTAAATTCCGTGGGCAATTTTCCATGGACAGTTTATTTTTCACATACATATTTTCTATTGGATAGAATTTAAATCTTGGGGGAATTCGCGCGCGATATCAGGTTTTGATATATTTATACATGTACCGGAAGTTAAGAAGCATGAATTTTAATCCCGGAGTGCCTAAACAATGAAATAAATTATGTTGATAAAATCATAACATAATGCATAAGGTGTTGAGCTGCATGAGCGCAGCTGTAGCACGCTGATACCCGGCGATGTGCTCTAAAACAGCGGTTCCCAACCTTTTTCCTACATCGACCTCTTTTAAAAGAATGTTTTTCTTCATCGACGCCTCACATTTTTCTCTATAATATACAGCATACAACAAAATTATAATACTAATAATTGCACATAAAACACTAAAATAACAATCTGACTAAAAATATGTACAAAAAATTAGAAAAAGGTGTTTCGTTAGGTTTATGATTTATTGTTTTTGTACTATTTTCATTTTTAATTTCGCAACTATAAACAAGATTTCAGAAACACAGATTGTAATCGCACAACATCGCCAAGAATAAAACGAAACTGCTTCTGATTGGCTGCATCAGTTGGACCCATGTGCTGTTTAAGGTCCAATAGATTTCCCCAGTTTTGCCTAGTGTTGGTACACAAATAAAAGCCTGCGGTGGCATTCGAGGCATATACAAAAGCGTTCTGACATTCGACTTTAGAAGCGCGGATCACTCCGCCCTATGAAAATCTCTATTTATACATATTAAAACGGATATTATTATCTTATAATTACATTCCTAAAAAATTAATTAAGTTTTAAAACAGAAAAATTTATCATAGACCCCCAATAGACCACTGAAATACTATAGACCCTTTTTTAACTTCCATCGACCCCCAAGGGGTCCACCTGGACCCCTTGGGGAATATCTGCTCTAAAGTATACTTAATACATCTTGATAAATGTTTTTCGAGTAATTCCTCTAATACCACGAGGATATTGAAGCGTACAAATATTTTTATCCTATGTGTAATAAATGTGTGTGTTTTCCGGATCATAGTGTCACAATTTGAAAGAGATGATCTGAGTATCCCGAGCCTAAGGTTTGATGACATACATAACATTACCACAGTTATTCAGAAAAAATACAAATGAGAGTAAAGAAATCTGAAGAAATGTTCATTTTTTGGGTGTGTTTCGAGGGTGAGTGTACGGCATGACCTAGTTTCCCAGCCCATTGCAATAGAGTTTTTTCTCTTTTTTATTCCAACGGCGGAGGTTGGTGGCATTCTTTCATAGAAAAATTACGGTAACATACCGGAAAACCTTATAAGCTAACTCTTCATCACTTTCTAGGATATCATCAAAAGGCTCCTACCGAATAATCACTGACTTTAATTATTGTCTTTTAAGTCACGGAAATTTAATAACAGGAGGGAAAAGACTTGTACCATTCATTAACAGAGCCTTAATGAAAGCCTTCAAAAGAGGAAGCAGATAGAGTTCACTTTGAACTCTATCAAGGCCCTCCAAACGGATTTATTACAATTTCAGTTCTCTTGATTCCGGTACAGACCTCGCAATCGACTTCCACTCATCCATCTCTTGTTACTAGAAAACTATAGCTAATCCAGAAATATTAACCCTTTAACGATACGGTGGTTTGAGACGAAATAGACGGTACGGTCGGGTAGGATCCGACCCGATCTATTTTTTTGATGAGGTGTTTGGTAGAAATAAGTACACAATAATCATTTTTGTTGTATAATAACATTTTTTGATAATATTTTACATGACATAAAACCCTTTTTGTAGAAAAAATGACAACGAATTGTAATTTTGCGAAAGAAATTGTCTCTCGCATTTACATAGAATGTTGTATATATTAGGCCTAATATGTAATTTAGTCTACGTAGTTTTAGAAGTTAGTGAAACCAACTTTACGAGGTCAATAAGGTTAAAAATAATATGCACTGGCATTTTTGGTCTTGAATATCGAAATAAAAAATAAAAAAAAATTTAAAAATTACTATTGATCATAAATAATGGTTTTCAATAAAGACACTCGTATTTACTTATTCCTATATCTAGTAGGGGGTCTAGTAGGTTTATCTGGTAGGGTTCCTTGTCAACTCGATCTCTTGCAATGAGAGGGGAGAGTACGGGAGGGGGGAAGACACACCCTTGGGTCGGATCCAACCCGCACCGTATCATTATAGGGTTAAATTCATTTTCGGGATCAGGATGCTGAAAATAGTAACAATCAGTTACTTTTGTCTTGGCTCGTTATTTTTAATAAAAGAACTTGAAATACCAATTATGTGATATATAAATTTCTATTGTTCGTTGATAGTAAGGGAGAGAGCTTTTTTATTCTCGTCATCTCACTGATGTTCAATGCACCTGCTTGTATACTCTTCATGATGTAGCTTCAAGCAGTAATATATAATCTAAATATAAGCAGAAACATCGAGAAATTTTAATAAATAGAGACTTACTGTCTATTTATACAAAATGTTTGACAATGAATGTCTATTTATGGTGACATTATGGAGCTATTTTTAACCGTAGGGATCGTTTTATACCTGCAAGGTAATGCATCAGAGGATCCGCATTTCACTTGAGATTAACATCTGATTTGAATTAAACAGTATTGTTTGTTTTCTTTAACAGCAAACTTCTCGTCAAAACACATACGAGAATAAGTCATTGTCAATATTTACCTAATATATTCTTCTTGAAGATAAATCTTATTGTACTGCTCCGAAATTAAATGGAGCATAGGAAAATTCGAAATTAAATGAAGCGGACCAACACCAATCCTGTGCATATTAATAGTCCGGAAGCTAGTATAAGAATACATTAAGCATATATTTTATAAAACTGAATAGATTTTAAAAAATTCACGACTGCATGCATAGATGCATAGCTATTCTTTCAAGTGAAAACAGCAAGGTGTAATTATTTCTCCATCAGTGCCGATTATGTTGCTTAACTTCACTTCCATGATTGATGAAATAAAAAAATTAGCTTTATAATCGATTATATCAGTTAGAATAATGATATTTTGGGGATTAATATCAAAGGCGAGATTTTACAATATTTCACACGTAGGCCCTGTATTATTTTAAAATATAAGCTAATACAAAAAGGCTTAAATGCATTTCATTTGCATTATCGAAAATTGGTTTTACGGTTTTGGTGCAATCCTTGACAGGATAGTTAATAGGGAAATGCACATATAAAAATTACTATTGAACCCAATAAAAATAATTAGGGTTACTCAATAAATAGTTTCCTTCAGGTTTAATGCTGTATCTCACGAACATAATTAAAAATTAAAATGGCAGAGAGAGATCTAGAGATATTCTTCGGAATAAACAAATAACGTGTTTATGTGGCCTCATGCTTAGTGAGTATCTAAAGCCAGATTTAAACATGTCACTGAGCATGCGCAGAAAGCAATTTTTTTAATTGTTAATAATCACTTTTAATATAATTTGCGATTACAAAAGCCAAAGTTGACACATCTATAGATTAAAGTGTTTCGTTTAAGACCAAAATGAAGTAAATTGATGCAGTAGTTTTCTCTCAAGGACTGCCTAAATCGGCTTAGCAACTTAAATATATAGATAAGGTTTGTAACATCACATTCTTTTTTTCTAATGTGGTGGACCTTTTCGCGAGACATTCGTTTGTTGTTATTCACCGCTGGTTTTGCAGGCTACTTTATTATGGGAGCATCATTTAGGTGAGCCAGCATTGCTCTCTACGAGGGGGACGACTAGGAAACGCCCAAGCCTTATTCGGGTTTGAACCCGAGCACACTACGTGGCAGCTCACGACGCTAATCACTATTTGTA
Source organism: Dolomedes plantarius (assembly GCA_907164885.2). Taxonomy (NCBI): domain Eukaryota; kingdom Metazoa; phylum Arthropoda; class Arachnida; order Araneae; family Dolomedidae; genus Dolomedes; species Dolomedes plantarius. The sequence continues at coordinate 143,486,730 of OU015493.1, read as the reverse complement.
ATATGGCATAAATTGCATCTTTTTCATTGCTGAATTTATGTGATTTTTCAAACAAAATTTTGATGTACAGTAGCATTAACGTTCAACAAGAGCTCATTTACCAGCAACGAGATATCTTTTAAGGTCATTATAAAAAAATAGTTTAGAATTAGTTTAAGTCAACCTAGGCACTCTTCTCGTGCAAGAATTCAAAAATAATCATGTAAAATTAATTAAAATTTTATCCTCAACACTTTATCAAAAGAAAGTAGTTAATCTAAAAGTATTTCTCTTTCAAAATGCACAATAACTTCTTAAATTCTTTCTTTGTTCTCACTCGCCTCGAGCATTTATAAATTGATCACGAATTTCTCTCTTTAACGTGTCCCTTGTACCTAACTAAGTGCTACAAGTAACAGCTGATAACTTTTCTTCAAATAAGCTAGTTAGAGCAAAATAGCATACAACTTTATGTAATTGGATACACAAATTAAAGAAAAGATGATTGATGGAAGTTGCGCACCCTATTTTTGCTCGCGCATCTGGTTTGACAAGTTAAGAAGCACTGTATTCCCAGTGTAAAAAATGAAGTAATATTACCTAATTGGAATTCAAATCGATTAAAGTGGGAGCTGTTCACACGAAATTGAGTTTATATATCAGGTAATAGGAACTACTGGAGTCCTTTCTTTTTAAGGGGAGGATTCATGAATAACGTTAGCTTTCTAATGTGAAACTTTACCCTTCCATCAGTTTATTCTCAGAGAAAAACTTTTAAGTCCTCAAATTTCTAGTGATTAAATTCAGTCATCAGGACTTAAAACTAGACCCGCCAATGATATAGAAACCCAATCACTGAAGAACTATATGATAACTTACAATATACAAAGAAATTTATGGGCCAATTTTTTTAGAGGATTTAACTGTTAGTTATTTTTGCTAACAATTAAAACAAATTGAATTTCTTAGGTGTTACAACAAACTACATTTTTACTGGTGACTGACAAGATAGATAAATTCCATGAGATAAATTCCCTGTAGATAAATTCCATGTATGAATTCTATCGTCTAATCGCAGTCTGAAACAAACTAAAGATCTCATTTGAGAGGGTGAAACTGTTGTAGGAATATTTAAAGGTACTTGCAGCAAACAACAAGTAGTCTTAGCGCTAGGCAATAAAACACACATCCACATACGTCCGTGGTGAATGATTTCTGGAATAGAGACCAGAACTCGTCGGAGATGAGAGAAAATTCGGACAGTTTTATGCAACAAAGAACCAACCCATAAGAGTTTCAAAGTTGAGTTAAATATCTGGTATGGTGCCCCACTTTTAGCTACCTAGGGAAAATTATTATTATTTTAGGGCAAATGATATTCTTTTTGTTTACAGAAGAACCAACATTCGGCAACTGGAAATTTTAATTTACATCTTTATTGAATCTCAATTTTCTCAGTTTGAGTGCGGTGTGGGTTGGTTCCTTGTTGAATAACACTGTCCAATCTCACAGTGAACACCATTCCTGACGTTCTCTGCCACCATCTTCTGCATGCCAACACACAACATATTGACGTTGTTTTTTAACCAATGATTCAAGGAGATGTAGTGCATGCTTTGTTTTATTATATTTTAACTTAGCTTATTTTTTATTCCACTATGAATCTTTTTCACCGAATCTTGAACCACGTTCCAAGACTTTGAAGCCAGTGTTAAAAATCCTAGATCATAGATGTCGTACTTTTAACGGCAAGAGCGCCAGAAGTGACACTCATTAGAATTTTGCTGACAACCCGACAGATACCGTGTATAAAAGACTGAAAATGCACAATAATGTTCATTGGCTTAGCCGAGGTGTGGTTCTGAAACGATTTGTTGAATGCTTAGATAAATTTTAATCTGTTTTTGAATGATCAACAAGTGTCGTACCAAGAATTGACTGACATCATGTTGGTTAGTAAACTCATGATTTTGGAGATTCATAAAGTTTCCAGATAGTATCAAACTGGATGAATTAAACTTGCAAATGTCTTCATGGAATGATATGGAGGATTTTGAAATGAAGTTGATTGAATATCAGATTAGCTCAATTTGGAAGAAGAAATTTGTTGATCTTAGAGAAAACTTTGAAAATATTGAAAAGGATGCATTAGAGACGGGAGAAAAATGCAGAAAATGAAGTATTAAGGGCTTGGAATACTATTCTAGAAAATGATGTCTGTTTGAAAAACCTTGAAGCAGCATTACTATCCATATTTTTGTCTACATATGCTTGGGAATCTTTGTTAAGTCGCACAACAGGAGTAGCCTGACGGATGAAACTAGTAGTGAATGATTTTCTGTCAAGGTTACTAAATATAAACCCGATATAAAATATCTGCCATCAATTCTGCAGCGGCACTGTTAATATATAAAAACAGTTAACAAGTTTTCTGTCTCTAATTTTATCTTATGTTTTATTTTGAAATTTTCAAAGGTTCAAGGTTGTTTAGAGGTAGTTTTGGAGGTAAATAAATGCATATTCTTCTTTTTATACATCATTTATAAGGGATTTAAAATCAACAAAAAATTATAACTAATAACTTTTTTACTGTGTTTTAGTCATAAAGTGTATAACTGGAAAAAATTAATGACTGCTTGATCGAAAAGAAAATAGTGTTAACTTTTTGTTTTGATGCTAATAACAGTGTCTTTAAATTGTGTGAATAGGTATGGCAGTTAAAGTTATACCTACAGGCTAATAAAAAATATCCATAAAAAACTTCTCCTTAAAAACCTGTCATAAGTTTTTTAATTCAGTCAGTTTTACATGATTAAGATAATCACTTACAAATCAGATATTAAGATATCAAATAATGTGTTCTCAAGAAATTTTGGTTGGCATGTGGAAAATTTTTTTGTGAGAGATGGCCGGATTTGGCACTCACGCTCAAAAAGGTTGCCCACCCCTGTCCTAGGCTATTCATCGATGGAAGGAAATCTCCTAATGCGAATTCCATTCCTCACAAGATAAAACAAGATATGCACATTTTACTTTGACAGATGTAAAGCTTTTAACTGTTTCCCACATTTTGATAAAGGAAAAAAATACGAATTTCCTCTGTTAAAAGTCGTAGACAATAAAAGACAAACAAATCCAGAAATATGTTAAACAGAAAACTACCGATGAACCAAGCCTAAACTGATAATTTTTTATAGATAATAGTCTGTGTTGCACAAATTCACATCGTAAAAATCTGAGTAGTTATCATTTATCGTGATCTACAAATTAGAGCTGTCAGTCATTTTCTTTTTACGAAGACTGGAAGTTACGTGACAACAGCAGCCATCAAATGTCTCTGAAATGCCCTGAACTCCAGCGATTACAAACCGGTTCATACTGTTAGGAAGGAGGGATATATCTCGTAAAACCTTGATCTTTACATCTAGGAGATCCTTGGAGGAGCGTTGTTGAAAAATTTAAAATTTTATTTACACATCTACTTTAATGTCTGCCTTAAAATTTGTAACAACGTACGAAATTTTTTATTATAATAAAAAATGTGTGCAAGATGTAAAACTTGGCAAGAAACTGACTCACTAAACTTCATTATTTAAAAAGAAACATAAGTTGGAAATATTATGAATTAGATTATGAGGATTCTAACTTCCAAGACACAGACTGCTTTCTATGGTAACAGTCCTGCCATAAAACGCTTTGACAGTTTTAAACATTTCTCAACGGTTTCTGCCAACTTTACGGATATTGGAACAATAATTTTTGTAATTTTTTCCTTATGCATGTTGTTTTTGTAACTGGAAGTTTTTCATAGCAGCTGGATAAGAAAAATAATTGAATTTAAGAGAAAATGTGTTTAAAGGGGTCCGGGACACATTTTGAAATTTATTTTATTTATTAAGTTAAAATTTTGAATTTTTTGTGAAGGTTAACCATATAATTTGTAAACAAAATCACATCACAAAACTTCTCAAAAAGTTTTAAAAAAAATTTTAAATTTAAAATTTTTAATAAAAGTGGGGTAATTTAAAATCGTTATAACTCGAAATGTTATTGTCGAATTTCAAAATTTTTTCATTTAATTAGACAGAAATATTTAAGTTTTAATTTTGATTCACCATTTTTTAAAATATTAATTTTTAAAAAAATTAAAAATATTTAGATTAAAAATTACAAAAAAAAATTATGTAACTTATTCTTAAAAAATCATATTTTCAAAAGTAAATATTTTTTTCAAATTTGCTGTAAAAAAATTAAAGTAAAATAGTTGAAAAAGACATATTACAAGTTTCAACCATTTTTCTTTAACGGTTCTTGACTTGAACGGTTTAACAATTTAAAGACGAGAAATGGAGAAAAACCCATCATGCCGTAAAACGCACTTACAGGTTTAAACAACGATTGGCTACTATTAGAATGTTGAAAAAAAAAATTCTCCTGTTCTAATTAAGATAGAAACATAATTTAAACGTCATTTTAATCGCAAAAGAGTCCAAAAATTTTTAATGGAATAAAATTTTTTTCGAAAAACAATTTTGTGTCCTGGACCCCCCCTGTTAGAGTTTCTATTGCAAATGTTTAAGCGCAGTATAGTATTGTAAAAGCATGTGTCTTTTACGTGAGATGTAAATACTTCCAGAAAATTTCAAAACATAAAGAAATAGAGTTAAATACTATTGGAAACTTTGATTATTAATCTTTTCACTTGAAGCATTAAATTTTTACGGGAAACATATCATGCAGGGTTAATTGCTTTTTAATAAAAGTTTGTGGATTGCTTTCAAAATTTATAACTTTAGACATTTATCTTTTTAACCTCTTAAACTTATAGACCACATATTTTCTCCATGTGTCAAATATACGTTGCGGAACGCTTTAAAAAATTATAACCTTAGACATTTATCTTTTTTACTTCTTAAACTATATATAGACCACATATGTTTCTCCCCGTGTGTCAAATATACGTTAAATTCATAATTTCAGTCCATATTAATATTTTTAAGAAAATATACAGGAATCTATTTCACTCGTCTAATTCGCATAACTTGAAAAATATTTGGACTTTTTTTTATGTAATCTATAGAGGATCGTAATAGAACAATATATATAATTTCGCAAGGGAATATCTCATTTTATTAAAATTTATTCTTTTATGATTCACAGAATAAAAACTCTCTATCATTTCGCATATTTAAAAATAGCATTATTATAACTGATATTTAGCAGTAGAGAGATAATTTGGGAGAAGAGTTCTCCTATCTCATTGCAATATTAAAAGGAACTTTAAACATAGAGTATTATTTTATCAAGAAAATTTCAAAACATAAAGAAATAGAGTTAAATACTGTTGAAAACTTAAATGATTAGCATTAAATGATTACGTGAAACATATCCTGAAGGGTGAATTGCTTTATAATAAAAGTTTGAGGTTCGATTTAAAAATTAATAATCTTAGACATTTATCTTTTTAACCTCTTAAACCTATAGACCACATATTTTTGTTCCCGTGTGTCAAATATACGTTAAATTCATAACGTCAGTTCATATTAATATTTTAGCAAAAATATACAAGAATCCATTTCACTCGTCTAATTCGCCTAACTTCAAAAACGTTTGGACTAAGTTTTTGATGCAATCTATAGAGGATGTAATAGGACCATATATATAATTTCACAAGAGAATTTCTAATTTATTGAAATTTATTCGTTTGTGATTCACAGATTAAAAACTCTTTATCATTTTGCATATTTAAATATAACATCATTATGACTGATATAGAGATATAGAAACTGATATAGAGACTGATATAGACTGAGTAGAGAGATAATTTGGGAGAATAGTTCTCGTATCTCATTTAAATATCAAAAGGAACTTTAAATATAGAGTATTATTTTTGTCTCTTGCAGTCCACATATTCTCTATCATCATTAAGATTTAACTTTACAATAATCTCCCATGAAATATCGCATAAAGTTCTAGATATATTTCCTTTTGTAATGGATGTCTGTACTGCCCACCTAAGCATAAAAGACGTATCTCTAAATTTTTTTTCCGTGGAAAAAAAAAGACTGAGATATGGCCAATTCCCTTAGGACTTCAACAGTTTTTTTTTACATACGTCTTATTTCTTTAATGATTTTCTACTATTTCTAAATAAGATACAGCCATCTGGCTTAGGTATAATGACAGGTAGCTCACAAACATTACTAAGCAAGAAAAATCGTAAAAATGGAAAAAATAATTGAGATACGTCTTTTATGCTTAGGAGGGTAGTGTAATGCTTTAATGCACTCCGTTTTATGGGAAAATAGTAACGGAGAATAGTGAGTGTCATTATTCCAGTCGCTTCTTTCAAGTTCACTCGAGTGTGTTATCACTTCATCTCTTCACTTGTTAAGGCAATTCTCACCACTCACTGTTTTTTCGTAAATAGAAAGAACCAATCAGAAGCATCTTTTTCATCAACTCCATGTCATTATTCTTTCCCCATTTAACGTTTCCGTTAGAAACAACCAATGGGGGTATTCCGTTATATCTAAAATTTAAGTTTTTATTTTTCATTTTTCAAAGGATGGGCGGTTATTACATACACAATTATTAAAGCATAAGCTCACTAATTTAAAAAAAACTTGCATTAACGTCCTACTTTAGAGAATACAGTTTAATTTTAGTCTCTGAGAGTAGTACAGAGTTTCCTTTTCTCAAGATTTTAAAACAAGATTTCTCAAGATTTCTCAAGATTTTAGTTGGCTCCTATCGATATCCATATCGCTACTGATTCTGATGGATTATCGATTTCTCGCGTGAAAGGCTTTGCTGTGATCAACCTGAAATTGATAATTTTGGGAAGTAACATCTAGAAATTAAATTTAGTATCCTCACTTTTGTGGTAGATTCCAAGGATGAGGTCTGTTTCAGTTTTAGCACGAGTAAATGATGGTGTAAATCAAGAGGAGAAACTGTATTATTTCGATGTTAGATGATAAGTGAAAAATATTTACAATTATTTCAACTACTTAATGGATATTTTTAAATGAAAAGGAAATTCGACATTCAAAAAAATCTTCTTAATAGGTAAGTTTTCTTTATCATTCGAATATTATTAAAATTTTTTTATCATGTCTGCCAAGGGCTGAACGAAGGTCGTAAGGCTAGTCTGCTGGCATTCGGTTCCAGAATCTGTGGATTCGAGTACAGATATTCCTCGACTTACGACCGAGATAGGGACCGAGTCATTGGTCGTAAGTCGAATTTCAAACAAATTTTTCTATATGTACAAACATATATTTTTTTACTTTCCTACAAACATACGTAATTTAAAATACATTGTACTTTATTTAGATGACATAAATTATTCTTCGCCAGCACTACTTATTATGTTAGTACAATCCAATGGTTCCGAATCTGTGACAGAAGGTAAGTTGCAAGTTTAAAAAAAAAAATTATCCAAGGCAATTTTTAATAGTCATATAATGCATATAAGGTAAGTTGGTGTAACTGGGCCATAGATTTTCTACTTTTTTATTCTTATTAAGTCTTAGGGTGTCTATTTAAGCTATGGTATTGATTTGTATTATACACACACGCACACACATACACACACACACACACACAC